>OZ020251.1:19608485-20314474 GCA_963971285.1 Astropecten irregularis | reverse complement strand
GTCGGACATGTTGTGTCCATCTTATTTCACCCCGCATTCCTCAACTCTGTAGTTACAGCTCTGTTATAGACTTAGTTCCCTTCCCTCCAACTTTATAAAGTGAAATAATATCTAAAAGGGTAAACAGTATGCATGGGCACAATCATGTTGACATCTGAATATTACGTACCTTTATGAACAACTTCATCGAAGTACAGACAGCCACTTGAGAACACCAAGTCAGTCATATATTTAGAGTAAACGGCTGAGTTCATATCACAGCGCTTTTCATCTCTGCAGAAGTTGAATGATTTGCAGGCATCATCCCGCAGACACATCCCAGCACACGTCAGATTGGAGCCAGTGGTTATATTACGGTAGACCCGTCCTTGTAAAGTATGGTCTGGTAATGGACCATGGTAAAACGTGTGGGTGTAACCCTGTCTCACTAGGTACTCTTTCGAGGTTGGCTTGCAAGACAAAATATCCAATTCTACAGCAGAAACCGACTCCACGATTTTGAAAAGAGTGATGACCACATTCACAATATTGATATGCATCTTGCCGACCGTTGATAACAAGAAAATCATCTGATGACCAATAGTGAATTTAGATTATTTACCGGCACTCTTTTTTATCACAGTCTCAATTTCAATCTTCCCGAATTCGTTCGCTTGTGTTTTGTCGCAATACCTGGAAGGACAACGTGACAGATGCACAACCACCTTACAGATTATTACTACATGTACTATGAAGCATGCGGACAGATCTCTGCAACAATGGTGCATACTAGTCACGCCCCTTGACAGCCGGTGTCAATGACGTCATAAGGAGAGATTGATGGATCATACAGAAAAGATGGAGGAGTCATGAACAGACGGTCATATCGATGTGAAGGAATCATTTGTGAAACACTCATTTAGGGCGATAAACCAATTTCACCCATGCCAAGCTTGCATCACGCTAAACACAAGTTGTTTTATTTTCATTTTTTCATTATTGAAAAAAGAACCTTTATGAAGACATTGTACAGAGAGGAATGTGGCGAATGTGCGTGGTTATTTAAAAATAGAGTTTGGTTTTAAATGTTTCTTTTGTTTTGTTTAATTTTCAGTGTATGGAAATTAACCTTCATAGGTTATGTTCTGAGGGATTTGCAAATTTAGATTCGCATTTTTTTTTATTAAAACCAATTACGCCCACACTAATTTACTCTTCCTTTATTGTCATCACTCTAACGCTCTGAATTATACAGTTCATCTTTTTATGAATTTATTCATTGGTGCTTTGACGCAATCTCCAAATCGATAAAATATGGATCGTCTTTACAAAAACGTTGTGCATTGTTCATAGAGGCAGGAAATGGCAGACTATTACATGTACGGTAGGGCCTTGGTGTAATGGTAATTAGGCAATTTGACGTCGTTTGACGTTGTATACAAGGCCATCTCTTAACTAATAACCACTCATCTATATATAGTGTATAACGACTGCAAATTGAATACAGCGAAGGACATCTTGGATATTCATCACAGTCATTAGCGATTACTCTAATCTTTCTGCAGTCCTTGAACTCCCACAACACAGGGATATAGAAGAATAGGAATGATCGATAAATAATTGTTCTTAACAATATGAGCTTATACTGCCGCATTTACTTCAGTGAAATACGTTTGTACTGTCATATGTCGTATCGTTCTTGCATGCAAGACAAACCATCCTATTTTGTTTATTTAAAAAGGGTGGGATGAGGGTATAGAAAAACAAATCTATTCCTTTTCTTTTTTTATTTGACTCGAGTCGGGCATGGATGATTCAATTGCTGCACTTCATGTAATAATTTATTTTAATTTAATTTGCTTTATTAAATTCCAGTTGGTGTGTAAATTATTCAGAATAATGGTCCAGAAAAATTGCCTATTGAAAACCATATTTTGATGATGTTGATTTTTCCCAAAATATTGGCAAATTTAGAAAAAAATTAAGTTTAATTAGCCTACATTCGGCCAATTCCTTCTATGCGTCTATACAGCCATTGCTTTTGTTATGATATCGTTTTGCCCATTATGTTGTTATCTATAGTAAGTCAATGTAATAATAATAATATACTCAAGAGATATGGACCAGTCGAAAATAGTCTGTTTTGTAATGTAGATATACTGATTTATCATTAATACTTGAAAGAGGCATGTGTTCCTTTGTTTGTTTGGAAAAAAATACAGACCGGCAGATTAACTGCTTGTAATTTAACGTAAACTATGTGCAGCCACATTTCAATTGCAAAACTTCGCTTCATGGTCTATATGTAGGCCTATATGCTAAGTTGATGATGATGATGGTGATGCACAGCATTTATATAGTGCCATTTTATCTGTGTGAACACATTCAAATGCACTGTTTCCATCAACAGAGGGTCAGGGGCACCACCAACATACATGTAGGGCTGGATAGATCAGCTGGTAAAGGCGCCGGTACGGTATTCCGGTAGTCGCTGGTTCGAATTCAGCTCCTATTTGTCTTTTTTCTCTTTTGACTTAAATGAACCAGTCAGTTTCCCTTGTGGTTATTTCATAAAATATTTTTTAAGTTAGGTTTACGGTGCCATGTCCAACATGTAATCACGACATTATGACGTCATCTTCTGGGTTGTTTTGTTTTAATATTGAAATTATGCGTGGTCAATTCTTTTCACTAGAGTTATGAATGAAGTTGTTTAAACTAAACACCATGACATCATAAAGACGTCACCAAAAATACATAAATCTTGGTGGATTGTTCGAATTGTGTATATTGTTAAGTAGCTTCATTATCATGTCAAATGTTGGTTTTTCCGAAATAACATAACGACTCGTGTATTTTTTTCAAACGGCGCAATTGCGTTATTTTCCATGAAAACAGCTTAATGTGCCTTTCATAAATTTCTACCCAAAGAAAGAAGGATTTTCAAAGTAATTTTCATATATTTTTCAAAGGGACGTGAATGTCTATTTCTTCTGCGTCTTCTTGTACCGAAAGCGATTTTTATTTATTTATCTATTTTTTTTTAATTCTTGTATTTTTGTCTAAGTGGAGAGAATCTTGGGATTTTGATCAAACTTCGAGTTTGCAACAGTCTTCTTGTGGGCCTTCCGGCATCACCACTCAACAGACTACAAGCTGTTCAAGCTGTCTTCCTACCAGAAGTAATAATAATCACTGGTTACCAGTACAGTACCAAATTAAATACAAGATCTTGCTGCAAACCTTCAAGGCCATACACGACCTGGCTCCAAAGTACATCTCTAATGGGAGACTTTTGAGAATCTGTCTTCGAGTCATAGAGTTAAATAAAAACTAGAGTGCGCGCTTCGTATTCAATGTGCGTGCTCTCGGCACTCTGGCACGGACGCGCAGCCGCCATTTTAGTTGGGGTGACTGAGCAACCGCAGTAGAGTCCGAAAACGGTACCCGGATGTTACTCGAAGAACTGCGCGCACGTGCGTGACGCGACGTATATTTTATGCACAGTGCTGCGCGCACGAACCGGGGTAAGAATATGTACGCACAATTTGAAACGGGACGCGCGCGTTTTCCCTTGTTTCCTTAATGCAATGGCGCTGGCCATGGTTCGAGCAACACGCGCAGAGTGCACACTCTAGTTTTTTATATAACACCTTAGTAGATCATTGTCATTTGATTGGAGGATTGTATGTCACGTGATATTTGATAAATAGACCAATTCATGGCTTACGTCACAACCGTTGAAATTTGTACCATCCACCGTGCATTTTTGGTGCCATCCGATTTGTACCATTGCACGCCAGGAACTCTAATACGTGATTGGTCAAACGGCGTTCCATTTATTTGTCACTGCGTGCGCGCGTACGCGTTGGTGTGCAACGCGCGTTACTGTAATAAGAGCATAAAGTTTGCTAAGATTTGTTTGTCTTGCTAACTCTTAAAATGTTATCCTCCAATCAAAATCAAATGACAAAGATCTACTTAGATGTTATATAAAACAAATAATGAATGTTTCACATTCGTAGAATGGTAAAAATAATTTCATTCGGTGACAGATGGACTGTTCCATTCCACTCGGCTTCGCCTCGTGAAATGAAACAGTCCATCTGTCACCTCATGAAATTATTTTTACCATTCCACTCATAAACATTCATTATTTGTATATTATTTAACTCTTTGCTTCGAGTCAACAGGGCACGCGCACACACGAGTATGCACGCGCAAAACAACTCACGATTGCGTGCGCGTGCGCTGTTGACTTGAAGACCGATTCTCAAAAGTCTCCCATTGAAGAATACCGTCAACGGCCTGGCTTACGCACTGCAGGAATTGTCCTCCATTGACAAGACTGAGGACATACGGGGACCGTGTCTTCTCATCAGTTGCTCCACGCTCTCCTGCTCTAAGAAATACCACGGGACTTGAAAGCTTCAAATCAGGCCTCAAAACCTACCTTTTCAGCAATTTAGTGATTAATATATCCGCTGACCAACCTCTCCCTTCGTCCCATAGAGCTATATTAAAATTACTAGAGCGCTAGCTCCGTGTAAAAAGTGATGCCTGCTGGGCGCATCCATGTTTGTGCACAAACCCATGGAAAGCCCACAATTTTGTACGTTTTTTGTACGTTCATTTGCATACCTGCGTTGTGTTCTATACAGGTGCGTTATCGAAGCAAAATACGCCCGAAATCTGACGCACCTTCGGTAAATGCGCGTTTCATTTAGGGCCGTGCGCGCACACGCTCTGCACGTCAGTCACGCAATGATTGCAAGCGTCATCAAGACGCGCTACCGGTACCGTTCGCGCATACTTGGGCGTTGCATATAGAGTACACTCTTCGAAAGGCATTCCAGTCAAAGTGTTCTTGTTCCACAGACACGCACTCAAATTCAAAATGACTGCGCCCAGGACGGCTTCAAAGCCTCTACGCACGGAGAACGCAGAGCTAGCGTATGGTGTTCCAAAGACGACACACCGCGTCGCTTCGTGAAGGGGCGACGGCGACGGCGACGCTGATGCTGCGTCGCCGTCGCCGTCGCATTTGGCCCATTAACTTGTGCACAAAATTAACTTGTGCACACAAATGGGCCGTCGCCGTCGCCGTCGCCGTCGCCGTCGCCGTCGCCGTCGCCGCCTCATGGGGGCGCCCTGATATTTGGACTAGGCCTACTTCCGGCATGGCAGCGCATGTTGACTAGTTAATTTAGTACTAGTAGGGACTGAAATTGGTGCAATAGATCTGTTGATGCTAAATTCATATAGAGTGCATAAATCTGCATCATTGATACCCATATACTATCAAAATTGATGTATGGGTTGCCGAGTTATGCCGTCTAAAAGATTTTGAAAAAGCGCATTTTCCGTTCAATTTATCAATGGCAAAGATGGTTACTTTGTGGAGACAAAATTCATGTTTACATGTGGTCTTATTCAAGTGAACAATGATGTAAACAAATTCACTTGATAATAACTCAACAGTGTCTTACTATATTTTCATTTTTTCTTCGCCAATCAGTGCGATATATAGGGAAGACAAATTTGTGTCCGAGAAAAATAAAAAAGTGTCATTATTTATAAATATGGTTGCCATGACAACAGGAACTAATTATATTGATAAACAAATGTGAATAATGCTCATAATCTTAACTTAAAATCTGCTGTTTTGTACTACATATCACTATACCATGCTAATCAAACATCCCGTGTAATGTACATGTTCATTGTATATTTGCATAATTAATTATATGTGTAATCTTTTGTTTACTAATGACTATTAAAGTAAACAAATAAGTAAACAAATTGAAACGACCATATCTGGAGAATAGAAAGAGGTTTGAAGTTTGTTCTTTTTGTTGTGTTAGTGTATATCACTGCTCCCTGTATTTACACATAACAACCACCTGCAAATTGTTGTTTAGAATTACAGTTGCCACAAAAACAAGACTATAATTGATATTTGTTATAAAATGAGAGTTTTGATAAGTTAATAAGACTTCCATTCCAGAGTTCTCAAGATTTCATTCATTCTTTGTAGGCCTATAGCTTAGCGAAAAGAAGTACAATATGTATAGAAGTAAACTTTCTCAACGTAAAACAAACGATTAAAATAATGCCGTCGCCGACTCGACCACAGCAAGCAAAGACAATAGTGCGCCCTCAATAGTCAGGCGAGATCCAGTGCGACGGCGACGGCTTCGCCTCGTGAAATGGAACAGTCCATCTGTCACCGAATGAAATTATTTTTACCATTCCACTCATAAAAATTCATTATTTGGATAAGATCTTTGTCATTTGATTTTGATTGGAGGATAACATTTTAAGAGTTAGCGAGAAAAAAAAAGCTTAAAATCTTGGCAAATTATATGCTCTTATTACAGTAACGCGCGTTGCACACCAACGCGTACGCGCGCACGCAGTGACAAATAAATGGAACGCCGCTTGACCAATCACGTATTAGAGTCCCTGGCGTGCAATGGTACAAATCGGATGGCACCAAAAATGCACGGTGAATGGAACAAATTTCAACGGTTGTGACGTAAGCCATGAATTGGTCTATTTATCAAATATCACGTGACATACAATCCTCCAATCAAATGACAAGGATCTACTAAGGTGTTATATAACAGGAAATATGCCGAAGCCTCGCCGTAAGGTAGGCCGTCCAGCCCGTTTCGAGGATCACCGGGACACGGCCGCAGACGAGGCCCAACCGACTGCCGGGAAAAAGAGGCGGGTGGCAACGGCCGCAGCTACGGCACCATTGATACCCCCTAACGTTACTGCAGCTCCCACTAACGTTAGTAGGCCTAACGTTAGGATGAATACTACGGTTGGGAGGGAAGCCATTCCGGAAGTATCATCAGTGGTTCCTCCAGTCTCAATCCAACAAGTCGCTGGGCCCTCTACTTCAGGGGGCCAGGGTGAGTTTGGTACTTTGTTGGTAGGGTTAGCGTAGGCCTAGTTAGCCGTCATACAAATGGGCTTGGTGATGTTAATGTCAGTGGTACTGGGTTGGAATTAGGAGGGCATAACGTCAATTCTTGTGCCGGAGGTGCTGGTTGTTTCCAGCCCGGGATTGGTTTAAAGGTACACACAGGCTTCAAAGTCCAAAAAAATGAAGAGTGAAGAGTATAACACAATATTTCTAGAACACTTGATGAAGGTTTTCGTGAAAAAAAAATATGAAATATGTCGTTTAATTAGGGTTAATTAACGGAAATCAAAATAAGGTCAAAGGTTAGCGTATACGCATTTCCAGCCGTAAAAAGTGTTAGAAGGATGTGGCACACCAATGGTTTTAGACTGGTACTCGTAGCTGTGACTAAATGTTGCAGCTCCCGTATGATAATTCCAGGAACGCGACGTACGTTCAAGTTGTTTACAATACTAAAATCATTGGCAAAACAACAAAACAAATCTGTTGAAAAAATTTGGCTTTTCAAAATTATTCACAAAATGTTTCGATGTTGACTCAATGTTTTTGAGTTGATGCAATGTTTTTGAGTGCGCAATGTTTTTGAGTTGACTCGATGTTATCGAGTCAGTGATGCAATGTTTGCGAGTTGGCGCAATATTTGCGAGTTGGCGTAATGTTTGCGAGTCGCCGCAATGTTTGCAAGTTGGCGCAATGTTTGCGAGTTGGCGTAATGTTTGCGAGTTGGCGTAATGTTTGCGAGTTGGCGCAATGTTTGCTAGTTGCCGCAATGTTTGCGAGTTGGCGTAATGTTTGCGAGTTGACGTAATGTTTGCGAGTTGCCACAATGTTTGCGAGTTGGCGTAATGTTTGCGAGTTGGCGTAATGTTTGCGAGTTGGCGTAATGTTTGCGAGTTGGCGTAATGTTTGCGAGTTGCTGCAATGTTTGCGAGGTGGCGTAATGTTTGCGAGTTGCCGCAATGTTTGCCAGTTTGCGCAATGTTTGCGAGTTGGCGCAGTGTTTTTGACGAAAAGGATTTTATTTTGGGGCATGATCGATGAAACAATTTTGATCTGTTCCAAGCAGTGTTTCGAGGATCCGAAACGATTTCCACATGAATACACAAAATATAAATTTTATAATGACACAAACAGATTTTTAGGGCATGAAACGATTTTCATGTGTGACAAGAAATTATCTCCAGGCTTTCCCGCTCCGTTCGAAAATCCCACCAAAAAAACAAAAAAATTGTAACGGGGACCGCGTGAGTGACTCAGCCAACTTGCATGTCGCGCGGTCTCGCATGAAAAATACTACACGAACGTCCGTGCGTGGATGGATCGGACCGCACTTGTTATCACGGGCCCATGCCTCGGGCTGAATGCGTCGTAAGCCCCCACGCGCTGTGTCTGCAGAGGTGATAATGCACCCGTAGTGACCGGACTTTTGTAAAAAAAAAAATAATTTGGCATGTATTTATTTTGCCTGTTCGCGTTGGAAATTCCTGATTTAAAAAAGGGAACACTAGGTCAAATCTTAAGTTGTTTTGGTTAAAAAGGAGTGATTAAACAAAAAGTTATACGTAAATTTTGTATAGTTCAACAGCTTTTAAACGACTGGAAATGGATCTATCACAATGAACACGTGATTTCCTTTCTTTTCGTAATTATTACGAAAACGGCTACATTTTACCGTTTATTTGTGTGGAATGTTCTATTCTACTTTTTGAAGACCTTTCCAGTCATGATAAAGGCATGCATTGTACCTTTAAGGCGTGTACCTTTAAGCTCAGGCGGGGCCACAGTGAATAACTCCTGTAATCTGCCTTCTCCTATTATTCAGCCAGGGCCAGTCAATAATGTTACGGTTTCCTCCGGGTCCTTGGATGTTGTTGAAGCATGTAAACAACCTGAAGTTGTGTCTCAGATTGGGATTGATATTCCGTTGGGCAAACATGTACCCCAAGCAGTAAAGGAAAACATTTGGGAGGGGGCATATGTTGATTTGTCACTTCTGTACAATGACACGACTTCCACAGTGTTGGCACGGGCGAACAATAACAATGTTACTGTTGCGATCGAGGGGGATCAGTTGGTTCTCAAAAAGGCGTCGTCCATCCGTAAGAAATTAGACACATTTGAAATGTGGCAATCTGCCTTTCATACATATATGGCAATTTTTCTCTGAGAGACAGTGGTAAAGTATTCCATAGTTTTGGTCCAGTAAATTTAATAATTGTTTTGAAAGGCAGATGTTCTATGTAGGGCTATGTGGAATTGAACGTTTGAAGATGCTCTAGTATTATAATTATGTAATTCACGATTAAGTATGAACATTTGGGAATATGAGTTAGGCAGTAAATTATTTTAGTATTTATACATAAACAAAGCTTGCTGGTATTTATTGAGGTTGACAATACTTAAGTACCTTAACTTTTGCAAAATAGGTTGACTATGAGCTCTAAATAGTGAGTTTGTTATAATTCAAACAATTTTTTTCTGCAGGATAATAATTTTGTCTAAGTTTGTACGAAAAGTGTTTCCCCAGACAATGTTGCAATAGGAAAAATAAGGGAGTATTAATGAGGTATACAGAGTTTTCAGAACATCAAAAGGAACAATATATTTAAGTCTGCTGATTATTCCGATGCTCCTGGACACTTTTCTAAAATAGTTTTTCATCGATGTGAAATTTCCATGTCAGTTTATCGTGAATAAAAACAACCAAACATTTGAACTTGTTAACTTTCTTGACAACTGCTTTGTCTATTACAATATCAAGGTTTGGTGAATTATTTAACAGTTTCCTATTACTAAAAATCATATAATTGCATTAAGATAAGTTGAGGGTTAAGCGGTTTGCTTTAAACCAGTCACATATATTTATCAGTTCACTGTTGACTATTTCATAGAGGGAAACAATATTCTTGTTACAATAGAAGATACTGGTGTCATCCGCATATAAAATGAATGATAATAATTTAGACGTTTTTGTAATGTCATTGATATACATAAAAAAGAGCAAAGGACCTAGCAAAGACCCCTTTGGTACACCGCAAGATATATGTTGAAAAGCAGACAAGCAGTTATTAAAATTAACACATTGCTGGCGATTATTCAAATTACTTTCAAACCAACTAAGAGCAACTCCACGTATGCCGTAGTAATTGAGTTTGTTAAGAAGAATGCTATGATTAATGGTGTCAACAGCTTTAGATAAATCTAGGAAAATACCAAACGAATATAAATTGTCTTCAAAACCTTTGACTATTTTGTCAGCAAAGTCTACAAGGGCCATTGAGGTTGAGTAATTTGATCGAAAACCATATTGATTTTCTGACAAGAGGTTATTATTTATCGAGAAACGTTACAGTCCGTATGTAGACGAGCTTTTCAAGGATTTTTGATAAACACGATAACACTGAGATTGGACGGTAATTACTGAGCTCTGCAGGATCTCCGTTCTTGAAAATAGGAGTAACTTTTGCGAGTTTTAATTTATCTGGAAAAATACCTTTTGACAGGGATAAATTAAATATATGACACAGAGGACCACTTATATGGGTAATGACAGATTTGATCAACCCTGGTTTTATACCATCAAGACCGGGTGACTTATTATTTTTAAATTTGGAGACAACGTCGTGGATGTCATTTATAGTAATAGGGTTAAGAAAAATTGAATTTTCGTTTGGATCAGTTAAATATTCTGCATAATTGGTATTACCATTTGGAATGTTTTGATTCAGTGAAGGGCCTACTTTCGTGAAGTAATTTTCAAAAGCATTTGCAATGTCTTGAGAGTTGGTCGTAGCATGTCCCTCAATATTGATTTTAGAGTGGGCATTGATTATATTCCAGGTATTTTTAGCATTATCTTTAGCTTTTTCAAACTTATCATTATAAAAATTGGCTTTGGTTAATTTAATAATAGTATTTAGCTTATTACGAAAGGACTTGTATGTAGCAAAATTATTAGCAGTTGGATTATTCAAATATGTTTGGTATAATTTGTTTTTATGCTTGATTGAGTTTATTACTCCATCAGTCATCCATTTCTTTAGTGGGAAATTGTTTTCATATATTTTAAAGAATTGCGCATGAAAGTTATCAAATGCGAGGTTTGGGTCATCTAATAAGTTGATTTCCCATTTAACATAATTTTCAAGATCAAGTTTAAACCTTTCTATTCCATGCGCTGTGATATGCGTATAATAATTATGAATGCTTTATACTAGGCCTATTTTTAGATATGCCTCCTGTACTCAAGGAAGATATCTGAAAGATCGATAAATGATTAGAGATATCATTAAACAGAATACCACTCTCCGTTTTCCCATCATTATAGTTTGACATGATATTGTCAATTAAGGTAGCAGTGGTACATGTTATACGGGTGGGTCTGTTTATCAACGGTAAGTGCGAGTTACTAAAAAGAGAATTTATAACATTTTGAGTTGGATTATGGCTGTTATGTTTCAAGAGGTCTTATTAAAATCGCCCATGATAAAAGACATTTTATTTTCTTTATTAATATTTACCATAATGTTATCAAAATCAGCGACAAATTCATTAACAATAAAGGTAGGTGGTTTATAGATAATGCCAACGATTATGCATTCACCCTTGGTACGAGGAATCTCGATAAACAGTGAGTCGCAATTAGAGTTGTTAAGTATTAAATCATTACGCACAAACAAACGAGGTGAGAGAGTTATGCACAGTTATGTTTCCCTAGGATATGTGTTTTTTGTGTTTTCTGGTCAAAGTTTAGGGAAATTTGTGTTGTTATAGTTTGAGCAAATAATACCAATATGAATGTCACAACAAACACAGCATTACAAACATGATCCACTTATGAATATTCATATGCAGTGGAGCAGAGGGATGGGCCAATCAATGCCTGGTATATAGTCCAATGGGAGCAGGAGTTGGTTAAACTTCTAGCCAATGGCTGAGCTCCAAAAGTTCACTGATGTATAGGAGCTTCACTTTGTCACAGCCTTTTTGTTTGTGTCACATACAGAGCAATGTGTCAATCCACCCCTTCACCATGGTCATTTGTAATATAAAGACCTAATACTCAAAGCATTTCCGGGCGGGAATTTGACAGACAAAGCAAACTTTTTATCAGGGTTTTAGAATATTACCAAATAAGCTTATACTTTCAACAGCAATTGTCCCCATACCATTTTCTAAATATTATTACAATCGATTATATTTGCTGTGACAGGCACTGGAATAGCTCCCTGGAGGTTCACCAGGGGCCATTCCTTCCGTATGTTCAAACGGGGAACATCCTCCTGTGCCGGTCTGGTTTAACTGCTCGTTAATGGTGTTCCATTTCAAATGTTATTAGTAGGCCTACATGTATAGGTGTTGCATTAATGTTTTATCATTGGGCTATTACCTAGATTGCATGGGGGTATTGTGCCCTATTTGACTGGGTCCTGTAACCAAGAGTGGGGGCTATTGTGCCCTATTTGGCTGGGTCCTGTAACCCAGAGTGGGGCATAACTGTGTGCCCTAATATATCTTGTTAATGTTATCTGGCCAGCTTGCCCATAACTTTCGGTATCTGGCAAGTTGCTGTGGCATAATTACTTTACTTAACTTAAGGAAGCCGCAGCCGGGACATCACATGGCTCCGCCAGACGTTACTCTCCTCCATCAGCGATGCTAGCTCCCTGGTATCAGCTGCACCCGTGTCCCTCTTCAAAGAATCCACGTAGCTGCTTCTTGGCCGACCTCTCCCATGGTGTCCATGGGTTGGCTCCCATAGTACAAGCTTCTGTGTTGTGAGCTCAGGGTGGACGTGACAATGGTCTGCCAGCTGGAGTCTCCGTGACGCAATCTTGTCGCAGAGTGTGGGCAGATTGCCATACAGGTGTTGGTTTGTCGTGTGGGATTTCCAATGGACTCCGAGCGCCTTCCTCAGCGTACGTGTATAAGTGCCGTTGAGGGACATTTCCTGCGCTTTTGTCATAGACCAGCACTCACACCCGTAGAGTAAGATGGATTCTACTGTGGCTAGGAAGAATCGCTTCTTCAGCTTCATGTTGGAGGACCAGATTTTGGACATCCCATTCAGGGATTTCCATGCCTGAGCTTTCCTGATTGTAATATTCCTTCCGGAGCTATCAACCCAAGACCCCAGGTACTTGAAGTCCTTCTTCCATTCAAGCTCTATACCATCTCGTGAGTGCAGAGGTGGAGGGTTATCTATGTTGTACGATAGGGACTTCGTTTTGGAGCCATTGAGACCAAGTCCGACCTTCTTGCATTCAGATTCGATGGCTTCCTCGATTGTGTCAGACAGCAGAGTGAAGTCATCAGCGAAGTCTAGGTTGGCTAAGACTACCTTCTGATGTCTCCTGGATCTGCGCGGCGTTATTGTGAAGCCGAGGTCCTCCTCTCTACCGACCATAGCACTCCTAAGTGCGTAGTCAAGCACAATGATGAAGAGAAATTGTGCTAAGGTGTCACCTTGAAGCACACCAGCTGTGATCTCAAACTGCTCCGTCTCTCCATCAGGTGACACTACCCTTGCCTTCATGTCGGTGTATATACATCTTCTCGATGGCTCTAATGTCATCATGAATTCAGTTTGTTTGTGTGTTGAGTAGTCTGAGAATAAGCTGTTTTAAAAGAGACTTTGAAGTATATTATACATGTTTTAGTTTAAGGATCTCAGCATATAAAAGTTCTCACCAGTCTGTTTTCCAAGTTTGGGTAAAATAAAGGAAAACAAATAATTATGTCCAGGAAAGTTCTTATCGGGTAGGTCGTGAAGTCTTGAGACGAAACCTACCCATTGTTTAAGCGAACTGCGACTAATGAGTCTCGCTTTTCTGGACATGAAATTTGTTATAATTAATTTTAAAACCTCATTCTACAACGGTGTTAAAGTTAGCATTCCACAAATCGTGAGATATGGTTAGCACTGCAAGCTATGAGCTTGTCTTTAAAGGTAGTATCATACTTTGGTAAGAATCCAAAACAGAAATTTTCACCGATTTACATATAGCTTTCACGGTATGAAGATGGTGGTGATAGAAACATACCGTTTAAGTTTTTCCGCTTGAAATTGTGTATTTATCCCGAAATTAGTAAAACAACGACCGAAAATCTTTTTGATCTTTTAAAAGATCACAAATAAAAGAGAAAAGACTTACGAAATACTGTGGCCGCTTTTCACTGTTTTCTCAAAAAGTGGGCAACGTATAGGACTGAAATTTTCACAGATTTCTTTTACTGTGTCTTCCTTGATATTTTTTTCCATGAATCTGTATTTCTTTGACAAAAACCAAAGTATGATAGTACCTTAAAAACAAAACAAAAACGTTTTAAGAACCACAAGCAATCAGAAAAACGAAACAAACGAAGGACAATAGTTCACGTGCATTTCTGTTATTAACTACAATATCATTTTCGAATCAACTAATTCTGAGTACATAATCCAGCATTATAATCAAAACAATATAGTTCACGTGCAATTATGCTACTAACTACAAACACACCATCCAAATATTGTTTTAGAGTCAACTAATTATGAGTACATAATCCAGCATTATAATCAAAACAATATAGTTCACTTGCAATTATGCTACTAACTACAAACATACCATCCAAATATTGTGTTAGAATCAACTAATTCTGAGTACATAATCCAGCATTATAATCAAAACAATATAGTTCACGTGCAATTATGCTACTCACTACAAACACACCATCCAAATATTGTTTTAGAATCAACTAATTCTGAGTACATAATCCAGCATTATAATCAAAACAATATAGTTCACGTGCAATTATGCTACTAACTACAAACATACCATCCAAATATTGTTTTAGAGTCAACTAATTATGAGTACATAATCCAGCATTATAATTTAAAACAATATAGTTCACTTGCAATTATGTTAATAACTACAAACACACCATCCAAATATTGTGTTAGAATCAACTAATTCTGAGTACATAATCCAGCATTATAATCAAAACAATATAGATTACGTGCAATTATGCTACTAACTACAAACACACCATCAAATATCATTTTCTAATCAACTAATTCTGAGTACATAATCCAGCATTATAATCAAAACAATATAGTTCACGTGCAATTATGCTACTAACTACAAACATACCATCCAAATATTGTTTTAGAGTCAACTAATTATGAGTACATAATCCAGCATTATAATTTAAAACAATATAGTTCACTTGCAATTATGTTAATAACTACAAACACACCATCCAAATATTGTGTTAGAATCAACTAATTCTGAGTACATAATCCAGCATTATAATCAAAACAATATAGATTACGTGCAATTATGCTACTAACTACAAACACACCATCAAATATCATTTTCTAATCAACTAATTCTGAGTACATAATCCAGCATTATAATCAAAACAATATAGTTCACGTGCAATTATGCTACTTACTACAAACACACCATCCAATAATGTGTTAGAGTCAACTTATTATGAGTACATAATCCAGCATTATAATCAAAACAATATAGTTCACGTGCAATTATGCTACTTACTACAAACACACCATCCAATAATGTGTTAGAGTCAACTAATTATGAGTACATAATCCAGCATTATAATCAAAACAATATAGTTCACGTGCAATTATGCTACTTACTACAAACACACCATACAAATATTGTGTTAGAGTCAACTAATTATGAGTACATATTCCAGCATTATAATCAAAACAATATAGTTCACGTGCAATTATGCTACTAACTACAAACACACCAGCCAAATATTGTGTTAAAGTCAACTAATTCTGAGTACATAATCCAGCATTATAATCAAAACAATATAGTTCACGTGCAATTATGCTACTAACTACAAACACACCATCCAAATATTGTGTTAGAGTCAACTAATTCTAAGTACATAATCCAGCATTATAATCAAAACAATATAGTTCACGTGCAATTATGCTACTCAATAACACACCATCGAAATATTGTTTTAGAATCAACTAATTCTAAGTACATAATCCAGCATTATAATCAAAACAATATAGTTCACGTGCAATTATGCTACTTACTACAAACACACCATACAAATATTGTGTTAGAGTCAACTAATTATGAGTACATATTCCAGCATTATAATCAAAACAATATAGTTCACGTGCAATTATGCTACTAACTACAAACACACCATCCAAATATTGTGTTAGAGTCAACTAATTCTAAGTACATAATCCAGCATTATAATCAAAACAATATAGTTCACGTGCAATTATGCTACTCAATAACACACCATCGAAATATTGTGTTAGAGTCAACTAATTCTAAGTACATAATCCAGCATTATAATCAAAACAATATAGTTCACGTGCAATTATGCTACTTACTACAAACACACCATACAAATATTGTGTTAGAGTCAACTAATTCTAAGTACATAATCCAGCATTATAATCAAAACAATATAGTTCACGTGCAATTATGCTACTCAATAACACACCATCGAAATATTGTTTTAGAATCAACTAATTCTAAGTACATAATCCAGCATTATAATCAAAACAATATAGTTCACGTGCAATTATGCTACTTACTACAAACACACCATACAAATATTGTGTTAGAGTCAACTAATTCTAAGTACATAATCCAGCATTATAATCAAAACAATATAGTTCACGTGCAATTATGCTACTCAATAACACACCATCGAAATATTGTTTTAGAATCAACTAATTCTAAGTACATAATCCAGCATTATAATCAAAACAATATAGTTCACGTGCAATTATGCTACTCAATAACACACCATCGAAATATTGTGTTAGAGTCAACTAATTCTAAGTACATAATCCAGCATTATAATCAAAACAATATAGTTCACGTGCAATTATGCTACTCAATAACACACCATCGAAATATTGTTTTAGAATCAGCTAATTCTAAGTATATAATCCAGCATTATAATCAAAACAATATAGTTCACGTGCAATTATGCTACTCAATAACACACCATCGAAATATTGTTTTAGAATCAGCTAATTCTAAGTATATAATCCAGCATTATAATCAAAACAATATAGTTCACGTGCAAGTATATTAATACCTAGCAAATACTAGTTACAGAATCAACTATAGAAGAACATAATTCACCATCATCATCAAAACTGATATCGTAAGAACAAAATCCCTTTAACTAGAATTACGTCATTTAACATTCATAAGGAGATGGTAGCACTACATTTAAGTATTACTAATCTTTCCAATAAGGACACATATACTCTCTTTAAACGTGTTCATGATTATAAACTGATTCAAACTTTTTCTATCATCGTTTCTACAATGTGCATTAAACGTCTTTACCAAAACTACCCGAAGCTAACTTGGTAATGATTGCAAATATCAGTGAAGCTTCGGACTCAAAGCTTATTATTGATAAAGTTACTGCAAACGATATTTCATATGTAATATGAAAAGGTTGATCTGGAAGGTGACCATGCACACCAGCTTATTTCCACTGCAGTCATATCATTTAAATGACACAAAATGTTAGTCGTAATTAACTGCATGTTTAAAAACTAAATGATCGAATTAAATTATCTCTCTCAAGCAAAGTATACCAACCATTAATCACTAAGACCTTTTGAAAATATATTTCCGGCAACAAAGGAAAAACCTCCGTGAGCAGATTTTCAACTACAATCTGCCATCTGCCATCTTTAAAAGGCTTAGCCGTAGAAATGCCCTCCATTGCGCCATGCAAATCATCTTTTAAGGTTTTGTTTTTACACAGGTCGCCGTTTGCACGGAAATTCCTTTCACTTTATCCCCGCAGCAAGACGCACATTATGATACATGAATTATGCATTCTTTATCGTCATAATTTATAAATGTCTTTCTCAAAGTTTTACCGAGGTTATATTTTGATAAGCTAAATGTCACCTGTATTCAAATGGAAAAGGGATGAAAGTGCTTTCAGATTATTGCTTAATGAATAATTAATGACTATATAAATTTTAACTTTTATGTAAACATTCCCGTCGGAACTGATCCACGCAACAACAGGATTGAACAGGGTTTCTCCTGATAACTTATTAATTTCTTCCAAAGCCATTTTATCCCTGTGGTAACTTACATTTTATAACAAATGATAGGGCCTATAATAAGCTTTCAAGTAATAAAACTGATATCAAAGATAAATAACGATCTCAATTTTGTGTCACGGTCAAATCAAATTTCAAGTGTCAACATTTTGCGTACAAGGAAATCACGCTATTTAGTGTACACTCTGCTTATGTATCTTTGTATATACCCATTTAGCAAACGCACAAAATCCACCAACATTTTTACTAAGTTACATGGAGATCTTTTTCCTCATGCACTGTTAAACAAACGTTCCCCAAGTAGTTTCATATTTCACTGTTACAATGAGCTTTTATATATAACCTTTAACAAATTACACGGAAAGTATACTGGTTACAATTTTCCTTAGATGATATTATTGGCATATAGTGATTAGCAATTCTGAATTTTTACATTTCGAACTACTTTTCAATCAGGCAAAATTTGAATAACGCTCACAATTATTTAGATTATAGTATTAGTTACACGACATAAATTGATCGATGAATTGTACAATACTCACTGACTGATTTTTTTAAGATATAATGTTAGGCTTCATTATACGAGTGAATTTCTACACTCGTGTAATTCTATGAAGTGTTCTGAGAAGTGGTGTGAGGAAAACACTAATGCTTGGATGAGGATTTTGTCCTTAGGTATAGGGCGGAGGCTGAAGACACATAGAGGCACCAGAAGCTGTGGGAAACTTAATAGTTATCTTAGATTCTGTTCAATGAATGCACGTTCACTTCGTAATAAGTCAACAATTTTTCAGGATTTTGTTTGCGATAATAAGTTTGATATCGTTGCAGTTACTGAGACATGGCTAACTTCTTCGGATGATGCTGTTGTCTCTGATCTTACCCCACCAGGCTTTAAGTTTTTACACTATCCTAGAATAGCTGGGCGTGGAGGAGGTGTCGGGTTCTTGTATAGGGACAACCTGTCTGTGGTCATTGATAACTCAGATCACTTTGCAAGTTTTGAATCTTTGTCAGCTGTCGTTTCTAATGACACGACTAGCTTTGAAATGTTAGTTATCTATAGACCACCAGGTTTTCAATCTTTTTCGACGTTCATCAACGATTGTTCTGATTGGTTAGATGATAAATTGTATAAAGCATCTCCTCTTGTTATCGTCGGAGATCTCAACATACATTTAGATAATGTTTTATCTCAACACACCCAAAGATTCAATGATCTTGTCAACGGCCACGGACTTTGTCAGCTGGTGTCTACGCCTACGCATGATCAAGGCCACATTCTGGATCCGATTCTGGTGCGGAACTCCGAGAGACGATTCTATTCTCAATTACGTGTGATAACAGGTATTTCCGACCATTCTGCCGTCACATGCCTCCTCCATTTCAGGAAGCCCAAACGGGCTGATACATCTCTGTCATCTCGCAACGTAAAGGGCATCAACAGGACTGACTTTGCCAACAATGTTTGTGACAGCAACGTTATATCTACAGCTACAGACACCATCGATGACGCTGTCAGTCGATATAACTCGGCTCTCATCGGGCTGCTGGACTCACATGCACCAGCCAGAACTCGAAAAGCAAAATCCCATCAGTCCAGTCCCTGGTACAACTCTACAATATCTGCTGCAAAGAAAGAGCGACGAAGACTCGAGAGAAGATGGCGTAAGAATGGAAAACTTCAGATAGATCGTGAGCAGTTCTGCGCTAAACGAGATCAAGTGAACGGTCTTGTTTCCAAGGCTAAACGTCTCTATCACACTAAACTCGTCGAAGACTGTGGAGCAGACAACAAGAAGCTCTTCAATGTGGCCAACAGACTTTTGAACCGTAATCAGTCATCTCCTTTACCTAAACATACTGATGGTAAAGCAATGGCTGAATCATTCATTGATTATTTCAGTTTAAAGGTACAGAATATTCGTCTTAAACTGAGTAATAATGTCATTTATCCTAAATCTGAACCTGTCACCTCTTCCATGTTGGATACTTTTCAACATACTACTGCGGATGAGATCCTTCGTCTTCTTCGTAAACTACCTCCGAAATCTTGTCCTTTAGATCCAATCCCTACAATTCTTTTAAAGGATTGTGCGCCTACTTTCGCTCCAATCATTTCTAATATAATTAATAGAAGCATAGATGAAGCCACTGTCCCATTAGCTCTAAAAACGGCCCTTATTCGTCCTTTGTTGAAAAAACCATCTCTAGATTGCGAATCATTGAAAAATTACCGTCCGGTTAGTAATCTTCCTTTTCTGTTTAAGATTCTTGAGAGAGTTGTCTTTTCAAGACTTACAGACTATTTGTTAGAACATGATTTACTTGACCCTTTTCAGTCTGCCTACCGACCTCATCATAGTGTCGAGACACTCCTCACTAATGTTTCTAGTTCTATCTTACAGAAAATGGACAGTGGATCAGTCACAGCAATGGTACTCCTAGATCTGTCGGCCGCATTTGACACTGTCGACCACACCTTGCTTATAAATACTCTGACTAGTTTAGGTGTTCAGGGGAAGGCTCTACAATGGCTCAAATCTTATCTTTCCTTCCATTCACAGTCAGTCCTTCTAAATGGTGTTTCCTCATCATCTAGGTCAATGGTTTGCGGTGTCCCCCAGGGCTCTGTTGGAGGGCCCACATTGTTCTCAATTTATTTAACAGGGCTCCAAGGTATTTTCCAACGTCACTCTGTTCATCATCATCTGTATGCGGATGATATTCAGATTTTCGTTTCTTTTTCACCCAATCAAAGTAGTGCCACACAAGCCGTTCGTAATCTGGAAAGGTGCATAATGGACATTGACACTTGGTTGAAGTCAAACTCATTACTCTTGAACCATAGTAAATGTGAGTTTTTGATTTTTGGCTCAAAATCTCAACTCAACAAATTAGACATTGATTCCATTTCCATCTCAGGTGACAATATTCCCCTGTCAAAATCATGTCGCAATCTTGGTGTTGTTTTTGACTCCCATATGTCCATGTCCAATCAGATTACAAGCATTTGCAGATCAGTTCGCTATCAATTGCGCAACATTGGATTTATAAGAAAATATCTCACTCGCTCAGCAACAGAGAAACTGGTACATTCACTTATTTCTTCGCGGCTCGATTTTGGTAATGGCCTCCTATACAATTTACCAGATTCTCAAATTGGGAAACTGCAGAAGTTACAAAATGCGGCAGCGCGCATTGTTACTTTATCCAGCAAGCGCAGTCACATCACCCCTGTCTTGAAAAGTCTTCACTGGTTGCCCCTGAAGGAACGCATTGTCTTCAAAATACTTCTTTTGGTTTTTCATATAGTCAATGGAACTTCCCCCAGTTACAACAAATCTTTGATTCATAACTACAAACCCTCAAGAACCTTAAGATCCTCAACTTCTAATCTTTTACAAGTTCCGGTTGCAAAGAAATCATGGGGGGAACGTGCCTTTGCACATGCAGGGCCGACCCTGTGGAATTCTCTTCCACAGAGTTTGAAAACCCAGACATCAGCGACCACCTTCAGAGGCAACCTGAAGACATACCTGTATAACGGTGCTTTTTGACAGACAACTATTTATTTATGTTTTCATTTGTATTTTTCGATCCTGTAATTTATTTAATTCTCTAATTTGCTCTGTAGCGCTTTGAGCATCTAATTAAGATGGAAAGTGCGCTTTACAAATCCTATGTATTATTATTATTATTATACACAAAATGTGGGTTTTTTTCTTTTTACTACTCATTTGGCTAACGCGGTGATTTCCAAGATTAACTTTGTGTGGAACTACGGTGGAGTATTATTCCTGGGTTGAACCAACGAGGGGTTTTGTTGTATTCTTACCGGGAATGTAATCATAAAGAATCATGTACCAGCTATTCAAACTCTAATTGAGTAAATATTCCACATTCACATCATAAGTACATGTTCATCAGTAATGGTGTTGGCATACATTTCCCTTAATGTGGACAAGAAAGTATAAGCAAATAAATTGATCGCGTCATTTCTTTCACTTCCAACTATAACTCGTTATCTTTTCAATGAAATGATACCTTTCCATAACAACGCAGCCAAAATACCATCAGGGCCACCATTCAACAATATAAAACACCGTGAGTCAAGCCACAGAACCTGACATTCAAGCTCGATTCATTCTGAACCAGAAGTGAAGTTACCAAAGACAACCATATCTCCAGGCACATAGGATTCTCTCATGTTAATCAGATTCTTGGCAGGAAACAACAAATTCTTCAAAGCAAACAGAGATACAGCGCCAAACGGTTTATTGAAAACGTCAACCAGTTTTCCTGGAACGGATTTGTTTAAATTCTCCAGGAATTTTTTCTGCATCTCTCGGTCGTTGCACTGACATGCACCTGCTGGAGGTTCTAGTTTACCATCCAGATCCACATTGGATTGGGTGGCCGCAATTTCTACCAACTGATTTTGCCCAGAACCTGTGACGTTGAGCGGCAGATTGGCATTCATATTGACATCCACACCCAGTGAGTAATTATGATAGTATATTCCAGACCAGCTTGAGCACCCAAACATGCCACACATTCTTGATCGAGTTCCATATTGGAAAGGATAATTTTGTGTACCAACGTTATATATCATTTTGGCTTCCCATCCTGAAGCTTGGTCGCCTGACTGAAATTCCATACCACTCAGGTCTACAACTGCCGTGTTGTTACCAACTCTGACCCATGACTCAAATTCAGTAGTACCACTTTGGTTACCTTGGGAACTAGATGACACCTTTGTCTCAGGGAAGGGAGCTGAAACAGACCCAGCAGTGGTTTTTAAGGACCACACTTTATCCTTATTGCCATCATCAGCGGGAGCAACTGGGTCAAAGGCAAGGTGTATCCCACCATCACCAAGAGATGCTGGTAGAATGTCCTGAAAGAAGATCTTAGTATTGACGATCAAGGAGCTTTGATATACAGAAGGAATGGGCTCCTGTAAGTAGAGTGAGGTTGATGACTGCAACCTGCCAGTTGTAGCGACAAAAAGCTGCAAAAGGTCGCGGTTGCTAGGAGTATGGTAAACATTAAACATGAAATCAGTTGGTATCAATGACTGCAAGAGTGAAATCGCAGCAAAATCGAGCGTACCAAGATTGTACACTTCGTAACCGTCTTTCAAGTTGGTAAAGTAATCGGTCAAGACACTGCGAAGTATTGGGTTTGAAACTCCAGCCTCAAAATTCTTTGCCGAGAAGGCGCCACCATTGAGCTTGATGGCAACATTGTGTTGGGAGGAGACCGATCCTGGCAAGATATCCAAAGGGACATCTCCCTCAATGTAAGACTTATCGGTCTCCTTCACATCAGCCTTAGATATTGGTATCCAGGCACCGTTGGCATAAATGGAGTATTCATAGTGACCTGATATGATGGGAAGAAAGATCTGGGCAGAATTAGAATTATTCAGGAGAAACTGGAGGCGAGGAGCATTGAAGACGAAGTTGAACATCGTCTTGATAGTGGCGCCCTCTGATGTTTTACTCTCCTTGACAACATCTCCAGTTTCTCTTATGAATTTTGGATTTCCCAAACGGTTTGTGTACTGCATGTACAGTTGATCATTCACCTCCTTGGCTGTCATGGAAAAGACGACGTCCCAGCCGGCACATACAGACTTTCCAGACATCATATTTAGGACTTCGTCTAGTGCTACCGAAGAAGTAGCGGAGGCAGATGCAGAAGAAATCAGAGATGGTGAAGCAACCAAGGAAAGCGGAGCAGCCACACTGCCGACCAATATCTGAGATGAATGAGCTTGGATGCTTGAGCCTGATGATGTATGCGACATTACATAGTCACCACGATTCAGATGCAGAGCCTGCAGGCTAGATGAATGCAAGCTTTCTTCTTTCAGCTGAGCGTATATGTAGAAGATCAGACGAACGGTGACGCCACGTGAGTGATCGTCAAATCGGATGTCTTCATTGGTCTTAGTTTTTGGCAAGGCTACTTGCCAAGATGAAAATGGTGTGATGCTCGAAATTTTCCCACCAAAAGGATCCTCACCGGTTGTAACAACAGAAGCCTTAGAATTCTCAACTACAACGGGTGCATCAGACCCCACATGACTGCTCGTGGAGACATCATGGAGACCTGTGAAAATACGTGATGTCGTTTGAAATGTGAGGGCTTCACCATCAAAGCCACGGTCGAAGAAAGGATTCCCATCAAACACTAGCTCAGTGTAGTATTTGCCACTGTTAGTTGACACGATTCCACCAATCTCCACTTCCACACCTTCGACACGAACATAATTGTAGGAGGAAAACTCACGTTTGTTGAGTGAGATCACGAAAGTGTAACTATTATTGCCTGTTATGCTTTCTGGTTTGACGCCGTGGATCTCATAAATGATCGGTTTGGGCACCTTCGCCGGAAAGGGTTGGACTGTAAGGCCTTGATTAATACTCTGTGACTGATTAAGTATTGCCAGCTGCAGATTGAGCATTGTAAAGGACCCGATGGTGGTAGGAGGTCGGAGATACTCATACTGGAGAGCTCTATCCTGTATGACCAAGGTAGAAGCCAATGTCATCAACATCTGACGCTCAAAGAATATTAATTGTCCCGAAAGCCCAATCAGGTCAATTTTATCAACAGCAAGGGCTTGTGGTTTAGCGTCAAGATTTATTTTAAGGTCGTCAAGTCGTTTCTTCTGATCCTTGTGAAGTGTAATACGCTGCTGCCCTGCTGATAAGTCTGCAGCTATTTCCTGGATAGACTTTTGGGATTGTATTAGGGCTTTTCCTCTAAGAACGAGGACTGCAAATGCTGCAGAAAGGGACGTCTTTGCCCCAACGGCGGGGCCGGAAGAAAGAACAGCATCGAAGTTGACCTTCATCTCATCCCACTCAAGTGAAGACGGCATAACAAGACCATTTGGACCTACGCTCTTCAAAGCATCGACTACTGCTTGTGGGTTTGACGGAAGTGCTTGAATCGACCGATAAGCCTTGATGACTGCATTAAAGACGGTGACAGCTTTTTGAATCTTCTGAACTGTTTCACCAAGAGTCTTGAGAGCGGTAATTGACGAGGCCGGTGTAATAAAGGTAAAACCAAGAGCAAAGATATTAGAGGCGATATCTATAGCTGCCTTGATTGTCTCCTGCTTCTGCCATTCAGCAACAGCATCCTCATACTCAGTAATGGCTTCCTTCACAACAGACCGCTGCTCAGTCAAGCTGGCACTCAATTTTTCTGCCTGCTTGCTAGCTTTATCTAATTGGCTTTCCTTGTCTTTGACAACTGTTGAGAACATGTCTTCAAGACTCTGTTGGTAGCTTGCCTGTGTACCGATGTAGTCCTGGAGTAGTTTGCCAGATTTAATGATGTTTTCATTCAGATTTTTCTCTCGATCTACCTCACGTTCTTCGGCTTTTCTGTCTCTGATTTGGTTCTGGAAGTTGTTCAGCTTATCTGAAGCCGTTTGAAGGACATTTTGAACATTATTCACAACATCTTTGTAAGCCTCATAACGCAAGTATGGCACGGGTACTCCAGAACCCTGGTCGTTGGTAGCCACGCTTGCCAAATACATTGCCCTTGCCTGCAAAGCAGCTAGTTGGTCATTTTGGTACTGATAGTGACTCCCTGCAACTCCACCAAGCCATAAGAGAAACCGTTTCATAATCTCTACATTTTGCACTTGTGACACTGGATTAACGAGAAGAAAATTCAGACGAGCTTCTGCTGCAACCAGAGCAAACTGGATGTCAGTCAGACGCTCGGTCAGAACTTCCAATGTTGGAGAATGTCGCACATCAAGGACTACTGACACTTTACCCATACTTTCTTCAAACATCAATCCATTCATAATTACATTTCCCTTTTTGTCACTAGAACTAATTACATTCAAACCCCCATAAAACTCACCACAAAAGAAACGAGTTTTGATGTCCTTAAAGGCACAGTCACTGAGACGAAGTGTTGGGGGTACAGGGTCTTGACCAGATCCACAAGTGACGACATGTCCTAGGAGAGTTGCGTCGGTGGAACCAGGAACATCTATGGTCACGTTGTCTTTAGATGAAGGCGCCGGTATCTGCGTAAAATCAATATAAAACCCAGAAAATGAACAATGAGAATGCAAAACGACAAGCGACTTTCCAACACGATGCACGTTACTCCTCATTTCACCCTTGACTTAAATATGAAGAATTTACCAATAACTACACTGAGGCAATGAAAGACATGTACATTGACTTATTTGTTATGAAGTGGTTGAAGCTTGGTATTAAAAACAATAATGCAAATTAGGCTTGCCCTTCACCGACGTAGACGAGCACTGCATTCTCAGTGCTCATGAACAAAATCATGCTTTGGCTCAGGTGGGATTCGAACACACGACCTCATGCTTACTAGTGCAGCTGCCATACAACTAGGCCACAGAGCTACCTGGGGTCAGCAGGTTGAATCGAATCCAATATCGCGGCGGGTACTGCAATAAATCATTAATATTGTAGGCTAGTGGGACGACATCGGCACTGAGCAGGAGGTCGTGGGTTCGAAACCCACCTGAGCCAGCGCATCAAAGTTTTGTTTTCATGTGCACTCAACCTGTGGTCGATTTCACAAAGATTTGCGATTCATCTTATAGATGAGTTGTTCATGTTTCCATAGCAGCTAGTATTGTGACATCACACTTTGCTTAGCAATTCAGATTGATACGTATGTTGCGATCTGTCTTAGCCTTTCTTGAAATCGAGTCCAGTACTGAGTATGCAGTGATCATCTACTTCAGTGGAAGGGCAACCCTATTTCCCTTCGAAAAATCATTAATAATAATAATGAAAACAAAATAGAAAAACGTACCTCAATTGCATTTGCAAATACTCCGAAGATCTTAACAAGCTCTGGAAATTGTAGAAGAATCGAATTCAGCTTCACTTTCTCCTGCCAGATGTTAACAGAGGGGGTGGCAATTGTCGAGAGGAAACCATCACCACCAAGCAGGCCTGAATCTTTGAAGACTGAATTCAGATCATAAGGGCAGTTGTTGCTGAAGAAAGGAGCCACGCCTGAGCCCAGGGAGTATTTGGCGTACATGGCACCTTTGAAGACTCGGCGCCAGATCAGCATGCGATAGTACTCGGCGAATACTCCGAGTGAGGCCAGTTCAACCGATATGGGAACGATCTTCTTGAAGATCTTGTTGACATCAACGGCATCGGAGCGGAGGAAAGGTGCGAAGATGCTGTTAGTTCCAGCATACTTCGGTTCTTCCCAGAGGCCTTCTTTGATGGATTCTGCCATTTCGGGGTCCCTGCTCGCAATACAGACGTTTCCGATAGCTGCAGTACGACCGTAACCAGCTTCATTCCGTGGAGTGGTAAACAAGGCGAATGTAGAAGATGCGGGACCCGTCAGATCTTCTGGGTTGTCAGCGTAAACACGAACAATACCTTGGTAATCGGTTGATGCATAAGCAAAAACCTGAAATATAGTGTCCCCGATGTCAACGCTGGATACGAAGTGTGAGCCGTATGTCTCATAGACGTCTAAGTAGCCATTGGCACCATGCATACTCACATTGGTGTCCTTCCCGAGCTTCTCCAAAGATTTCAGATCTGCGACGAAATCTGGCTTTAAGATCGTTGCTGGGTCTGGGAGACCAAATAGTCCTCTCTCATAGCACGGATGTGTTGCTCTACCGATGATACGTGTGCGTGAAACCAGAGCATATGACCAGTCCTTTGAAAGATCGATGCCAAGTTGACTGGACAACTCTGTTGTGGCTTCCTTGTGAGCTGCGGCATCAGACCCTGCAAGAACAAGAGCTCCTGCTGGCCATATGGACGAAGCTCCACCCTCACTGGCTTTATCTTCATTGGTGATTGGTCGAAGTGTGACCTTAAGAAGTTTGCTAAGGAGGTCTTCTGCATTGTCGTGAAGGGAGATTGTGGGCCAAGACCATTGGGCATCATGACTAGGATTCTTAACTAAGACTTCCTTCTCATAGAGTGCAGGCTTGCGGGAGTTGGTGAATGGCACAGAGTAGATGTCTGGCTTGTATCCACTGAGTAGACTGGTACTCTGACCAAGCTTCAAGAGAGTATTCAAATTCATGCTGCCGGTTCATACGAAAATGTCCTGAGGAAGACAAAAACAAACAAATACTAGAGGTTGTGTCTGTTTAAAACAGAACACATGGCTTTTCCGCATAATGATATAAAATATTTCTCCAATTAAAACACATCACTTATTTTGTTTGATTGAGACAGATTTTTTAAAAGTGACCGTATCTAAATGTAGAAAACTTGAGTTAAACAAATCACTTTTGGAGTTTTGAAGTGTGCCCCTTTAATCTTACGTCAGGTGTCTTGGCCACATAAAGTGGTTTTATAAAACTATGTGTGACTGTGTGCCATATAGATGCAAACGGGTAAACACTGCTGTCTGACAACAAAGCACCCCTGGCATGGCCTAACGAATAACAGTCATCCGAGCAGACGCTTTTGAATGGCGCCCTCTTTTGATTAAAACAAGCAACTATGTACTTTGATTAATCAAAAGAGGGCGCCATTCAAAACCGTGTGCTCGGATTACCGATTCATGCATTACTGAAAACGGTCTAAGTAGATTGTTGCGCGTGCGTGGTTGTCTTGTCAAAAACAGCATTTACGCTGTAGGCAACTATGATAAGGAAAAGAAGGAGAACACGGCATATATAAAGCAGGCAAACAACCTTTCGCGCGCCTGGCATGAATGGTGTTTCAATCATATGTTTCATTTTATGACCAATATTTTCACGTACAGAGCTTTGTACAAGTCATTGGGCTAGCGTGAGAAAGATTTGATAAATCATAAAAATTCAAGTGATGACGCCGTCGTGACGCAACTTCATAATAACGATCCGCAACTTCCATTTCCACAACCTACCAATTTTCGAGGCGATCGGCCGTTTCTACTGTGTGTTATAAGAAATGCAATGTTTATGACGTCACGATGACATCACCGATTTTTTGTCTATGCAGTGTTCATCTATGGTGTATGCTTAAGAATTATCAAAAAGAAATTCAAAGATATCTTGTTTTGTTTACTTGATATCGTTAAAAGAACTTTAATAACCCAAAATTTCAATAAATCATAAAAAATCTGAGAATGACGTCATGATGACGTCATTGCAATTTTTGGATATAACACTTCCCGACTTAGATACATACCAAGTTTCAATTCAATCAAACTTAAGGTTCGTTCATAATTGATGTCTGAAGTTTGCCCCTTTAAGACACTGTCACGTGACACCTGATGACGCCATGATGACGTCATTGAAATTTTTCGATATAACACTTCCCGACTTAGATACATACCAAGTTTCAACTCAATCAAACTTAGGGTTCGTTCATAATTGATGTCTGAAGTTTGCCCCTTTAAGACACTGTCACGTGACACCTGATTACGTCATGATGACGTCATTGGAATTTTTTGATATAACACTTCCCGACTTAGATACATACCAAGTTTCAACTTAATCAAACTTAGGGTTCGTTCATAATTGATGTCTGAAGTTTGCCCCTTTAAGACACTGTCACGTGACACTTGATGACGTCATGATAACGTCATTGAAATTTTTCGATATAACACTTCCCGACTTAGATACATACCAAGTTTCAACTCAATCAAACTTAGGGTTCGTTCATAATTGATGTCTGAAGTTTGCCCCTTTAAGACACTGTCACGTGACACCTGATGACGTCATGATGGCGTCATTGAAATTTTTCGATATAACACTTCCCGACTTAGATACATACCAAGTTTCAACTCAATCAAACTTAGGGTTCGTTCATAATTGATGTCTGAAGTTTGCCCCTTTAAGACACTGTCATGTGACACCTGATGACGTCATAATGACGAAAAGTTTCGGGAGACAACTACCCTATATGGACTTCCTACATACCAAGTTTGGTTAAGATCAGCCGTTTAAAAGTGACCAAAGTGGCGTGATGAATGCCCCTGTACAAAGTCTATACGAAATCTGCAGGAAGAAGAGGAAGAAAAAAAAAAAAAAAACAGAACAAAAATAAAGGGTTTTCGCTTGCGCGGAAAACCCAATAAAAGTGAAAATACGCGAGAAAACTGATTCGTCAAAGACGTGAATGTTGCTCTATAGGCATTTTGAAATGTTGACCAAAGTAAAAACCTTTAAGACTGCGTAGTAACGCATCCATTACAACTTTGTGTGTACAACGTAAATATGTATACTGAACTTGCAATCTTTATCTGATTTTCTCGCAATACTTAATGATTATTATTTTAAAACAAAAGATGTCTTCAAAAGATATGTATAACTTAAACCCCTGGTCAATAGAGAAAGTGCACGTGACGTCACCTGACAGCTTATCGGCCATTTTGGACGGCACGCGTACGCGTGGTACCCATAGACATAGATTTATATATCTATGCCCATAGATATATCGGAAGAATAAAACACTAGATGGGAAACGCGTGTGCGCCTGCCATTACTTGTGCAAAACCTTCTTGCTGTTCATGGACGCACTAAAAGGTCACCGTGAATGAGGCGACGCGCAATGGTAAAATGGAATAAACAACATCAAATTAGCAGAGTAAAAGGGCTAATGTCTTTATATCTATATTAAGTTGCTCAATGTTTATTCCCATTCGGACTTGAATAGCCACTGGAACTTCAAAGGCCTACACACATTTTAAATATTTGGTTAGCCTCATTCACGTGACTAATGGCAGCCCCCACACTGAATGCGCGTCTGATACGCGTTTCCCATCTAGTGTTTTATTCTTCTGATATCTATGGTGGTACCAGACAGCATCATAAATTATGCACGCACTTCTGCGTCCGGTTGATATGCAAGCTACGCGAACGCATTGTGGGTTACGAGTATACACTGTACGTACGTGCATTATACATGTGTACACACTGATCTCCATAATACATATTATGGAGATCAATGTGTGTACAGCGTTGCCGTCCAAAATGGCGTCCTGATCACGTGACTGCACGACCTCTATAGAGAGGGTGTTGTTTCGAATGGCAGCCATTACTTTTTAGTTCTCTTGTTTACAGCGTTTTTATCTTAGTGTCCTGTACTTTTGATGGGTGTGCTCTAACACTTTTGACAGGTACTTTTGTGAAATTAAAAACAAAATGGTTAATGTATCGACTAGACTATGGGACGAGTCCGTTTTTTCGCTTCGTTCGTGGTCTACGTCAAGTGAGGGCATGTAAACTTCACTGTCGACTGAAAATATTATTCCATACAAGAAAAGGGTTGTTCCCCCTGCAAATACTGGCACAATAACGAGAATTTCGAGAAAACATGCAACCGTTTTCGAGAAAATACGATTCTTGGTCGAGCCAAAATTTGGACCAATTGACGGTTGGTTTTCATTTGAGAAAAATTTCCTCCAATCAGCACCCTCGTATTATAGCTCACACAGACTCCATCTCGCGCGGAATCCAACATGGCGGGTAACGAAAAGGACGTCGGCGAAAAGCCTCGCAAAACTTGCTTTTTGCATTGCGATCCGAGCGCAAAAGAGAGACAATAGTCTGGCGCTTTTTGGGTCCGGGAACCAGACTAACTATTGTGTAACTTCATGGGGTGCCGTTTACGTGTATGCACGTGCGTGAAGAGAAAATGGGCAGCGCCTGACTTTAGATGAGACGCATGCGCAGTGTGTTTCCCCCGATTTCGGGGGGAGATTTTAGACGTTTCCGAAGACGGTATTAGTGATAGCTCCGTGCGTACGTGTGTGCGGATTACCTGTACGTACATACGTATGGTCAGTGCGGTTCGAGTATCCACACCAATACCGTCTTCAACTAAGACTAGTCACCACTGGGAGTCACGGCACCCCGAACGGTCTATTGTGCACACAACGTAATGTATATCGTACCTCATTTTCAGATATCACGGTGAGCCAACGATATATTATAATACGTGAGATTATTACATAAACTGTCAAATAACTTCCTGACCACCCGCTGAGCCATTTCCCTTATGATCATTATACTTCTATGACTCATCGTCTCATTTAATGATTGTTTTACCCCATTAACGTACCTAATCCTTTACATCGCTGTTATTACTCATCATTTTATAACCTTATACATATTTATGTAACCGCTATACCTATTTATGTGACCTCTTTTGTTTTCTGGGGCAGAGGTCAATGTGTACCAAACTAGCCCCCCCCCCCCCCCCCCCCACTACTCTGGCTTAGTGTTACTCTCACTGACCATTTTCTTTAAGTAGGCATATCACTTAGGTTTAATTTTTCCCTTTTTCTGACAAAAGTCGTCACAAACTACATTAGGTCTTGCCCTACTATCACTAGCACTCGTACCTTCATTTTGAGATTTTTTTAGAATTGTCTGCAGACATACCCTTGAGGCGAATTATTAAACCTAAACTTTCTCTTAACGGGAAAATTATTTCCTTTACTGAAACTCATGTTATGCGTCAACACATGATCATCAACCATTACGGCTGCATCAGGAACCTGTTTAACTTGTTGCTCTTTTAAAGGCATTGCATACGTTTGGTAATGACTCTGAAAATGTATGGCAATAAAAACTTACTTGGTGAGAAGTACAGCTGCTTTGGATAGTATAATGCATATTGAGAAACGTTCAATTCGAAGTACCGCGGTTATGGAAAAATATGTCACTTTTTATCTAAAAAAATTAGGAATCTGAGAAGCGTTATGGCCGTAACGCTTCTCAGCTATTGACTTACTGTTCTCTGGCGTGAAATAACCGCTCTAGTTTTTCGCCTAAATCTCAAAAACGCTACCACCTTTTGAATTGAAACTTTCACAGGTTAGTTTTATGGTATATATAAACAATTATATTGGTTTGAAACAAACATTAGGCTCAAATTACCAAACGTATGCAATCCCTTTAAGGCTTAAAGGGTCTCTGCAATGGGAATATTATGGCTTGAACATGTGCCAATAAAAAAACTGTACATGGGGATTGTGATTTTACGCACTTCCTCACACTGATTCAGGGTTAAAAACAGGGTTTTTTTTGTTTGTATGCTAATTAGCATTTCCATATTCCTGAGCGACTTACTGTGATGTCATCTGGGGAACTGAGAGCAGTAACCCAATTGATTTGTGCACAAACAGTTGCGGTTGTTTTATATGTTTTTCTGACAGACCTTTTCCTCCTCAATGGGTTTTATTTTGCCAAATATGTTCCTTTCACTCAACTGGTGGTGTAATTTTTTTACCAAACCATTTCTGTAGGTCAGGTTTACCTCTTCATTTTTTATGTTTTTTCATTACATTTTTGCTGTTGGTTCCCTACATGAGTATGCGTGAAAATCCCCCGTTTTACAAAGCCATTCAAAGGGAAACCAAATGCTGGTTTCATTATTTGTCAGTATATTCTCTGTATGAAGGCAATAAAATAGCCTGACTGAGAAAAGCACTGCAGGAGCTCTTTAACATTATCTGGTACACAACTCTTGAATTCCGCTAAGAGCATTACCTGTCGTAGCCTAGTAAAGTCATTATTTACTTTACAAGAACTACACCATCGATCAAACATCATTTCCTTCTCACGAGAAAACTCAATATATGACTGACCCTCCTGTTGTTTTTTTTCTTCTAAATTTCTGTCTTTGACTATCTTATAATCGGAACTTTGCTCTAATGGCAATGCTGAATAAACCTCTTGAGCTTTTCCAGTTAATACACTTTGGAGTAATAAAGTTCGGATGTATGATGGCCAGCCGAGTCGGTCAGCCACCTTCTCAAAGTGCGAAAAATACTTATCTACTTCCCTATCTTGGAAAGGAGGAACAATTCTTATGTGCTTACTGGGCTCAAACGTCTGGTGATGGGAGGTAGGCCCACCTATCGAGTGTAATTGCTTTAGTTTAACTAATTCTAACTCGGTCTCACTTTTCTGACGCTGTTCCTTCTGTATTTCTAGCTCCAACTCTTTAAGCTTACCGGTAATTGCAGCCTCTTCAGAATAAACTGAGTTTGTGGGCTGACTGACTGATTGTTCACCAAGCTTCTTAAGAAGACCTTCATCCTGGAAAAGCTCAAAGATAACTGCCTTAACCTCGGCATTTTTCATACTACCAACTACGGTTACATTATAGCATTGAGCATGCTCAAAAAGTTCAGACCTCTTAAGTTTATCTAGCTTGGGCTCTGAGGGTTTATTCTCAAAGTCACTTACGAACTCTTCTACATTAAACTTAGATGTCATGACCAGTTGCTGGTTAAATGAATTGCACTATAAATATGCAAACAATTTCAGATTCAATTTTCGAGCTCCCGCACAAGCCCCCAATTCTGTTACGTGCGGTCGCTCATCAGGCTATTATTATAATATTGCCCGACAAGACGGCGCGTGCGGCAGCAAGGGAGTTCAACAAAAGAAGAGAAAAATAAACTTGTAGGCCGAAATAAGCTAAATGGAACCAGCAACAGACATAATGGAAAGCATTAGGTGAAACATGGCTTAATATCACAAACACAAGAATTAATTTGTCATGACAGAAACGTTATGAGCAATATTGGATATGGATCAGAAATGGCTGAGAGATTGTCAATAAAAATGCAAGGAAAAGCAGGAGTAATCTCATGGAAGTTAAAGATACCGGTTTATAACTAGAACAGCGAAGCTGTCATGGTAATAAACATGGCAGCCTTACGTGCAGTTACAAACATGATAGCAAACACCCATCCATCACACACACACCCATCCAAAAAAAACTTCACCATTTTGAAACAATAGAAAAAAATTCAACATTTTGAAACAATAGACAAATATTCAACACTTTCCGTTTACAATAATAACATTATTTTGGACAGCGCACCCATACAAAAAAATTGGGGTTCAAGCACATACTAAAAAATTTAACATTTCACGCGGACGGCCGAACAGACGGACGGGACGAACGGTACTACTACATAGGCCTCGCTTTGCTTCGCAGCTCGCCAAAAATGATGATGATGATGTGGGGGTGCTTAAACGACTCGGGTGTACATGAACGGGGGAGTCCGGTCATTGCCACAGATGGTTCTTGAGCGGGTAGGCACATCGCGCCGGGTAGTCACACTGCGCCGGGTAGGCACACCGGGTAGTCACACACCGGTAGGCACATCAGTTAGGCCCAGTGTCGTTCCCGGCTTGCGCGCCGCGCCCTTCACGTCTGGTAGTACACAGAGTACACATCAGCCACTGTGGAATGTCCGATCGGCATCCCGTTCCGTACACCCGAGTCGTAGAAGGACGAGCCATGAACATACACGCCTTATATAAGCGGCCCTGACTGACTACGCTTCACCGATCGTGAAATACAAACATTTTACATGTTAAACCAAGAACAGTACGGTCGTTACCGGGCTCAGCATATACTTGGCCTGGAAAGGTACGTAAAGGAATTTCAGGCAACTACTTGTTACCATAACACTTGATAAATTATGCAAGGGAATCATGAGTACAATATGTATGAATAATCTTTTCCCCTTAAATGCTAAATCAATTTCTAATATCGCAGGGTAATTGTGAGAATGGCTAGTAATCATCATCAATTTTATGATGACAATGTATAAACTCTAATTTGAGATTGTAAAGATGAATTTTATTACGTTCCCCCTAAAAAAAGCACTGAAAAAAAAAGTTAATTTGAATTTCCAAAAAAACAAACAATATTTAACATTTTATACATGTATGTTTTATAATTATGTAAGTGCTTACTTTTGACAAAAAGTTACAAAATCAGTACATGATTTATGCCCCGCCCCCAAAAAAGTCCTCAACAATAAGCGAGTGACGTCAACTACAGAACTAGTATAGGCATGTGACGTAAGCAAGGTTTTACGTCGTAAAAGTGGGGTGTTAAATTGTGTCTAAAATACCTCATTTTCTATTATACAATATTTTTAGCACAAACAATCATATAGACAGGTTGAGTTTTATAACAGTACAGATGTATTTAACACAGGTAAATGGAATGGGCATAACAGGAGTATTGGAATCATGGAATGTGTGTCCACACGAAGATCAGGTTTGCATAAATGCACATTTTGTGAAGTCAATGAATGATGTACAATTTGAATACAAAACTTAATCATTTTTTCTTTTGTCTTTCCTGATTAAAATGGAGTATAAATTGTAATGAGGTAGTAGAGATGGTTTTTATTATGTTCCCCCAAAAAATAAAAAGCACTGGAAGGAAATTAAGCTTCCATCTGAAAAGAAAAACTTTGAACATCTGAATGAGGACGGCCGGACGGACAGACGGAAATCAGTATTAGACGCGCACTGCTTCGCAGCAGCTTGCCAAAAATACTATCAACAAACAAATACGCGAAACAAAACCTTTTATTGAAAATAATTAGATAATTTGCTTATTCTAAATGCTTTTACTTTCTAGTGAATGCTTTTGCATGTTGTTTACACTATTGCTTGCTTGTAAATTCGACCAAATGTTACTTTGCCCTTTATTTCAGTACCATTGCAAGTCTGGGGTCACGTCCCTGAACCTTAAGTTGTACAATATACCTACATCATACTTTTATTTGTTTATGCTTGATGTATCTGACATTTCTATATGAGCTATAAATCTAACACTCACTCAAAACACCTCACGCCCTGACGGCCCTCATTTAATGATGTAAGTCGATTTGTAGGCGAATTTGAGTTAGAGCCATATAAATCCCACTAAAGCGAGGGCGCTTTTTACGATTCTGAGAATATGAAACCCGAGAAGTATTAAAGCGTTTAAGAGATGGGAAAATGTATCTCAGCGTTTTAAAGATAGCAGAGCGACTTGTTCTCAGTGAAATATGATGCATGTCGGACATAAATGTACATCCCTTGCCAAATCTGCCAAATTAATACGGTAAAATGATGTATCTCGTACGTACATCACTTTACCGTATGCGCATATAATGATTAAGTACACACATACATTCATTACTCCATAATAAAGTTTTGTTAAGCAATCTATTTTTAAGTTGAAATGATGTATCTTCACAAAAATGGCAATACTTTTTCACAAATATCCATACGATATGAACAGTTACAAAACAAAACTAAATCATGGTTGGCAGGGCATTCGAAAATGACTGTTTTGTAGTCTTGGAAACCGTAACAATGAAAAGGCAAAAGCTCAATCTTTAAGTTCATTTTTCTCAAAATACCCCCAAACGGAGATAAATCATTTTACCAAATAATACAACATTGGGGAAGAAAATCGCGTTGGCCACTCATTCTATGAACTCGATTGTCATTTATATTGTATGGATTATAGAAATGTTACACCTAGTGTCTATATATATTCATGCGTATCACACGACAAAAGGGCACACTTCTAGCGCCATTTACATGTATGTGAGGTTATAATATTGCGCAGTACCAAACCTACTTCAGTAACCATGCCGTGTAACCTTACTGATGAATTGATCATAGTAAAGTCGAGGCATAGACAGTTTTTACACGTAACATTCTCTTTTCAAAAAGATTCTCTGCCGGTTTGGAAAAAATCACTTCATTTGTAGCGACTCTTATACTGTACGTGATCCCGTTTTCTTTTCTTTCCTTCCCCCACATATTTACTGTGCATAGTACTGTTTTTCAGGCATAATTGGTTTACAAAAGCACCCGATCAACACGCAAGCAATGTAAATTTAACTACGCACATAAACTGTCGACTCGCTACAAAAGCTGTTGAGATTGTCACTTTTAAGTGAAAACAGCATTCAAAATGCCAGAAACTAAGAAAATCTATTAAATAGCGGAGGGGTGCTTGGCTGTAAGATGTAACTTTTGATCGGGTTACAAACAATTACTCGAAATATGTATTGAGTGCTAGAATAGGCCTAAACCATGACCGTTTTTCACTCGTCATTTTACAGTACACGAACTTTTTATTCCAGCCTAGGATTTGTTCACAACCGAATTTTCGTTCTTTACAAAAGTCTTGAATAAATACAAACCCGTTTGTAAATCAACACGAACAACCCTCCAACCTGGCCTGCACTATTGTCAGTAAACGTACTTATAAGGGGCCGTCCATAAAGTACGTTATACGCACGGAGGGGGGAGGGGGTTGTTATCGATGCGTACGCCATGCGTACAGGGGGAGGGGAGTTCGGGCCAATGAGTACCGTACGCAAACAAAACATTTGCATAATCATTTCGCGCGAAAAGATAGGGGAAAAAAACGAGAAAAAGCACCAGGATTGATTTGTTTTTTCCGTTTTCTTATTCAACATAATACAAAATAGTAAAATACATATGTAAATGTATAAAAACCTGTTACGCTTTAGTCATTCATTTCAAAATTTGAAAGTGACGTCCCAATAACGGTACCGTATAAACAGAGGGGGGGAGGCAAAAAAGTCTGCATTTCTTGCGTGCGTACTTTTTGGACGGCCCCTAAGCTGTGACTGTAGATCTCATGCTGCAATGAATTGATTTCCCCATTGATACGTAGGCCTATCTTTCCCATCCCTTTCTCTCCATCTTACCCTGTGACATTTACATAAGTTATCCTCACTGAGGCACTTACCGATTTCTAGCAGATACTCCTGGTAGATGATGGGCATGTACCTGCAACCGTCCCAACCAACAGTGTCAAGCCCTGATTCGTATGCAGTGGTTTATAAACGTGCCACGCCCGCACCGGCTGCAGCGCAATGCACAGGTCACGTGGTTCAGCAATGCGTACCTGGTAACTATATGCAAATCAGTGTAGGCTTAGTCCTTGAACTGAACAAAGAAGGGTGTCACTGGGCCCCCGCGGATGTGCCCTGAAATACCTGGAATGCATGGACCTCGGTGCTGTTTTATCCATTACCAATGTTCCCTGAAAAACTTGTGCTGGTTTATTTTGCGAAGTTTGCAACAATTCTCCATAGGCTGTGCAGCATGAAATAACATTTGGAGAAGGTTGTACAATGTTAAAGCTGTATCTCGTTGGTGTGTTTTTTGTCCTCCAGTGGACCTCATTTGTTCAAAGTTGTCCTTGGACGTGGGCAGGAGACGGGGGGACATTATAATCAAATATTATTTGCCTCACCCTCCTATGGAATTCCATATCTGCCGTCGTCCGTCGTGCGTCGCGCGTCGCCCGTCGCCTCTTGCTATTTGTTTCCAGTGTTCTAAATCTGCCATATGCCAGGCCATACATGCCATTTTCCGTCGCGCGTCGCCCGTCGCCCGTCGCCCAACTCGCCCCAAACATTTTTTGCCGCAAGGAAGTTTTACACTGTAATTCTCGAAGGTGTACGAAGCCCCTAATGGAGCAGGCAAAAAGAATGGAGCGAGGTATATACACAAAATAGAAATTACTTCGTTCCCTCATTATTGTTTCGTTCCGTCAAAGTACCGTTTCGTTCCCTCAAAATACTGTTTCGTTCCCTTACTTTCCAACGTCAGTCTGTTGACGCTGCGTAACAAATTGAGTTATTTCAGGCTGCAGTCATTCTGTTGATGTAGGTGTGAACATACGTATAATTATGTATACATAAATTACTGAACCGCTGGTTGTTACTGTTGTTTATTTTTCATTAATTAAACAGTTGCATATGGAGTGATCGGGCCCTTCAGTTTTTAGTTTTTCAGACATTTTTTTAACAAAAACACCATAGGCTTATAAGCTTTTTTTCAGCGCTGACCATAACAATTATGCCATAATAGGGTTAGGGTTAGGGTTGGCGTCCGGGTTAGGCTTAGGGTTATTGGGTTATAGGGTTAGGGCTAGAGATAGGGTTAGGGTTGGGGTAAACATACAGATAAAATAAAAACCTGCAGAATATTGACTGTTATTATTATTGTATATTTGTTCCTCTCTGTGGAGCAGAGGTTCAATGGATACGAGGAATTGGGTGACCGTGTCGGGGCTGTTGGGACCGCGGCCTTTGGCGGGCCGGGGCCGGGATGGGGTAATACACAGTGTAAATTCCCTAATACTATCTCGTTTCGTTTCACTTTGAGCTATTTTGATGAATTCAGGCCCTGAAGTCGCTGCACTTTAATTGCCATGTTGTGGAATCACCTAATCAAAGTCCGGGAGATTTAACACCGAATGTCGTTTGTCGTATTAGGTGGTTATGTGTGAGCGTTGAGACTGTCTTTATTCACGCTTGAGTGATTGTAGGTGAACAGGGCATTGACAATCACTTCACTGCTAGATTCCATGACGCCGTCAATACATTTCATATGGCCGAGTGGTTCGGGAATGGGACTTCGAATTAGGCGTCCCGGGTTCGAGCCCTGATGTGATGCCCGCAATTTTGTTGAATTTTTTACTCCTATCAATTGTCTAGTATAATTATATAGTTTTAGAAAGGTCTGCGATTTCAACAAACGCTTCGTGGCTCGGTGGGATAAGCGATGGTACCACCGCTCAGACTTCCGGCAGTCTGGGTTCCATTCTCCGATCCTGACTCTCTGATTTTGAATGGAACATGCCATGTGCGGACCCTGGCACCGCGATGGTCCAGGGGCCGCCTTGTTTCTCCCTCTTAGTCCTTCAGAGCTTTGCATGTCAGGCTAAGGTCTCAATGGTGGGGAGGATAAGCAGTAGTCGGCTTGCCAGTAAGCCTATGGGTACTATTATGGGAGCCGGTAAGCCGGGTAAAAGAATCCCGGTGAGTCGCGTGCCCCTGAACGCCTGACGGTCTGCTTACCTTTTGCTCTTTTTTGGTTTGAAATGTCAGGAGGAATAGTTGAATAGCCTGTCTCCATGATTTTAGGGGTTTTTTAAACTCTGTCAAATTTCCTAGTTTTCAAGTTACGGCGTACACTGTACACCTAGATAATCTTTCCTTTTTATGAATTAATTTTTTTTTTATCTGTATGTCTCCCCGTCGGGTTGTCTGTTTTTCTGTTCCTGTTTCATTCTAATTTATGTGGGGATCACAGCAATACAATATTGAATATACATGTAGATCAAAATAAAAGTGATATCATACGTTTTAATGGAAAACGAACCCAGGGCTTGACTGAATCTAAACATATGAGTAAGTAGCAAAGGGTAGTAAAGATTACTTTATATAATTTGTTTTGGCAAGTACATGTATATTCCATGGACAACTTGAACAATGAATAGCTTTATTAATGTAGACATAAGTCCTCCTAGGAATGATCAATTTGTTGCATTCTCTTTTATTTCTAATAAGCAGGAGAGAGTGCTTGTTAGATTATGCTTTACTGAACTTTTGAGTGTCATTTGTTTGTTTTTAAAAACATCACCAATCTCCGTCTTCTTGTGGACTCACCCTGTATGGGAGACTTTTGACTTTCTGGTATTCACCGAGAGAGGGCGCTCACGGTCAGGCGCTCGAGTCGGCTAGGTACGAATAGAGTCCCTTTATACCCTTTGTATTTAAATCATTTCGGTCGAGGGAACCAAATAGTTTTATTTTGTGAACGTCAGTCTGTTGACGCTGCGTAACAAATTGAGTATTTTCAGGCTGCTGTCATTCTGTTGATGTAGGCGTGAACATACGTATAATTATGTATATACACTTAATTACTGAACCGCTGGTTTTTACTGTTGTTTATTTTTCATTAATTTATAATCAGTTGCATTACGGGAGTGATCGGGCCCTTCAGTTTTTAGTTTTTCAGACTTTTCCAACAAAATCCACATAGGCTTATGGACATTTTTTTTTCCAGCGCTGACCATAACAATATTATGCCATAGAGGGTTAGGGTTAGGGTCCGGCTTAGGATTCCTTGCGCATTTTTGTGGCCGCCATGACACATGACATTAAGGGTGAATCACAACCACTAAACTGCATACCGTTATTGCGCTGTTCGCGGCAGTTGACCGCTGTTTTAATAACTTGTTTTGTACATTTCACTTGATTTCTAATTATCGTAAACTAAAGCAAGACAAGATTTTTCAGAAAAAATCATGCCACTATAAAAACACACAAATAAAAATGTGCGCAGATTTGTGTTGTACGATGTATGCTATTGTTATACGTCATTATAATGCACGTGCAAACATTGCATAACGAAACTGCGCAGATATTTGTGAATTTGTGATGTACGATGTATCAATCATCACAAATATGTGCGAATATATTTCTGATGTTCGATGTTCCTCCTGCGCCACCATTCTTTGCCGTCTTGCGCATGATATCCATAGTTAATTTCACACTGTATGAGTAATGTAATGTAATGCGCGCCCCATGTGTCATGTGTCATGGCGATAACCGCATTTTGCACCGGATACGAAACCACGCTATAGGGTTAGGGCTAGGGTTATTTTATTTATTTATTTATTTTTTTATTTATTCATCTCATCCAACAGCAGAGTAACCGCCAATTACAGGGAGAGGTAAACAGGCAATGATTGACACGATCAAAGGCCTTGGAGAAATCAGTATATAGACCACATCCAACTGCATACTTGTATTATAACCTGTCTTAACATTTTGTTTGTATTGTGATATATTTGTACATAGGGATCTTTTTATAGAAGATATTTGTAGTGTATATGGTGAATGTTATTTTGAATTATCTGGATAACTTTATATGGTAATTTATACTGTGAATTTATTTAGGTTTTGAAATATTGTATTTTCTTGTACAGACATATATTTATTTACTACTCTGTGTCAAATGATTTTATTGAGTTTTAAAACTTATTATATTTTAATATTTTTTAGCACGAGAGCCAAGTTAATTTCTATTGTGTTTTTAAATGCAAATAGCAATAAATATATTGAATTTCGACAATCAACAGCATGGTATGCCTCCTGCAACAATGATGTAAGATTAGTGGAACAATCTCTGCCAGAGACAAAAACCATGCTGCTGCTCGGCTACGGCTGGTTGGACAAGTTTACAGGATGGAGAACTGGCAGATCAGCATCAGATACATCTTGGTCAGGCAGATAAATAGACTGGAAACAATCCATCAGAAGACCTGCCTTTCCAGCTGCGTCATAAGCTTCAATACCTGATTGTTCATTGCGAAGTAGGGAAGGTAGTGATTGAGAACGGGAACGAGCTTTGACAAAACTCCAAAAGCGCTTAGGATTATTGCCAATGTCTCCGGCTATCGATGATAAATAAGTGGAGCATTTAGCCCTCACCAGGTGCTTGAAATCACGTCTAGCTGCTTGAAATACAGCTACATTGTGGGGGTTAGGGTTGGCCTTCTTCCTCCGAAAAGCACGTTCTTTGACCCTCAAAGAATGGTGGACTTCACCATCATACCATGGAGGAGAGGGACGGCGTTGGCGAATGACAGGAACAACATCAGCTAGTGCCGCTTCAACAAGGTCATAGAAAAGTGAAGTAGCAGCATTGCAGTCATCCGTGGCTTCCAAAAGACACCATGGAATACACTCCAATGTAGTTTTCAGGTCATTCATATCAGCTTTGCGAAACTTGTAAACTGGCCGGTGTACATGAGATGAATTCCTACAGTCACTGATATTCAAGCTGAGATGGACAGAGTTATGGTCAGAGGGAAAGACGTTGTCTCCAGTTGCACAGGAACGTTGTAGTTGTTCCGAGCACAGGACAAGGTCAAGGATGTTTTTGCCTCTTGTTGCTGAAAAGTTTGCTTGCTGCAGGCCGTGTGCTGTCATGACTGCATCAAGAAAAACATCATCAATGGCAGAACCACTCGATGTAGGGAGACCACTGATGGAGTTCCACTGTAGAGAGGGCAGGTTGAAGTCACCCACAATACAGATGTGATTGTATTGATGTGACACATTCGTTAGTATGTCGGCAAGTGCCTCTTAGACACATTTACAATGTGTTCATAACTTCTCTTTTATTAACCACGAAAAATAATTATCACCACTGACATTGAAATGAATTGGCATGAAGTTTGCAATATTTTATAAAATGTCGAAGGCTTGTCAAGCCTTCGACATTTTACCCAATGGGTAAAATACATTGGAAAATAGGTTATTTAATTTCAATGAACTGAATGCAGCGTGTATCTTCATTTGTTTAATGTGCTGTGGCTTTTTAGTGAAACATCTGAAACGGGACAAGTCTTGCATATTCTAATGAGGGTTAAAGTTTCCACAATAACAGCTGTTACACGGCTATAATTCCATAAACTTGTTTGTATAATTATTCTAGTTTACTTGGGAGGGGTTCACAAATTTAGGCTTCTTTGGTGCAAGTGGATATTAAAAGGAGTTAGTATCGCATTATCAGGAGGGGTAACTTATGTCATCACTAAATAGTAGCGTAAAATAAATTATGGGTGGAAAACAGACACATTGATCGAAGTGCATGCTGGCTGTGACACTTATTTACAATACTACAAACACGCAAGATTTTTTTCAGAAATACCATCAAAATAATACAATAGGAGTACGATTTACAGCCAGGTTGAAATGTCAGCATATTACTCAGAGAACAAATGTCAATGTCTCAACCACTTAATGACATAAATCTTAAATTTTACCAGAAAACAAAAATATAAAGTTTAAAATGCGATTAAAATTCTATGCGATAAAAACTACAATAGGCATAGGTTTTATAACCAAAGGGAACACATGGAAGAAGATATAGCCAATTTAAGATGAAATAAAAATGTAAAGTTATTGCCTCATAACGCCACTCATGGGTCAAACAACAGAATGACAAAATCTACAAACTGACAAGAACCACGCTTTGACAAATGTTTATTACTCAGTCCACAGAGTGACAAATTCCTGGAAGAAATTCCATTCAGAAGATACAAAAAACATTTCGAATGTCAACAAAAACGAGCAATTTTCAGCCCAAATGTCAGTACGTATGCAAACAAGTCAATAAAGAAATACATAAGCAAATTGTTTGCAGGAATCACGCACGCCACAAGAGATAGGCGGCGATGTACAGGAAATCATTTCAGGATAAACAGTGGCTTGACTTCAATGAAGGTCGGAGTATAAAATACTGATAACAATGCATGTACTGCACTCAATGCGCGCGCACACCTACCAACTCGCTTCCCTTTCGAGTTAGCTGGCTTCCAATCCATAAACATATCCGCTCTTTCCCCTGTACAGGGTGCGGGTATTATATGTATATAGCCTTTCTTCACTAAAAAGAAAAAAAATATATATTTTCCGGAAAAACTGCTGGTCATAAGAATTATAGGAACTTTTTCAGTGTTCTTTTTTTTTAAGTAACAAACACATAATTAAAAACATGTTTCTTTACCAAAAAAGTCTGTGTAAGACCTTAATCTTGAATTATTTGCGGCTTTCCGGTTCCGTTTGTAAGTTTGCACAAAATGGACCATTGCATTTTGCAAAAGATGAACTATACTCTGATAAAACTGTATTAACGTCAACCAATCAACAAAATACTGGAAGAAAAATAGACGATGTAAATTTCTCTGTAAAAACAGGGCTTCCCGGCTACGACTTGTCCCGAACATAATTAAAGGTGCAGGCTCGTCGATGCTCGACGGACAAAATTCGTGCCACGAAAAGTCACCTTTGCCCTTGCGGTTGCCAGCTCTTACAATCCCGGAGGGCGAGCGCCAGCTGGTCTAAAAATAACCCTGTACACGCGTATACACTATGCGTGCGTGCAGTATGCATTGTATTATATTGTACACGATTGATATTGCTGGACGACGCGATGGTTTATGAAGTGGACCCATCCATGCCTGTACATGTACATTGTACATAATTATGTACGTAAACTACGTATAGGCCGTTGTGGTATCTGCCCTCGAATTGTCTGCGTTGTGGGATATTTCAGGGAGCAAGAAAAAATCACTCCGTTTGATAGATTTTAAAACAATTAATGAAATTTTCCATGCTGGCACGTCCACATTCCCGCAGTTTTTGTGAAAAAAAAATCGATTCAAATTTACCGATTGAAATCAGACCTAAAAGTAACCAACCACCACCCAGTCGGTACAGCCATGGAGGGTACAGCCACCGCCAAAGAGCAGCAGCAACATATGGACAATGACGAATTGCAGGAACAATATCCCAAAGTATTCATTATAACCCGACTTGTATGAAAAAAAATACAGCATTGTGTAATTCATTGCAGACCTATATTTTATGTGATATAGGGACTAATTTACCAAGTTTGAATTTCACTTTACTCGCAGTATACGAGCCCCCACGTTGATATTTAGGCCTACGTCGTTATGGTCATTTTTGTAGAAAGTGAGGTTTATAATAATTGAAAAAGGGTGTAGACCACACTGCTGATTGATTACAAATTAGTTCTTGATGATTTATTGATGATTCGGTACAGTGATTGGTTTGCCCAGTAATTGATTCCTGCTGGAGTAGGTGCCTTGTGTGTAGGCCTATCAACTTGTGAACTGGTGATGACGTGGTGACGTGACGTGGTTCTATAAAATAATACACATGGAATATATCCCCATAAATATATGAAGCAAAATAATATCCCTCTGGATTATAATAAACAGCCCACTTAAGTAAATAACTAATAATTAGCCAAGGTTTACATGTGTGTTTAAATGACATAATAAACCCAGAATTACACTAAATTACATGGCATATCGCAACTGGTTAATGGAACAAACTATCAGCCAATCTATGCAAAAACAGTCAAACCTAAATGATTATAATTTGACAATAATCAAAGGCAGTACTCACTGTAATTATGAACGCATGGGAAGCTGATTATCTGATGGTTGATTGGAATCAATAATTAGCTGGGAAATTACTGGTTTACTGGGAATGATTGAACTAACGTTAGATTGATTGAACGGTGGGACAAATTTCTGGAATGTGGTGATTGGAGTGATCATACAAAGATTTCGTCAATAGAGGGCGCTATAACTCCAAGGACTTTTGCACAGCCGCCCCTAAATTTGGGCACCAAATTTATAAGTTAACAAAAGTCTCTATAAGTCCTGAGCTTAGACATCAGCATCCTGGACATTATCATCAGACAAGTTCGGGAGTCGAATTAGCCGAGCCACAGGTCTGGTGTATACTTTGTCCCTGACGCGGACCTTCGCAGTACGAACTCGCCCATCTGATCCAGGGAAGACTTCCACGACCCTTCCAATGGGCCATTGGGCTCGGTGGAGATTCTGGTCGACGATCATCACGACGTCTGTGGCCCTGAGCTCTTGAGTATCTACTTGCCATTTGTAGCGTGTCTGGAGGGTTGGTAGGTAGAACTTAATGAAGTTAGACCAGAAGTGCTGTGCCAGCACCTGACTGTGCTTCCATCGACGTCGGCCAAGCAGGTCCTCAGCTGGGTACACAACCTGGGGTAGTGTTGCATCATGGCGGCCCATCAGAAGGAGATTTGGGGTGATTGGGTCAAGATCCGCGACATCAGACGAAACGTATCCGAGGGGTTTCGAGTTCAAAATGCCCTCAACTTCAACAAGGACAGTCCGCAGAACTGGTTCAGGGACGGTCTGGTCCTTCAGGACGACCCGGAGACCTTCCTTCACTGATCTTATTTCTCTCTCCCAAACTCCTCCGAAGTGTGGTGCCTTGGGTGGATTGAACACAAACCGCACTTGTTGCTTAGCTAGCTCCTGCTGAAGGGAAGGATTCATGATGGAGAAGGCTTCTTGGAGTTCAGATTCACCACCCTTGAAATTCGTGCCGCAATCGGATAACAGCTCGAAGGGCTTCCCTCTTCTGGCAACAAAGCGTCTAAGAGCCATCAGGAATGCATCTGTATCCAGGCTTTCGAGGAGATCAAGATGCACTGCCCGGGATGTCATGCACTTGAAGATGATTCCCCAACGTTTCTCAGAACGCCTTCCAATCTTTGTCGTCATCGGACCGAAGCAATCCACCCCAGTGGAGTAGAAAGCGGGCTTGTGGATTCGGAGACGTGCTGGGGGCAGGTCGCCCATTCTGGGAACATGCGGTTGGGCTCGCCATCTTTGACAGTCAAAGCACTGTCGTTGGTGCTTGCGAATGGCCTGTCTTCCTCGCAGAAGCCAAAACTTGCGACGAACTTCAGCCAACAATCGCTCTGGACCATAGTGCAGGATTCTGTTGTCATAGTCACGGATGATCAGTTTGACGATAGGATGTGAGGGATCCAATACAATTGGATGTGTTGTCATCTCGGGTAGTTCTTCAGTACGCCGAAGACGGCCCCCGACACGAATTAGGCCACTTGACACATCGTATTCTGGTGCAAGCTGTAGGAGTCTGCTACCCTTGGGGAGCTCCTTGCCTGCTTTAAGGGAGGCTACTTCCACTGGAAAGCTGTCCTGCTGAGCTCGTTGGTAGAGCAGCACCTCTATCTCGGCTATTTGGTCTGCAGTCAACTCAGTAGTGGCTGTGTCTGCCGCCCCGTCAAGGCTCTGCTTGGTGGCGGTGATAAGATCATCCCAAGTGTCATAATTGGTTGGATCAGGCATATTGAGGGGTACTGTCGCAACTCCTCCGCAGAAGGTTGATTTTCTCAACTCTGTCTCATCTTGGGTCGCCGTGGGTGGAAGAGCTGGCCAGTTATCAGGAGGTAACTGGAGGAAATGAGGCCCATCTCTCCATCTACAGGATTCACTGAGCTCATTAAGGGTCTTGCCTCTGGTGAGATCATCTGCAGGGTTGCTCTTCGTATCCACATAACGCCAATGGTTGACATCTGTGAGTGTTTGAATCTCGGCTACCCGGGTGCCAACGAACACCTTGAATCTGCAGGATTCTGACTGGAGCCAACTGAGTACTGTCGTGGAGTCACTCCAGAAGATGATGTCATCGATGGGTAGGGTGAGCTCCTTCCGAAGAAGATCAGCCAGTTGGGCCCCAGCCAGGGCAGCTGAGAGCTCCAACCTGGGCATGGATAGTTGGCGTTTGGGAGCAACGCGTGACCTGGCCATAACAAAGCTGACCTGGGTGGTGTCTGGCTGAGCTGTAGTGCGCAGGTAAGCTACGGCGCCATACACCCGCTCTGATGCATCACAGAAGACGTGTATCTGATGATGAGTCGATGGTGCGTCAAGGGAAGGAGGAGTGTAGCATCGAGGCAGCTTGATCTTAATCAGGTTTGGAAGTTCATCCTCCCAAGTCTGCCATCTGCTCTTGATCTCGCCTGTCTCCAGAGGATCGTCCCAACACCGGCTGGTTTTCCATAGCTCCTGAATGATAACCCTGGCTCGTGCAGTGTATGGAGTGAGATAACCCAGTGGGTCATACTGACTGGCTAGGATGCGGTACATATTCCTCATGTTCAGGCACTTGTAGTCGATTGGACGGTATCGATACTTGAGCTCATCAGTGCTACAATCCCATTGTAGACCCAGGGTTGCCTCCGGTGAATCTGTCTCGCCGAAAGTCAACCAGAGCTCGCAGCCATCTGATCGGGCTTCTGGAGGGAGTTCCTCAACTACTGAAGGAATGTTGCTAGCCCATTGACGAATTTCAAAGCCAGCATCGGTCAACAGCTCGCGCATCTGGACGATGAGTGCCTTTGCCTCTGTTGCCTTGGGTACACTCTCCAAACAGTTGTCTACGTAGAAAGACTTGTCTACTGCATTGGCGACCTCTGGGTAAGCAGCCTTATGGTCGGAGGCATGTGTCCTCAATGCGTATGTGGCGCAACAGGGGCTGCAGGTTGATCCAAATGGCAGCACTTGCCATTCGTAGGTGTCAGGTTCAGCATCATCCTTGAGGTTCCGCCACAGGAAGCGGAAAAGTGAACTCTCACTCGGTAGGAGGCGAACCTGATGAAACATAGCTTTGATATCACCTGAAATGGCCACTGCATGTTGACGGAATCTCAGCAATACAGCGATGAGTGATGAACCGAGGGATGGACCAGGTAAGAGATGCTCGTTGAGAATCTGGTTGTTGTACTTGAAGGAACAGTTAAACACCAAACGATGCTTGTTGTTGTGCTCAACTGTATGGTGTGGGATGAACCACGACTCTGCGGTTCGCAAAGCCTCATCATCATTCAGGATTCTCACGTGACCATCATCAAGCAACTTCTTTATCAGCTCGCAGTGTTTCTGGGCTTGCACTGGGTGAGACTGCAGGTACTTCTCGGTTCTCCTCAAGGTGGGTAATACAGCCTCTTTGGGTGCCTGGAAGGTTGATCCATCTTTAGATCGCAGAAGTGGTGTTGCATAACGGTTCACTCCCTTTACCTCCACTCTTATCGTCTTCTGGCTAAGAACTTCGAGTGCCTGTTGGTCCTGCTTGGAACGTGTCACATGCTTCTCATTGACGTATGGGAGTACATCTGCCTGCCAGAGCATCTCTACGTGCTTGAAGACATCCTTGGTCTCTGGAAACAGTGACGTCTTGAAGACTCTCTGCTCCTTTGGATACGGCTTATGCTTTCCTGCCGGTCCCTGTAGAGCCCAACCTAGTTTTGTGTGGACTGCAGCTGGTGATCCTGTAGGACCAAATCTTACTGGATCTCTTGGGACGATGAGCTCCGTATGATCAGAGCCAATCAGCACCATCGGAAGAGCTTTCTGGATGGCTGGTAATGGCAGGTCCCGGAGGTGGCTATATCGCTGTTGAAGGGCTTCAACTGGATATGTGTACTCTGACAAGCAGATATTACTGGCAGAGAAGGCTGTGGATATTGCAAACTTGACCTCAGGCCGATCTCTGGGTGAGAGATGGAGGGACAGAGACTGACCTTTGCATTCAACGATGTCGTCACGAACAGTACGAAGGAGCATGGTCTCTGGATGTCCTTGAAGTCTAAGCTTGTCGGCAGCTGTCTGCATAATCATGGTTCTCTCTGAACCATCGTCAAGTATGGCGTAGGTATTTAGGATGCCACCTGGTCCTTGAAGGATGACTGGTACTACCTTCAGCAAAATGTTATGTGGACGAATGGGTTTATCCACAAACATGTTCGGGTTAGAGGCCCGCACACCGAGCACTCGACTGGTAGCACTCTTGGCAGCATCGTGCAGCACGGTGAGGTGAATCTCTTCGCATGAGTGGCATGGCTTCTTGAGAGTGCAGTCCTCGGGTTTATGTGCTCTACCACACTTCCAGCATCGCTGTTTCTCTTGGATCCATTTGACGATGTTGTCGGTGTCCATCTTCTTCAACTCTGGGCACCCGCCGAGATAGTGCTCCTTACTATTGCAGTAAGGGCAGAATGGCTTAGGCTTACTTCTGGGCTTGTCCTTCATGTTTGAGTTGGACATGAAGACACTGGTAGGGACATCCTTCTTGGGAGGGCGCTGATGAACTTGTGGACTGGAGATCTTAGGTACAATACCCGATACTGCTCTGCTTGCATAGTTCTGTGACCGAGACTTGACACTCAGCCATGCGGAGAACTGGGAAAGGGTATACGTCTGGCTGCTGTCAGGCTTAAGTATGCCTTTATTCATGCAGTACTCCATGAAGGAGGTCCTGTAGCTAGGGGCCAGCTTGCTCAAAAGTCGATCAACATGGGATCCACACTTCAGCTCCACTCCATCTTCCCCCTCTAGGGCTCGAAGCATCCCCACTAAGGACAATACATCGAGGGAGAAGTTGCTGAGCGATTCAGAGTCTCCATATTTTATGGTAGGGGTCGACATAATGGCGCTGATCTCACTCTGTAAGAGCTGTCTTGGTTGCCCGTACTTGTCTTTCAGGGCGGAAAGTGCATCGGCATATGGCTTCTTAGAATACATAAACGACTTCGCTAACTTCAGTGCTTGCCCGCCAAGTCTGTCCATCATCACCTGGTATTTATAGTGCTCAGTCAGATGTGGATGTACATCGAGAAGATTCTCCAAGGCCATCTTGAGTACGGCGAAGTCCCTTTCCTTACCATCAGCAAATTTGGGTAGAGTCGGCTTGGGGATACCTTGTGAGAGGGTGACAAGGAGATCCGTGACTGCAGGATGTGGATGTGCTGATGGATGGGACACGGCTGGCAAAGATGACACAGGTGGAGGAGGATCAACTGTATGAGACTGCTTCGGCATTGGTGACATGGTGGAGGACTCAATGGGGTCTGGAACAGACGCACTGGGTGAAGTGGCAACAGTAGGTGCACTGGGCGAAGTGGCAATAGTGGATGCACTAGGTGGAGTGGTGACAGCAGACGCACTGGGTGTAGTGGTGACTGCAGATGCACTGGGTGTAGTGGTGACTGCAGACGCACTGTGTGAAGTGGTGACAGCAGACGCATCATTCAGCAGTGGGGATTGGTTAAAGCTACCAATCATTGTGCTGATGGCTTCGGCCTCCAAGAATTCTTGCTTGGCCTGGCGTAGTCTGCGTTGGCGGGATAGTTGAGTAGTCAGATCTTCACGTTCTCTTAGGGCGTGCCGTTCTATTTCCTCAGCTTCAAGACGGGCCTTGCGGGCCTGATCATCTATCTCGCGAAGTCGTCGGTCAGCATTCTCATCCTCCTGCATCTGACATTGTAACTCCTCATACTGCATCTTCCTTCGGAGAGCTGTGATTGAAGCTGAGTGGGCATCACTAAGTTGAGTGATGTGAGACGCATGGGATTTAGATGATCCACTTGAGCTGGAACAATGTCTGGAGTGTCGACTATGGGAAGTGGCACTTGATTTAGTGCCATGGTTGTCATGTGTTGAATGCTGACTGGAACGGTGAGACTCATGGTTGGAGTAACGACTTTGTTGGGTTGAGTGACTGGAACGGCAAGAGTCATGTTTGGAACGATAACTTGGCTGGGATGAGTGGCTCGAACAGGTAGACTCTGGTTCGGAATGATCTCGTAGGGATGAGTGATGGCTAGGACTGGTAGATCCAGATCCACTTCCAGCTTGGCCCTTGGATTTAGTGTCCATCACGTAATCTATCAGATGCTTAGGTAGTTTGGATGCTCTGGGCGGACGGACTGGTTTTCTATCCATGGGTCACTGGTTTGGATCCGGTCCGAAGGACCATGAAAAAGGGTGTAGACCACACTGCTGATTGATTACAAATTAGTTCTTGATGATTTATTGATGATTCGGTACAGTGATTGGTTTGCCCAGTAATTGATTCCTGCTGGAGTAGGTGCCTTGTGTGTAGGCCTATCAACTTGTGAACTGGTGATGACGTGGTGACGTGACGTGGTTCTATAAAATAATACACATGGAATATATCCCCATAAATATATGAAGCAAAATAATATCCCTCTGGATTATAATAAACAGCCCACTTAAGTAAATAACTAATAATTAGCCAAGGTTTACATGTGTGTTTAAATGACATAATAAACCCAGAATTACACTAAATTACATGGCATATCGCAACTGGTTAATGGAACAAACTATCAGCCAATCTATGCAAAAACAGTCAAACCTAAATGATTATAATTTGACAATAATCAAAGGCAGTACTCACTGTAATTATGAACGCATGGGAAGCTGATTATCTGATGGTTGATTGGAATCAATAATTAGCTGGGAAATTACTGGTTTACTGGGAATGATTGAACTAACGTTAGATTGATTGAACGGTGGGACAAATTTCTGGAATGTGGTGATTGGAGTGATCATACAAAGATTTCGTCAATAGAGGGCGCTATAACTCCAAGGACTTTTGCACAATAATAGTATATTAGAAGATAAATACAAGCTGATACACAGATACAGAGACTTGAAACTGAAAGTCACTTCTCATAAAATGAACTGTTTTTTTTACTGATAGCATTGAATATACAGTTCATGTACTGTAGTTGTGCACAGCACGCACTGTACATGTACATAATACACAAAACGAATGTCGCCTAGCGACTGTGGCGCTCTACGCGCACAGAGATTGGCCGAGCGCTGTGCGTATCTAGGTAAACAGTAAACAGTATCTAGGTAAACAGTACGCGCGATGGTCCAATCAGAGAGATGTATTTGAATGGCGCGGGCCCTGTCATGTCCGCGAACTTGACGAAGTGATTTCACTATGCACACAATGTTTTGTTTACAAAGTATTCTCCAGCGGATTGATAGAAAGACGAGTCAAAGCTTGTTTCACTACACTGTATTACAATCATGTACATTGATATGGTACCAATTCACGTACACCTCACATAACCAGTTCAGCATGAATACACGCCGTGACAAACGTCAGATTTTGAGAGATTTTCCTTAGGCCTAAAATTCGTAAAATAAGATAGAAACAAACCTCAAAGACGTTCTAGAAAACCTCCTTTTTACCTAATTTTCTTACATTTCTTTGACAGAATTGTCAACATAGTAAATCGATCGTTGATACTTTTCCTATCCAAAAATGCAAAAATCGATGTTGGAGTAATTTTTGCCGATTCGGCAACTTCAGACGCCGATTACGCGATATCGACAAATTGGGGAATTCATTTCGCTCCATTCACGGTGTCACTTGTCATTCAAAACCCTGTGCATTCCATAAACCCCAGTAAAGTTCAAGACTTTGAGTTTTTGTGGAAAAACATCAGCATTAGTAAAATAATAGTAATTTATGTCAAACTCGCACATGTAACAGATTCCCCTATCATATGGGGTTGGGTTAGGCTCTGCCTACAGATCCGCGAAGGATTCCACGATGACAACTGTAAAAAAATAATGCCTAATATTGTACTATTTGTACATGTACGTGTATTATTATACACCCCGAGTGCATGTACGCAATGCTACACGTGTGTCACGTTAACAGGGGGTGTAACGAGCCTTCCTAGAACAGCATAACAACATCGATAAAGCTACAGAGGGCGCTATTGTAAAACTTGCTCTATTTTTTGACGAGCCTGCGCCTTTAATAGGCCTACTTCGATCTAAGGGACTAATTTCCAGTGTTGTAGTCGAGTACCAAAATTCGAGTACCGAGTTTTCCCGAGTACACACAGTGCCGAGTACGGGCCGAGTCCAAGTACTTTTTAATCGAGTCCTGGGCAAAAAAAAAACGAGTTTGAGTTGTTCACAGTCCGAGTACTGGCCAAGTTTGAGTGCAACGACATCGAGTACATCCCGATAATGCAATACATTCATCATTATTTTAAAAGGTTTAGTATCGAACAAATCTGAATTTTCATTCGAGTACTAATTTGCAACAGGGCTCGAGTTCACCGAGTACAATGAATTTGTCGAGTTCGGGGACGAGTCCGAGTACGAAATTAGTGGTACTCGAGTTGTACTCGAGTTCAGGGGCGTAGCTACGGGGGGGGGGGCTGGGGGGCACGTGCCCCCCACAAATTCTGAGTGCCCCCCAGGTGCCCCCCACAAAAATCATGGGTAGGAAAAAAATGGTAAGCGTATATCATATCTGTAGGGTACGATAGCTATAAAGGAAATAAAAACAACTTAATGGCTTCTATTGTTCCAAAATGATATTTTTGACTTTTGCAATTGTTCTCGAGTCCTTAAAACCCTAGATTGAAGAAATCTGTGCAACATTTCAGACTATCGAACTATATTCTCGTCTATGGCCGTCCGTGCAACCGTGAAAAATTGCATCTTCGTTACAGTTTTTACCCCAAAATTTCCCTCAAAAATCAAAGCCCTGCCCTCTTTCCACACAATCAATCTTGCTAACTGAGGACACCATTTCCTTTATAGTTATTGTACCCTTCCGGATAACGCTTACCAAAAGTGATGAAGGAGGAACTTGAAAGTAAATTTTGTGAAAAAATAATGCATTTCCTCACCCCTACGAAATGGTAAGCTCCACTGTATACGCCCTGTGTACCTATGTCTTGTGAACAAAGTTCAAAATTTTTCAAATATTTCCACTCTCCCATTTGAGTTAGAATTTCTCCCGCTCAAGAGTGTTGGATTAAAAAAAAATTAAGGAAGTAAAAATATAAATAAATGAATACCTTTATTGGAACAAAGATCCCAAAATATGGCTCAGATTGCACTACAGAATATGTGGAACCCCTGAGCTTCCAGGGCCATTAAGCGGGCCCTGAACCCCAGCCGCAAGGCCATGCTCATTTCTCATGTAGCGCAATCTCAAGTTTTGAATAAAAAAAATTCTGGGTGCCCCCCCCCCACAAAATTCAAAGGCCCCCCAGTGCCCCCCTGCTGAAAAAATCCTAGCTACGCCACTGCTCGAGTTCGAGTACGAGTACTCCAACACTGTTAATTTCCTTAAAGGCATTGCATACGTTTGGTAATGACTCTGAAAATTTATGGCAATAAAAACTTACTTGGTGAGAAGTACAGCTGCTTTGGATAATATAATGCATATTGAGAAACGTTCAATTCGAAGTACCGCGGTTATGGAAAAATATGTCACTTTTTATCTCCAAAAATTATGAATCTGAGAAGCGTTATGGCCGTAACGCTTCTCAGCTATTGACTAACTGTTCTCTGGCGTGAAATAACCGCTCTAGTTTGTCGCCAAAATCTCAAAAACACTACCACCTTTTGAATGGGAGACTTTTGACTAACCATTGTTAATCACAAGAGGGCGCGCTTCACCACGTTCGGGAAAAGTGTCTTGATTTTGTTGTCATTGCTTTTGTGCACGATTCATCGTAAACACAACAGGCGTAAATAATCGCAATGAAAATGCCTGGTAAATACTGTGCAGTGTCCAGTTGTGGTGACAGGGGAGGACATGAGTTCCCCTAGAACAAACATATGCAGAATTTGTGGAGATTGGCCACTAAAAGGGCGAATTACAAATGATCACGGTGGCCCACGGCAAACAGCATTCAGTTTTGTGCACAGAGTTTTTACTTTGCAAGCGAAGCCTATCACATTATTCCTCGCCAAACATCAGAATTTCACCTAACTTTGTGTTTTCGGGGATTGAAATCGTGGTGGGCGGCTGTTGTGAATATAAAAATTAATTGTAAATGGCCTGAATTTAATGTTCACAGTATTTTCCTGCGTCTTCCGGTGAGTTTTTGGAAAACCGCCGTACTTACAGCGTGTAAAAAAGTTTTAAGGAGCCTGGTAGTTTGCTGCCCTCTATCGACAGGCCTCTCCAAAAGTCTCCCATTGAAACTTTCACAGGTTAGTTTTATGGTATATATATTCAATTATATTGGTTTGAAACAAACAGTAGGCTCAAATTACCAAACGTATGCAATCCCTTTAAAGGTAGTATCATACTTGTGGTAAGAAACCAAAACAGAAATGCTCACAGATTTACGTATAACTTTCAGGGTATGCAGATGTGCTGGTTGAAACCTACCGTTAAAATGTTTCCACCTAAAATGGTGTATTCATCCAGAAATCATTATAACAACGACCGACAATCTTTTTGATCTTTTAAAAGATCAAAAATAAAAGAGAAAAGACTTAAGAAATACGGTGGAAATTGTTTACTGTTTTCTCAAAAAGTGGGCACCGTATGGGACTGAAATGTTCACAGATGACTGTTACTGTATCTGTCTTGATATTTTTTGCCCATGAATCTGCATTTCTTTGACAAAACCCAAAGTATGATATTACCTTTAAGAACAATGATACACATTAAAAACATTTCAATCCATGCATGTCTAAATAGTTCTTAATGTTCTTGATGAAAGGGAATGTTTTAAAGGATAACTATCATACTTTGGTGGACTTACAGGTAAGAAGATGGTGATGGTAGATACATATACCATTAAAATGTTTTAGTCTGATATGCTATATTTATCCAGAAAACAGTAGAAGCAACCGGCGTTCTATTGCATCCATTATCCGGCATATACCGGAAAACAGTAATTTTCGCCGTTAGAAAATGACGTTCACCACCTTTATCTGGATAATTCAGTCAACATTTTAGATGGTAGGCCTATTATCCTAATTTGAGAAGGATAATGCCGAAAAAAAATCCGGAGAACAGCAATGGAAAACGATATTGCAAGTTCCAGCTGACTGCAGTGCCCTGATACCGGAGAGACTATACGCCTGTAGGCCTATACCGTGACGCCTTTTCAAGTCCCTAGCGTTTGACCCGATGCATGATCTTTAACCGGTAAATATGCAAATTATTTTTAAGTTGTGCCGATCGATGTCTAGTCTTGGTCCACGACTATGTTATTACCGTACTCGAACGTAACAACCGATTATCCGCACTGACCCGCACGCACGCACGTACGTACACCCATTCGTAAAGGCCTTCGATAACATAGTCTTGGGAGTCGTGTAAGGGCTGTGAGTTGCGCGCGCACCTCGTTAGTATAATGTATGTAGCGCGCTACTTCGTCACCATGGCACACTGTTGAATATGTATGATATATAAGAATGACGCTGGTCATATATGGTCATTCCCCTTAGGCAAAACCTGAACTTCGAGGCCTGCGGTCAGCTCCCATGGCAACGCCCGGGTCAAACAATGCAGAGATCGCTGCATTCCCACGGCCGACCTGTGGGTATTGATTATTGATATGCTTGCGGTGTACAGGTCTATGTACCATGCACGTTGTATCATGGAGGTAGAAATCTATTTTATGGTTGTATACAGTGTGAATTATCAAAGAGCTACAAATTATGAACAGTGTAAATGTTTTTGTTTATAGGCCTACATGCCTACATGTAACTTAAAATACACAGTCATATATCTCCCCAACTTTCGCCCAGTCACATCGTCGAAATGTTAACCAAAAGGCACGTATACAGTACCATACTATTGTAACTGTACCATATTGTGTAACTTCACGGGGTGCCTTGTTTACGTGTATGCACGTGCGTGACCAGAAAATGGGCAGCGCCCGACCTTTAGATGCAACGCATGCGCAGTGTGTTTCCCCCCGATTTCGGGGGGAGATTTTACACGATTCCCAAGACTGTATTAGTGACAGGTCCGTGCGTACGTGTGTGCGGATTACCTGTACGTACACACGTATGGTCAGTGCGGTTCGAGTATCCACACCAATACAGTCTTGAACCAAGACTAATCGATGTCCGGAAAGCTGAGTGTAATAGAAAATGATCGTTCGCCGCTATTCTCCACTTTTAAGCGATAACAAATTATCAGGAAAGAAACAAGAAAAACGGCCAATCACCAAAAAAATGTTGATCTTAACTTTGATCTTTTAAGGATCAAAAATATATTGTAAAACTTTGAAGAAATACTTGTGGCATTTTTCACTGATTTCTCAAAAAGTGGGCAACGTATGGGCCTGAATATTTCACAGAAGACTGCAGGTGCTGTATCTTCCTTTATTTTGATTCATGAATCTCAGTGTATTTCTTTGACGATAACAAAAGTATGATAATAGGCCTACAACGTTTGGCATAATTATGCATAGGGCGTTTTAAGGCCTATTTACACATACGCGACTTTGTCGCGCGACAATGTCGCGCGACAATGTCGCGTGTATTTTTAACTGCGCACAAATCAATGTGCGTGTTTACATTTACGCGACAAAGTAGTGCGACTTGTCGCGCGACTTTTTGAAATCAAATTGAAAGTGATTTTGTCGCGCGACAAAAAAAGTTGCACACGTATTTCCCTATGTCCTCACATGCCACCTGTATTGATTGCTTGGGAAAGATTGACAAGAAAATAAATTAAATAATAACTGAGGTCCAGAAATATAATTAATTGTACGAGGCATCTAACAAACATTATATATAGACGCCAGGTGAAAAGACAACATAATTATGCCATTATGATCTCCTTCTGAGGGTAAAGGATCACTCTAGCTGCCAAAAAGACAGTAGGCCCTCTAAGCAAAATGTATTCTTCCGAGCACGAAGAAGATGAGGCATATAAGGTGGGAATTTTTTGAAAAAGAGAAGGTCTGATTTTGATTTTTATCAAGAAATTTGGAAAAAGTCGCGCGACATATCGCTTACTTTTGAAAAGCAGCGCGTGTGCGACTTTGACGCGCGACTAAAGGCCGATTCATACTCGCTGCGTATTCACTGCGTACGCAGCGCGGAGTTCCATTTCGAAGTGTCTGCTCTGCGTGTAAGAACGCGCACTGCGTACTGAAAGTGCGCGTCTTTGTGCGAAGTATTTGGAATTAAAAACAAGTTCGTGCGCACCAATTTGATTCGAATTCGGACAAGTTGAAATATTTCAACATTCGCCGGATGCGTACACGCAGTTGAATCTTTAAAGATGGCAGGCGGGCAAAATCGGCATGCAATTCTTTTCAGATCATGCCTAATTTCGACGGTGTGTGATCCACAGTAATGACAAAAGAATTATCTCGTCTATACTTCCTTCATTGTGAATCAGTGAATTCAAGAACCTGAGTAGGATTCAACTGCGGATCACACATTTTTGAAAGTATGAACTGTACCGTTTGCGCGTTTCCGCATTCGAATGCAGACTATCGCTGCGTATCGACTTTCATACCTTGAAAGAGTATGAACATCGAATGCGACATCCGCATTGTGCGCTGCGCGTGCGTAAACGCAGCGAGTATAAACCAGCCTTAAGTCGCTGCGACAAAGTCGCGTATGTGTAAATAGGCCTTTAGTATAGACCTTTCTTTTGCAACGTCACAGACCGAGTTTTTGCCAACCAGCGTTGCGGAAACTATGGGGAGCCATCAAAGCCAGGCATACAAAATTTCCACATATTTTACACAATAATTGTGTAAAATATTTGTACACAACGTACGTTTCATAAACATTAAATATATTGCTGAATGTAATGAAAACAACACAAGCAAGGATGGTATGTATTTTGTACAGCTATGGAAAGTTTTCAAAAATGTTGAATGTACGGTGGTCACGCAGTCTTTCGAGAAGTGCAGAAGTTATTTCAACTTGTCCGAATACGAATCAAATTGGTGCGCACGAACTTGTTTTCATTTCCAAATGCTTCGCACAAAGACGCGCACTTTTAGTACGCAGTGCGCGTTCTTACACGCAGAGCAGACACTTCGAATTGAAACGCCGCGCTGCGTACGCAGTGAATACGCAGCGAGTATGAATCGGCCTTTATACGCACGTCCCTTTGAGGCCACCGTAGGTTAAACATGGCGACTCCCACGAAATCGAATTGTCTTATGGTCGTGAGCGCGAAAGAAGGTTGGTATTTCTGCTTCCTTGCTCTCACTTTTATGGAATTAATGTAACCAACAGAAGCGATTGGCCAGAAGAAAATATTCCACTGACGGCCATTACGGAAAAAGGGTTTTTATCCTCCAAGAATTAAGAGTTAGGGCCTGGGATAATCCTGGTTTTTTTTAGGCCTAGGCCTAGGGGGGGCCTACTTAAAAGTCCTACGTAGGGCCTGTACAGGATCATGAATCCTTTGGATCCGGATCCCATTTTAGCGTAGGGGGCTACCCTGCATAGGAGGTGGATCCCTAAATCTCGCATTCTTTGCGTTAAACATACAGGCCCTAACTTAGCTAGCTCTGCAGTAACTGTAACGTTGTTGTCGTATAAACATGATAAAGGCCACAGGGTGTCCTAGTCCGAGTAGGCCTAACTTGGACCCTAAAAATCGCCTTTTTTTAACATTTGGACATGGTCTGGCGATAGTATTAGTAGGGTCCAAACCTTGTTTGCATTTTGGTTGCAAGAGCTCCATTTTGCAATGTTTTGCCTCTACCCTGAGTCAAAATCCTGTGATTTCACCTTCAAAACGATCCTAAAATGTCTCATGCGGCCAGCTATGGACCAAGGGAGAATTAGAGATTCCAATAATGACAAGGTTTACTCACATTTTTTAAAGAAAGATCATATTTTCCCTAATTTTTTCCGGGTACCAGTGTACAATTTGAAAAACCAAGATGGCCAACCCAACGGACACTGTGCTCAATTTATAGGAGGTTTCTGTGCCCATTTTTAGGGGGAAAATTATCTTTTCTTCAAAAAACATTGCAAAATGGAGCTCTTGCAACCAAAATGCAAACAAGGTACTTGGACCCTACTATCGCCAGACCATGTCCAAATGTTAAAAAAGGCGATTTTTAGGGTCCAAGTTACTCGGACTAAGGGTGTCCCAGAAAAAACGCAACACTGTGTCGGTGTTGCAACGAATCTTCAAATCATCTGATTTGCAAATTCGGTGTGACAAAACTAGAAATCCTAGTTTCGTTGATGGATTTGCAAATCCGTTGTTGTGTTTCAGAGGTGTTCGCGAATGCCGTGGATCAAAGTGGACGGCGAGGCAGAGGCTCAACGTTGATCAGCCGTGTTAGCTTAATTTAAAGCACACTTTCCCCCATCTTTATTAGACTGGTTCCCAGTCCACAATAGGGTTTGGGCACGCGATTTAGTACGTTTGGGAGCCAAGAAAACGATCTACAAAGATTGTCATTGATCAGTACTTCAACAGACTAATATAAAAGTATAAACAGGAATAGAAACTTATCTTTAAAAGGTGTGAATTAACAATACATTCAATAAACAGCTGCTTAGATGCGCCATAAACCATCGAACGTTATGCGCAGAGGCTGCACATCACACACGTGCTGTGGCATTAGTCAAAACTTTCACTGCCGCTCAGGACGGCTTGCTGGCCATTTGACATTATGGGGCCTAGCAACAAGTCTACTTAACGGATTTGCAAAATCGGTACCGAGATTAGGAATCGGATGATAGAGGGTGTCGGATCGTCGGATTTGTAGATTGAGATTCGTTGCAACATCGGGACCCATTAATGTTAAATACTGTTTATCACTTCAAGATTCTGATATGTGATACAGCCATGTCTTGGCTATCACCATGTCAAATTTAAGAATTGGCGAAAATATGACCAATTGAAGGCCTACTCCTTAATTAAAAACAAATTTGCAAGGATAATGCACACAGTGGTCAATACACATACACACAATGTGTGGTGTCGAATTAGGCATAGGAAAAGAGGTTGGGTAGTTCTAGTTGCGATGATCGTAACCCTAGGTCTGAGATGGGGACTGGGACCTTAGGGTTACGAGAAAGGCCGATCAAAATGTTTGGGAATGACATTTTGGCCAACTCCTGAAATACGTTTCCACTTAGTTTTCCACTTTCCAAAATCCAAACACAAATTCTGACTACATGGATCTGATTGGTACTAATTATCAATGAGTCATATAAAACCACTTTGAATATCGAAAGATCATTATATTCAGAAAAAATGACCCAAAACTTACTGAAGGTGTCTAGATTCCCTCCGTTTGCCGTTAGTCTGCCATTTTGAATAGTGCGCAGTGTGCCATCTCGACCAACGTGAAATGCCATTTTGGCTGTTCCACCTTTCAAACACAAACTCACAGCCCTATGGAGGGCTTGTATCACGTGCGCTGTACAGTGCTATACACGGCATATCGCATACGGTGTGTGAGCATGGTGGCTAGCTCCATGGTGTGAGCATAGAGTAAGGAAGAGTCTCTTCCTTACTCTATGGTGTGAGCGTGTCCAACGGCCGCTGCGCGCTGCACATGCTTCGGTGTATTGGGTTAAATAAATCACAAGTTATTGAATAACTAATAATTGACATCGAACACATACGAAAATACGGTTCATGGAGAAAGAAATGGAGTGTATACTGTATACACGATATGTATGCGTTATATCGTTGCAAGATCTAAATAAAAATATTCTGATCGACCGTCCTTCCAAAGTACCGTAAATCGCAGGCTGATCAGCTTATAAATCTTACTTAAATTTCACTCAGTTATTTTGTTCAATTATTGGCCAAGTAGAAACACCCTTTTCATAATTATACTTAATCTAAAAAAATTATCGTGAAAGCCTTCCGAAACCGACCGACGATCGCATTATAAAATTAAGATGTAAAAACATTGCCAACACCGCAGAGAAATACAGCCTGGTATCCGCGAGCGTAATAGCCACAGTTTCAAAGCAAACGTAGTTAACGTACATTGTGTACGTGCACCAGCAAAGTCTCAATCAGTACATTACACGTGCCGTGGGCTTTAAATGAAGTGTATGTTGCGCTCGGTCGGAAGGCCTACCTTTTTGAATCGCGGCCGGGTTCGTTCCACAGTTACGGAGGGTGGCTCACGGCCGACCGGCTCGGTACAGAGTTTCGCCGTGGGCTTGAAATGTATGTTGCGCTCGGTCGGTACCTTTTTGGATCGCGGCCGGGTTCGTTACCGTATACGGACGGTGGCCCACAGCCGACCGGCTCTGTACAGATTTGTAGTGAGAAATGGTGGTTTTCCGATGGAATATTCCGGTGATATTTTTTAGGAATATATCCTCACTGTCCTACCAGGTATGATCATTTTTGGTGTAATTGATGACTGGAAATTTTTTTCAGTCCACCGTTAATTCCATCCACTGCGCGATCTGTGATGGGTGCCAGTCAACTCGGTCCGTAACTAACTCGGTCCGAGTCAACTCGGTCCGTGACCAACTCGGTCCGAGACCAACTCGGTCCGAAGCCAACTCGGTCCATGACCAACTCGGTCCGTGGCCAACTCGGTCCGAGGCCAACTCGGTCCGAGGCCAAGTTGTAGTCAGATTTTGTGTTTGGATTTTGGAAAGTGGAAAACTAAGTGGAAACATATTTCAGGAGTTGGCCAAAATGTCATTCCCAAACATTTTGATCGGCCTTTCTCGTAACCCTAAGGTCCCAGTCCCCATGTCAGACCTAGGGTTACGATCATCGCAAGTAGGGTAGTTCAGTCTTAGTTTTTTCACTAAATTTAAGTCAAATTTTGCTCAAATTCTACATGGTGATAGCCAAGACATAGCTGCATCACATATCTGAATCTTGAACTTGAAGTGATAAACAGTTTAATTTTCATGTAATAGTTCTCGACACAAGTGTTGCGTTTTTCTTTGGGACACCCTGTATACAACAACGTCAGGAGTACTAGTAGGGAGGACGATGAAATTTTGAGTTTGTGAAGGAACCCAACAAGTTTGGTATCCCTGGAAAGCTTAGAAAGTGAGAAATTATACAATGGTGTTTAAATCAACTCAGTACCTTACAAATTTACAGAGATATTCCAAGTTAAAAGGAAGAAAGGTCAGTATTTCATTCTGCTAGTTTTTAGATATCAACCGTGACATTTTCAACAATCACATCTACTACAATCGCAAACTCAAGTTAGGTTAGCATTTGTGTCTTGTAATTTCCCAAAATGGCTGCTTATTGCAGGTTGATGTACGAGAAATCTTCGAAAATGGAGCTTGAATGAAGCAACCTCATTCAAAACTCAGTATTTCGGAAAGAATTTCATCAAACTTTTGCGAAACTTCAAAGACGAACGAGATTTACTTGCAATGAATGCAAAATCGATAGATTTGAACATGGTGCTCTAGAGAAGAAACGGTTTTCAATTGATTGGAGTCAAGAGGGAGACGCGTAACAAGATTTGTGTACGCAGAACGTATGCAGCAAAAGTAGGCCCGCGAAGTACACGTGTACATCTGCATGCAGGGCAGCGCGCAGCGCTCCTTTTACTACATTCTTTCTGGACATGAATGTCGATTCGAGTCCCAAAATTGACAATTCGCGCGAAATCATCGGAAAGTTAGAAATACGTAAATCGCAGCTTATCGCACAGGCCAAATCAAAATCAACATGCACCTTTGGAATCACAACACTTCAAGCGTTAAAAAATTACTACTTTTGCATGCCTTCTATTTTTCTAATCATTTTAAAGAATCGTATGCGTGAGTTTTTTGAAAAATTGTGGACCGATTTTCAGAGCAAAAAGAAACATTAAATTGGACTGGATTTTAAGACACCTTAAAAGTGAATATTACCTGTAAATTTTGTATCAATCGAAAGCCTGGGATCCCCTCTATAAGAAAAAGGCATTAATTGAACGCAGAGGTCGTTTACCCCTTTGGGAACATAAGTCCAAAAAACGACCACATTTTTGTTTCAACAAAATGGCGTCATGAATATTAAATGATTTTGGTCGGGAAATAGATAATATGCAAATTAGGCTTGCCCTTCACCGACGTGGATGAGCACTGCATACTCAGTGCTTGTGAGAGCACGTGAGAAAAAAATTCACATGCTTGCTCAGGTGGGATTCGAACCCACGACCTCCTGCTTACTAGTGCAGATGCCTTACCTGCTAGGCCACCGAGCTAGCTGGGGTCTGCAGGGTGAATCGAATCCAATATCGCGGCGGGTACCGCAGTAAATCATGAATATTAAATGAATATTAAAATGGCGTCACCCAGTGGAATCGCTTCCGCGAATCTCGATGACTAGTTGTGCATTCAGATGGATTTTTTCCTGTTTTAAATGATGATTAAGTGGCAATAAATGACATATTGAAATAAATCAACTTCTAACCTGCAAGAGGATAGCAAATTTAAGGTAAAGGACCTAAGAATGTTGCAGTTTTTAAAGCAAGTTTCTTTCATCACGTTTTCACACAGTAGCAGATATAACATGCGTTTTACAATATTCCATCGTCCTCCCTTGTACTAGGGCTACAGTTTAATACTGCAGCTAAGTTTTGGGTCTGTCCACACTAACATGACTAATGGTACCATAACTTTTGGGTTGTGAAATGGGAGGTAGATTTAAGATCAGTTTTTTGCTCATTTTTGTTTCCTGAACATTCCTGTATTCATTCGTAGTTGTACTCAAAAATGAATTCACTGACCTGATTCACTGGATATTACAACATGTACAAGGTCATCTTTAACTTTTTAAGATGAAAAGATAAATGTTCATAACATGGACGGACATTCTTGTGTTATATTTAAGTATTTTTCTTGTTATGATGAATGCAGACTTGTTCCATTTATATTACATGTACTTGTTCAATGTTAACTTGTCATCACTCAAAATTAAAGCAACCCATCACCAGCGAAAAATTCCTATTATGTACTGTAACACAGATGGAAACAGTGCCGTATGTGACAAGCGCCGCGCTGATTGGTCAACGCGCAAGGCAGTGCTTGTGACGTCACAGAAACCATGTGCTGGCCCAACTCGTTACGTACATGCGTACGTAGGGCTGTTAAAGGCACGTACGGAGCAAGCATCACGCGATGTGCCTATGCAAACACACACGGTATACGACTATGCAACGACCAATGGTCAGCCGTACGACAACTCCGGCGACCATGCAATTCTATGCATATTCATGTGGTGCTCTCAGCATACACAACCAACAGACCCAACACACGTTGCTATGAATATTCAACGACCTAACAATCACACTCAGACAGTGGCGCGGTTTCGCGGTAAAATGGCAACAAAAATACAGCCGACCAAAGTTCAAAAACGACAGCGGAGTCCGTAAGTTCGCGAATGTCGGGTGACACCACAAAAAATGGTCAACTCAAAAGGTCAAAGAAATGTACAAATTTGTATGTTTTTGGTACCATTCGAAAGATCGTGGCGAGGTCTGTCGATGAGTCAATGATTCGAGTGGCCTTTGAGGAGTATGTGCCCATGCGCGTTAGTTTCATTCATGAAAACCTCCATTTTTGGTCAGTGCGATGATGTCACATAATGAGATGATCTTGACGCCCTCTTGTGGCCGTTTTGTGCCAATTCGTGTAAGGGATTTTTCGCTGTGCCCATTTGCTATTTAAGAAATTAGGATGCGTCTTGAACAATGTTTTGAACATGGACAGACATTTTGTGACAATTGTCCGTCCATGTTATGAACATTAAATCTTGAAGATGTGTAGACCCTCCAGTTGCTAAAATACCTAGAGGTACATGTACTAATATACTATGATTGGCCAGTGGCAATTCCTCAATGGATAGCTCTGCATTAGAAACAAAATTTGGGATAGTTAATTCATTTCATTACTAATTGCCAACACCTACATGTAATGATGAAATGTCTGTCCATGTTACAAACATTACATCTTGAAGATGATCCCCTGTATTATTTGTAATATCATGCTTAGACAAGCACAAGAAGTGCCCCTTAAAGTCACCCAAAGATTCACTTTAATCATAATTTGGAGTGCAAGCATGAAACAAGTGTCAGAACATGGAGGTAGAAATCACCCTCCGTGGTCAGAATGATCCTTTCACTACCCTGAATCCAAAAATACCTGTTAAGAAAATCTATTTATTTATCATACATTCGTTTCACTAAAAATACTTATAAGCAAACCTTACGGATACAAAATTCATAAAATAATTCATAAAATAATTCACAATACGAAGGCAAAGAACGACAATATTCAATCTTTGAATCAAACAAATTAAAGGTAATAGCATAGTTTTTTTTTTTTTCAAAGAAATAAAGATTCATGGGCAAAAATATCAAGGAAGATGCAGCAACAGTTATCTGTGAAAATTTCAGTCCCATATGGTGCCCACTTTTTGAGAAAACAGTGAAAACAGACACAGTATTTCTTAAGTCTTTTCTCTTTTATTTTTGATCTTTTAAAAGATCAAACAGATTTTCTGTCGTTGTTATACTAATTTCTGGATATACACCACTTCGGGCGAAAGCATTTTAACTGTATGTTTCTACCACCAAAATCTTTATACCCTGTATAATTTATAGGTAAATCTGTGAAAATTTCTGTTTCGGTATGCTACCAAAGTATGATACTACCTTTAATCATTGCATTGACTGATGCTTTTTTCTTTTTTTTTAAAGCAAAGAAACGTAGGCCAATCAAAAAATACCTTCCTCGAACAAAAGTCACGGCCCTTATTCAGCGCGCGTTGAGCCATCGGGAACGCCGTGAATCGCTTCGATTCAGGGCATGCATACAGCGGTCGACCTGTCTCATCGGACGGAACCATTATTCAGCGCGTGTTGAGCCAACGGGAACGCCGTGAATCGCTTCGATACACGGCATGCATACAGCGGTCGACCTGTCTCAGCGGACGGGGCCCTTATTCAGCACGCGTTGAGCTGAGCCACGGCTTCTGGGTAAGCCGTGAATCGCTTTGATACACGGTATGTATACACCAGTCGACCTGTCTCACCGGTCGACCTGTCCCAACGGTCAACCTGTCTGAAGTCGAGTTGTCCCACCGGTCGAATTGTCTGACCGGCTGACCCTTGATCCTGAACAAGTTAGGGTGGTATTAGTGTGCATTAGTCCACTATGCCCCACTGGTAGTGGTTAGTCTGGTACCCATGCTTTTACAGTAAAGTTACTCACCTAAATAAATCTCTTCATCTGTCTCTCCTGGGTACGAGATAGTTTGAATGATCGTAACCCTTGGTCTGACATGAGGACTGGGACCTAAGGGTTACGAGTAGACTAGATAAAAAAAAATGGCAAAAATATTTTTGAGACACTTGTACTTGTGCCACAGATTTCTATGGAAGCGTATAAGGGCAACAAGCTATCTCATTGCTATCTCACTGCGGCGAGATACATGTAGTAACTCGCCGCGGCAAGAGTTATAGTCTTGGTTCAAGACTGTATTGGTGTGGATACTCGAACCGCACTGACCATACGTGTGTACGTACAGGTAATCCGCACACACGTACGCACGGACCTGTCACTAATACAGTCTTGGGAATCGTGTAAAATCTCCCCCCGAAATCGGGGGGAAACACACTGCGCATGCGTTGCATCTAAAGGTCGGGCGCTGCCCATTTTCTGGTCACGCACGTGCATACACGTAAACAAGGCACCCCGTGAAGTTACACAATATGGTACAGTTACAATAGTATGGTACTGTATACGTGCCTTTTGGTTAACATTTCGACGATGTGACTGGGCGAAAGTTGGGGAGATATATGACTGTGTATTTTAAGTTACATGTAGGCATGTAGGCCTATAAACAAAAACATTTACACTGTTCATAATTTGTAGCTCTTTGATAATTCACACTGTATACAACCATGGAGGTAGAAATAGATTTCTACCTCCATGATACAACGTGCATGGTACATAGACCTGTACACCGCAAGCATATCAATAATCAATACCCACAGGTCGGCCGTGGGAATGCAGCGATCTCTGCATTGTTTGACCCGGGCGTTGCCATGGGAGCTGACCGCAGGCCTCGAAGTTCAGGTTTTGCCTAAGGGGAATGACCATATATGACCAGCGTCATTCTTATATATCATACATATTCAACAGTGTGCCATGGTGACGAAGTAGCGCGCTACATACATTATACTAACGAGGTGCGCGCGCAACTCACAGCCCTTACACGACTCCCAAGACTATGTTATCGAAGGCCTTTACGAATGGGTGTACGTACGTGCGTGCGTGCGGGTCAGTGCGGATAATCGGTTGTTACGTTCGAGTACGGTAATAACATAGTCGTGGACCAAGACTACAAGAGTTACTGTCCTGAGTACCATCTGCATGTATCCGGTATTACGATTGATACAGCAATGTTTGTGTGTGAAAAGGAAGAGCAAAATCGTACTTGTATTTTGTGTGGAAAGCAACAAAAAAAGAGTCCCAATCGTCTGACCATAAAACAAACAATTTGATGGATAAAAAAAAGAGAGGCATCTCAGTTTTTGCTTATTATTTTTGTAGCACAGAATATTAGAAGAACCAGGATGCGCTCCAAAAGTTTTAAGAAGCTTTGATCATGTTTAACAGTGTATAGCGAGGTCAAAAATACTCGAAGAGGCATAGTGTATAGTTCTAGCTGAAAGTGGTTTATCAGGTGGTTGGGGTGGGGGTTGAGGAGGAAAGGGGGAGATGAATGAAGAAAGGGGGAAAAGGAGACAAGGATACTGGCATGGACTTCTTGTGAAGTCGGGGAAGTAAATTTTGTTGTCCGCTTCAGGTATTGAGTGTAGTTTGGGATCATTCTCACTGATCAACTTGAGTACATGTAGTTGATCCAGGTTGCCCTCACCAACCTCTTTGTGTCTGAAGGGTAGTCCCTGGCAAAGCAGATACCTCAGTGAGTTGAACACTTTCAACAATTATGTACGTGCATCATCATCTTCCTTAAAGTAGTATCACACTTTGGTTTTTGTCAAAGAAATACAAATTCATGGGCAAAAATATCAAGACAGATAAAGTAAAAGTAATCTGTGAAAATTTCAGTCCCGATACGGTGCCCACTTTTTGAGAAAACAGTGAAAAACAGCCACAGTATTTCTTAAGTGTTTTCTCTTTTATTTTTGATCTTTTAAAAGATCAAAAAGATTTTCGGTCGTTGTTTTACAAATTTCTGGATAAATACGCCATTTCAGGCGAAACAATTTTAACGGTATGTTTCTACCACCACCAACTTCATACCCTGTAAGTTATATGTAAATCTGTGAACATATCTGTTTTGGTTTCTTACCAAAGTACATGTATGATACTACCTTTAACCTGCTTGTTCAAACAACAATCGATTGAAGGCCTCTTTGATGCCTTCAGCAGAGTAATACAATATCTGTGTGTTTCTTATTTTTGGTGCCCCTTTAATTGCTCTGTTGCCTTCTTCTGGAAGATGTGAAGATGTTCAGGAAGACTCGTTTTTAAAAGTAGGCCCATACTTCTTTACTAGCCTAGCTGCACTAGTGGTCATGGTGGTAGTCTACTTTGAAAGAATTCCACTGATGGCCATTACGGAAAAAGGGTGAGGCCTACATGTACATGTATATCATTCAAGAGTTAGGGCCTACCTTTTTTATTGGATACAAGGTATGCCTATGAACTTCAATCTCAGGTGTATGAAATTCCATATCTGCCGTCGTGTGTCGCACATCATCTCTTGCATTTTGTTTCCAGTGTTCCAAATCTGCCATAATGGCAGTTCCATACATGCCATTTTCCGTCGCCCATCGTGCGTCCCCGGCACCTGTTTTATTTATCTTTTTTGGTCACGCTTCTCAGTGCTATTTTTCACTTTGAATTAATGCGAAAAAATGTGCGTTCATACATTGTATTTATTTAACACAAAAAGGTTGGGACAAACTGGTTAAGGGGCGAAAGTTTTATTATTTCCCAACGAGAAAAACCAAGGCACATTCTAATCCATTCATGCCCAGGTGTTCGGAACTCAGAGATTGCTGTCGACTCGAAAATGCAGATCTTTTCAAACTGTCAAATGCAAATTATAGGGGTGAATGTACCATAATGAGGGAATTTTTGAGGACAATAAAGGTTCCCAGAACCTCTTGTTCCAGACAATGCCCCCATTCAATGAATTTCAATGGAAATTACAAAGCAATCATGAATATTCTGAGACCATGACGTGGGGCTGCTATGGATGCTCCCCGAGCTAAAGGGGTTAAAGTAGCTCACCTAAATACGTTGGTGGTGGTTACCGGTACTTCTAGAATTAGAAGAGCCTTCAAGCAATGTTTGAGATTCTGTAATGCTACATTGAAAACAACAATTGATAGATGAAATTTGGATGAAACATTGCAGCACTTACTTCAACTCGTAAATTTCCCTGAAATATATTTTTTTCATGATCCTCATACATGTCATACACATACATGTACCGTTATGCTCATATGCATTCTCATTTTTGAAAATGATACAACTTTTTGAGAAAAAAACGCCACCCCGCTTGCCAAATTATTTACCAGCTGCTTGAAAATGTCTGTCACACATGCACAATGTTGGATGTACAATGTACCATTTTCTTGAGGGGTACTTAGTTTCTGGCGGGGGCTTGCAGATTGCTTGACATCGCTGGTTCATACCAGTTGTCTTCTTCAATGCAATCATCACGCTTGAAATTAACGCGCACCCCCTTACAAAAATGGCTTAAAAAGCAAAGTTAGTTTTTAAAATATTGTGTTCCAACAGCCAATTTGTTTGCTGCTATGTTGCAGTGAAATTACCGGTAGCTACTTGCTTGAACATACCCTATTAAAGAGAATAAAATTCTGATAAGCCCCATAAAATGCATAAGAGAAAGCTGGAAAGCTACATGTACAAGCAATACTGGGATCGATTTGAGCCTAAATGATAATAATACATTTTATTTATAAAGCGCAGACAATTCCACTTGCAAATGAGCAAAGGTGCTAATTACATAACAAATTATTCCAATTAAAATAAAAATTAAGATTAATATAAATAATACATGTAGATCAATACAAAAAAATTATCATTACTTGAACATTTAAAAACCGATGACATTCATAGAAATGATAAAGTTACCAAATAATCATTGAATCAGTAATAAATGCATGGAAGATCATTATAAAAAGAGACGCAGGCAATTCTAAAACAAAAGATAATAGCAATTGCAATAATTAATGAAAGTCATTATGGAGAATAACACTGTAAAATGAATTAAGGATTAGCAATCATGTAGGCAGTTCTAAAAAGATATGTGTTTTGAGGCAATTTTTGAATATTTCTAATGATTGGCTAGATCTAGAATCTTATTGTAATGCATAATTTAGTAAATTCTTTGTAATCTGTATACTTGTAGTCTGTACAGTAGTTGTAATGATTTGGGAGGACATTTTTCTCCCTACATACATGTAATTCAAGTTTTATGTTAATTCAGTTTCCTTTATACCTCTCCTTTCTTTCTCAGCGCTTAAAAACATTGTATTAAGTGCTTGATAAATGTTTTTATTATTATTATTATTGTGTCATTGAAGGGATTGCATACGTTTGGTAATTTGAGCCTACTGTTTGTTTCATATATATATATACCATAAAACTAACCTGTGAAAGTTTCAATTCAAAAGGTGGTAGCGTTTTTGAGATTTTGGCGACAAACTAGAGCGGTTATTTCACGCCAGAGAGCAGTTAGTCAATAGCTGAGAAGTGTTACGGCCATAACGCTTCTCAGATTCATAATTTTTGGAGATAAAAAGTGACATATTTTTCCATAACCGCGGTACTTCGAATTGAACGTTTCTCAATATGCATTATACTATCCAAAGCAGCTGTACTTCTCACCAAGTAAGTTTTTATTGCCATAAATCTTCAGAGTCATTACCAAACGTATGCAATGCCTTTAAGGAAAGATCATTCCATAATTTGGGAGCAGTATTTGGAAATGCACGATCAGCGAAATTACGTTTATTTCTGACATTTACTGGAACAGCGACTTTATAAGTGTTCATAGACCTAAGATTCCGCTTGGGAATATGCCAATAATATGATTTGCTTATGTTGGGCTGAAAGTGAATCAAACCAAACTGTAAGGCGGATATGGAATAAAATACATGACTGGGCGTCAGTAGCACCTCTGAAATATGCTCAGTATGGCCTTGTTTCATTCCATTCTAATATTTACATAAAGGGAAATATATATGTTCAGGTGGGCATGAAAAGACAAATTCAGCGATGGAGACTAAATAGAATGACAAGTATCTTTTAAATGGTTGAGTTAGTACAACATACATCATGAATAAATATTGAAAGTAATTGCAAGTTCTATACATGTTTCCTCAGGTGTGCCAGCACAGTCTTTCATCCATGCATTCACTCTGTGTCACTCAGCATTCAATCTGCAACTAGCATCACCAGATGTAAGTGACTATTCAGTTATTTTGCCCTAGACGTCAAGACTCTCTTTGTATTATTGTTCCATGTTGTGGGGGGGGCATAGGTGGAAAGTGTGCTATGCACTCGCCTCTCACCAATTTAGCCTGGGTTCGATCCCGCCTTTCTCTGTCGTATGAAGTAATCATGCCGAAAAATGTGCAGGTCAATGGTGAAAAGTGACAATGGCGTCGTATATTTTGAAGTAAAATGTCAAAAGTCACGTTTTTAGCCTCGAACAAAACGTTTATTTTCATTTTAATGCCATCGCAATTGCGATGACTTTATTGAAACCTAAAATCAACGTCATCGTAAGTGCGATGGATTTGCAGTTAGCCATCGCATTGCTAGCTCAATAGCGATGATCGCAAAACAAGACTTTAGTGATATCAGCCCTTGGACCCCGGCTGCAAGGACTTCATGCTTCATGCTCATTTCTCAGTTGTAATTCCAGTAACTGACAGTAACAAGGTTCTGACCACAGGGTGGCCAGACCGGTCTCGCGACCTACAACACTGAAGCACTGGTCTCTGGACGAACAGTCTCCCCATATCAATCATCAGTGAGCTACTCTTGGTCTTCCATGACCTTTGTTCATTAGTCAGCCATCATCAAGATGCTTGCATCCATCTACAAATAGACAACATGACAATTAACTCTGTCTATTACATGTATTACATCAAACACAAAGGGGGGGCACACATTCCCCAGAAATGTTCAGCCTCGCGGTGGAATTGTGGACGTGGTGCCATGCATAACTTTCACAGCCATGACAGCAGAATACCTGCCGGGAGTGCAAAACCCATCAGCAGACCAGTTGTCCTGACTGTTCAGCAGCAGAAATGCCACTTGCATCCACAGGTGCTCACGATACTTGTTCAGGTGATGGTTTCCAGCCTTCAGTCGACCCTTGTTATGCAAACAACTGTCTCGGATTACATCTTTTCATCAGTATAACCAGCCAATCGTCAACTGCGTTCAACTGACTGAGGCTGTCTCCTTGAATAACTATCATGACTAGATGTACATGTACATGTATCTGCCAGACAGCAAGTTGTGTGTGTAAAGACATTGGATGAGTATCAAGAATATTATTTAAGTTGTGGGTTCGAATCCCACATGAGCCAGCGCATGATTTTTTCATGTGCACTCAACAAGCACTGAGTATGCAGTGCTCATCTACGTCGATAAAGGGCTAGCCTTTACATAATACTGGATGAGTCTGGATCTGGATCTTAAGCTGACAAAATCCATCCGAGGCCAGGGAATGACAAACGTGACAAGTTGGTTTCTGCCATTTGAGAAGCCCTTCCTTGCTGTCATGTCTTCAACCATCGCCAGGTGGTTAAAAATAGTCATGACCCTTGCTGGCTGACATAGATGCCTCCCATTTTTAAGTCCATTCCATCAGCAGTGCAACTACTTCAGCACCAGATCGGTCTAGACTGTCCTCAGCAGACTGTCCTCAGCAGCTGACTGATCTTCCGCTAGTACTTTCAGGACATTCTACCAGCTGGATGTTGCCTCTTCAGGTTTGGAACAGCAGTCCTGGCTTGGGCTCAGATTTGAAGTTGTATACAAAGTGAGTCTTGACAGTTGACATGCTTGGCGACTATGGCGAAATATAATTACCAAATAAGGTAACTTGGGTATATGTACTTACATGTATACCTGCCATATAATTGGAATATATGAGGCCTAGGAGGAGAGACTCACTGTTTCCTCTCGATGGTCTCTAGAGCTCTCTCTCCCTCTTCTTCCCACCCGTTGGAGTTCGCCTGCTGACCTTTGCTACAAAGAGGCATGCTTTGGTGGTTTTGGCAGTGCTGTGTCCGAGTCAGTCCGAGTCTGAGACCAAGACCGAGCCAACACATCCGAGTCCGAGTCTGACTCCATCCGAGTCCGAGACCGAGTCCCAGTCCGGCATGCATAATATACATAATAAATCAAAATCACACAATTTGTTCCCTTTTTTTCAAAATGACGGAGACAATTGTTTAAATATTACTGGTTCATATAAAAACAGCTTAGAAATTAGTAGAGAGACCTGAAACTTATGTTCTATAGTGTGGAAACGTAGTGCTCATTTGAAAACTGCCCTCTTTTGCAATAATAGTTTATTTGAAGTACAAAGGATTTAAGAAGTTTGAGGGTACTTCACTTTGAAAATGTCGGGTCTGTTGGGTTTTATAGTATTTTCACCAACGTTGGGTAAAATGGTCACCATTCTCTCCATTTTAAGAGTGTTAATGTACATAACTAAATAATTGAATGCAGGCTTTACCAGAGTTGAGAATCTCATGTAGAAAATGTGAAAAGCTTAAATTTGGGAGCGTGCAGTGCGAAGCCCAATGGCGTGGGCCCATTAACTGAAAACTTAACCTTTTTATTTGTTCCATTTTGTCTTTAAGGACCCCTCTTGATCAAGAGTTATTTATCAGGTTTGTCATGTGTTACTGGTTTTTAAAAGTAGTTTTTGCAGTAAGAAGTCTTCTTTGCAGTAGAAAAAAAAACAATTGGCAGACTCAAAACTGGTCAAATTTGCCGGTCTTGAGCCGGACTCAGCCCTGAGTCATCGAGCCACAGAGCCCGAGTCCAAGTCCGAGACCAAGTCCGAGTCATGAACCTCCAAGTCCCAGTCTGAGTCCAAGACCAGACTCGAGTCTCACAGCACTTGGTTTTGGGGTGTAATATTGGGCCGAAGGGGGTTCATTTGCATTTTTATGAATGGAGGAACATTCCATTATCTTGAAAAAAGGATCAGACCGTATAACGTGGGACAATAATACAAACTAAGTCTCTCCTCCTTAGGTCTCATACTGTACACGTATCCAATTAAACTAATACATACCGGTATTTGGACATTTGTGGTTGAGTATGTAGAACAAACATCAAGGTGTCCTGTGCTATAAACATGTTTATTGTAAGATTCACTGGGGAAAGTGTACCCAGTCATTTGCTGTAGTCAGGTGGTGCATAATTGTGCTGGGCAAAATCGGGTAATTTCATATCCCGTTACCGATTGCAAAATAATTCAGGTTAACAGTTAACCGATGTAAATTACCTTAATTAATCTTCAATGTAGAAGAATGGGGCCTGAATAAAAGCATGGTATTGACAGAGGATATTGACGTTACCACAATGGGAATCTGTCTAAGCTTGTTCAATATGACAATATTTATCCATATCCATTCTACCGCAAATCCTTTTGGGCCCCGAAAAAAAAAACATATCAGGGATGATCGAGAATATGGGGAATATCATGATCATCATGATATTTGGGCGGACTTGCTTAGTGTGGCACGCTTTTTGTGATGTCAAGAAACTATACATTACTGCAAAATTTGTAGCTTCCCATGCACCTCCCTCCAAAAAATGATGACATGTATCAGTCTTTCTATTGTTAAATAAATGTGTGCTTGTTATAAAATATCTTACACAGTTACAGTGACTTGTTTTTTCCAGAGAAAGCCAATTGATTTCAATGAACAAGATGAGAGTAGCAAACGATGGCTAAATGAGTTTAAAAGCAAACCATTTTCTACGCCTGTCAAGTTAGATACCATAGATGGTGAGTAAACAGTCTGACAGTATGCTAGAAACATTAGGGCTATTCCACACAAGGCTCCTTGTAGGCAACCAACTACACCATGCGCCACATGCATGGTGACAATGTTCCTAGTACAATAGCCTACATGTAAGTATTTTTCTGGTACAGTAGTTTCTCACTATCCCCTAGAAAATTAAATGAAAAGTTAAAGATTAACGTTATTGAAAAATGAACAAAGAAAAATTGACTGGAGCGGGATTCGAACCACCGATCTCCGGAATACCGTACAGGCGCTGTAAAACCTGAGCTATCCAGCCGTACATTGGTGGTATCCCTAATACATGTACAATGCACAATGTATCAAACATCACCCAGATATTTGTGATCCTGCGCCAATATTCCTTGCCGTCTTACGCATGATATGCGAAGTTAATTTCAAACTGTGAATTATGTAATGTGCACCCCAAGTGTCATTTGTCATGGCGACCACATTTCGCCCTGGGTACGAAACCACACTTGCGCATATCTCAAAAAAACTTTTGAAATGGCTGCCAAATTAAAAAATATATGACATTTGGGGGAAAGGTTGATACATACATGTACATGTATGGAAGGCTCACACACTCCACTTTCCTATGACACCAACAAGTCCGAAAATAATTCATGCTTGCGTGAGCACCGCTCACTTTTGTAAAGGCTATGGAAATTGGTTGCGCTGGAATGGGCCGTCCAATTTATGACAGGTGAGTCATTTGGAAATTAAGGGTGATAAATTCAGGATCAATTGCAACCACTTAGGTTTTGCTGAGTGAAGGTAATGCTTTAGTAAATCAAACTTGTATGCATGAGTGAACAGAAATTGCATTTATTATTGTAGCGATTGGCTGCTTTTTCTTCAGGCCAATGGGTGATAGCAACAAGTCCTAATTGGGAACTGATAGAATTTGGAATAAGGGATCGTGGTCTGGATATTTTGGAGTTGAGATCAGTGCATACAAATTGGGCAAATGTCCTCTTGAGTCTTGGCACTTATCCCATTCACCCAACAAAGTCCTACCCTATCTCAACTCCCCTGCAACATGTAGCATCACTCCATCCTGACTCCTGTGAATACACCATATGAGTACCAGGGAAATTTACAAAGATGCAATAATGAATGCAATTTCTATTCGCTCATGCATAAAATGTTCATTCCATAAACCACATATTTCACTCAGCAAGCCCAAGCTCATTACAATTTTTAGAATATTTTTCATAATCTTCCCCAATTCCGTAAGCTCCAAAGGACTCACCTTTCACAAATTGGAGGACCAATTCCTGTGCAACCTAATTTCAATATCCTTTACAAGAGTGAGCAGTGCTCATCATGCACCCAAACTTAACATATTTTCAGACTTTTTGGTGTCATAGGAAAGTATATACCTTGGGGGTATGAGCTTTCCATACATATTAATATTTGCTTTCAAGAATCATATATATTTGTTTATTTGGCAGCCATTTCAAAAGTGTAAAGTTTTTTTAGACACCCTATATAGCTTAGTTGGTAGACCACTGGTTACGGTATTGAGACTTCTGGTTCGAATCCCGCTCTAGCATGTCTAGTCATTTTTTCTTTGTTCACTTTTCAATGACTTAAAATTCAGTCGGTTCCCTTGTGGGTTATTGATGATTATAAAGATGAATGTTATTTCATCTTGGAGATTGCCTTTAAATTGCCTTGTGTGGCCTCAGTTTTGTTACATGGCAGCAATGCTGTGTACATTCTTACTCCATGCATTTCCTAATGACCCTCTGGTTGCTGTGCTATTAAGGTGGAAGGAATCATGCCTTCCATGTTTGTTAGCTGCCTTTCACATGTTTTGCTTGTGTAGTGAATACTGACTCAGTATTGCAGTGGAAATACAGTGTAGTGAGTTCTAGGACATGTAGGACAGTCAATACATGCAGTATTGCAGTGGAAATACAGTGTAGTGAGTTCTAGGACATGTAGGACAGTCAATACATGCAGTATTGCAGTGGAAATACAGTGTAGTGAGTTCTAGGACATGTAGGACAGTCAATACATGCAGTATTGCAGTGGAAATACAGTGTAGTGAGTTCTAGGACATGTAGGACAGTCAATGTGCACTGTGACAGCTGAAGAGGTCAAATCTCTTTGTTGGAACAACAAATGTTAAAAGTACATGTAAACAATGGGGATTTAATTTCACGTAGAAAATTTGTTGTAAGTTCGAAGTTTCAGGTCTTTTTCCAAATGCCGCTGGTTGCTAGGCATACCTTTTCACGTTTACAATACGTGAAACTTTGCCTACCGCAAATGTTTTTGTTGTTGTTGCACCTCTGGAGTTGAATAATGGAACCCGAGCGCTCCGAGTACCGGACCATGCTCAGTGAATAGTTGGACATTGTAAGCAAACTATTCTGTAGGTAAGTACCTAATATAAATTGATTGACTTAACCAACTGTAAACAATTAAGAGAGACCTTCCTTTTCATGTTAAAAACATGAAATGTTGGACTGAGAAACTGTAAAGCCTATGATGTTATCCGTAACGGTAGACAGTTAAACCTATTCTTAGCCAAGCATTTGTGCTTCCGCTGTGAGCTAAAGTTTTTTATAACTTCTTTTCTAAAGTTAAGAAAATAACTATAGCTATTGCTTTCTGTCAATATAAATCTTGGTTATTACTGAATCTGAATAGACCAACAATCCATGTACGGTACGGGCAGTCAATATGATGTTTTATTGGAATCTTATGTTGTATGCAATTCTGCACAGTACAGATAAAAGACCTACTGTATTAAGCAACGTGCAAGTTGCCAAAATAGAGCGTGAACCACTAGTGACCCTCAAAATGATCTTGCATTAATGTTTAAAGTTGTATACAGTCAATGATATTGGGAAAGACAATCAATTAAAATCAAAATGACAAAATACAACATAATTCACCCAGTGAACATGGTGAAACAATAGCTACATGTTAGCCCATACAGGAGCACTGTGCAGTCAATGCATGATCCTTTATATAATACGTGCTTTTAATAGTCTTTTAAACCTCGCGGATAACTTTGATGGACCATTTGGCGTTGCTGTTTTTGGTGTTGGTGGGGGCATACTTCCATAATTCATTAATCTCATAACGTTAATCTCATTCATTAATCTCTCAGAAAGAAAAAAAAAAGAACAAAAGCAATACCTTTTCCTTGAACACGGAAAAGCCAAAAAAATCAGAACAAAAGCAATACCTTTTCCTTGAACACGGAAAAGCCAAAAAAATCAGAACAAAAGCAATACCTTTTCCTTGAACACGGAAAAGCCAAAAAAATCAGAACAAAAGCAATACCTTTTCCTTGAACACGGAAAAGCCAAAAAAATCAGAACAAAAGCAATACCTTTTCCTTGAACACGGAAAAGCCAAAAAAATCAGAACAAAAGCAATACCTTTTCCGTTGAACACGGAAAACCCCCAAAAATCAGATCAAAAGCAATACCTTTTCCGTTGAACACGGAAAACCCCCAAAAATCAGATCAAAAGCAATACCTTTTCCGTTGAACACGGAAAACCCCCAAAAATCAGATCAAAAGCAATACCTTTCCCGTTGAACACGGAAAAGCCCAAAAAATCAGAACAAAAGCAATACCTTTTCCGTTGAACACGGAAAACCCCCAAAAATCAGATCAAAAGCAATACCTTTTCCGTTGAACACGGAAAACCCCCAAAAATCAGATCAAAAGCAATACCTTTTCCGTTGAACACGGAAAACCCCCAAAAATCAGATCAAAAGCAATACCTTTCCCGTTGAACACGGAAAAGCCCAAAAAATCAGAACAAAAGCAATACCTTTTCCGTTGAACACGGAAAACCCCCAAAAATCAGATCAAAAGCAATACCTTTCCCGTTGAACACGGAAAAGCCCAACAAATCTGAACAAAAGCAATACCTTTTCCGTTGAACACGGAAATTAAAGCCCAAAAAAATCAGAACAAAAACAATACCTTTGTCCTTTTCCGTTGAACACGGAAAAGCCAATTAAGAAACCGCTTATTTCTCTGTACTAGGCCAATAAACATGTATACAACATGTTTATTTTTATATGTATATTTCAGAAACATACGCGAAACTGCTCCGTCTGTGTTTGTCCACAAACTCATCGATCGAGTTTTAATTTGGATTAAATATTTCATGTTTGCATTACTTCTGTTGTGTCATTATGTTATTTTATTTTTGTGTCAGTATATTTTGTCCTTTTTATTTCAGACTTGGAGTTATAGAACTAGAAGGGTCTGCTGCATGTTTTGATCCTAGCAGAATCTTAATCAAAGGCTAGAAACGATCTAACGCATCGGGCCCTCCTGACACCAAGCATTCATAAATCTAATCTCAGGTCATTAATGATTTGGCTGATGAGCAGTTTGCAGCAGTTTATTACTGGTTGTTTTTATAAATTCATGTTTTTGTTACATCTGCAATGTCATTGTGTGATGAGTAAGTAACAATCCAATAGTGTCTGATGAAAAATGAATGAATTGTTTTGTTTTTATTTGATGAACAAGTCTTGTAATGGAGGTCACAGCCTTGAAGGCCAGCTAATACTTTCATTTTATATACCTTGACTCTCAGTGATTTAGATGTAGAACATGTAGAATGCCTCAAAACAATATTATTCCAAGTCATTTAGGTTGAAAACAGACTATTAGTGGAGCTTACATGTAATAAGTTGATATAGGCTATGGTACATGTATATCATGACCCAGGACGAGCATGGATGTTAACAAAGCATCATCTTGTTTTTGTTTTTTTCTGAACACTTGTTATTCTGAGAACGAGTGCAACCTAATAGGCCTACTTGTTGCCCCTCGTGTCCCACTAGCTGCCAAGTTCACTCAAGTTGCATCAAAAATCAAATCATTAATTTCTTGGGCTTGCACGTACAGTGTGTTTGCACGTGTGCATTGCAGCACTCCAATTGTTATCGACTGCGACAGCGAGGCAATGGGAGACTTTGGAGAACCGACATTGCGCGCATGCTCACAATTGCGTGCGCGTGCGCTGTTGTTTTGAAGTTGATATAGGCTATGGTACATGTATATCATGACCCAGGAAACTGACTGAGTTTAAAGTCATTGAAAAGTGAACAAAGAAAAATTGACTGGAGCGGGATTCGAACCGGCAACCCCCTGAATACCGTACAGATGGTCTACCAACTGAGCCATCCAGCCCTACGTTGGTGGTGACCCCAATAGTCAACTATCTTTGTTTGTTTGGCAGTCAGAAGCCACGAATATATTAATTAAAAAGCCGTATCCTCTTTGAGTGATCCCCCATGTACCGTTCCCAGGTTGCAGCATTGTTGCGTGTATCATTGAAACGATCCCTGCGGTGTGTGCGTGGTTTCATGGCTTCTGACTGCCAAACGAACAAAGATAGTTGACTATTGGGGTCACCACCAACGTAGGGCTGGATGGCTCAGTTGGTAGAGCGCCTGTACGGTATTCAGGGGTCGCCGGTTCGAATCCCGCTCCAGTCAATTTTTCTTTGTTCACTTTTCAACGACTTTAGAAAAGAAGTTATAAAAAACTTTAGCTCACAGCGGAAGCACAAATGCTTGGCTAAGAATAGGTTTAACTGTCTACCGTTACGGATAACATCATAGGCTTTACAGTTTCTCAGTCCAACATTTCATGTTTTTAACATGAAAAGGTAGGTCTCTCTTAATTGTTTACAGTTGGTTAAGTCAATTAATTTATATTAGGTACTTACTCGCAGAATAAATCGTTTTTCACCAATAACAGTGTCCAACTCTTCACTGTGCATGGTCCGGTAGTCGGCGCGCTCAGGTTCCATTATTCAACTCCAGAGGTGCAACAAAAAAACATTAAGCACCTTAATAGCTAATCGCCACACAAAAGATTTTGCGGTGGGTAAAGTTTCACGTATTTTAAATGTGTAAAGGTATGCCTAGCAACCAGCAGCTCAGGGAAAAAGACCTGAAACTTCATAAAAAGTGAAATGTTGACTTATAACATATTTTGTACATCTGATATGAAATACCCATTGTTTACTTTTAACATAAGATTACTTGTTTTTGGCTGTCACAGTGCATGTATGACTTATCAGACAGTGCACATGTAGTGGGAATGCTGTGAGGTTTACTGTTAAACAAAGTAAATTTAGTGTGTTTTGTATTTTGATGATGTATTTTTTCTACAGCCTCTCGTTATTCTGCCGTGCTAATAGTGGATTCTCCCGGTGCTCTACATGATCTGGCATATGATAATGATCTAGCACAGATCTTACTACATTTTAAAGAAGATGCAAGTAGGTATTTTATTTCATATTCACTCATTTATTTCATATTGTTCCACAAGCTGATGTTTCCATTAATTCGTCTTTGAAATCCGGATTGGTACCCGATGCGATGAAAGAAGCCTCCATTAAACCACTTCTTAAAAAGTCTAGTCTCTTGCAAAATGAAATGGCAAACTACAGACCTACATGTATATCGCATCTCTCATTCATATCGAAACTTTTAGAACGTATTGTTTCTGCTCGCGTCCAAGAGCATCTGGAGAAATCTTCACTAAATGAGCCATTTCAGTCTGCTTATCGTCACGCCCACAGTACAGAAACTGCGCTTCTTAGGGTAGCCAATGACATTCTTTGTTCCTTTAATAACAAGAATTACGTTCCTTCTCTTATTCCGCTTGATCTATCAGCAGCATTTGATACCATTGACCATCAAATCCTTCTCGATAGACTGTCTTATTCATTTGGTATTTCTGGTTATGTATTTTCATGGTTAAGATCGTATTTACAAAACCGCTTTCAGTATGTTAAAATTGGTACTGTTAAGTCAGATGCAGTTTCCCTGATCACTGGAGTCCCTCAATGTTCCGTTTTGGGACCTTTGTTGTTTTCTATGTACACACAACCACTCGGCCGTCTTATTGCTTCGCATGGTCAGGGTGATATATACGGCTTCAAATAACCACAAGGGAAACACCGCCACTTTTCAATGACTTTAAAATTCAGTTTCCCATACAAACAAAAATCATTGACTATTGGGGTCACCACCAACGTAGGGCAGGATGGCTCAGTTGGTAGAGTGCCTGTACAGTATTCCGGAGGTCGCCAGCTCAAATCCCGCTCCAGTCAATTTTTCTTTTTTCACTTTTCAATGACTTTAAAATGCAGTCAGTTTCCCTTGTGTTTGTTTGATGATTATATTAATTAAAAAGCCGCAATCCCTTTGAGTGATCCCCCATGTACCGTTCCCAGGTTGCCTCATTGCTGCGTGTATCATTGAAATAATCCCTGGGGTGTGGCAGTGTGTGCGTGGTTTCATGACTTCTGACTGCCATATAGCCTTGGTCAAGGCTTTGATCATATTTGTACCGTGTGCATTATTATTTTGTTCACAGCGCTCCCGATCCCCGGCACGATCGTTTGCGTACAATAATTATAATGCACATTAGGCAAACAGCAACCTCTCGCGGTTATGTGAAATATGCAATTTAGGTCTACTGGTATCAAAGCCTTGGATCACTCGTCAACGGGAGGTGTAGTGGGCGGAGCTCATTATGCTAATAGCGATAGACAGCCTTTTCAGTGCGCTCTTGGATTGGCTCGTTGAACAGACTGCATTTTCAAATAGGCCTAGGTCATAATGTGGCGCGCGGGTTTGTAACGGACGGAACGTAACTATGTTCTGCCAGTTGATCGATCGAGTAGTAATCGGTGATCACGTTAAAAGTGGTCGAACACTTTTTTACTTATTCGGATTGATATTTTTACAGGTATTCAAATCATAGGACAACTGCCATTTGGCTTCATCTATCGGTTCAAAATCAGTTCGATATGCATAACTTATATGATTTTGCTGCCTGATTTTGCTTGTTTCAACTTGTGCTATAATTGTCTAATTGCATTTACAGACTTCACCCCGTTGCATGCCTATCGGTAAATGCACGAAAGGTGTCATGACACTGCAGAAAGTATTGAAGGCTTGCTGCTGCTGCTGCTCGCTACAAAAATTTCTTAACAGTAATTCAAACAACATATTGTACATGTATTATGACGTACAGCGTAGGCCTACTGTACATTGTGTGACATCAACAGCTAGTCGTCTTGACTCAGAAATGCCATTCTTACATTATTTATGGTTGTATACTGTGCTATGATTGGACACTGCACACACATGGCCCGCCTCCACATTTCATATTCGCATATAAGGGCTTCGCTGGAAATCCTGCGAAAAAGAAAAGAAACACATAAGCTTTCGTTGACGAGTGGTAAATGAAACCTTCTGTAATTTTGGCAAGACAATCAGTAAGAGAGATAGGTCGCAATTTATCAGCACTTGGAGGATTAGTCTTAGGTATAGGCACAACTATGGCTTTTTTCCACTGCTCTGGGACTACACCCTCATTACACGAAGAGTTTCAAATGTCACAAATGGGAGTACTAAACTCATACGAAAATTCCTTGATAAGTTTAGGAGAAATGCCATCAGGGCCACTCGATTTACCAGGTTTAACTTGTCTAAGCCTCGAATAAACAAGGATGAAGTTTAGGAGGATGGCTTGGAGCCGGCAAGAAAGTTTCCAGCTTGGAAAGATCCAAGTGTGGAATATCAGCGGACACTTTGATAAAGGTCTCATTGATAAAATCGGCAATCTTGGCATGATCATGCTAACTTGTACCTGGGATGGATATGCAGGGCTCAGACTTGTCATTATCTGGTCATCAGGCGTATTTGCTACATTACTCTATTAGCATAGTAATTGACTTTACACATATCAATTTCAGCCTTCAATTGGTTACGCAGAAATTTGAATTTGTGTGTTTCACCCTTTAAAATGCACTTTGTCGTGACTTAATCAAAGATTTTAATTTTGTATTAATCCATGGTTTGTCATTATTGTGGCATCTGACTATTGTCAATGGAAAGATTGACTCAATTGCTCTGTTTACGGAAATGTAAAAGGCATCAGTCTTCCGTTGAGTTGACTTAGTAGCATCAATGACACTATTCCAATCCTGAGACTGGATCCACCTACCAAACTCACGAATCTGGGAATCTATGATAGGGCGCTAGATCGTTTTGGTGTTAAAAATTTTCTTTTGGTAACCTCTAGGTTTCCACATAATGCAAGAATGATCACTCTTCCTAACTGGACAAATAGCCCCTGGAACATCATAAAAACAATCAATATTTGTTACAATTAAATCAAAAATCACATCTTTGCAAGTAGGGCGTGTAACAACTTGCTTAAGGTTATGTGAACACAAAATAGATCTGATATTCATTCTATAAAAGTCACCAAGTAGGGCAAACCCAATATCATATCCCGGGGGTTATATACTCCACAGGTTGTATGAGGATCCACACACATTGTAGCTCATCGGGCACAGGGCATGGTTATTTCAGTGATTTGTCTTGCATTGATATCTGATATCTAATTTCTCCTCCTTTCAAACTGATACGGTTATTTACGAAGAGTTGATAATCTTTGATTGCAGTCATATTATCACTAAGGTTCTGATGTAACCAGGTCTCTGTGATGATGCCAATGTCAATTAACTCTTGATTAAGCTTGTTAACCTGAGCATTCATTAAGAGGAAAGATGGAAAGTCTTATATGCTGCTTGTTGGTTGAAATGGCGTTGGAATGGCTTGTTGCACGCATTCGCTCTAATTGAATCAATTGAACATGGTACAGCCTTCTATTTGTGAATGCCATCCTCGTTTGATTAATTAAAGTTCATTCAACAGAATTAAAGTCTGATCTTCCATGAGACGTGTTGGTTGAAATCGGTCTTAGGATGCATCATAGTTAAGATCAATCTTACATCCTAAATCCTTAAAGGTACAATACATGATTGGTAAAGGTCACAGAACAGCACTCATACTTTGTCTGATCAAACATGTACATGAAATAATAAACCTGTGAAAATTTGAGCTCAATCGGACATCTGAGTCACGAGAAACTAGCGAAAACCTAGCAACTGATGAACCAAGCTTTCCCATGGTGACTGTTTGCACTGCTTACGAATTGTTGAGTCCAATTTCTGTCTCAAACTCAATAATTGTTTTTGGAGGCCTTGTAAATCCTATATGCTCCCTTGAACCGATCCTAAAATGAGGTGTTTCACAGAATCAGCCCCTGAAGTCAATTCTGGTAGTTCCCATTGTACCTGCAGCACACACACATATACCAATTACAATTGTGGGAACCCGACTTATACTGTGTGTTACAGTGGCAATGGCAAATACATGTATTTAGGCTAAGTTTAATTGAAATTCTGTGCTTTTGCCATTTGCATGAATTATTTGCACATGCACAATTGCACATGTAACATTTGTTTTTATTCACGGTTATTAAGGCTGTTCTCAGATTATTTTGATATACATGCATAAACAATGCAAGTGAATACATTTGTGGGATCAGAGTAATTGCATTTCATTATGTTATGTAAAATTAGGTTGAAATGAATTGAAAGTTATAATTTGTTGAAACAAAATAACATTTAAAGGTAGTATCATACTTTGGTAACACACCAAAACAGATATGTTCACAGATTTACGTATAATTTACAGGGTATGAAGATGGTAGTGGTAGAAACATGCTGTTAAAATTTGTCCGCCTGAAATGTATTTATCTAGAAACTAGTCAAACAACGACCACAAATCTTTTTGATCTTTTAAAAGATCAAAAATAAAAGAGAAAAGACTTAAGAAATACTGTGGCTGTTTTTCACTATTTTCTCAAAAAGTGGGCACCGTATGGGACTGAAATTTTCACAGATGACTGTTACTGTATCTGTCTTAATATTTTTGCCCATTAATCTGTATTTCTTTGATAAAAACGAAAGTATGATATTACCTTTAAAGATGACCAAATGACATTTCAAAGGAAAATGTATTATTGTTAGTGAAACTAACTTGTATCAGACTTACCTACTTGCATTTTCTTACATTGTAATTGACACGGTCTGCATGATGCTTTCAAAGTTTGATTTTGTATGTGTTCTTTCAGAGCCAGTATGTGCTATCGGTATGGGGATTGCTGCTTTGTGTTGTACTAAGGAATCAAAAAACTTAGGTGCTAAATGGGCCTACAGTGGCTATTCCATGACAGCGGTAAGATTAATAGTTATATATGCCTTGCACTTACATGTAAATGATTACAGTGTCAGACAAACCAAAGTAATAACATTGCTCGTTGTAGTAACCAAGTACTGCAGCGCTTTGTGACTTATTGAAAAGGTGCTTTGTTGTATTGTTGTATTGCAGTGTAATTGAGAATCATGGTCAAAGTTCTTATACCCTTCAGCCCAGGAAGCTGCTATAGCAGTTTACCTCATGGCCTGAGAATATTCATGATTGCTTTTGTTGCACCCGTGCGGCTGATTGACTATCAGCCAACACAGGGCACATTAAATAGTGTTCATACGATGACCTGAAATGAATAAGAAGAAGAGCTTCGGTGAGCAAGGAATACAGGAATACAGTTTTATTTAGTAACGCATGTAGACTTGGCCATCGATGAAAGAACAATGAACCAAGGCCACTTCCTGTACCCCTGCTCTACCCCTGTGGTGATGTGGCACCTCATTAACCATGCGGGTTAATCCATGCACCTAGAGGTAACTCTATCAGTGCAGAAGCAATTATACACTATATGTACAGGAACATTCCAAAGAGAATAACATAAGATAAAACAAAAGAAAATTGGGGGTGGGCAATTTCCATGACCTCCACACTCGACCCTTCAAAATTTTATGTTGTCCCAACATACAAGCACACCAAAATCATAATGTCTCTAATCAGCATGGTACAGTTCAGTCCGCTCCTGAGGCATGTCACCTCTTCCATCTGTGATAGATCTACTCTATGCAGATGGCCCGTTGAAGACTGGGAGAAGCTGAAGGATAGCTACTTCCTCAGTGTCTCAATGTCCTCCCGATCTAGCTAAACGATCATCATGGGCGTCGGTATGAACTGTTGTCCTATGGGACAGCTGGATGCCAAACGTAGAGCACAGCAGCTCGGTTCTCTGTGACTGGGTCTCTCATCGGTGCTTCACAAGTAGACTTGACTGGCTACGATGCTCCGGTGATGAACCAGTCATACTCACACTGTACAGTCGTTTTCTTCTCTGCTGGCTCGTCTTCTCCTGTGTTGTGCTTGTGGGCTCCCCTGGTGCTGTCATGAAGCTAGGCAAGAAATACACCATCCATGAGAGTCTTCAGAGTTGTACGCAGTTGGTTTCTAGGCTTGCTGAGGAAATGTTCCCTGTGGTGCTTGTCCCCATCCTCCGATGTGATACGGTGCAAAGGGGTGTCCATACGGGTTCGGCCAGGCAGGTGGGTAGTAGTTCACAGGAACTGGGACCATCTGCTGCCATCCAGTCTGGGGAAATAAAGGTGGGACACCGGCTTGCTGAAGGGTGTTCACTCTAGGGTCCATGCAGCTTGCATCTGGTTGCCCCAGGGAACTATACTGGAACATCTGCGGTGGGTGTCTCAGCCTAGTTGGTCGTTCACTGGAAGGAGGGGCTGGGTCAGTCTCAGGTGATGGACTGTCTGCCTCCTGGACCTCCAGTAGTGAATCTTGACCATCATCTGGCGCCGAAGCCGCTGGGACAATCGAGTCTTCGTTGGTTTCTGGAGCTGCCTCCGCATCTTGCTGAACTCCATCGTCTGCACAAGGATGCTCCTCTAGTGGGGGTTCAACAGCAGTAGGCGGGCCAAGGTCAAAGGGTTCTGCTTCTGGATCAAGTTCAATTGAACTTTGCCTGTGAGCTGGGGTGGAAGCAAAGATGAGTGCATCTTCTTCTTCCGAGCTTTCATCGCTGTTTTCTGCTCGATGGGGATTCCTTCCTTGTCTGCGACGTGACCTTGGGCTGGATCTTTGCTGACGCTGGGGCTGAGAAACCTGGTGTTGAGGTTGATCTGGCTGCAGACTGTCACATGGAAGAAGGAGATTCCGGTGAAGTACCCGGTGACGTCCCCTTCCTCGTTCTGGTCTCAGCTCGTATACTGGGGAATCGTCACCTTTTCTCTGGACGACGACATAGACCTCGTCCTCCCAGTAAGACCTCAATTTGCTCGGTCCCTCATGCCTGCCTACATTCTTCACCAGCACGCGGTCATCCGGTTGAAGTACGGTACTGTGAACCTTCTGATACCTCCTTCCCCGTTCCACCGATGTGGCGGCATGTTTGGATGCGGTGGCGAAGGCTTCTGTCATCTGCTCTTTCCACTCTCGGACGAATCTGTTGTGGTCAGTTGCTGTGGGGCCTGTCTCCGGTTGCAGTCCAAACATCAGGTCAATGGGTAAACGAGGCGATCGCCCATATAGCAGGAAGAAGGGTGAGTACCCAGTAGCCTCGCACCTTGTGCAGTTGTATGCATGCACCACTTTGTTGACGGAGTCTTTCCAGTTGGTTTTCTCGGCATCAGAGAGGGTCCTTAGCATACCAAGTAGCGTCCGGTTGAACCTCTCACATTGTCCATTCTCGGCTGGGTGGTAGGGCGTGGTCCTGGACTTGGCGATACCCGAGTGGTGATGGAGTCTGGCAAACAGTTGATTCTCGAACTCTCTCCCTTGGTCGTGATGGAGACGATGAGGAAACCCAAACCGCAAAATAAAATCATTAAAGATTTTATCTGCCGCTGTCTTGCCTGACTTATCTCTGGTCGGGTAAGCCTGTGCGAACCTGGTAAAGTGGTCGACTACCACTAGGATATACTCATATCCGCCTTTACACTTCTCCAGATGGACATAGTCTATCGAAACCAACTCAAATGGAGCCGTGGTAACGATACTCCTAAGTGGTTCCCTCGTGTGACGGTTGGGTTTTACCTTGGTGCAGTAGTTTTCAATGTCCTACTGCATATGGGGCCAGTAGAACCGGTCTCTCGCCAGAATCACTACTCTATCTGCTCCAAGGTGTCCCATCTCCTCATGTAGCTCCTGATAGACCTTCTGCCGGAGTTGGGATGGAAGGATCAGTTGTGACCGACGTCCTTTCTTCCGATACAGGACACCATTCACCAGGGTCAAGTGGTTCCACTCATGCATCAGTGATCTGGTTGCTGTTAGTTCCCCTAGTCTCTCACGTTTACTAGGACGATGTCCCTTCTTCAAGTACTGTAGCACCCTCTCAATGCTTGGGTCATCCTGTTGAGCCTCCTGTAGGTCGGAAGTTGTCATCAATGGTACATTTGGTGGCATTCTGGCTGATGGTATAAGGTCAGTTGAGACTGCTGCAGCCCATGTGGTCAGTCCTGTGCCCTGAGACAGCACAGCACTGGCAGTTGTGCCCAGTTCTCCTGGTGATACTTCCTTCGTGCAGTCAGACATGTACTTCTCGATGTTGACTGGCATTCTGGAGAGGACATCTGCATCAGCATTATTCCTACCCGGTCGGTATTTGATCGTGAAGTGGAAGTCTGCTAACTCTGCAACCCATCTCTGGCCAGTGGCATTGAGCCGAGCAGAAGACAGAACATAAGTCAGAGGATTATTATCTGTATATACCAGAAATGACGGGGCATAATACAGATAGTCTCTGAATTTTTCTGTCACTGCCCATTTCAGTGCAAGAAACTCCAGTTTCCGTGAATGCAGATTGTAGTTCTTCTCGGTTGTGGTGAGTGTGCGGGAGCCATATGCGATGACCCGCATCTTCCCATCCAGCTTCTGGTAGAGTACAGCACCGAGACCTTCATTAGACGCGTTGGTGTGTACAATGAATGGCTTCTCGTGGTCGGGGAAGGCCATGACCGGTGGAGCAACCAGCACATCAAGTAGTTTCTCCAGCACGTCTTGGTGGTGGTCTGTCCACTGGATCTTTTCCTTTGATAGCTTCTGTCCCATCTTGTTCTTCGCTGGGGTCTTTGATTTAGACTTTGGGTGGTGCTTATCTGGGCTTGGGTCTTCCGTCAGCAAATCGTACAAGGGCTTCGCTTTTCTGGAGAATTCCTGGATGTAGCTGCGGTAGTACCCGAGTAACCCAAGTAACTTCCGCAACTCGCCCACAGTGGCTGGCTTCTTCTCGCTGAGGACTTTCACCGCTGCGACCTCGCCTGGGTCCATTCGATGTCCCTCTGCCGACACGAGCCGGCCTAGGTATCGCACCTCCTTCCTGAAGAGCTCACACTTGCTGGGTTTTAGCTTTACACCGTTCTCCTGGAGCCGTCTCAGCACTGTCCTCAGGTTCTGGAGATGCTTTTGGAAGGTGTCACTGAAGACAAGCACGTCATCAAGGTAGGTCATCGCGATGTCACCGTTGAGTCCTTCAAGACAAGCCTCCATAAATCGCTGAAACACCGCCGGTGCGTTGGTGAGGCCGAATGGAATCCTAACCCATTCATATAGCCCCCATGGCGTGACAAATGCGGTGAGGTGACGACTCTCTTCTGCCATAAACCCTTGATGGTAGGCTTTCCCTTGATCCAAGGTGGAAAACCAAGAATTTCCACCAAGGCTGTCAAGGACATCTTTGATGCGAGGTATAGGCTGGCGGTCTGGCACTGTCTTCCGGTTTAACTCCCGGTAATCCACACAGAGTCGTAGGGTGCCATCCTTCTTTCGGACACATACAATTGGTGATGAGTAGGGTGAGCTGGACTTAGTGATCCATCCACGTGTGATTAGGTCAGATAGGTATGTTCTCACCTCTTGGTAAAGGGGTCTAGGGACTGACGTATACGTCTTCTGGACAGGGGTCTCGTCGTTCAGCTTGATGGTCATCTTCAGGCCTTCAGCACGTCCCATGTCGTCCCCATCTTTGGCAAACGCTGCTGATTCCTCTCTTAGTAGAGACTCTACTGCTGTACGTTGAGGTGGGGATAGGTGGCTCAGGTCGACTTTAGGTAACCATGTGTCTTCTGTCGGAGCGGATGAGCTCACAGTGTTGACCTTGGCACTCTGCTGGGGAGCTGGCGTCCACTTATCCAGAGAAGACGGACAAACGGGGGTGACTGATCTGACCTGGTAGAGTTGACCCAAAGTAGAATGGCGTTTGAGGACAATTGTGCGGTCAGTGGGGTTAGTGACCCGAATGGTAATGGGACAGGACTTCCCTCGTGTCAAGGAGACGACAGACTCCCTGACCTGCAAGTCCTCCGGCCAGTGGGATCGGACATCAGGCTCAAACAGGACTGTGATGGGATGATCCAGCGGGCCAGCATGGACACGACAGCGTATGCCCACATTACTCTTCGATGGGATGACTACATCTTGTCTTCCAGAGACTACGTTACACAGATCATCCGAGTGGTTGGCCTGAACGAGCTGGACCAACTGGTTCGCTTGGTTGTGGTCGAGACCTCGTACCGCTCCACCAAGGATGCTGCTGATCGACTCGCCTTCTGAGCTTTTCACCATCTCTTCGATCACGTTGTAGCCTATAATGGGTTGCTGTAAGTTGCCTGGTGTGACTAACGCTGGGAAGGTAACCTTCTGGGGACTTGCTTTGGATGCCGTAAGTTGCAGTTCAACTTCAATCCAGCCGTTAAACGGGATGGGCGTCCCGTTTGCTGCTTGCAGGTCTAGCTCACTGTCACAGCTTAAGAGCTCTGAGACTGGACGAAGGGTTGTTCTTGGCATAAACTTCTTGACCCAGCTGGAGCTCAGGATGGATACCTGGGCCCCCGTGTCCCACAGCACTGTTGCAGGTACCTTGTTGAGAAGACAGTCCACGGTACACTTTCGTCCCACCAGATTGGTTATCTTGGTCTGCTGCTTGGGTGTGATGTGGCAATTGAAGACTTTGGATCCTTTGGTCGTTGTTGGGTGATAAGCTTTGGATGAATGGGACCTATTCTCATGGGTTACTTCCCGTCCCTTGGAAGCAACCGGTTGCCGTTTCCCTGGTGGCTATCCCTCCTACTGCGGCAGCCTCTTGCAAAGTGGTCGGACGATCCACACTTGTAGCAATGGTCGCAGGTGTCACCTCGTCCCTCCTCATGGCACTTCGGACAACCCCATCGTTTTGTGGGCTGTCCTCGGGCAGGCTGATACCGCCTCTGGGACGACGTCTGTAGAGACTCCTGCAGCGACGTCACCTGGCTCTTCAGTGACGACAACTCAGCAATTCCAGCCTTCAGCTCTGCGATCTCTGTCATGAGGAGTCCCTGCTTCGGGTGTGCCGTCTGCTTTGGGCTTTCCTGCACCTCGCTTACTGCAGCTGGTCTGGCGTGATGCAGTTCCTTTTGGCGTTCCATCTCAAGACTCGCGAACACATTCACCTTCTCGAACAGGACTTCGTCTGCGGTGTCAGAGTCGTCCAGGTAGGGGCGCAGCTCGGTCTTAATTGACTCGCTGCGCAGGCCAGTCAGCAGTGTGTGCCGGAACATCTCACGAACTAACTGTGGCTCGTAACACAGCTTTGACTCTACCTCCTGGCTGGCAAAGAGCACCTTCTGTCGGATATTGAATGCTCGAAGGAGAAAAGCCTGAGGTGTCTCCTTCGCCTCCTGGGATAGTTGAGATAGGTGCTTAAACATCTCTGTGGCATCCCGTTCCTGGTAGTGGGATCGTATTATACGTTGCAGGCTTGGTAGTGGTATCTTGTTCCTTCCCTCCAGATAGCTGCGGAGGTCCGAGCCTGGGACTATAGCACGGATGACAGCGTGGACGATGTCCCGGTCGGGGTAGCCCTTCTCCCGTCCTGTCTCGATCTGGTTCGCCAGGCTTGCGAAGGTCAGGCGGTCCTTCTGACCCGGCTCGCCGATCTGTCCAGAGATCTTAAACTCCCTCCGGATTAGGTTTGTGACATCCGTGTTAGCCACAGGCAGCTGGGTCGGTTGAGATGGTGTGGTGGTCTCTGCCTCTGTGGGCTCTGCTGCTGGTTGTGAGGTAGGGGCTGCCATCGACAATTCCGGTGCTGCCATCTCCTCTACAAACTTTTGCAGCCGCTCAACAATCTCCTGGCCACCATCCTCCCGATCTTGGACACCATCACTGTTTAGGTGGCTGATTACCTTTCTGACGAGCCTGACTCGACCATCTGCCTGCTCCGCTACTCCACCAACCTCCAACTCTAGCTCCTGACATGCCTGTAGAAGTTGTTGCACGGAAAGATTTCCGAGCCTTGTGGTCAGCTGTCCAATTGTGTCGAGTAGTGTCTCCATCTTGGGAAGCCGGATACAAGAACAGGTAGACAACGTCACTCGAACTGCAGTGATTCATATGAGGACGCAAGGCAATCCCGATGTGGCGATCCCTCTGCTCCTTCCAGCACTGCACCTTCAGTCAACTTGTCACTGCTCTGGTACCGGTGTCCCTCCTGGTTACTGGCCACTCATCATACTGTAGCTGACTAGGGTTCTGTTTCTCTGGGGAGACGCATGTCGTCCAGTTCCACTAGGAGAGTAAACTGGACACGTTTCATCCCCCTCTCGTGCCTCCAAATGTTGCACCCGTGCGGCTGATTGACTATCAGCCAACACAGGGCACATTAAATAGTGTTCATACGATGACCTGAAATGAATAAGAAGAAGAGCTTCGGTGAGCAAGGAATACAGGAATACAGTTTTATTTAGTAACGCATGTAGACTTGGCCATCGATGAAAGAACAATGAACCAAGGCCACTTCCTGTACCCCTGCTCTACCCCTGTGGTGATGTGGCACCTCATTAACCATGCGGGTTAATCCATGCACCTAGAGGTAACTCTATCAGTGCAGAAGCAATTATACACTATATGTACAGGAACATTCCAAAGAGAATAACATAAGATAAAACAAAAGAAAATTGGGGGTGGGCAATTTCCATGACCTCCACACTTTGTTACATGTATATCCATTGAAATACATTGAATGGGGGTACTGTCTGGAACAAAAGGGTTCAATGAACTTTTAATGTCTCAAGAAAATTGGTAATTGTGGTACATTTGCCCCATGATATGCATTTGAATATTAGATCAGCATTATTGTTCTGAACACAGCTGCCGTGCATAGCTTATGTCCACCAGGAATTCAGGGTATTTTCTGGCATTATTCAACCAGTAGTATCAGCATTGTTTATGGCAATCTCCCTAGCCCAGCTAGATGACCTCTTTTTGGTCAGTAATAGGTGCGTTTACACACACTTAAAAAGCGTGCCTAATTGCATCGCGATTCAAATCATTTTTATTTTGTGGCGTGTCCACACAGGCATAAAATCGCAACCCAAATCGTACCGGTACAATTTCTTAATCAAACTGTACAAGCATGATTCTAAACGTATGGTCTAAAGTTGACATACATCATGTGCTACGTGCGCGTGCATGCATGATGGAAAAAACCAGGGTTTTTTGTCGCACTGTTAGTGTTAACACAGCAAATAATCGTGACTATTTGCATAAAGACGCACTATTAGTGCGATTATTTGTGTCCACACAAAAAATCCCCCAAATAATCTTGATTATTTGCGTCACGATATTTGCACTTTTTTGGTGTGTGTGTGAATGCGCCTATTGAGGCTGTTATAACAAAACAAGAACAGAAAATGGGCTGACAAACTGAATACGTGTATATGCACTTGACTACGCTCCATTTGATCATGTTGCTTGCAGCCATCAGTCTATGAACTTGCTCGTTCACCTACATTCTCAAGCCTACCTATTATTCTAGAAGACTTTATCAAGGATCATGGAGCTACATACAGTGGTAAGATTCCTGTAGTCATACATATACCTCATCTTATGTCAATTATATAACACCTTAGTAGATCCTTGTCATTTGATTGGAGGATTGTATGTCACGTGATATTTGATAAATAGACCAATTCATGGCTTACGTCACAACCGTTGAAATTTGTACCATCCACCGTGCATTTTTGGTGCCATCCGATTTGTACCATTGCACGCCAGGGACTCTAATACGTGATTGGTCAAGCGGCGTTCCATTTATTTGTCACTGCGTGCGCGCGTACGCGTTGGTGTGCAACGCGCGTTACTGTAATAAGAGCATATTATAGTTTGCCAAGATTTTAAGCTTTTTTTGTCTCGCTTACTCTTAAAATGTTTTCCTCCAATCAAAATCAAATGACAAAGATCTACTTAGATCTTATATAAAACAAATAATGAATGTTTCACATTCGTAGAATGGAAAAAATAATTTCATTCGGTGACAGATGGACTGTTCCATTCCACTCGGCTTCGCCTCGTGAAATGGAACAGTCCATCTGTCACCTCATGAAATTATTTTTTCCATTCCACTCATAAACATTCATTATTTGTATACTATCACATCCAGTCTACATTAGCACAAACATATACTGAGCAAGAATTTTTCATTTTCGTCAGGAAATATTATTCTTGAGTTTAATATGTACAGTGTACCAGGCCTGATAGGTACATAGAGGTCAATAAACAATAGGAAATCAGGATAAGAAAGTAAAGAAACATACAAACAGTATGAAAGGTGGATATCGCAGATGAGGTCTAGTAAGTTAACCAATACATATATCCTTACTGTAGAGAGAGTGGAATGAAATGACCAATATGTCTGTATATAATCTACAGGAACCAGTCAACAACAAACAAACACAAACAATTGCTCAACCATCAAATTGTTGGTTTTTTCCCCCATTTTTTAATCGTACTTAGTTGGACTATCAATTAGTTAAAGGTAATATCATACTTTGGTCCCATACGGTGCCTACTTTTTGAGAAAACAGTGAAAAACGGCCACAATATTTCTTAAGTCTTTTCTCTTTTATTTTTGATCTTTTAAAAGATCAAAAAGATTTTTGGTCGTTGTTTTACTAATTTCTGGATTAATACATCATTTCAGGCGGAAAGATTTTAACGGTATGTTTCTACCACTACCATCTTCATACCCTGTAACTTATATACGTAAATCTGTGAACATTTCTGTTTTGGTTTCTTACCAAAGTATGATACTACCTTTAAATTGTTTGCTCCCTTATTGCAGAATAAAAAAATAAAGGAATATCTTCAGTTAAAATACGTTTTCAAAACTGAAGGATTCTGTGGTAATGCCTCAGAAAAGAATTTAAATGCCCATACTTTCAGTTTGAAACATGGTAAAAACCATTGTTCCCCCACTGCCTTGCATTTAGTGGAAGGTCCCTTCCTTTTCAGTTTGTTTAAGGTCCTTTTCACAGATAGGAGAAATTTTGTTCATTTGTTCAAAATTATTCCGGTACATGTTTATCCGACACCCAATATGAATCACTATATATAATGACATGCAGACCTATACATACAACCATGGAGGAAGGAAAACAGACTGTTTTCCTTCCTCCATGATACAACATTGTATTGGTATACTACGGCATGGATTAACTGTGCAGAGACAATAAATGTAATTAGGTTCTCTTTATCAACAAATACATCCTTTCCTATTGAAGCACTTTCAGAATGAAATGATGCTGAAGTGCTGTGTGAAGCCTTTATCTCTGACACCTTGGTCATATTATGTCATTATGTATGACCTGTAAACTGATGAGCCAATGGTTGTAGTAAGAACAAAATGAATGTGCTCATTTACTTATTTTACTTATACATGACTTTATTCTTTGCAGCAAGTGAAGTTGATGAGATGCATGTAGTCATAGATAGACATCTGATTACTGGTCAGAATGAAGCATCCACATTAACAGCAGTGCAGAATCTCATTCTATTGTGCAATGCCAAGTAAGTGTCTCATTCTCCTACATGTATATCAATGATTTGCATCTTAGAGTATCAGGTATATTATCCAGTGCTGTGGCATCATGGATTAGCATGACACCTACTGTACAGACATGGCCAGTTGTTCTAGACAGTCTTATTTAATGATTGGTGCATGGCATGGGAACAAATGGTCCAAAAGGTGAAGGTGGGAGTAGGGTATTTATCGATCCATGAGTGTATACAAAACCTATGAAGCACCACAAGCCATCCAACAACTGTGTTTTTATAGGAAGAGGAACCATCTTGTTTATTTAAGTTTCTAAAAAAACACTTGAAGGGAATGTTTGCTATCAAGTTGCTGAATGCTGACATTGTCAATATGCAAAATAAAAGTCTCTTTTTTCATGTGGTGATTTTTTGTCATAGCAGAAAATTATTTTTCAGCGTTAACATATAATGGTAAATGATCAAAAATACTGACGGAATTTGTTTGTTTAAATTGAGCCAAACATCATTATGTATGCATTGTGTATGCATTATGTATGCATTGTCAAACCTGGTACCTGTGTTACACAATACATCAAATAAGAAAATGCATCTTCATCTGCAGTAGTACGTGTACATGTAGTCATGTAAAAGCACTGTACTAGAACAAGTGAATATCTATATTATCAAATGGATAGATTGCTAGTTCAGAAGTTGTCATGTCATAGGAGGTACATTACTCAACATGCACATCGATGAAGGACAAGCGTAAAGCCTTGTCTGCACTGGACTTTTCCAAGGGTTTCACCGAGCCGATGGGTAAAAGAAAAATGGGCAAATATTACCAGTGTCCACACTTATAGATGTTTGTCTCGGCCTCTCGGGTAAAGTGTCTAGGCAATTCTTCCTGGGCAGAAGTTGGCTGGTAGAATTGCCCGCACAGGTCGGGAAAAGTTACTGAGAGGAAGACTTCCTGAGACGTCTGCACTGGACTTAAATGGTAAAGTACCCAGCGTCTCGGTATTCTTTGCCCCAAAAAAGACCATTGCAGACAGGGCTTTTTTGCATGAAACAGCTCTTGGCTTATAATATTTGTGAATACATATTAAACCAATCATTTAACTGTCAGTGAACCACCAATCTTTATTTGACTATGGACAGCTAGTTAGCATTATGCATGATAGTGTGGCGGATTTGGTCCAAGAATGACCGCTGCCCGGGTCGCTCTCGGCCAATGTCAGCGAGCGGTCGAACTTCAAAAGGCCGGGGAGGCAGATCCGTTTGGCGGCAGTCTACCGCCTAGGCCCGCAACACACCAACAGCGATCACCTAGATCACTCTCTCAGGGGAAAACACCTCAGGGAAGGGGGCTGATTATAATTCTAAAACCTGGCACTTAACACTGCGGATTCGGATGTCTAGAACAATCAAGCATGCCACGATCGCCAACAACAGGACCATGACCACAGCCAGCAAGATAAACACAATTGTTCTTGTTTCCATCATCAAGAAAGCAAAGGCGGACACATAGGTTTGGCTTCTAGGTTAACAATTTAACCCGTAGTTGTCTCGGTGATCTTGTTCACGTTGGCAATCATGTGCCGCTCCAACTCATCCCTGGTCATTGCAGATCCTACGCCTACGACACAGGCGTCTTCATCCCGCACCAATCTGCAGATTCTCGAAGGCGGTTCATCAGCTGCATCCTCTGTAGGAGTAGGCGGGGCCCGCATGAATACGACGTCGTACTGACGTGCACGATGCTCATGGGTAATATGCGCTGCACCAGCTGTTACACGAGTGGATCCCTTCTCGGTGATCTTGACGGCAAGCCCTGAGAGTAGGTACTTGACCCGTAGTTCTTTAGGCGACTTATCATCTTCCTCCCTTCCCAAGCAAGACTCATCTGATGACGACACCTCCCGCTCATCAGTTCCTTCTTGTCTCATTCGTTCCATCATGGTCAGGAGTTTCCCTCCAGGCGCTGGCATGGGTTCTCTGGCCACCGGTGTCTCTTCTTGCTCCCATGACCTTGGCATAGGAGACATGGCAATCTCCAAAACACCTTCCTCCTCAGCCTCGTCAGCCTGCTGTGTAGAATTTACTTCCACCGTTGCAGCAACTTCAGGTGGACGGGCCACTATCCCTCCACTCTTAGGGGTCTTGTCTGTCGTAGGCGCCTTCATGGTCGTCTCTACCTCATTCAGCTCGGGCACTCTTATGCCTTGCCGTTGTGGCGACCCTGTCGACTTCGGAAGACTCTTCTTCACGGCTGCGCCTACGGGCAAGTCAGGTTCCTCTTCAGGAGCCCTCGACACCGTACAGGAAACTGTACTTTTCTTCTGCAGCTTTGCAGGTTTGCTCCCCTTGACTTCGGTGTGCGGGATGGAATGATGCCTAGAGTCGTCCCCATTCTTCCGCTTCCGGTCTTTGCCAGACTTCTCTCTGCGCCTTGCTTCGCCGTCACTGTTGCGCCTGTCTTTCTTTTCGCTGTTGCGCCTGTCACGCTCACGGGACTCATGTGTCTCACCTTGGATCTTGTCTACTTCGTCAACACTTTCCGGGTGGCAATCACGGTAATGTGCTCGAAGGTTGTCTCTTCTGTTGTCTTTGTGAGAACATCTCCTGCAGAAGTAGAGCAGCTTCAGGCCGTGCTCCACTCTTAAGTGTCGCTCAAGACTCCTGCTATGCATGCGCATTCGGCATACCTGACACTGGACCTTCTCGCCTTCAGAACGGGCTACATCTCTCGCCTTATAGTCGTGACCCATCTTTGCTGGATACTCGTCCTACATAGGGTTTCAGTCTGTCACAGTGCACCACTTTCATCTTGCCTCGCTGCTTTCGCTGAATCCGGAACACTACATCTGACAATTTGTGTGTGATGAGGTATGGGCCCTCCCATCTGCATTGGAGTTTAGGCGACATGCCTTTCTTCTTCGCTGGGTTGTGTAACCACACAAAATTACCAGCTTTAAGCTCGCCTCTGGTTGCCCGCCGATCATAACACATTTTTTGCCGTCTAGCACTCTGCTTCAAGCAAATACAGGCCCTTTCATGAGCATCCCTCATCCGCTGCCGCAATTCAAACGCGTAGTCCGTTTCCACAGGGGTTACTTCCTCCTGCTCATCAACTGGTCCCTTAGTGGTGAGATCAACAGGTAGGCGCACCTCTCGCCCCAACATTAGCATGTTTGGCGATTCACCTGTTGACTCCTGCGGTGTCGAACGATAAGCAAACATGGCTAGTGGAAGTTTCTCGTCCCAGTCACGCTGCCTTTTACTGGGTTCTATCATCGTTGCGACCATGTTGATAAGTGTGCGGTTGAACCTTTCAATAATGCCATCAGATTTGGGGTTGTAGGGGCACGTACGCGTTTTCTCGATACCTAGAATACTGCACATCTCGGCAAACACTTGAGATTCAAAGTTACGGCCCTGGTCTGAATGCAAAACATCAGGGACGCCAAAGCGGCACACGAACTCGTTGACGAACCTATCTGCCACTGTCTTTGCTGTTTGGTCAGGTACCGGGTATGCCTCCATCCATTTGCTTAGATAGTCGCCTACCACTAGGATGTATTTATTTCCATGAGCAGTTTCAGGTAGGGGACCCAGAATGTCTAAGGCGACACGCTCCATAGGTGTTCCAACTCTGTGTTGTTGCAGTGGCGCCTTCCTAGCTTTGGAAGGTGATTTTCTTTTTGCACACACATTGCACTGTCTGACGGAAGACCTTACGTCTGCCGATACGCCTGCCCAGTAATACCTCAACCGAACCTTGGCCATTGTCTTCTTGACGCCTAAGTGTCCGCCAGACTTGCCACCATGAAGCTCTTTAATCAGATCTGACCGGTATTTCTCTGGTAGCACGGTGCGCCACTCCACTAGGCGGCCGTCATCCGACTCCCATCGCCTGCATACAACGCCGTTTCTCACCGACAGTTGGTCCCACATCCGCCAGTAAGTTTTCACTGACGATGACTTACAGGAGATAGCATTCCTCTCAGGTCTATCCACCAATTTCTCTTTTGCTTCCAGCACCCACTGTATGGATGCGTCCTCCATCTGCGCCTCTCGCTTGTCTTCATAGGTGATTGTAGGCGAGGTTGTTACAGCTCTCACATCTTTACTTGGGTCTGTCGTAGTGACGCCTTTCCCTTCCACTGTCACCTCTGTCATTGGCTCTGGCTGCTCCTGTCTTCCACACTGAGAACCATTTCTGCGCGAGAGACCATCTGCATTTCCATGCGATTTTCCAGCCCGGTGGATTATTGTGAAGTCATGTTCATCAATCACCTGCAGCCATCTCGCCATCTGCCCTTGCGGATCACGAAAATTAACTAGCCAACGTAGGGCCCCGTGATCAGTTCTTATGGTGAACTTCCTCCCGTACAGGTACTGCCTGAACTGCTTCAGAAAAACAACCACGGCCAGCAATTCTCTGCGCGTCACACAATAGTTCCGCTCGGCCTTGCTTAGTGTTCTGCTGGCGTAGGCGACCACCTTCTCCTGTCCGTCGATCATCTGTGAAAGGACTGCGCCTATGCCTACACCACTGGCGTCGGTGTCGAATATACTCAGCTTGTGGGTCTGGGTACTTCAATACAGGTGCCTCCTGTAGGCTATCCTTCGGGTCCTGGAACGCGTACTCGCATTCATCTGTCCAGATGAATGCGAGTACGCGTTCCAGTGCCTTTTCTGTAAGGCGATGCAGGGGACGTGCTCTATCAGCAAACCCTTTGATGAACCTACGATAATATGACGCCAATCCCAAGAAGCTCTGGACGTCTTTAACCGTCTTAGGTGTTGGCCAGTTCCACACTGTACTGATCTTTTCTGGATCTGTAGCGACTCCACATCCTGACACAATGTGTCCAAGGTACAAGACGCTCTGCCTAAATAGGTGACACTTTTTGGGTTTCAGCTTAAGTCCTCCTTCCCGTAGGCGCTGGAAAACAACCCCAAGGCGAGCCAACTCCTCCTCCCGTTTTCGCAAACACTATCACGTCGTCCAGGTAGACAAGTAGTATCTCCCAATGCAAACCTGCCAATACCCGCTCCATTAGCCTTTCGAAGGTCGAAGGGGCATTGCACAAACCGAAGGGCATCACCCGCCAGCAGTACAAACCCCCGCGTACCACGAACGCAGATTTCTGTTTAGCATCCTCGTCCAGCTCGACCTGCCAATAGCCAGACGCCAAGTCCAAAGTGGAAAACCACTCTGCGCCTGCCAGGGTATCCAGCAAATCATCAATACGCGGAATTGGGTAGGCGTCTTTTATCGTGACAGCATTTAGGCGGCGGTAATCTACACAAAATCTCTTGCTGCCATCCTTCTTCCCCACGAGGACAACATTTGATGCCCAAGGGCTATCCGAAGGCTCAATGGTACCGTTATGCACCATATCTTGCACCTGCCGCTGAATTTCCTCTTGCTCCTTCGGGGGAAATCTTATTGGCCTCTCCCTGATTGGTCGGGCATCGCCTGTGCTGATTTGATGTCGCACCCAGTCTGTACGGCCTATATCCGTATCTCCCTTTTTTAATAGAGAAGACATCCTGGTATTTATAGAGCAACTGGGCTATTCGGTTGTGATATTTGGACTCCACACCATCTCGACTCCTTTCAAACAGGTCAGCTAGGTACTCCGGAACCTTTACCTGGTCAGTTGACGTAGGTGACTCTGGTTGAACATCTTCAACGTCGCCTTCACCTATAGGCGTTAACAATCCTGCAGTAGTTCCCCTCCTGACTACGCATTCCCTCTTCCCGGGGTTAAATACTCGGATTGGCAATGTCTCCTCGCAGGCTCTCACTAGCACCCGCGCAACCACCATACCTCTGTCTGCCATCTCACTCCTCTCTAGTGGTTCAATAACTGCTAGCCCAACATCAGTTTTCCCACCTGTCACATACCCTGGAACCAACGCCTCATGGCCGGCTGGCACTCGTGTGGTTTCACCTACGACAACTCTCGCACACAACCCACCTCCTTGTGTGTCGGTGCATCTAATTCTCTCCCCGTTTAGCTTTAACTCCATCGTCTGAAAATCTAAGATGCCCTGGGTTGGAAGTAGAAAGTCCATTCCAAGTAGCCCCTTCATCCGACCTGTGTTCCCAAATACCGCATTAACTGGACAAGTTGTCCTGCCGACTTGAATTTCTATCCAGGCGCACCCGAGTGTCTCCATTTTACTGCCATCAGCAGTGCGTATTCCTGCACCTAAACTCGTCAGTTGTGGTCTACTCTCCTTCGGAATTTGGTAGTACAATTCGGATGATAGCACAGTGTCTGTTGCCCCGGTATCAACTAAGAGATTCGCCTTGACGCCTCTCATCACAGCTGGTACAAACAACCCTGTGCGAGCCTTGCGAACAGACGGTATGGTTCCACTGCTGCCTCTTTTCACGTCGCCTATGCTCTCTCCTGCGCGATGTCCACCGGCGCCTTCTGGCCCTGTCGCTCCTCCAGCTTCCCCTCGGGCCGTTGGGTAAGCTGCTGGTTGTTTCCCGACCGTCTTCTTTTCTCTACTGGTGGCTGTGAACAGTCGCGGGCGAAATGTCCCCTCTGTTTACAATTATAGCAGATGTCACCTGTGGTTCCCTTGTGATAGGCGCCACGGTAGTTCTCCGCAGTCTTTTCCTGATTCATGAGGGAGCCGACCTGCTGCGCCACTCTCTCCATCCACGCCTTTACTTCACGCTGGTTGGCCATGATGGACTCCTCCAACTTGCGGTGTTTCTCTTCCAAAGCATTCTTCTGCTCTTCCATGGTGCATGGCTCTTCACCTTCCACCACTCTGGCAAACTTGTTTCGCCTACCGCTACGTTGTTCCTCAGCCTTAAGGAAACCATCGGTATTCAGCGCGGCTCGTATTGCCTCGTCTAGTGATGAGGGTCTTGCGCGGAATATTCCTTCCCTGATCGCCGGTTCCTCGACTGCGTCAGAAAAGTGGCCCCTAGCTAGGCGATCTCGCCCACTCTCACCTACCTCTGGGTACGCTAGTGAAGCCAACTCTCGGATGGATTGTCCAAGCTCCTGCAGTGACTCTCTAGGCCCCTGTCGCCTATGACGTAGCTCCAGGAGGTAGTTTTCGGCAAGTTGCCCAGGCCCAAAGCTTTTCTCCAATAAGCCGACCAACGTAGCGTAGGTGATGTGACTACCGCCGTCTGGAAGATTCCCCAACACCTTTACTGCAGCGCCTTGGAGACTCGCAGCTAGAAACACTTTAGCTTGGCTATCCGTCCAGCCGTTCGCCAGCCTACAGGCCTCAAAGTGCTGCTTGTAGTCTCTCCACGGAGTTTTCCTGTTAAACCGATCTGGAACAATATTTGGCCGTCTAGTCACACTAGACATACTGCCGAACCTCACTAGCTCCTCCGCCTGTTCCCTCTCTCTCTCTTCTGTGCGGGAATTTCACCTATGAATGACCGCAAGTCTCCCGAAGAATGCTGCGGTAATGAAAACTCTTCTTCCGTGGTCCGTTGGCGGCTTTCAGTGGAACGCCCAATCGGTTCCCAGCCCGGTAGACTGTTGCTTGCTAAACCATAACTCAGAGACCTTTCCCACGCCATTGAAGTAGTCGCCCGTGTAGGAACTGGAGTCGGTGGAGGCGCAGGTGTACTTCGACATTTGCTTTGCTCCTTCAGCGTTGGCAGTACTCGGGGATGTGGCGTAGGCGGCAACACTGAGTCCATCGTCGAGTTGTTTTCTGTGCTGCCGTAGTGTGCAGCCATCGATAGGTCCTTGCTCCTCATAGCCCTCTGCAGTCGCCTAGTTAGTTGCTGGATATCCAGCACCAATCTTCAACAGATTAATTGATCTGCATATCAAGAAACCAAGGCATGGACATAGAGGGAAACGAGGTGGTAAGACTAACCATCCTGAAATAAATCATGAAATTCATAGACGTAACCTACTGCATGGGCGACTCAAGGTAGGATTAATTAATTGCCAATCTGCCTGTAATAAATCTGATCTTATCGTTGATCATCTGACTGAGCATGAGTTAGACATACTTGCGTTGACAGAGACTTGGCTAAGAGAAGATGATAGCGTTGCCGCTGGTAATATCACACCTGCTGGCTATAGTCTCATCAATGTTCCGAGATCACATCGCAGGGGAGGTGGTGTTGCCCTCCTTCATAAATCCAGTCTTTCTGTGAAGTCTCAAGGTCAGGATAAGTGGGGATCTTTTGAAATAGCTGAATGTGACTTGACTCATGATAATGTCACTCTTAAATTGGTGACGATTTATCGCCCTCCGCCTTCTCGCATGAATAACTCCAGCTTTTCAGACTTCATCCAGCAATTCTCAGCCCTCCTGGATAAATATGTGCTATTCACCGGGAAACTGCTCATACTTGGCGACTTCAACGTCCACTGGGAGAATCAGGAGTCCAATGATACCAAGCGGCTTGTGAATTTGCTCAAGGATCAAAATCTTCAGCAGCATGTGGTAGGTCCTACCCATGAGTCTGGCCACACACTGGACTTGATCATTACAAGAGTTGGAGATCAGTTTATCGATGATGTGGTAATCAGCGAGTCTTTGTCGGACCATTCAGCTATTCACTGCCGACTGCATTTTCAGAAGCCCGCAGCAGTCAGGAAACAAATCAAATTTCGCAAGATAAAAGCTATTGAACTTGGTAAGTTCAGCTTGGACATTAACAATTCTGAGTTGTTACTCTCAGAAGCATCGCAACCCGCTGAGGATTTATTGGCTCAATACAACAAGGTAATGGGTGAACTCCTTGATAAGCATGCTCCAGAGCGATCCTGCGTTGTCGTTGAACATCCTGCCATCCCATGGTATAATGATGAAATTGAGGATGCCAAACAGAAACGGCGGCGACTTGAACGGAAATGGAGGAAGACAGGTCTTTCAGTAGATAGACAGAATTTCAAGGATCAGAGAAACCTTACCAAAGAATTGTTTAAAGATGCCAAATCTGAGTTCTGGAACAATCTCATAATAGACTGTGGCAATGATCAAAAGGCATTGTATGGCATCATCAGCCAACTTCTTCATCAGGATACTCGGGCAAGGAAACTACCACAGCATGTAACTGAAGCTGATTTGGCTGCAGATTTCGCTCGCTTCTTTGTTGGGAAGATCGAGAAAATTCGTGAGAATATGCCGACAACTCTGCAGCCATCAGACATTCAGTGTGAAACATCGGAGAGAGTACCTTCACGCCTGACGTTAATACCTCCTACATGCCCTGAGGAGATCAAGCGGATTATTCACAAGACTCCTCCTAAGACTTCTTTGCTTGATCCAGTGCCTACAACTCTTGTTAAGCAGAATTGTGATCTGCTAGCCCTTCCTATCACTAACATTGTAAACGCATCATTGCGTGATGGAATTGTTCCTGATGACATTAAATCAGCTTATGTTACCCCGGTACTAAAGAAACCTACACTAGATCAAAATGAACTGGCCAATTACCGCCCAATTTCAAATCTGCCATTCCTTGCCAAAGTGATTGAGAAAATCGTCGCAAGTCGTCTCACAGCCTATCTGCAAGACAACAACCTTCATCAGAGCCTTCAGTCAGCATATAAGAAACAACACAGCGTTGAGACCGCTCTTGTGAAGATCACTGATGACATTCTGACATCAATTGACGACAAGAAAGCAGTTGCCTTAGTTCTGTTAGACCTGACGGCCGCCTTTGATACCATTGATCATGTAATCCTACTCAGGAGACTGAGGTATGATTTTGGAATTGAAGAAGCTGCTCTCAAATGGCTCACCTCTTATCTGGACAACAGGAGACAAGCTGTGGTTATAAACGGCAAGCTATCGCCCGAGACCATCATGCATTTCGGCGTACCACAAGGATCGGTTCTTGGTCCTCTCCTTTTTACCTTGTACGTCTCTCCACTTGCAGCCATCATACAACGACATGGTCTTGCAGCTCACTACTATGCTGATGACACCCAGCTGTACATCACTTTCGATCCTAAATCTGGTGACGCCGAGGAACAGGCTACTGCTACCTTGGCCACTGCTATTGAAGAGATTCGCGGCTGGATGAAAGCCAATTTCCTCAAGCTCAACGAGAAGAAGACTGAGTATCTTCTCCTGTCCTCTACACACATGAGAAGTGCCATCAAGGATACTACTGTTCTAGTTGGCGAGGAGGCAGTGTCTCCAAGCGACATGGCTCGAAATCTTGGTGTGATATTTGACAAAACAATGACCATGGACAAACACATATCGTACATATGTCAGTCTGCATACTACCAACTCCGCAGGATTGCAGAGATTAGATCTTACCTCACCCGTGATGCTGCTAATAATCTCATTCATGCTCTGGTAACCTCGAGGCTGGACTTCTGCAATAGTCTTTATGCTGGTCTACCATCATCGGCCATAAATCGCCTCCAGAAAATCCAGAATGCAGCTGCACGTCTTCTCACTGGCACCAGGAAATACGACCACATCTCGCCAATACTATGTGATCTTCATTGGCTACCCGTTCAACTGAGAGTGCAGTTTAAGATCTTACTGCTCACATTCAAGGCCCTCAACAACCAGTCTCCTAACTACTTGGCTGAGCTAGTAAGCGTACGTCAACAACGGCCAGGGCTACGTACGGCAGGACTGATTCTCCACGTACCCAATACCCGCCTGAAAATGTATGGAGACAGAGCTTTTTCGTCGATTGCTCCGCGCCTTTGGAACGCTTTGCCAATGTACTTGAGAAACTCAACCAGTCTTGAAACCTTCAAATCACAGCTCAAAACCTACCTTTTCCAGTAAATGTGCAGATGACAAACATTTTATGGGAGCCGGCGCCTTTGAATGTATTCTACAGATAAACGGCGCTGGAGAAATGCTGTTCATCATCATCATCATCATCATCACAGCGCCTCATCCCACTTCTGACACCATTTGTGGCGGATTTGGTCCAAGAATGACCGCTGCCCGGGTCGCTCTCGGCCAATGTCAGCGAGCGGTCGAACTTCAAAAGGCCGGGGAGGCAGATCCGTTTGGTGGCAGTCTACCGCCTAGGCCCGCAACACACCAACAGCGATCACCTAGATCACTCTCTCAGGGGAAAACACCTCAGGGAAGGGGGCTGATTATAATTCTAAAACCTGGCACTTAACACTGCGGATTCGGATGTCTAGAACAATCAAGCATGCCACGATCGCCAACAACAGGACCATGACCACAGCCAGCAAGATAAACACAATTGTTCTTGTTTCCATCATCAAGAAAGCAAAGGCGGACACATAGGTTTGGCTTCTAGGTTAACAATTTAATTCTTTCGCCTATCTAGGCGACTCAAAGGCGCGTGTCCTAACTAGGTGACAATTATTAATAGGCGCTTCGCCTACAGGAATACAAAATCGGCTTTATTGCCTCTCACAAATTATAACAATTACTTGTCAATAATGAACATGACTTTATACTGCCTAGTTCTGATTATGAAACTCACAGCAGGGAATTTTCCGCCTGGGCTCTGTCACTCTGCAATAATATAAGGCTGCTCTCAACAGTCACTAATTACGGGGACTAGAGTGTGACGACGTCCGCTCATCAAGGACGCTGGACGGAAAGAGACCCTCGGCCACGCACGTGCATGGCTTAAATACACCCCCGGTGTCGACTGGCCCCTCTCCAAATAATGCGTGGCTTCTGAGTACGAGAAGGCTAGCAACTAGCCCAGGGTGACGAACCCATAAGTGTACTCGATAATCGATACCGAATAATCGATTCTGGATGCATTGCGCTACAATAGTAATATGTCCCCTTTGACATTTTCATCATGATGAATTTGGCCAGCATTTATCTTGTATCTTTGATTCTTTGTGTTTGTGCAGAGTAGGCAAATCAACACTGAAATGAAAAGCCTGGATAGGACCAGTCATCACAACTCATTCCATTCTACAACAGTGTTAGCCTTGGTCAAGGCGTTGATCCTATTCGTACCACGTGCATTATTTTTATTTTGTTGGCAGCACTTTTGTACTAGTAGACCTAATTTGCATATTTCACAGACCGTGAAAGGTCGCTGTTTGCCTAATGTGCATTATATTATTGTAAACGCAAACGATCGTGGGGGACCGGGAGGGGGAGCGTTGCGAACAAAATAATAATGCACATGGTACGAATACGATCAACACCTTGACCAAGGCTACAACAGTGTATCACCATTGACCAGACCTGGGCAGATCAAGTATCAAGTAAGATTGCTCAACATCCTGCCATTATCAATACTTCCTGACCAGTTTGTACATACATGTATTAAAATAAGTGTATAAATTACTTGTGGACTATTTGTCACATATTGTATAATTGATATTGTATGCATTTGCAGTAATAATGTGAATTTATATGGCTACAACCTTCTCAATCTACCATGAAATGGTACAAATGTGTAAATACCATCAAATCTATAAATACAATGTACCGGGTACAATATGTATGTAGATTTGAGCCAAGGATTTAATAAATACTTATTGACAAAAACAGTTTTAAAGACATACATGTAGTTAAATGGAAAATGTAAACAAGATGAGTTTTCCAGCGTGTTATTGGTGTATTTAAGAATGGGAAGTGTCATATCTTTACGAACTAGAGTGTATGTGGTTTTTTTTTAAATAAAAATCGTCCTATTTCTGGATGGTTTGATCAAATTTGTGCAATTCCTCTCCCAGAGGGCTCTACGCAGTTTACATGTACCCACATAAACTGATGATGTGCAGAAGGAGAGTCACCGCCTGGCAACAAATACGCATGCGTGATAGCTGTCGGCGAGTCTCGTTCTACGCAACATCACCAATGCAAATTAGGTAATGACATCAGCACCTTTTTACAAAAATGTCTTTAGCCGGCTTAAAATTGCCAAATTTGCGCTCTTTTCCTTAATTTTTTGTGTTCATATTATGTAAGTGTAGGAAAACTTATCAAATAGTTACCGGTATTCATGAAGAATAATCGCTATTTCTCTAACCGTTTTACTACGTCTTTAACAAGGCAACTTCAATTGCTTTGTAATTAGCATTTTACAAACCAACTCTGCTGTGAAAATGAATAGAATCTTACTTGGAATATGCATCAATTGAGGTGTTAAGTACCGGTATTTTAAATGTATGAAAATGTGATATGAACTTCCAGCTGTAAAGCCAGTATTGTGCATACTGGCATCTTTGAACAAGTAATAAGTAAGATTTTGTAAATAGTATGGTAAATAGGCCCTATTCATATTACATGTATAAAACCCTTGGTTTGACTCACTTCAATTGGTTAAATCAGGTGCAGGATAATAATGAGGAAATTGTGCAGTGAGGAATGCCACTGAATCAGTCTGTTTAAATAGGGCAATCTCATTGTCAGTTGTGTCACATTTCCTGTATTTCCATGCATTTTTCAGTTTCTTTTGGCTGTAATTATTTTGTTAGTAAAGTCGTGTTATTGACAAATTGAATTTTGACAAAGAACCAGGTGGGGAATGGCTTGAATGTGTGGAAGGCTTTATTCAGACATCAAAAATGAAAGTAAAGTGAATTACACTTTTCAGCGGCACAATGCACAAAGTGGAAAGAGTACAGTAGAATACGTTCAATCTACTCACAGTCTCAAGGAATATGTAGCATTTTCAAATAATATTTTGGTTGGCTGACCATTTGAAACCTTATACAAGCACCAAAGATGAGTACAAAACCTCCAGTGATGAATACAAGAACAGTTCAATTCAGATTTACAGATACATTTCATTTTAGGCATGATTTTAATAATCAACAATGGGGTGAATACAAACGGAAGGACATAAATTTACTTTAATTTACATGTTGAGTACCGTAAAGCATATTATTCTCTAATAACAAACTTCCCTCTTTCACTATTATGCATGACAAACTTGATCTGTCTCTAGTCATTTGAGTTTAATTATACAGCTTTTGTAGAATTTATACGATAGCGAAATGTACTGATAAATAGACTGATTGTGCGACTTATGTTTACATGCCATCACGTGACGTACAGTGGGTACTTTGTCATCTCATTTGGTGCAGAACAGCAGTGAAAACAAGCAAAGAAGACTGTTATATTGCCGGTATGTTTGCACCACCACTCTGTGTGCAAAATGAAACGAAAAACATACCCACTACCGGTATATGGCATGTTAATACTGGTCCCCCAATCGGTCCATTCAAATGTCTTGCAAGTATAAGAATCAGGCTGATGGTTGATTGTGTACAGTAACAATCACATAATCTGCAGACCACATTTATTATTTTTTTTAATTGGGGGTTGTAATCCAGGATTTTGGAACAAAATATGCAAATCAGGCAACAACAAATAAAAAAAATCATGGTCTTTTACAATAAATGTCATTCAGTAAATTGTATTATGAGAGACTTTAGGTAAGGTATGCTGCCCAGTGCCCATATCTATGTGTTTTCTTTTCTCAAAAGCAACTGTAGGAAAATAGCACAGACCACTTGTATTGGTGGGCAAAAAGAGGTTTTTTAAAGGTACAGTACAGGATTGTTAACCTACCCAAACAGAAATGAACTCGGATTTACATATACATTTCAGGATATAAAGATTGTGCTGGTAGAAACACAAAGTGTGAGTGCTGTTCTGTGACTTTTACGAATCATGTATTATACCTTTATTAAAAATAGAAGCTATGTATAACAGTATGCCATATCAGAAATTCTGTAATAAGCAGTTTATTGAAATGTAGAATTAAAAAGAATAAAAGCATACTTTGTACACAGGTCTTTCAGTAACATCACTCATGTGTCACAAGTTTAGAATCATGATTCATTCCTGCAACAGAATGCTCCATTTCTGGGTCTTGTCAGAGTTCAGACTATTATGGCCGCCATGACATATGACATTATGGGCGAACCACAACTACCAGCTGCACCCCGTTATTATGCATGTATTGTTCATGTGGTGGCAATTGACTTTGATCGGACAAAGTGTGAGTGCTATTCTGTGACCTTTACCAATCATTTATTATTATTGTACCTTTATAAAAAACAGAAGTTATGTATAACAGTTTACCATAGCAGAAATACTGGCTGTAATAAGCAGTTTATTAAAATGTTGAATAAGAACTATTTGTTTACATTTCACTTGAGTTCTTCGTGCCATAACTAAGCAAACAAAAGCCGTGTTCCCATTGGACTTATTTTGGTTAAACTACCGCAACTTTCCTGTAAATTGACAAAATTAAGTCCAATAAAAATGTGATGTAAAATTAACAGGCCGAAAGTGGTCGTGGAAAACTTCCGCGCAGCCACGGTAACTTAACTATGGCATAGTATTTTCTCGAGATAGTAGGCCTACTGCGCCTTTTGAATTCGGCGACTCCGTTTTCTTGCCATCTATAGCTGGCAGCTAGCTTGTTTTATTGTGTGACCTGTCATGTTGGTCTCTTTCATGGATACAGAACTTTATTGATTACAAATAAATATTTCAGTTTTATATCTACAAGAATTAATGCTGATGTGCGAAAGTTACGTCAAGATATGAGTCATATCCTGCTCGGGTCAAGAGTGATTTGTACATGGTCCGCAATGTGTCCAGTTCTTAGGACCAATAAACTGTACGCGGTGGTCTGGTGGTAAATAAAAGTCCAAGTGGGAATGCACGATAGATTGACATGAAGGAATGTAGCAGTAAGTTATCATGTGGCTGCGGAAAAACAAAGTCCAATGGGAACACGGCTATAAAACATTATTCAGAAAAATCATGCCACATTTTTATTTTAAAAAACACAAAATGTATCGCAGGTTATTATGTGCATAGATATTGGTGATATGCAATTGTGCATCACACACCACAAAATGTGCACAGATTTTTGTGAATTTGTGAAGTATGATGTATCGAACTTCACAAATATCTGTGGAGATGTGTGATGTCCCTCCTGATGCGCCATCATACTTTGCCATCTTGCGCATGATATGCATACCGGTAGTTGATTTCACAATGTGAACAATATAATGTGTGCCCAAAGTGTCATATGTCATGGAGACCACAGCATCTCACCCTGGGTATGAAACCACACTATAGATAGCTGGCTCAGTTTCACCTACATGTAGCCTGAATGCATTGCATCTCACCCTGGGTATGAAACCACACTATAGATAGCTGGCTCAGTTTCACCTACATGTAGCCTGAATGCATTGCATCTCACCCTGGGTATGAAACCACACTATAGATAGCTGGCTCAGTTTCACCTACATGTAGCCTGAATGCATTGCATCTCACCCTGGGTATGAAACCACACTATAGATAGCTGGGTCAGTTTCACCTACATGGAGCCTGAATGCGTTGCTTCAATGAGCATCATTTGATTGATTGATTTGTATCAATCAGGTGCAACATATTGATCCCTGCATGCTTGATTGACTGTCTACTATCTAAGGTCTGAGTTGATCTTTTATCAAGTCATGTAAGCAATCACAAATCTTACTATATTATTCAAATAATGAAACAATGTCACCAAATGAGACAGAGTGCAGAATAATATTACATGTATAACACAAACATAATATTCAAAACATTATGACTCTTGGATGGGTAGGGTTCAAGGAAACTAGTGACCAAAATGAGCTCCTAGGCCTAAAGCTTGGGTGATATAGTGGCCAATGTGTGCACATGCAACAGAGTCTAAGTATTCTTCTCATGATTACTGACATGCAAGAATGCATGTTTCATATACATGTACACAACATACTGTATCATTTACAGCTTTTCTGTTTGTATTGCCAGTTTTCAGTAATGCATTTTGTGGGCTAATTGTGGCTACTCAAATACAAATTCATCTGTATGTGCATTTGTTGGTTGTTACTTCAGTTCTTCAACTGCCCATTGAGTGTGGATTACTGTTTTGGGCTTTACCGAATTGCAGGCGGCTGGATAGTTCTGCTAGTTCTTGGCAGATTTGGCCAGTTTGACTTTCTTCTTCTTCTTCTTGCTTGTAGGTGTCTCCGTACCTGGGATATCAACCTTTTGTTTCTTTTTCTGTGGGCCATCCTTCTCATTGCTGCAATTGAATTAAAATCAGACACATGAAAAATATATTCACTAATTATTCACTAAAATCAAGGACCTCATTCTGACAACATTAAACATTGAAAAGTGAACAAAGAAAAGTTGACTGGAGCGGGATTCGAACCGGCGACCTCCTGAATACCGTACAGGCACTCTACCAACTGAGCCATCCAGCCCTATGTTGGTGGTGACCCCAATAGTCAATTATCTTTGTTCGTTTGGCAGTCAGAAGCCATGAAACCACTCACACACCGCCACACCCCAGGTGTACGGTATTCAGGAGGTCACTGGTTCGAATCCCGCTCCAGTCAATTTTTCTTTGTTCACTTTTCAATGACTTTAAAAACTCAGTCAGTTTCCCTTGTGGTTATTTCATGAACATTAAATATTGATTCTTATACCTGTATACAGTGTAAAAATTTCTTATTCGGACTTTATTTGTAGTATGGATATACATGTACTCCAGAGTTGTAATGACTAAAGTCAATGACTCGACTCGAGTCAGGCTAATAAGACTTGAGTCCCCCCACAAATGGAAATTTTTTTTTTTTAATGCAGTGACCATCTGCTCAGCTGCCATGCACGATGCATGTAACAAACATACACCATGCAACAGTACGGACTCCCTCACACCACCTGGTGGTTTTGTAGCATGTTGGAGAAGTTAATGTACATATGTGCACATACAACATGCTTGCATGCACACATTATTGCACAAAGTGCGGCCATTTCATAATTATACCTGACAGGTACATGTATGTGTAGTTGGATGGTGATCAGCTGACAGCTTTGTGTTTTCATTAATTAAACCTTTCACACTGTGGGCCACGGAATACACTGTATGTATGATATTCTATGGCCTGCAGTGGTGTGAAATGGTTCAGAGTAAAGTGTTTCATCACAGGTTGTGACCCGAATGTACATTTGTTTTAAAGCAAACAAATTCCAGTATCTTGGTGTTGGTTTTTTCAAAATATTTGTGATTCGAATTGACTCGAGCTAAATAATTGACTTGACTTGACTCGACATTCTTGACCTTATGACTCGACTTGACTCGAGTCACTTCTTTAAAATGACTCCAGTCACCAAAAACAGTGACTCGTTACAACTGTGATATATTGATTATGTTATCAACAAACCATTATTCCAATTGATGTATACCTTCACCTACCACATATAGGCTGTGTGTGGCCTGTATATGTGTCACATATTACACAAGCAGATTTGGAGGATTGAAAGGCTCATGACCTATATATCTAGGTATCCCTACATGTCACCTGCAAACTTCACTCATACATGTGGATGATTTGCCATAATGAATCCTACATTCATTACTCATGAATTGATACCATCTCTTGTTCTCATGCTCTTCTGACATGATGACTCATACATTGATTGTTTATCTATTGAATACAGTAGTAGAATGCACATATATGTCATAACTATTACCATCTTTAGATCAAGCAATCCAAAGTTCATCAACCTAGACATTGAAATCAGTTCCTAAAGGGGAAAGGAAATGTCCACTAGAAGGCACCTTCATTGGCAGATCAAAATGTCTGTGGGAATGTTTCAAGGGGGTAACAAAGGCCACAGTGGCTATGAGCTCCATCATGTCCATGGCCTATGTCAAATTCCATGCCGCAGATATCATGAAAAGCTAAGAGTAACTCGTCCTATGTCAGGACGCGTCCTAGGATCGATGTCACCAAAGTTGAGATGCGTTATAACTTGCAACGCGGCTGAACACGTCTTAACTTAGGACAGGTCTGAGTGTCATCTTATCTGCATGAACATGTATGATATTGAATAGCAGCAATGCATGCAGAAGAGAAGTTTTCGCCCAAAACAACAAGCAATAAGTCATCTTGAATTTACTTCATGCGGCGCATATACAACTACAGCTGTTGCCTGAATTTGCTCCAATTGAATCAAGTAAACATGGTGCAGCCGTTGTATTTGGAAAGGCCATCCTCGTCCATTAAATTGCAATTTGTTTATCAGCATGACGGACTGATCCTGCGTAAGACGCGTTTGGTGAAATTGGTCTCAGGACGCATCATAAAGATCGATCTTACAGCCGGGACTCGTCCTAAGTCAAAAGATCGATCCTAAAATAAGACGAGTTTCGTGAAATCGGCCACAGACCTATGAATCACTAATTAGGAAAAGAAAGCAATGGTGGGACTGTCACATTCAGTGATTGTTTTTCATCCCACCCCCCATGAATATGCATGCAATACTTGGGGGGGGGGGAAGCCTGCTCAAGTTGCATTCTACCTCGTTATCACAAACCTCTGATGGCTTGTTCATGGATATACACAGGTCTCCTACATTTCAGACTCTCTCTTCAACTGTGATGATACATTCCAGAGGAAAGTGCAATTTCACGCAAGTTCTTCAGATTTAGTGATAAACTCGTTAGAATCATAATTGATAATAAATAATAACTTCATTTGATTTATTTGTTTAATTGATTTGTACGCTAAGTTGAAGAATGTAGTGTTTTTGCTTTGTACAATAGAAGGAGTTTGTCATTTATGTCTAGGATTTCATTTCACTCCTTGAAGTTTGGCCTCCTGAGATGGAAACTTGTGACATATATCCCATTGTACACCAATGAACTCTCTGATAATCTGTGATAGTTTCAATGAGTACCCACCTAGGGATGCTGACCATACTCTTTTCTTTGCCAGACTTGAGTGCTTGAGTCCATTCTTGTTCTTGTCCTGTAATGGCATACTGACTCATATCCAGTAGTTTCAATCTCTCTAGTTCCTTCTTCTGCTTTGCTTTGATCTCACTTGCTGCTTCCTCCTTCAATGACAAATGAAAGATAACAAGTCAATGACCTTGCCTTCACAATGTAATACACATTCTTCCTTTCAAACATCTAAGCATCTAAGTGCATACAACCCTGTGGCACTGAGTCAAGGGAAATAACATTGATCCAGAATGACAAATATCTCAATGTCATAGCTCTGTTTACCAGGCTAAGCATAGAATTGCCACCTGACTAGACTTCTGTGCTTATGGTATCCCATTTCATGGATCAGGGAGGACAAGTTGTGTGCATGTATAGTTTGCTGACTAATAAGGACTTGTCACTTGGACTAGCTGTACTATCATTATGTAGGATGTAGCTTCTGTTTCTACATCCATAATCTGTAATGCAGAGACTTGGGAATGAAGCATGTGGCTTTCTTCAACCGAGCTGCAGTTGTGAACAACAAAAGCTCACAAACAAACGAAAGAAGAAGTGTACTTCGTGCATGATAAATGCACCATTCATATATCGCACCAGTCTAACTAATAGTCCAAATTGACGATAACATCTGACTGAAATGACAACTTACCAAATCTTGAGCCATTGTTTGTCTGGTTGGCTCCATGACAACCTCCTTCTCTGGTGCAGTCATGATCTGACTTTCAACTTGTCTTTCTAGAATTGATGTGAATTCATGTACAACCTTCCTGATAGTACGATTGAAGAGTGCAAGGAGCTGACTAGCTGGCAGATCTAGGTCCTTGGTAAGGCCATCCACTGTCTTATGTTGCAGCCCTAAGCCAACCAAAATTGCCTTGAAAAGAATAAAAGCCAAGTTAGTACTTATGTACATGTAAACCAAAGTGATGGTGTAATGCTTGGATTTTAATTATTCAAAACATCAATTTTTTAGCTTAGATTTTTTATGTACTTTAACTGGTGAAAGGTTTGAAGTCACACATCCATTCACACATCCAGTCACACATTCACATACTTACATATATATCGGGGGTAAGTTATTTTGGAAAACATTCCATCAAGGAATAACATATACTTAAAACCCCTTCACCAGTTCACAAAAGATTTATCTTGCTATTGTCATCAATCCTTGGCTCTGTCTTGTACTTATCCAATCCCTTATCAGGGATATAATCTGCCAGCCGGGCCAGATAGCCACTTTACAGGTAAATATGTCAACTATCCTACTGCCAGGTTGAATTTACGTATCCCAATATGCCTAAAATAATCAAATTACTTCAGAACTGAGGAAATATTGGGAAATATTAGCATGTTACATTGACATTCATCAGGAAAATGATAGGGGGTCATAAGGTTTGAACTTACAGACTGCACTGCAGAGAAATGTGCCTGTACTCTATGCAGAGCATGAAGCTTAGCTATAGAAGGTACTAGATCCATGATGAGGTGATAGTCAACCATACTGCGTGAATAAAGCTCAAGACGTTGCACATCATATTTAGTGAAGTAGGACTCAAGCTCTTGCGCCTGTAAAGCTGCAAAGACAAACAAGCCAATGATCAAAATGATTATAGATCATGAATCATGAAAGACTGACGGCAATTGAAATAATACGAACTTTGTACTGTAATGTATACAGGTACATACATATGTAATACATGAAACATAACCGAACGACCTTCACTGTTAAAAGGTTGTTTACAGCAACATTGATTGATTCATGGAAAGTTGACCTAGATTCTTCCAAGCTTTGTATGGATATTCCCCACTATTCCCAACATCTCAAGGAACTTGTTGAATGTTACAAACAAATGTGCATTGAACACAGAGGCTCCATTAAAATCTAGTCACTGTGAGGCTCCATCTACATGTACATTGGATCGACCCTTAAGAAATGAAGTCAGTAGAGATGCTAAGGAGAAAGGCAGACAGGAAGTGGTGGCAAACTAACCAGGCTTGTCATCTAATCATCAAATCATGTTACAAGGGAAACTGACTGCATTCATTTGAAGTCATTGTAAAGTGAACAAAGAAAAATTGACTAGAGCGGGATTTGAACCAGCGACTTCCGGAATACCATACCAGCGCTCTACCAACAATGACCAACTGAGCTACATGTACCCAGCCCTATGTTGGCAGATATAAAATAGCTGGATATCATTGGGCTGGATAGCTGAGTTAGTAGTCTTGGTTCCAAGACCTTCGTTGTTGCTTTCCCGCAGCCCATAGGGCGCCCCCGCGCGGCGGATATGGGAGAATTCTGTCAGACTTTTGGACCGTCACGAAGGTCTTGCATATTTTGTAAAGCAATGTTTAACTTTTTCTTTACTTTTCGTCGAATCTCCCTTGGATTTCCAAGGGAGCCAATCAGCGAGCGAGTTTCAGCTCACATCATGAATTATTCATGTCAGACAAACATTGTTGACCGTAGGCATATTTATGTACGTTGGGGCCTATGTCACGCTGCATATCGTGCAGTATATTTTGTAAACTTTTCGGGGAAAGATTTTGAGGACTGTACTGTATGTACTACGCAATCGAGCTGCCGTTTAACTTAATTGGCAGTGCATATTTTCTTTGCCATGCGGTCTAGCTCGACGACGAATGGTTATGCGTTATTTGTGGAAAGCAATTAATTTCTTGCAAAAACTACATTTCACTTAGATCTAAATCCCAGGAAAAATACCATTAGTCCAAGAGGTTTCAATTATCACAAATTTACAACCCCAAGAGGTAGAAACGGTATATTTTGTGCAACATCTGCTGCCCACAAGTGAAACAAGTAAAAAACATGTGATTTAAAAGATTTTGTATCGTTGAAATGATTACGTCATGTTGTATCATATTGGAATGATTTAATTTTCTTGATTTAATTTCACATTCGCAAAATGATTTTGTACCGTTGAAATGAGTTCGTATCGTTGAAACGATTACGTCATATATGTTCCTTTTTTATAAATGCTTTCATTTTCTCGATTTAATTTCGTATTCGCAAAATCATTTCGTATCGTTGCAATGATTCCGTATCATTGAAATTATTACGTCATGTTGTATCGTTGAAATGATTTCATTTATCGATTTTATTTTCATAAACAACATGAAAAAAATTCGGTCTACTGAAGAAAAAATGGCCAACGTTTACAAACTATATACAGGTTGTAGGTTGGCGTACGAGTTTGTCGGCGTACGAGTTTGTCGGCGTACGAGTTGACCAAACGGCGCACGAGTTGACCCAACGGCGTACGAGTTGGTCAGCGTACGAGTTGGTCGGCGTACGAGTTGACCAGCTTCGTCCTCCAACATCATCATAATGTATAGTTGACTATGGCAATGCCTTCAATGGAATGAATTGACCAAGACGGCCACATACACGCACCCCATGGCTTTGTTGTATTGTATACATGTACAGCTCAGATCCTGTAGCTGGCTTTTGCATAATCAATCAGCATACGTCATACGTGCTGAGCGTTATTACCATAATCTGGCCCCGCCCTCAAATACAAAATATCCAAGACCTTCGTGACGGTCCAAAAGTCTGACAGAATTCTCCCATATCCGCCGCGCGGAGGCGCCCTATGGGCTGCGGGAAAGCAACAACAAAGGTATTGGAACCAAGACTACTCAGTTTCGCCGATACGGTACTATGGGTGTCGCAGGTTTGAATCTTGCTCCCAATTGTTCCCTTTTCAGGCTTGTGATCTCTTACAGTTTAAGACTCACAGAAATAAGGAAAACATTCTCAATTGTTTTTGACCAATCAGTAATTCAAAATTCATATCACAATTAACTGAGAGTGCAGTGTGTGATCAACTTCACATGTCCAGTTATTCCCTGTTTCCAGTCTTCCAATCATCTTATTGGAAGTATCACAGCACCGAGGTGGCTCTGCTGAAGGTAATCATTAATTGCTGACCACACATTACTAAGGCTTGCTGTGCAACATTCTTCCACCTTCACAATATTTAATGCATCAGTAAATTTCTTTCTAATGATTCTCTGTACATGAAGGTAAGTAATAAACTACTGCAAACTGCTCATCAGCCAAAATAACGACCTGAACATTTTAAAATGCTTGTAGTTAGGGAGGCCTGATGCGTTTGGGTCCTAGCAAGATTTTAAAGCCTTCAATAAAGATTTCATCAATTTAGCCTTTGATGAAGATCCTGCTCGGATCAAAACACACCAGGCCATCCTAACTCCAAGCCATTTACTATTCTAAATTCAGGGATGAGATTGACCAATGATAAAAATATCCGAAAACAACTGACAGAAAACAAATCTGAAATCTGACAATCTCCTACCCTTTTGTACACAGCCTGTGAGGAAACAATTGAAATCCAAAACAACAAAATTTGAAATCAGATAAAATCTGCAAAATCTCATCCCTGTAAATTCCATTATATTAACCAAGTTGTAATTTCAGTTTATGTTTAATGCGCTTTTGATCATTGTAACCATCATTAATATTATTATTGTAAACTCCCAAATCCTATGGAATGGATAGGAATAGGACAACTGCAAGGTATGAGTTGAGAAGTGAGTTATTAACTTACGCTGTGTTGATGGTTTGTAGTCTTTATGGTGGAGTATACTCAATGCCATTGAAGGAGTGAAGGCACTGAACTGATATGAACACAGAGACACAAACCGCCTCTTGAAATCTGACAACAATAATCACATACAATAATCAGTCATTCCAGCAGATCAACATGTCATTCCTTTCAGATAATTCAATGTAAAAATGTTAATATTATATATCATTTGTGTATCTACTGAAAATGAAAATAAATATCTGTGCAGACAAAAAAAAAATTTAAGGAATCTTTAGCAAATTATGTATAAATTCTCCCAATGAATTGAACAAGGTGCTATTAAACAACACAACAAATAAAGCACTGTGAGAATAGATTATATGAGAAGCTTTAACTCTCAATGAAAATTCATGAACTGGCAATGACCAATCACTGCTTAGGATAATTGCAGCCTACCTTTGGTGAAAGCCATTAACCATGACTCACTATGAGACCGCTCAGAGATATCTTCATTAATAAGCTTCAGCATAATGCAGGAATGTTCACCAGTCAGCTCATTCTATCAAGGTATATCATAACACAAATATTACAGCATGATTACTTGCAACCATATCTTAGTAAATATGCTGTGACTTCATGTAAACATGCTGTGACTTCATGTAAACATGCTGTGACTTCATGTAAACATGCTGTGACTTCATGTAAACATGCTGTGACTTCATGTAAACATGCTGTGACTTCATGTAAACATGCTGTGACTTCATGTAAATATGCTGTGACTTCATGTAAATAAAACATGCTGTGACTTCATGTAAACATGCTGTGACTTCATGTAAATAAAACATGCTGTGACTTCATGTAAACATGCTGTGACTTCATGTAAAAATGATGTGACTTCATGTAAATAAAACATGCTGTGACTTCATGTAAACAATGCTGTGACTTCATGTAAACATGCTGTGACTTCATGTAAATATGCTGTGACTTCATGTAAATAAAACATGCTGTGACTTCATGTAAACATGCTGTGACTTCATGTAAACAACGCTGTGACTTCATGTAAACATGCTGTGACTTCATATAAATATGCTGTGACTTCATGTAAATAAAACATGCTGTGACTTCATGTAAACATGCTGTGACTTCATGTAAACAATGCTGTGACTTCATGTAAACATGCTGTGACTTCATGTAAATATGCTGTGACTTCATGTAAATAAAACATGCTGTGACTTCATGTAAACAATGCTGTGACTTCATGTAAACAATGCTGTGACTTCATGTAAACAATGCTGTGACTTCATGTAAACAATGCTGTGACTTCATGTAAACATGCTGTGACTTCATGTAAATATGCTGTGACTTCATGTAAATATGCTGTGACTTCATGTAAATATGCTGTGACTTCATGTAAACAATGCTGTGACTTCATGTAAACATGCTGTGACTTCATGTAAATAATGCTGATAATCCTTACAATCTAATCACAATTGTGATCAATTGACAAGGTAAAATTTTATAACAAAATCATAGTGAACTACTGAATGGCCTTTGACTGCTGTTTATAACATTCTCACACCACTTGAATTACAGTTTAATATCAGCAATGTATAGTACACAGGAAGCATAAAGCAATCACATACCTAGCCTTCACTGGGCCAGGGTACTGTGTGTACTTTCATCTGTAAGATGGTCAGCCTTTGGCCAACATGGTGTGAACATGTTAACCCATGTTTTGCTTATTTTATTTTCAATCAAATAAACCAAATAAAGGCCAATAACATAACAACTGACCTGTGTCTGCCTGAGATACACAGGAACAAAGCCAGCCTTCTTCCAAAATCTAGGAAACAAACCACAAAAAGCCTGACAATGAATGATGGTATAGTAAGACTACCAATTGAGTTGTATTCAATGAACCATGCAATATGATTTGTAAAATATGGAGGACAGCATCCCCGCCATGAGACTTTGACCTTAAATTGCAGTGGCAGCAGAGGTCAGAAATTTCAATATTTCCATATTTTGGGGGTTTCAAGCTAAAACCATATTCATGAGCCAAAGCACTGAAGCATGCAGTCATTGCAGCTACAAGCAATGGTTTCAAGGCTTAGAGTACAAACAATGCACACCATTAGTACACATTCGCAAAGAACACTGGACTTCATGTTCCATGTTCAGCATCAGTTTAGAGTACAAGTACCCAGCATTTTTTTCAAAACTTTGCTGCACAGGATTTTGTACATATAATTTGTCTACAGGTTTGATGCTTTCGTGGGAAAGGTGCCTTGTATAATAACAATCTTCAAGATAGTGCTCTGCTGCAGATAAAAATGGAATGATGTTTTTAAAAAAAAATCAACATTCTTCACTTCCAACAAAAACAAAATTGTGTCTTATTTTGTATTGTTAAGTGACAAATCAGTATGCATGAAAAGGACTGGCATTAAATGTCCACTGCATGTTTCCCTTAGTTTCCCTATTTTCTATCACCCGCACTTCATATGTTATCATTTTTGATGCCAATGAATGACTGAAACAACAATTTCTGTAGTAACATAAAAATATGAAATAAGCCATAAGAATTCAGAGCAGTAGTCAATTTATACCTGAGCAATTCTGATGTGATTCCAAATGACACACCAAGGTAGTTTAGTTTCTCAGCAGGTCTTTCATTGAGCTTAGACAGTAATGGAGGAAGGTTCTTCCTTGGTCCTATCACCTCCTCCATCAAATCAACCTCCTAGAACAAAATTAAAAGCATTTATTTCACTTTTTTTCAATATTTCAGTGCTGTTTTTGAAACACAAGACAAAACATGAAAAATATGAATGCACACGATGTTCAGATTTGCAGGACAGAAACACCTCACAACACACAAATCAACCACACACACCCTGATAAAGGAAACAACTGATATGCACGTACCTCACTCTGCACAGTGTTCAGCCCTACATCCTCAATCAAACCATTACTGACTGACATACCTCACTCTGCACAGTGTTCAGCCCTACATGCCTCAATCAAACCAATACTGACTGACATACCTGCAGCCGATTTCACGAAACTTTACGCAATGGCGTAAGTCCACTTACGCCACAAATGTTGCGTAAGTTGCGCCATAAATTTATGACCGATTTCACGAAAGTTACGCACTATCCGGATATGGCGTAAGTCAGCGACTTACGCCACAAAATGTGGCGCAACTTACGCAGTGTATTTAGGTGGCGTAAGTGCATGAAACATGCCGTAAAAATGGCGTCCACGTTTAGCTCAACGTGAACAGCGAAGAACTCTTCGTCGAGAGAGACTGTTTCGTGACAGAAAATTCCTTTGAATACTCTCGACTACGGTGAAATAATAAAGCGATATACAAGTATGATTTTACCGGGACTCAGGGATATTTCGCACAGGCTTGTTGCAGAATTTCAAGAGGATTTGGAGCGTCAAACTCGGGTAATTCTCCGTTGGTTAGCGTATTGGGAAAAACAACGAACGAGTGTATTATGTACGCTTTTCTATTGAACACGATGATAGGCAGCGATCAGACGAGCGGGTGGGATAATCATGGTTAGAATAGTCGTTGGATTGGGGCTGGGTACGTGTTTCATACTATTTCAGTTTGCCGGTAGGCCTAGTAGGAGTTTTGGAAGTGCAAGTGGTTATTTAACTTCAGTGGTGGAAGAGTGGCTTTATAAAATTAGTAAATACTAAATAAATGACTAACAATATGACACAAAAAATAACCCGGGATATGCTATCATTTTTGTGGTGTTCTATTCCCAAATTTAATTAGCACGAAACCGACAAGAATGTACACAATAATAAAAATGAAAAATAATTAAATATGAGGGTTTTTCATTACCAGTTAGCAAACATGTACATTTATTCATTATTGTTTTGACCTTAATACCATACATTTTAAGTGCATTCATATTTTAATTTCTGAACATGTCTTTTTCTGATACAGACTTGAAGGGTTGTTATTCGGAGATACTGGCTACACCCTTCGTTCCTAGTTGATGGCACCCTACTTTACCCACAAACCAGAGGGGGAGGACACTTCAATTTCAACTCAAATGAGCTGTGATGATAATTCAACAATTCAAGGAGCAACCCAGTTTGAGCCGAGGATAAGCCAAAGGAGGGAAAACACTCATCCTTGTTTGTGATGTTTTCAACAACAAAGCTAGGGAGTTTCACGAGAGCCAGAAAATTTTTATTAGGGCGAAGTTTAGGAGGATGAAGTTAAAGTGACCCATAATGATCAACTGAAATCTGATTTGATTAAACACTTGAGCAAGTAAAACTAAGTCACTAGACACTTTTTTATGTCACAAAAAGAGAAGGCAAAATGTAGAAAACAGATCTCATCATTTGATCATTCTTGTTAATATTCACAGTGACATTACAGGGAAAATTCCATGGAAAAAAGTAGCAATGGTCAAGAGGTCATCCGAAAATTTAATTTTACAATAAAAACTTTTTTAAAATAAAATTGGATTCCAAAATCCAGAATTCAAAGGCAATCTTCAAATAAATAGAATCATCTGTGCTGTTATCCTTTCTATTGCAAGATTTTAATTAATATGTTATATTTGTTTAATTTCTTTTTTTTTTAATAGTGTGATGTTCTCACACAACTAATCAGTGACACATGTATTGCTATTATTAAATGATGTAGCCATATAGTTTATGTTTTACCTTTTTAAAATTCAGGTAACCTTTCCAACATATGCTGTACTAATAATATAAGGAAGTTGATAACATAAAATGTGCCAAAATAATTATGAATTTATAAGTTCTAATAAGAGGCAACAGCAATGTTATTCTTGCTAGCAAGAAATGGCAATTATCATTAGCAAGCTGACATCCAAGTGTTTTGCAATTTGCAAAATCTCCTTTTCTACTTGCAGTCTCTCTTTGTCAATTGTCAATTTGCAAAAGTTCCTTTTCTAGTTCATAAATTATGTCCCTATTGGACACATAGGTTGCACGTTTCACAGCCAAGGCACTGAAACTTGGTGTTGCAGTGTTCACAGGTAGTATGCCAGCCATCAGTGATGATGATGATGATGGTACAAGAACATTCTCTGCTTCATCATGGTATTAGTCATCTTCTTCATCTCTCTCAATTTCTTCATGTTAAGTGGCTCTCTTTGCCTTGAAATGATAGCTTCTGTGTACAAAAAGGGGGAGTGTATGAAATAAAACAAAACATTTATATGTATGAACATGAACAACATGAAGTGTTTATGATACAAAGTTTCATTTGACAGATATGTGTGTAGTAATTGTATTAGCCACAAACTTTTACCTGCACAAGGTACTGACATCGCCTTCCCCTCTAGCCACTACTCCTGTGACAGCTGGGGTCAGTAGGGTACCTCTAGCACTTCCTCCATGAGATCATTCTTCTCTGATCACCTCGTCCTGAATTGATACAAACAGTAAAATAAGTTAGCACTGGAAAAGAAAAGAAAACCCTTCAGTATCAATGTTCTTCATGTGTTTGGAAAATGTAGGGTCTAACTTTTTTTTTTATCAAGTGTGTACACATTTTCCAATCCATCAATTGTAAACAGACAGAACCAATTGCCATTTTGAACTGAAGCATAATAATCAAACTGTCTGCTCCAAGTTTCCATTGAGGTGTGCACTGATCAATCTAACCCTACCCTCTCCCTCCATAAAAAAAATAATTCAATGGGTCATCAGGAAAAAATATGGAGCCACTCGCCTCTCTTCATTTTTGGCTTGGAACATACAAAAAAGTGTTTCATCAATTTACAAATTAAAGTACAAGTTAAATTTCTCAAATCTTTTTTTTATTTCAAAAATTATTTTGTGTTGTGTCTGCCCCAACAAATTCTACTAATGAATATTATTAGAAGCTATGATACACCCAGTTGCTACCGCGAGATTCATCCATGATACGTGTACATACATCCCTTAATACACTGAAGCTGAAGTCTGTTCAATTTTTTATAGTCCGAGGCCTAAATTCGGTACTTACAAGGGAGTGAATCACTGAATGTAAACAGCGTAGCGTAGGCTAACCGCATTCAGCCCCGTGGCGAGTGCCGTGTTCGCTTGTCCATTTCTTGCAAAGTTGCACTTTTCGACACGATAATGCCGCAAATGTATAAACTACACATGGTTTTCGTCAAGGGAATTTATCTTCGTACGAGCTCATTTACTACTTTATGCCTCCAATCGTGAAAAGTTGTTCACTTTCCGATCACCTCCGCGACGTATCAACAAATTGCAAATGGCTGCCTTCGAGAAAACTTTTGCAACGGTGTGCTCAACGAACGTTTCATGTATAAAGGCATGAATACTCAAACAGTCGTTGACCTTATACGAGGTCATCCTCGTCCTAGGAACATTAAAATATAAAAGTGTAAATCGGACGTTGCGCAGCTAAGTCGAGTTTCGTGAAATCGATTTTAAGATATGGCGCAGCTACGCCATAATTTTATGGCGTAAGTCTTACGCCATAAGTAGATATGGCGTAAGTTACGCCAAGTTTCGTGAAATCGGCTGCTGTACCTCACTCTGCACGGTGTTCAGCCCTACATGCCTCAATACAAACCATTACTGACTGACATACCTCACTCTGCACAGTGTTCAGCCCTACGTACCTCAATCAAACCATTACTGACTGACATACCTCACTCTGCACAGTGTTCAGCCCTACGTACCTCAATCAAACCATTACTGACTGACATACCTCACTCTGCACAGTGTTCAGCCCCACGAGCCTCAATCAAACCATTACTGACTGACATACCTCACTCTGCACAGTATTCAGCCCTACACGCCTCAATCATACCATTACTGACTGACATACCTCACTCTGCAGTGTTCAGCCCAACACGCCTCAATCAAACCATTACTGACTGACATACCTCACTCTGCACAGTGTTCAGCCCTATGTGCCTCAATCAAACCATTACTGACTGACATACCTCACTCTGCACAGTATTCAGCCCTACACGCCTCAATCATACCATTACTGACTGACATACCTCACTCTACACAGTGTTCAGCCCTACACGCCTCAATCAAACCATTACTGACTGACATACCTCACTCTGCAGTGTTCAGCCCTATGTGCCTCAATACAAACCATTACTGACTGACATACCTCACTCTGCACAGTATTCAGCCCTATGTGCCTCAATCAAACCATTACTGACTCACATACCTCACTCTGCACAGTATTCAGCCCTACGCGCCTCAATCAAACCATTACTGACTGACATACCTCACTCTGCAGTGTTCAGCCCTACACGCCTCAATCAAACCATTACTGACTGACATACCTCACTCTGCAGTGTTCAGCCCTACGCGCCTCAATCAAACCATTACTGACTGACATACCTCACTCTGCAGTGTTCAGCCCTACGCGCCTCAATCAAACCATTACTGACTGACATACCTCACTCTGCACAGTGTTCAGCCCTATGTGCCTCAATCAAACCATTACTGACTGACATACCTCACTCTGCAGTGTTCAGCCCTACGCGCCTCAATCAAACCATTACTGACTGACATACCTCACTCTGCAGTGTTCAGCCCTACCACCTCAATCAAACCATTACTGACTGGCATACCTCACTCTGCACAGTGTTCAGCCCTATGTGCCTCAATACAAACCATTACTGACTGACATACCTCACTCTGCACAGTATTCAGCCCTATGTGCCTCAATCAAACCATCACTGACTGACATACCTCACTCTGCAGTGTTCAGCCCTACACGCCTCAATCAAACCATTACTGACTGACATACCTCACTCTGCAGTGTTCAGCCCTACGCGCCTCAATCAAACCATTACTGACTGACATACCTCACTCTACACAGTGTTCAGCCCTACACGCCTCAATCAAACCATTACTGACTGACATACCTCACTCTGCACAGTATTCAGCCCTACGCGCCTCAATCAAACCATTACTGACTGACATACCTCACTCTGCACAGTGTTCAGCCCTACGCGCCTCAATCAAACCATTACTGACTGACATACCTCACTCTGCAGTGTTCAGCCCTATGTGCCTCAATCAAACCATTACTGACTGACATACCTCACTCTGCAGTGTTCAGCCCTACACGCCTCAATCAAACCATTACTGACTGACATACCTCACTCTGCACGGTGTTCAGCCCTACACGCCTCAATCAAACCATTACTGACTGACATACCTGTACCTCACTCTGCAGTGTTCAGCCCTACACGCCTCAATCAAACCATTACTGACTGACATACCTCACTCTGCACAGTATTCAGCCCTACGCGCCTCAATCAAACCATTACTGACTGACATACCTTGCTCTGCCGTGTTCAGCCCTACGTACCTCAATCAAACCATTACTGACTGACATACCTCACTCTGCACAGTATTCAGCCCTACGCGCCTCAATCAAACCATTACTGACTGACATACCTTGCTCTGCCGTGTTCAGCCCTACACGCCTCAATCAAACCATTACTGACTGACATACCTCACTCTGCACAGTATTCAGTCCTACACGCCTCAATCAAACCATTACTGACTGACATACCTCACTCTGCACAGTATTCAGCCCTACACGCCTCAATCAAACCATTACTGACTCACATACCTCACTCTGCAGTGTTCAGCCCTACACGCCTCAATCAAACCATTACTGACTGACATACCTCACTCTGCACAGTATTCAGCCCTACACGCCTCAATCAAACCATTACTGACTCACATACCTCACTCTACACAGTGTTCAGCCCTACACGCCTCAATCAAACCATTACTGACTGACATACCTCACTCTGCAGTGTTCAGCCCTATGTGCCTCAATACAAACCATTACTGACTGACATACCTCACTCTGCACAGTATTCAGTCCTACATGCCTCAATCAAACCATTACTGACTGACATACCTCACTCTGCAGTGTTCAGCCTTATGTGCCTCAATCAAACCATTACTGACTGACATACCTCACTCTGCACAGTGTTCAGCCCTACACGCCTCAATCAAACCATTACTGACTCACATACCTCACTCTGCACAGTATTCAGCCCTACACGCCTCAATCATACCATTACTGACTGACATACCTCACTCTGCAGTGTTCAGCCCTACACGCCTCAATCAAACCATTACTGACTGACATACCTCACTCTGCACAGTATTCAGCCCTATGTGCCTCAATCAAACCATTACTGACTGACATACCTCACTCTGCACAGTGTTCAGCCCTATGTGCCTCAATACAAACCATTACTGACTGACATACCTCACTCTGCACAGTATTCAGCCCTACGCGCCTCAATCAAACCATTACTGACTGACATACCTCACTCTGCACAGTATTCAGCCCTACGCGCCTCAATCAAACCATTACTGACTGACATACCTCACTCTGCACAGTATTCAGCCCTACGCGCCTCAATCAAACCATTACTGACTGACATACCTGTACCTCACTCTGCAGTGTTCAGCCCTACACGCCTCAATCAAACCATTACTGACTGACATACCTCACTCTGCACAGTATTCAGCCCTACGCGCCTCAATCATACCATTACTGACTGACATACCTCACTCTGCACAGTGTTCAGCTCTGCTGCTGCATCACTCTGCTCTGCTAGATTTGGAAAGTGACCTTCGTAGTACTTCTGCAGGAGTGTCAATGCCCGTGATCCATATCCCATCTAAACATTGTAGCCAGTAAAGAAATGTCGCGAGTAAAGACTTTATTTAAGTTGATATTTTTTTGCAATTAATACCAGGAATGCACACACAATTCATGAATATGAATGTTTAAAGCAGCATCTTATAGACAAATACTTTTGTAACACAACATTACAGCACCTAATGATCAATGTCTGGAAGAGACGCTTGAACTTACCCCTTGGTAATCAGGATGTGTGGCTATTCTTACAACTCGAGCACCAGACAGGCCAGGGAAATCATTGTCTTGAAACTGAAAACAAAAATTTAATTCCAATCTAGAAACATTTAGCATTAATACCAAGCCATTGTGATATTCATGTGGCAAAACTATGTATGCTTTTAATATACATAGTTAAGGAACATTACCAAATTTAGTAAAGAAATTAAAGGGAAAGTCCTATGTCCTACACATACAGTAAGTGAAAGACAAAAGCCAAAACCAATCAGCACTGGAATCACCAGTTTTTGGTGCAATGACTATTTGGGATAATGAATCATGCCAAGCTACATGGTAGTTAAAGGTACAATACAGGATTGGTAACATACCCAAACAGAAATGTTCACAGATTTACGTATAACTTTCAGTGTATGAAGATGGTGCTTGTCGAAACATACTGTTAAAATATTTCTGTCTGAAATGGTGTATTTATTAAATTAGTAAAACAAAGACCGAAAACAGATTCTTTATGTTTTAAAAGAAAAATTGAGTCAGTTTTTCAGTATTTTCTAGTGACCCAGATGTCCGACTGAGCTCAAATTTTCACAAATGTGTTATTTTATGTATACATTGGATTTGACAAAGTGTGAGTGCTGTTCTGTCATGTCTGTGACCTTTACCAATCATGTATTGTACCTTTAATGCTATGATGTATGGGTTTATTTCAAATAATTGATAATGATGGTGGTTGATTGTACTAGAATGACAGTTACCTACCTGTTGTTGAATGGTCCAAGGAATCAAATCTCCAGCCGCTCTCTTGCCTCGGGATAAGCTAGACAATATACTCTGCTTAGAAATCTCTCCTTCTAAACATACCTGATTCAAAACACATATTAAGGAAATGTGATGTAATTATAGTACTTATCACATACACAGAGAATGTCCCCTTAAGAAATCTGTATTTCCGATCTATAGAAAACCACAAATGAAAATACTGCCAATCTAACAAGCATTCACATCAATAGCCTGATGCACATTGTATTTTAGTTTCATTAAAAGTTGAATGGTTCTGAAAATTCTGATTTTGATCAATTATGATCAAACAAAAACATGAGAAACATGTCATGAAAGTGTCACAAGATGTAAGGTGTTACTTAATTAGTAGAAACATGAAAACAAATTCCTCAAAACAGATATTCTTGCTTAAGCACATGGTTTATATGCTGCCATACCATTATTGCATTATACATCGACAACAACCAAATGCACAACGAAGATAGAAAGTAACAAAAGCAGCAAGTTATGCAAAAACATGTCCAAGCAACATGAGTCCAGACACCTTTATAAAAATAATAATAATAATAACTAGACATTGTGGTTGTGGGAACAACGACTAGGTGTTCGGGGTCTCAATTCGTAGTGCAACTGTTATGTGAACGTATGTTGGAACGTACGTAATCAATACTCTGGAATACTCTGATTCCAAACCCGGGCAGGTAAGGCTCGTCGGCCATGGACCTTATCGGAGATAGCCAAAAACTGGCTGTGCGCAAAGCACTCTGGGAAACGCAGGGTTGTTAGGGCTGGCGCTGAGTGCATAAAACGTATGGACATGAAAATTCAACTTTGAATAAGTACTCAACTTTACACCGCTGGAACAATTGACTCAACAGTAACATTCCATGGACCGTTGTGCATCATCGTTATGTATAACAACTCAAAGCAAGGCTTTCTTCTAGGAAAAAAGACAACTTTAAACTTCGCGAGCCGGCAGCTATACGAATATACGCGTGTTGACGCGTGTGGTAAAACTTTTAAATCCCAATGTTACCCACTGTCCTTTGCGCGCGCACGCGCAGCGCGGAAAACAGGCTATCTCCGATAAGGTCCATGGGAGGCAGTTCACCTAGGAGATGGAACTCTGATTCCAAACCCGGGCAGGTGGAGTTCGTCACCCATGGGAGGCAGTTCACCTAGGAGATGGAACTCTGATTCCAAACCCGGGAAGGTGGAGTTCGTCAGCCATGGGAGGCAGTTCACCTAGGAGATGGAACTCTGATTCCAAACCCGGGCAGGTGGAGTTCGTCAGCCATGGGAGGCAGTTCACCTAGGAGATGGTACTCTGATTCCAAACCCGGGCAGGTGGAGTTCATCAGCCATGGGAGCCAGTTCACCTAGGAGATGGTTCTCTGATTCCAAACCCGGGCAGGTGAGGCTCGTCAGCCATGGGAGGCAGTTCACCTAGGAGATGGAACTCTGATTCCAAACCCGGGCAGGTGGTGCTCTTCAGCCATGGGAGGCAGACCATCTAAGAGAAGGCATCTGTGACTTACATTACATTCTGTTGTAACACTATACTGTACGTGGACTGCAATCCAAACGTCCAAACGTTGAAGCCCTGAAGTCGAAACAAACATCTGAAGTCTTTCGTCAGCTGGCTCGATCCCGTGTCACCCAAGGCTTAATAACTGCACTAGTAAGCACTGTCATGCATACACTAAGCATCTCTGGAGACCTGCGGTACAAATACATGCCAGAAGAAACAGCCGTATCTGTCTGAACCAACCCTTCATCTAATTCAGCGTAAGAAGACGGCCTTAGGCACCCCAGAATTTACAGGTCTGAGAAATGAGGTCAAACGCGCATGCAAGAAAGATCTCAACGAATAGTTGGAAACCAATATCAACACAATGAACCAAGCACACCAGAGCCGGGTACGGGGTAGTCATCCATCCTGGGCTCGATTTCACGAACGGCTAAGACAGATCGCAACATGCATATTAATCTTAATTGCTAAGCAAAGTGTGATGTCACAATGCTAGTTACCATGGAAACATGAACAACACATCTAAAAGATAAATCGCAAATCTTTGTGAAATCGACAACTGGTAAGACTGAATATACGGTCATCCAGCCAACATCTGATGACAACACCATCACTTTCCGCTTGACACCAATACCTCGTGTCACATCTTCAGAGTACCTGGGCGTATCGATCAACCACATGCTCAATGACAGCGCGGATATGTATGGGCAAGTCCACTCTTCGGCAGTGTAAATGCCTGTGCTTCCCCCGCATCAGCCTTGAGGTAAAGGTACAGCTTGCTCGGGCACTAATCATGTCAAGGGTACTGTATGGTACCACAACCCTAACATTGAAGGCAGCCGACATCAAACGCCTTGACAGTTTCGGCCGAACCATCTGGCGCCACCTGCTCAATATCAAGTGGCAAGACCATGTGACCAATGAAAGACTGACGAATCAGCGACCGATGGTTCTTCAACAGAGTAGTGCTGTGATAGAACGGAAAACACCTTGGTTGGGTCATGTGGTTCAACAAGGCGGTCTGGCTGCTGCTGTTGTGGATGGGATGCCAAACGGATGTCATCACTCTTTGGGCCGACCAAAGGTGCGCTGGGTGGACAACATCCGAGTATGGTCAGGGTGTGATATCACCGAACTCAAAGCAGCAGCACTGGAAAGGCGGGCTGAGGTGGGAGCGGTTCTAGTGATTTTATCAGTGTATAATTGAGGAGGAGACCACGGGCAAATGCCTTTCACCGTGTTTACACTTGATCACGCAACGGAGGATCAGATCCTGCGGTCGCGATAAAGCTAGAGGGATCTGATCCATACGCGTTTATACTGGATCCTGATCCCGCAGTGATCGTGCGTTGAGCAACGGAAGCAAGTGTTCAAAGGTTATTCATTTCGCGCGAAAACAAACCGATCGTATTTTTCTGTGGTCTTACATTTCTCAGACGGTCTTCACAAATCCTATTTTCTCCAAGCTCTGTGAGATTGTGTTAAACATCGCTATGTTTCGAGTGGTGCCATCCAATTTGTCCTGTCAACTCTCGAGTGGCCACAGCCAACCGAGTATCGCTCCATTCGCCATCTTGCAACATGACTGCCACGCTCTCTAACAAAATGTCGATGTTTTCCATACAAATTTCCTCGTGGAAAAAACACTGGCCTATAAAGTTACTACATCTAATAAAATGGCTAAAGCATGCTTAAGAGTGTACCCTTAAAAAAAAATCACAATGTACATAAACAGGTTTTAAGCTTTGGAATGGCGAGCGAAATAATCATGAAGACAGGAAAAGGAGAACGAAAGTTGCAAGTACCAGTTATTGCTTGATAGGCACACGTGCGTGCGGCTCACATTGTTGGGTACCAGCGTAATGTTGTACCATGCTGTCTGTGCATCGTGCAATAAACAATACTCGCAATCGCTGGTAAAATACGGACTTGTTTTCGCGCGCTTGACCATGCTTGCACCGGATGCCGTTACTGTAAATTGCAGGATCCGATCCCGCGTTGCGTTTACACTCAAACATTGATACCGCACGCGAGATCGGAACCGGATCAAAACCTTCCCGACAGGTGGATCAGATCCTGCTTCATCCCGGAATCGGATCCTGATCGCGTGAGCATTTACACTCATCAGTGATCACCCTTTGATTGCGCGTTGATCGCCCTCGCGGGATCTGATCGCCCTCGCGGTATCAAGTGTAAAAACACGGTGTGAGTCTATTGATTGATTGAGGAAAGATTTCAGAGCAGACCCAGACAAAGGCAAAGAACCAGGGAACATGGCCTGCACATTACTTTTGTTGGTAAAGGGTAACCATAAAGAGCACAAAAAATCACAGTAAAATGACAATGCTGAATATTGGGCTTATGCATATGCATATACTGTAGTCTTGCAGTGCAAATTTTTGTTTCCAACAATTATTTCAGAAGCATGTTTTCTAACCACTTTGGAACATATGAATGTCATAATTATTATGCTACAACTGCCGACACTTTACAACAATCCCTATGCTGTCAACTGTAAACCAGTTTGGGAAAATTGTGCATGCTATTGAAGACACAATATGTCAGGAAGTGGTTAACCCTCAATACATGTATACCAGTAACATTTCGACATTGAAATCTTATTAAGCTGCATTCGGACTGGACTTAATCTAAATGAGACAATGGTTTAATTTCAAATAGGTCAATCTTTCCACCATTTGCACTTGGACTTTTTGAGTCTGGAAATTCAACCAAGACCATGGTTAAAGTAACCAAGCTGGCAATATAATGACCCATCAGGGCAATGCCCATGATGTTTGAGGTTCATAATGACCATGATAGCAGAGGTACTTTGACATACCTGTAAGACACAAAGTATTTCTGGTAGAGTATTTTGTGTTGGATCCACAGGGCCCAGTAGGCAGAAGATATGATGAGCTGGTGCATCTGACAACAACTGCAGGTCATTAGGAGTGTTCTGTGAACAAACAAACACACAATTAGTACATTAGCATTAATGGTTACCATTTATAGCATCCTGACTTGACTTCATCAAACAAATATTATAGTCAATTCATAATTATACAAAAATCATCGTTTTTAATCAAATCTGTTGCAGACTGAGTATGGCCTTAAACAGCTGATTTACAGAATTCAGATATAAATATATGCGACTGCGGTCACTGATCCTGAGTATTCTAATAGCATACCACATGTGAGATTATGGTTTTGTGTAGGAGGGTGTCCGGTAGCGTCTATTGGCACACGTCAATATCCATCATACTATTTGACATATAACTGAGGAAACAAAGGTATTATGCAAATTAGGCTTACTCTCCACTGACATAGATAAGCACTGCATACTCTATAATATAAAAATATAATGTGCTGGCTCATGTGGGATTCAAACCCACGACCTGCTTACAAGGAAAATCATTAATAACAAAAAGGTATGACGTTACCTTATAGTGTGCAGCTACATAGATTGACATCAGTCGCTGAAGGAATACTTCTGATGCCTTATGAAAGCTGAATAATGTATCCCGATTGATGTAATATGTGTGGGTTGCTAAGGAAACCATTTACACTCATATTTCACAATTAATTAAGATCTTTTACAGGATACACATATCCAAGCACACAAGCACCCGTAACACAGGTACTCAGTGACTGCCATTACTTGTCTGTCACTTTAATCTATTGTGATTTTTCAGCAAGATTTGACATCACATAATAAGCACACAAAGTCAGCACTACCACCCAGGCAATATTTCACTGGTACTGCCAATGTTAGTGTTGATATCATTACCGGTATAGGCTTTATATGGAGCTGCCAATGGTTTTCCTGTGTGTTCATGAAGGACATGTTGCATTGTTTTTGCAAATCATTTTTGAATCCCATGTAATCTTGGAAGCTGACAGGAAAACCAACAGTCATCAATGGGCTAAAAAGTAGTATGGACCCATGAAGAAACCGTGTCACTGAGCGTGATGGGGGTAGGGAGTGTGCAGAGGAAAATGGAAGAAATGGTACACGACCATAAGATATGGAAACTTGTTTCACAGAAATTGGGCAGCAGCTTCACAAATTTTCTAGAATGCAATCTCCTGCAAATTTGCATTTCTTTGCGAATATCACACCTGTCCTTACAGTTGATGAAATTCTTCTCCTACAACCATGACAACCTTTTAGTTTTTTATGATTTAATAGAATCAAATGCTTTTAAGAAACTCCAGGGCAGTAATGCAAGAATTCTGTTAGACATCGCCATCTTGGAAAAGTTCACCACAACACACATGCACACGTACATTAACATGCTGAGCAAGTGATGCATTCTGTGCATGTGACACAAGGATCCTTGTTTTTCTAACACAGATGCAATTTTTTGGAGGAGATCTTGATTTTTGCTAAAAAGTAACAACGGTCTGCAGTGATTTTCAAAGAAGGATACCTTTTTCTTTTACACGACTCTATTTTTAAGATGGATGTGATTTTAGTCAACGTCCCTCATTAAAACCTTGCCAAAATGGTCTTGTGTGAAATGGCCTAAGTAACTGAAACCAAATGTGTACCTCCAACATCTAGAAACGTTCTAACCAATTGAGCTGTCTACCACCCCTATGTCCCAACATGTTAATAACCTTTGCTGGCTTGCTAGTCAAAAACCATGAAACCACATACATTCACGTTAATCCAAAAGACCAATAAGATACATACGACATAAATATTGATACCAACTGGTCATTACATATGACACCTTTTTCTTAAAATAAAATCACCAATTGAAAATAAACTTACTAGATAAATGTCAGTGATTTACAGAAGAAAATTGAACAATGACTGAAGTAGGATTTGAACCAGCAGCCTCCAGAATTTGGAGAGAACTAGTCCAGTATGATATTTGCTGTTTCCTAGTTGGACATATAAAGGATATAAGTCACAGTCTTGTGGTACTGGACATCCTGATGATATGCAGGGTATATCAGTCACATCTAAACACAGTAGACCATTCAACCATTGTTCCAGTTCATCTCCTACACTGTAGCGAATTGACTCCTGTAGACTGACTTCTTGAAGGACACGTCCTGATATCAAATTACCAACATTCAATTATTGTTACTAATTAAATACCCTTAATGACCTTCTTCTAAATCTCCATATAGTTTAACTAAAACATCATTCTTCAAGACCTGAATCAAGGCAAATCTAAAACTGCAATTTTTATAATTTTTAAAAGAGAATTGTGATAAATGAATCACGGTAATGCAGAACGCCAAATTTTTCAAGCAAGGTGTCCGTTTAAAAGTTGTTTTGTTTTGAAAGTCACTTATCAGTTTTTTTCCACTGTTTGAATTGTAAATGAATACAGTCCAGTGGTTCATACACAGTAAACCAAGCTGGCAATTTGTATATTTAATAAAAAAAAATGGAAGGACTCAATTTTATATGATCCTATAACAACTAGTTTCTCCACTATGGAGCTTATTTGAGCAGTACTGATATACAGTGTATGTTAAATCTAGAAGAATTACTGACAAACTACCTACAATCAATCACCTCTGGGTTGTTGGTAAAATATAAGATGAGAATAAAACCATTACCTGTGGCTGATGAACCAGCATCTGCACTTCTTGCTGTTTGTGTTTTGCCACTTGCACCAAAGGTAGCATTCTGATTTCTGAGTTGCTGAATTAGCTTCAATGAAAGTGAGCGCCCTGTCCCCTCATACCTGATGAATATGATTCAACAAACATGAATGACTTCCAGCTATATAAGATGTTGTCATGACCTCTCTAGATGCAAAGACTCAAACTACACTACCTGTACCTGTGGAGTGTCATATGGCTCATCATAATATTCATCTGATTGTTGAGAACATGATCAGGGAAGTAGAGATTATGCCATTTCAAAAGCAAAGTTGAATTGAAAGTCCATTCAATGAGTAATTCAGTGTATATTTGCTTTCAAAGTTTTCATGGTAAAAATGAAGTCTGAAAAAGTTCATGTAAATGTTGTTGTACATAAAGTACCCCCCGGTATGTTCACTTATGACTGGTCCTCAGTTGTCCAAGAGATTTGATGTGGAGAGGATTTATATGCATAAGCACACATTCTTTCATTGGATTAAATTTCTCATGCACATTTTCTACTGAATTGTACCTTTTAAATGAAAGAGATCATGTAGTACATGTATGCACATCATAAATAGCTGTACCAAAGGCGTCCATAAAATATTTACAACTCATATAGGAAACTGGAATGAAGGCAAACAACTATATATATTTGTCAGCCAGTCATGCACTGATGAGACAAATTATTATGCAAACATTCAAAGTTATATTGTTAGAAATGTTCATGACCAATGGTAGAGTAGTTCTGTCTTACCCATTAATGGTTGATGACATGAATACCAGGTATGGTCCCAGTAGTTCCTTGACCAAAGGTAATGGAATAGCAGCTGCTTCATCAATTACAAGTAATTCAGCCTGGCCCAACTTCACTGCATCACCCGGATGTATATACTGCCAATTACAAGTATTAATATCAATAGCAACTATGTCTATCAAATATTCTTAATAAATGGGCTTTCTCTATCATTAAAGGGATGGTACACAATTGGTAAGACAAAATACACTTCATGATCAGAGATTCACATACAATTTACACAGTATAATGGTGATGATAGGAGAAAACGTCCCATGAAATGTTTTTGTCTGAAATGACATATTTGTTGAGAAATAAATGAAACTATTTTCCGATCGGAATAAATCGCTTTGAAGCGTTTTATTCATTCGTTGAAATGTGTACAGTTCTGTGTACAAGGGTTTTCACTATTTTCTCGTGACCCAGATGGCTGATTGACCTCAAACTTCTACAGGTTTGTCAGTTAAGGTATATGATGGATTACATAATGTGCTTTCACTGTCAGCAACGATTTTGTCACAAAAACCAGTTCTGTACCATCCCTTTAACTTATTGAACAAGACACAATAACAACTTTTCAAATAACAGAAATATAAATCGACAAACTGCTGCTCAGTGTGTTTTGGTTGGCACGTACAAGTTCATCATAAAACTAAAATTCCATAACCTGCCTAATCTAGACTAAGAATTAGTGAACTTTTAAATCCTGAAGGAAAACATTAGAAGTTATACTATTGGCTTACTCGCTAAAAAACAATGTTGGGACCTAGAATAATAAAATACAGTAAAATTGGAGTTCACTACCCCCAGATTGTATGTACTTAATCTTTCAGCTCCATTTTTGTTTTTATTTGCTTTTTGTCCAGTACGTCCAATCATGGTCCAATCAATTAGTTCATAAACACAGAAATGAGAAGCACCAGTCCAGCAAAGAATCACCAGTGAAAGGGCAGATGCATGTAGTCAATATTCCACAATGTACTCTGCTTTTGCATTTTGCAAATAAATAAAAGTGATTTTTAACATCCTGGCAAGATTCTAAATATAACATCCTTCCCAAATAACATCACTATCATGTTTAAGGATTTGGTGGAATTAAAACAAGACAATAAATCAAAAACTCAATTTTTCTTGTCATTCAGTTGAAATCAAATTATTCTGATAAACACCAAAAATATAAATATTCAATACAATCCTGCTAGATGACATCTGCAGTCTCAACTCAGCAAAGCTATTGAGGAATTGTGATAATGTTTTAATTTCAACAATAAATGCTGATAACTAATACAATCTTGGTGACATCATCTGATATTTTATGTCACATTGATATTTTAATGACTAATAAACATACATACCTGAATAGTTTGCCTATGTTCCCTGTAAATGTTGACTCTAATTACAGCCTTTTTGAACTCTGGATTAGTAGACTGCACTAACTCATAGTCAAGATGTTCCTGTATACAATCAGAAAGCAGTCAGAACAATAAGTGTAATAATGATAATAATGCTTTTAGAAATCAGTCTTAATAAAGACCAGAGATGTGGGCATAAATGACTGAATCTGGTGTAGACCTGTGGTGTCAGTGTATATGGTGTTTGAGATGATATCTGCAATAGGTTTGTGCACAAAGTAAAAAGTGAAGCCAAATATTTGACACAATTAGCTGTGTTATCCTCCATGAAGAAAATGAAAATATATGGAGATGAGTCTTGTCTGTAATATACCAGTCTGATGGAATCTCTATTGAACATCAAAATGTAAAGGCTTTTTCACACGACGGTAAAAAACTCTCAACCATTGAGAAATCTTCTCACGGTTGCAACATTTTACAAACGTATAATCGTGTGAAAGGACATCAATGCTTGAGAGTGACCGACGTCCCTGGTGAATCCTAGAGAGATTTTGACCGAGGTCCAAACCTACGACAACATTTCTCAATGGACCCTTGCCAAGTGCTTTGTAATTCGCATGACATGTTTTCTATGCGTTACATGGCCTCTGCAAACCGTGCACACCCCTACGCGCTTTACACGCAACCTCAGGGTCATGATGGTACTAGCAGCATTTTACATTCATAAAATGCATAGTTTATAGATTACCAGCGTTCTGTCTCAAGGGAGGCTTGCAATATGTTACACTGTGCCGTGTGAAAGGACGCAAAAGCGGCCAGCGTAAAACTGTTTTGTAAGATTTCGCAACCATGAGAGACCTTCTCAATGGTTGAGAGTTTTTTTTAGCGTCCTGTGAAAAGGCCTTAAAAGGCAATCATGTCTCACAATGAATGTCAATAAATAGTAGTCCATGTTATCATGTAATGATTTTGTGTATGGCACGCAACATTAACATCAATACAGACAGTACACAAATTGAGAGTTAATTGACTCTGTACGCAATCAGTCAGAAAGAACAGAATTATCACATAATCTTAACCAATACAGCAGTGAAAGCTACATGTAGCTGCATTGTATGTGCTCAGAAGAGATGTACCAAATGCAGTAAAAGTGCTGCCATTTATCAATACCAATGGCAAAATCAAAGGGCACAACACACACAACAAGTCCTACACTGTACGCTCTGTTTTCAAACAGAAATAGATTTCAAGTTTCTTGTTTCTTAAATACATATTTGTAGAGCATAAAGATGATCTATAAGTTCTAATATTATTTAAAAAAATACAAAGATGTACCACCAGTAAAACCAAACAGTGTGCAACAAAATGCAAAAGATTAAAAGAATATCCCCTACTTGTACAGCCCTCATACCAACATACCTGGTAGTCCAATGCATCAAAGCCTTTGAAGACAAATTCAAAGAGTGTCCTCAAATTCTCAGGGCTCGGTGCAGTCACAAAGATATTGGAATAACTGTAAAAACATTCAAGTGAGAAATATTTAGCATTGTTATCATGAGAGGATACTGGCCAATTCAAAATGGAAAGTGCTTTTAATTCAACTTTATCTGAGTTGATATGTACCATTACTCTATGAAAAGGTTGCACACTACTTGGCTTCTATACATTATTCCTGTTAAATGCATGATACTACTGAGTACAACCTACCCAAATGCAACAGCTGTTGCCATAGCCAAGCCAAGAGCAGCTGATTTGCCTCTACCTCTAGCAGCTGTCATACACACTGTACTGCGTAATGTCTTCTCTGAGATAGCTTCAACAAACTTCAACAGAGCTTTGGCTTGATCTAGTGTCCTAGTTTGATTAACTAGCGCTCCCACAGGCTGTGTATCTTGTAGAGATGCCTTCAAGTCTTTTAATTCTGCCTCACTTGGGCTATGAGGGTCATCCTGTCAGAACATATAGGATCAATTTGTTAACATTTCATATTGTCAGCCCAACAACATCCTTGTTAAAAAAAATTTGGTATATTCTGAGATGTCCAAACCAGCTTAAACAATCTTCAGGAGGTTGCCGGTTCAAATCCCGCTATGTCAGTCAATTTTGCTTTGTTCACCTTTCAATGATATAAGAAACTTACAATTTGTTCAATGGTAGTGCACATGCAATGCATGTTGGACCAAATGCCACAAGTGTACTGTTTATACATGATGTATAATACTTACCCTATGACTTACCATTGACTTTGGCGGTACAGGTTGAATGGATAGAATATCAGATGACAGAGGTAGTATGTTCAACTTATCATCAATTACCATACAACGTTTACATGTGGAAAGCGACAGCAGAAACCTGCAACAAAATGAACAACAAAATGATGAACAAAGTCAGCTCTTGTATGGAAACTGACATGAATATTGAAATGAAATGACACTGACCTTTCATTAAATCTGCCCACAACATCTTGGTGTGCTTCTGTGCGGTATCGTGAATGAACATCCATTGATAAAGTGTACAGCTGCTTCAGAGATGCCATAGTTCGTAGAAGAATAACCACAATACCACCACCCTCCACAGTCTCAATGGTACGAGCCAAGAGATTCGGTGTCATTGCTTCAAAATCCTGTCAACATGGAACAGCCAAAATATTGTTTGAAGAGAATTCCAAGAATTATAGAATGTATACATGTAGGTTATTCATTCAGGATAAGTCACTGTAAGCTGGAAGAAATAGACCTGTCGGTATAACAGCACAGCAAGGTGATAATAATCAGACTTACATTAACTATTTGACATGACGCACATCAAGCAAGCTATTTCTTCTTTTTTCTGATTTGCCATGTGCAAATGTAAGTTGGAAGATGGACAGCATTGCTCGTTTGTTTTGTTTTTCACCTCATAACACCAAAGCTGAAAATGAAGATTTTTTTTTGAGCCAGGGTATTTTGTTTCAATTCTTCACTAGTGTATCTTGTTCAAAATTTAATGAAATGTTAGGTATTCAGCAACATTGTACATGATTGTGGTTAGCTGAATGGAATTTCTGCTAACCTTTAAATGCCATGCACCTGACATGCTACAAACAGTTAATGTAATGCTAGCAAGAATCTGACCTGTAACACACACATGCCATATGTGTTTCCTAAGATCTTATGTGTCTCTGAGTAGTAACAGTAGCGGATGTTAGTTGCAGCAATAAACAACTCAAAAGGATCATCCTCCTTTACATCTATCACTCCACTCTTCAACTTTTTCTGTAACTGCTTCATACGCTTCTTACGATGGCTGCAACAAAATAAAAATAAGTAAGGTGTATTTAACAGAATGATGACAAACATAATAATTGTCAGACAAAAATAATGATCACTTTGTTAATCATGATTTTGTATAGCAGTATTTATTCAAAAGTAACTGAATTTATGCACTTCTTGAGGCCTCACAATTGAATTTGACGGACAACCATTTGTGAAAATAATTTTTGTAAAGGCAACCAATTTGTCGAGCCCTGAAGAACAGAGCATAAGATCTACACCATGGACAAGCGAGAAATAAAGAACATTTTAGTTATAAACAAACATACTTACTGCAACTAACGAGTTTACGCTTGCTCACCTTATTGGCACCAACCATTGGAATGAACATGATGAAGAATAATAATCAAAAGATGAATTCTGCAAGATGCTGTGCCATGAAACTATGACATGTTTGAAACAGTTGATGAATAGTGCTGGCATAATGACTTGAATCAAATTGTATACTTCTCCAACCAATGGGAAGGCAATATTCACACAACAAACCATTTTGATTGGTTGTCAACAGAAATCAGCCAATGCACTCACCTACTAAAGCCAAGTTCTTTCTTATAACACCATAGCACTGAAGGTCTGGCTCGCACTACTGCCTTGGATAGCATGTGATGTAGGATCACCACCTGGAAACAAAACAAAATTCAAATTAACTCAGAAAAACCTACCTCCAAACTACCGTGCTTGTTTGTTTTGGGGGGGAAAGCATTCTTTGCAATCATCTTGTCTTCAAAATGCATTTTGTCTAAAATGCAAAATGTCTAACTTATAAAAATCTTTATTAAAATCATCATTAATTTTGAAACAATAAACAAAGGTTTCTGTCTTTTTACATAAAATTGTGCATGTTCCTGTGTTTAATTTCAGCTGTTGCAATCAAATTTAGCTGATGCCTTTAAGGAGGCAACGGGAAGCAAATGTCTCAATTATTCTGAAAGACTGAGCTCAATGGTTTGTATGGTCATTACAATTCTGTACCTTAATCCTACCCGAGAGCAAACACAAAGTTGCAACTGTGGATTCACCCAAAGGGTAGGATTATATGAATAATGTCAAACTTTGTGTACATTCATACCTGGGTACTTTGATTTTTACGGATTTTGCTCAAGAGAAAAAATGAACAATAAAACATGAGACTAATATTTCATGAAGAATACATACCTGGTCTTTGCTATGGTCTCCAACCACCACAAACATTGACCGATGACCCAAAGTCACACCATTCTCAATCAACACACGGATGCGGTTATCAATCTTTTTGCGGACCATTATTCCTTTAATCAATGTACACAAGTAAGAAAAACATCATGGAAGAAATCGTTATTAATGTCTCACTGCTATTTAAGTCAATAGACAAAATGTCTGGACGATCATACATAAGTTTGGTTATTTGATCAAACCTAAAGACAGATTTGAAAATGAGCAGCATCAAATGAATTGACACAACTATACATGTAGATATTACTGACCTCTTACCTGTATCTTTCACTTACAATGTACACAGTACGGGCAGGCATGTCTTAATTTCAAATTCCATTCAATACATGTATGTTCAACCACTTCACATTGGATGATGTACCTATGTCAGTGTCACAGGCACTAGGTCTATGGGGATGACTTACTTGTATACTTCTAGAACTACCAAGAGTACTGTAAAAGGCTCCTCCATGACCCTTAAACTAGTCCTGTGACTTGTTTGAGGTTCTGTGGATTTTCACAACATTTGTTCGATTAAAGTTTAGTGAAATATTGCAGCAACTACCTCTACTACTAGATCACTCTCGGTTCTTGTAAGTTTTCCTAATTTTCAAGGAGAAAATGGACATTTTAGGAACATCCAACTTGTCAAATATTGATGCTGACCACCAGCCACTTGTCACTCAATGTTTGTTACACATGCAAATGGAAGCAACAATTGATGGATTAATTCTTGGTCCAACTATTTTCTTAAGGGAATATACTTGCCAATGAGAATGCATTCTGACATGATGAAAAGTGTGGGCAGCAGTGGCCAGCTGTCAGGTTAGAGCTTTGTTTTTATTCAAATTCAGTCTTTAAAGTGAATACAGTTGATAAAGCCTGATCAGTCACCCCAGCAAAGTCATGCTCAAAGTGATCCTCAACAGGCTGAAGTCAAAGGCAGAAGAACTTCTAGCTGAAGAACAGGCAGGCTTTAGACCAGGGAGGAGCACCACAGAGCAGACTTTCAACTGCCGTATCATCATAGAAAAACACCTACAGCACCAGAGGCACCTTTACCACAACTTCATTGACTTCAAGAAGGCGTTCAACCGGTTGTGGCACGACGGTCTATGGACCATGCTAAGAGGCTTTGAGATCGAGGAGGGACTGGTGCGGGTCATCCAGGCACTGTACGAGGATACAAGTAGTGCATGATTCTCAATAATATCATCGGCACTCCTTTCCGTACGACTGTCGGCGTGCGACAAGGCTGCCTTCTCTTCACAACACTTTCAATCTGTTCCTAGGGAGAATCATGATTGAAACTCTCCAAGACCACCACAGTTCCATCTCAATCGGCGGCAGACCTCTTTCCAACCTTAGTTTTGCCGACGGCATTGATTTAATGGCTGGCAGCAAAGACGAACTACAGTCCCTAACTAACAGATTGGTTGACCGAGCAGGAGCCTACGGCATGGAGGTCAGCACAGAGAAGTCAAAAGTCATGTCAAACAGCACTACTAACATCGATGTCAGCATCACTATGAACGGGAAACAGCTGGAGGAAGTACACAGGTTGAAATATCTGGGTGCCTTAATTACCAACGATGGCACTTTCCGTACTTTCCTCGGCCAAAATCCTTGTTAGGATCGCCACCGCATCAGCAGCAATGGCCAGACTTTCCCGTGTGTGGAAGAGCAACATGAGCTTTGCTTCCAAATACAAGCTCTATAGATCCCTGGTTTCCTCACTTCTCTATGGCTGCGAGTCCTGGGGCTGATTTCACGAAGCATTAAGATAAATCTTAAGATGAGTTGTTCAGTGTCGCCATAGTGATTTGTATTGTGACATCACACGTTGCTTGACAATTAAGATGAATTCGCACTTAAGATCAATCTTAGTGCTTCCTGAAATCGGCCCCTGGACAATCCATGCTGAGACTTGGAGGCACATCCTGGCATTCGAATTCAGATGCCTGCGAAGACTACTGATTATCTCATACGGAACACAAAACAAACCAACATCTGCAAAGCACAATCAGTGCTTCACCTACAACAGTGAAGAGAAGAAAGCTGGCGTGGTATGGACATGTCACCCATCACAACTGCCTGACCAAAGTAGTTGTAGAAGAGGACGCCAACACAAGACCTGGTCTGACAACATCAGAGACTGGAATTTCCCTCTCCACGCCGGAACTCCTCCGGTCATCCGCCAGCAGACACATTTAGAAATAAATAGCTGTTGCTGCATCCCTCAAGCCCCCCCCCCCCCCCCCCCCCCCCAAGACGACCAGCCTAGTCATGGGATGAGGGCCTAGGGAGTGAGTGAGTTGATAACAATCAAAGAGTATGCTTTTGAAAAAAGTTTGGTCAGATTCTCCCAGAAATGCATGGGAGAATCTATGGGCTTTCATAGTTCCTGGTGTTAGCAGAAATAGCTTGAAACAGCTGGTCATTCTGGGGCATCTGCCTGTAAGTCACTTGAAAGTCTTTCATACAAGTCAGTGGACTAGATAAAATCAATCCTTTTGACAGTCTCCACCTAATTTCATTGTTAACCCATTCCTGACAAATGTGACGGTTCTAGGACACCAGCAAGGTCCAAGCACTTGCAGTTAAAACATTTGACGGTCATCTCCCGGAGCCCTTCTCTGCAGAGGAAATCACCTTTGCTTGCTACCAAATCAAGAGACAACATCCCACCAGAGTTCCTGAACTGCAGCACATGTGCACAGTGACTTTATACTTTTTTTCTCTATATCCAGGCAGGCAATAGCCAAGATCTGGCCCAAAGCTGCAATTATTGCCATTCCAAACCCTATAATAATGCCGTTGAAAATCCCAAGAACTTTTTAGCCACCATCTTGCTCCTTTGTGTGCCACTCAACCTGCTGAGACGGCTTCTCCTTGCTTGTCTTGAACCTATGGTCAAACCTCAGCTCCTATACACGATAGGTCTAGTTTCCGGAAAAGTCTTGCAGCAATCAGATGACATTGAGGAGCATTCAAAGTAGGCCACAAGGCGAGCCTTTTCCTGGTGGATCTCAGAGCGGCATGCGACACAGCCTGGCAATCATGGGCCCTATCCTGAGGCTTCTACAAATGCAACTCAAGTGACTCTTCATCGAATGGATCTCAACCATCATCTTAAATTGCAGCTTTATTCTAAAAAAAAAAAACAGCGATAGTCAAGCCAGTTGTCGTCACCTCCTTAAGGCTCTTTTTTGCCACCGACCCATCAGTGATCTTCCCAAAACTACATTGCGCTGATATGTTAAGCTGGCGATTGTGTATTCTGGGTGAAGGAGTTAAGCCATCTCAAAGGACATCACAAAGAATGCAATCTACCTGAAACTGTGGGGACTTAAGATCAGCAGGGTCAATTCTCCACAGTAACAGCCTTCCACCTTACAAACATCATGTCAATCTTTAACTCAAAGTCCACCTAGGGGCTAGGAGACAACCCTGTCCTACACCCCAACACCAACATACATGTAATTTGGGTCAAACTTGACAGACTGCTCACATACAGGTAACACCTGAAATCACTCCGAGTGAAAGTTTCATCAAGGAGCAACCTCCTTTACCGCCTTGCAGGGTCTACTTTGGGGTGCATGCACGAGCACACTAAGAACCGGTGCAATTGTCCTCGCGTAAAGTGCCGCAGAATGCCTGTCCTGTCTGGAGCAGAAGCATGCACAGTTGCACACTGAGAAGCTGGATGTCACAGGAGGACTCCATGAGGCTTATTACTTGATGCTTCGGCCCACGTCCATGAAGCTTCTTCCACTGCTATAACTGGCATTGTCCACAGCGTTTCGCAAAAAAACATCACATGCATGTGCTGTTAGAGAAGGCCTCAAAAGACGACAGCTATATTCTGAATGAGCGCATGAAGGCTCTCGTCACCCCTTCAACCGTTATGCAGTGAAATGATATGCCAGCATGCACAGTTAGTGCTAGAGCCCCTCCTTGAAATGGCCATATATAGAAATCACCAACACAACGCCGGAGACAGTCACATGGCTACATCAGCCATTTCAGCTGCGTGAAATTGTACATTCACATGTATATCGGTTAGACGAAAGAAGATCAGAAGTATTTCTAGCGCACAAAGTTTTCCCTTACAGTGCAAGTTTGACATAATAGGCAAAAATACTAAATTGGCGGCCATTTTGAAATCCAATATGGCTGTCAAATCGTTTCACCTGAACTGTTATGTAACAATTATTTATTACTTCATCCAGAAATTTGCTTCTGAACAAAAATTGTCACCTGAGGAATCCACAACAATGAGTGAAATCAACATGTTAATGGATAGAATTTTGCCATTTTCAGCGTTTTGGCGGCCATTTTGATGAAGTCACAGTTAGACCCCTAGCTGAAGTTGGATTTTTCTCGATTTTTGATATTCTGTTTGCCTGACCTCATACTACTAAAACACCTTCTGTTGCAATTTTTTTTGGGTCAAGTGGTATTTTGACCCTACTATATACCTGAAATAAAAACAACTTTTGTAAAGTACTAACTGCTGATTGTATCAACTTCTGGACCCTCCTTAGTCTTTGTTTGGAAAGAATTCCACTGACAACAATCATTTGTACACAAACCAATGGAACCGACAGAGGGCGATTTAAAAAAAAAGGCTGCCCCTGCATTTCAAAGTGTATAATTACTTGTACAGGTAAAACAAACTTGTAAAACTAAAAGTCACATTTCAGATTTATATGCTACCCCAGTGTTCAATGGTGTTATACCATTATATCCAATATTAAAATTAACTTTTGGAGGACATAGGCAGGGATCTAGCCACGGTGGGCGGCGCTGGGCGGGCCAGCCCGGCACTGGAAATTTGCGCCCGGAACTAAGGTCTAAAATAAACTCTGCCGTCCAGCACAAATTTTCGCAGAGTGAATAAAAGTATTGCCAATATCATGAATTTTGATCACATTCCTGTATAAAAATTCATTCTTTTCTGTTATACACCTGTATTTCTTTGAATATCAGTCCTTAAAATGTAGCTTTACATGTATACCATTAGATGGCGCTGCCGTCGGAACGGTGAAAATGTTGGCCCTCGACCTTGATCATGTTGCACTGCATTTTTCTCATTGCGGCTCAACTTCATTTCTAGAGCCCACCACTAAAATTGGTCTGGCTAGAACCCTGGACATAGGCCTAATCCTTTTTCCGTAATGGTCATCATGGTCAATGTAAAAAACATGTAGCACCAACATAGTGTGTTACAATTTTTGTGATTGGATGTCGATCTCAATTCGCTTTACATTATGAAAGTCTGCATTTTACAATCTGCATTTTGGAAAGTGGAAAATTAAGGGGAGGTGTATTTCACAAATAGGCCAAAAAGTGTTTTCCCATGTTTGTTATCCCAATTTGTCGTAACCCTAAGGTCCCAGTCCCCATGTCAGACCTAGGGTTACGATCATCGCAACTACAACAACTGGTATCCGCGCACGTAAGAGCCATGCAGCAACCGCGGGAACCAGCAAAGTCAAGTTGTACCCCTTCAGAAAATGGTAGATCCAATAATGCGCATGCGGACTACACAACTTCAAGCAGCAGGTTAACATCGACATTTTGGCAAGCGGAGTTGCTGTGCATGTGACACAAACATGGGGGGTCCAGAACTTTATACCAAATACCTCACATAGGCCTACAGGAAAGAATTCCACTGATGACTATAATTTGTGCACAACTCTATGGAACCAACAGAGGGCATTTTGAGCAAAATGGCTGCCGCTGTATTGGAAATGTACAATTTGTAGGTAATACTAATAAACCCTGTAAAACTCACTTTTCAGATATGCTACAGTACCCTAGTTTTCCACACTTGAGATTGAAGTTTATCATAATTTGTATCCAATAAGTTAACTTTTGGAGGATATAATCCCTTCTCCGTAATGGTCATCAGTGGAATTCTTTCCGGCCTACAATACTAATTCGGGGATTGTAAAGTTGGGGACCCTGTTCCTCTATTATTAACGGAAACTTAATTTTCAACCTACAAACTTACCTCACTAGATTACTCTGTCTCCATTCTGAATAACTAGTACAGGATAAATTTTGTGAAAAATGGGCAGGGTTTTGATAAATGAGGGAAATTATGGGGTAAAACAACCACGGCAACACAACCCAGCCACTGGTAATTAAACATGGTGACCGGCGATGTTGCAACGAATCTACAAATTCGACGAAACTAGATCATAAACGCCCTCTATCATCTGATTCCTAATTTTGGTACAAAATGGGCAATTCCACAATAAAGTGGACATGACCATCAAATTTTCAAACTTGTCAGATCTTAATGGTTTTGGTATCAAATTAATGCTAAAAGATTGAATTTTTCAAAAATAATCATTGCATTCAAAAATAACATAATAACATTTCAATTAAATATTAAAAAATACATTGATGTTAAATGGATGTATCACGAGAAATTAAAAAAGGAAGTGCAAACTTTCAATTTATTTTCAGAGTTTTAGGGTTGACTGTCATAATAAATTGATCAAAAGTTCAATAATTTCAATTTGTCGTGCTTCAGTGAATATTTAATTTATTGTAATTACTTGTCACGGTGTTACAGTAAAAACGAATCTTTTTGATATTATATGAAAAGTACAAACACAGGAGGAATGATGTTGATTGTCCAAATCATGAGCACAAATAAGTACCATATACAAGTACTGAAATGATGATCAGTCATTTTGTTAATTAATTAAAAAGTGTTAAAAACCTGTCACGGTGTTACAGTAACTGTAACACCGTGACTGTAACACAGTGACTTGCATTGCAATAACACAGAAAATGAATGAAATGACTTTTGTTGGAGTGACCATGTGTTGGAGGCTTGATGTTTTAAGAATTGTTTTACAATAGACAGAAGGGCCAAGCCAACTATAGGCATTTAAAATGGTACTAATTACTTCAAAATATCAACTGTATACTGGCACCAGTGTAAGACAATGGAGGGCAGAGTGGGGTGGAGGTGTCCAGGTGATGGAAAAGAGGGGGAGAAATTAAAATGGAATAAAAACCATATTAAGAGAACAACCAGACAGAAACAAGTGTCAACCCTGAGAAATGGATGAGCCAATCAGCACTCATTTTCAAACCTATTGCATCTGACAAAGAAAAGGGGGGGGGTCCCCTGCAATGCACTACAGTCCAAGAATGCAAATGTTTTACCCATCTTTACAGACATATTTTGTCATTTGTAATGCTGACAAGTGGGAAAGAAGGCAAAACTTGGGAAAATCACCCCTAAAAACAACTTGGAGGAATGTAATATCTTGAAACCTCGTGAAATGTACAGTATTCCTGAATATCATGTGTAAATGTATGAAAGTGTCACGGTGTTACGGTGTATAGTTTCACTTATCTTATTGTTTTTGTTAATCTGTTATGATTTTTTATAATGTTTTGTTTGATCTTGAAGTGTTACACTATGATGTTGAACACTCATTATAAATGGTTGCTACATACCACCCACAGGAGAAATATTATGAGTTGCAAGTATGACCAAAAGATTCTCCATATGTTTAGTACATGCAATTCAGAAGTCACGGCGTTACAGTCACGGTGTTACAGTTCATATATTCATAATCTATGTCATAATTGTCCAGTCAATAATTTTTTTTTTACGATTGTACTAGATTATTATTACTTAGTCTCAGCTACATCCAATCAACATAACCTCTTTTCAAAATGTTCTTAAACTTCACAGAGTTTGTTTAGTAAACAAAGTGTGAAAAAATGCATGTCCATTTTGCGTCACGGTGTTACGGTAGTAATTAATCATTCATAACTAATTAATTATTATGAAGTTTCATTAGTTTGCTATTTACATTTGAAGAGTGAAAATATACTCCAAAGTGTCACAGTGTTATCGTGGAATTGCCCAAATCTGTTAAGTGGACTCGTTGCCAGTCCCCATCACAATGTTGATGTTAAGTAGACAAAAACTATATAAGACCATTCGGTCTGGGATCAGCGGTAGCGAGAAGTTTAGACCAACTTTGCAACGTGCACCGCGACCGGTGTCCATAGATTTTAAAAAAATATTAACTCCATGACCGGTGCCCAAACCTCAAAGTTTGACTGGGACCCAGTCTATTAAAAGATGGTGCTAGCAGTAGCAGAATGAACGTGAACGGACGTGAACGTAGGCCGTGGGCGATGTGTTTTTAAAATGTTAGCCTCGCTGTCCATCAAAATGATTAAACCCAATTGTTGTTTTTTGCCACAAATCTAACAAACAACAACTAAATAAACCAATATACTGGAAATAATGCCTTTTTAACCTGACCACGGAAATCTCTGAACACAACAACGGATTTGAAAATCCGTCAACGAAACTGGGATAACGAAACTGGGATTCCTAGTTTTGTCGCACCGTATTTGCAAATCCGACGATTCGAAGATTCGTTGCAACAGTGACACTCGTTCCAGCGTGTCAGTGTCTGGAAGTCAGATAAGAAAGTCACAATTCTTGGTGGCATTTATTGATCTGAATTCTTTCAGAATAGGGTGAGCATAGGGCCTGTTTGTTTCACGCAAAGGATCATGAATCCTTCGGATCCGGATCCCATTTTAGCGTACCCTGCATAGGAGGTGGATCCGAAAAATGGGATCCAGATCAGTGGATTCGTCCGAAACAAACAGGCCCATAATTGACAGAGTTAACTGAGGTTTTACACTTTTGTAGGTTGACATCTTTGAACAAAGTGATCAAAACAGAGGTGTCCCGAACTTTACAATCCCCACTAATTCAGTATGTCAATCCGGAAAGATTTCCGGGGTTAGTGTCTTTTACGCCACCCATATTATTTTAAGTATTTACTTAGCTTCTTCTGTTCCAAAATGAGATTTGCTACTTACAGCAAATTTATTCATGGTCCTGTAAACCCTAATATTTCGGCAATATTTGAGTGAAAACTAGTGCTGTGCATCAAAAACGGAATTACGGGCTCCCGCTTAAAATCTTGCCATCCGGTTTCAAAATTTCAAAAACGGTATATACCGGGTATATGAAACCAACATTTTAAAAAGTAGACTGACGTTTGCCCAATAAATGAACAACCCCAAAAGTGTAGACTGTATAATACATACTTGAATTTCAGTCGTTTTGGGTCCATTTTGCCAAGCAGAAACAATCTTTTCGCAAACTTGATAAAAGGGATTGCATACGTTTGGTAATTTGAGCCTACTGTTTGTTTCAAACCAATATAATTGTATATATATACCATAAAACTAACCTGTGAAAGTTTCAATTCAAAAGGTGGTAGCGTTTTTGAGATTTTGGCGACAAACTAGAGCGGTTATTTCACGTCAGAGAACAGTAAGTCAATAGCTGAGAAGCGTTACGGCCATAACGCTTCTCAGATTCATAATTTTTGGAGATAAAAAGTGACATATTTTTCCATAACCGCGGTACTTCGAATTGAACGTTTCTCAATATGCATTATACTATCCAAAGCAGCTGTACTTCTCACCAAGTAAGTTTTTATTGCCATAAATTTTCAGAGTCATTACCAAACGTATGCAATGCCTTTAAACAAATATTGCGAACAGCCTTCCGAACGCGACGATCGCTCGTAAACATATCGCGTACGATGCATCATGAACACCGCATGCCCACCACGTGGTCGCATGGCCCGGACCATGCAGCAGCAGCATTGCATCCAGAAAATTCCACGATGTGTAATGTGCGCCGCACCATTCAAAGCATACATTGTACACCAGTACACTGTCGCCAATTCGCAATCGGGCCGGAAGTGGAAGCCTACATGTCGTACGTACAACGTGTGTACATGTATTTGGTGCATGCATTCAAGTTGCGCTCAGTACCGTGGATTTCGGCCGGCTTCAATGCAGATTTTTCGGTAAGAAATGTGACATGTCACGCTGAGCAAGTTATGAAAGATTCTGACTGAATATTCTGTAAGGTTGCCGGCACCAAATCATCGCAAGATTCCCAAACACGCACGTAGATCGAGACCAAAAACTGAATGTATACGTCGGCGCAACGATCGTTGTAGCATGTTTTACACACTCCTACATACAGCGCTATGCATCATTTTATCGTGCACATTATCGACACGTGCCTAATATAGTGCTATCATTCATTTTTATAAATCGGAGCTCGGGCAACCGCTAATTTTTTCAAAGCGTTTTCCGGTTTTCAAAAGCTCCGAAAATGCACAGCACTAGTGAAAACAAAACAGTTTTTTACCCAAATAAATACCAAGGTGGCATAAAAGACACTAATGCCAGATTTCCATACATGGACAACACTTAACACCCAGTAGGCCAGTGCACAATCCCAATTGAATGAATCTGGTAATATGGTGTAGGGCCTAACATGATTGTAGTGTGGTAAACTTCAATTTAATGTTAAACACAGACAATCTGACCACTGTACTGACGAAGTGAACAGAGACTCAGAGTCACTCAAGAGTCAGGAAGTGAAACCTTGATTGTTAACAAGTCATAGTTATTAAATTTGCCCGTCAGTGCAATTCTTCCCGTTAATTCACATACAGTTTGTTTAATTCGTTGACGTACTTACTTTCTTACTGTAGTCGTGTAGAGACTGTAGCGTTAGGCAAAATATTCATACAAATTTATGAGAAATACAATTTCTCCGCGGCCACGTGTGTGTGTGTGGGACATGCAACTCAAAGAGCGCCCTCAAGCGACTAATTCGACTAAGATTGTGGCCACTACCTGCATGCAGTTTGATTGATATCATGCAGCGGTCACAGATCGCATCGCATGTAGTCAGACATCAGCAGCTGCAGACCTACAAGTACAATACACATGTTATGATTGTCACGTCCACATGCACAAACAATAGATGCACGCTATTTATGCACAGTAGGGCCTACATAATACATGTATATGTACCGTATGTAATGCGTGTGGGTAACTTATCGGATACAGAAACTGGTAAGTAGGCAGTGACATTGTGCATGTGCCTATGTGCTATCTCTCAGTGTTTGTACCGTCGTCGGTCAGGATTCAGTGTGCTCATTGAGAATGGCTTTTTTCTCGCATTTTCTCCATGGTGTACTGACTACTGTACTCTGTAACGTTAGTGTTACTACTTTACTAGTAAGGCGAGTTAGCCAACCTGTTTTCCAGGTAGGTAGCCTAGGCTAGGCTAGGTAGGTAGGCCTCGCCCTAGGCCCTATATCCCCGTCACAGCGAAAAATCCCTTACACGAATTGGCACGAAACGGTCGCAAGAGGGCGTCACGATCATCTCATTATGTGACGTCATCGCACTGACCAAAAATGGAAGTTTTCATGAATGAAACTGACGCGCATGGGCACATACTCAGCGATGCCCACTCTAACCATAGTTACTTCGACAGACCTCGCCACGATCTTTCGAATGGTACCAAAAACATACAAATTTGTACATTTCTTCGACCTTTTGACCATTTTTGGTGGTGTCACCCGACGTTCGAGAACTCACGGACACCGCGATCGTATTTGAACTTTGGTGAGCTGTATTTTTGTTGTCATTTTACCGCGAAACCGCGCCACCGTCTGAGTGTGATTGTTGGGTCGTTGAATATTCATATAACGTGTGTTGGGTCTATAGGTTGTGTATGCTGAGAGCGCCACATGAATATGCATAGAATTGCATGGTCATCCGGAGATGTCGTACGGCCGACTGTTGATCGTTGCGTAGTCGTACACCGCGTGTGTTTGAATAGGCACATCGCGTAATGCGTGCCCCGTACGTGTCTGCAACGGCCCTGCGTGCGTGCGTAACGAGTTGGGCCAGCACATGGTTTCCGTGACGTCACGAGCACGGCCTCGCGCGTTGACCAATCAGCGCGGCGCTTTTTACACACGGCACTGTTTCCATCCGTGTTACAGTGCATATGGGGAATTTTTCGCTGTGCCCGTAGCCCCATACCAACACTCTGTTGAGGTAGAAATAGACCTCCATGGTTACATGCACTCTCCATATCCTTGGCCCTACTCACGTCTATTGAAACACTGGGGGCACAAAATACGCTTCCTAGGCTATGAACCTCATATCTCTCAAGGTTAACTCACAAAAATTCACAAATTTTGTGCTAAGTTATGCAACCTTTTGTTTTCAAGAAAATTTTACCTCTTTGCAATTGCACCCCAGGTTTTTATTTTAAATTTAAATATAGGCCTAGCAGGCCTTGCGCTAACCTTTTTTCCTGGCTACGGTAGGCCACCAGGCTAGCTTGCTTATTTTATTTTTAATAACCCATTAAGAGTTTTACTAGCCCGTACATATGTTGTATATTTAAAGAAACATTTGCAGTCAAAGGGGGCACCACATTGTTCTTCATAGACTTGAATATTACACAGAATGACTTGATGTAATGCACCTAGTGAGCTACGCAGAAAGTGGTGGAAGATGCGATTTAAATACACAAAAATAGGCCAGTACTTATTTTTTTTACTAGCCCACCACCAAGGAAGCGAGTCTCGCTAGCCCGGAGCAATTTTTGCTAGACATTGTACGCCAGGCTAGTAGTTTTTAGCACATGTAGGTACTATTTCGAGCCCTGTATAGGCCCCTATTTATGTATGAATTTGTGTAGTTGCGATGATCGTAACCCTAGGTCTGACATGGGGACAGGGACCTTAGGGTTACGACACTTTGTTAATAAAAAGTGATCGAAACACTTTTTGGCCAAGTTGTGAAATAGAATTGTCCTTAATTTTCCACTTTCCAAAATCCCAACACAAAATCTGACTACATGGATGTGATCGGTACTTATCAATGAGTCATATAAAACCACTTCGAAAATCGAAAGATCATTTTCTGCAAAAAAATGACCCAAAACTTACCGAAGGTGTCGAGATTCCCTCCGTTTGCCGTCAATCGGCCATTTTTAATAGCGCGCAGTGTGCCATCTCGACCAAAATACGTCACGCAAAATGTCGTTTTGGCTGTTCCACCTTTCAAACTTAAACTCACAGCCCTATGGAGGGTGTTCCCAGAATAACACATGCGCTGTGATATACCGTGTACACGCATATCGCAACAGTATGGAGGAGGTTTTTTATTTTAAGTCCGCATTGTTTGCCCATGTCAAGCTGCCGCTGACAATTCAAATCTTTCATCATGAAAAGAAGGAAATTGCTAAGATTTTCAAATGATTTCCTTTACGAATGGTCCCACAAACAAGCAAGTCACAAACTCGGCGCCGACCCAATCCATGATCAAACAGAAATAAAAATGTCATCCACCTTATCACAGATCGCGCAGTGGTCGGTATATCCGGTCTTCAATTACACCCTAAATGATCATACCCGGTACTCCGGTAGGACAGTGAGGATATTATTCCTAAAAATATCACCGGAATATTCCATCGGAAAAACACCATTTCTTACTGCAAATCTGTACCGAGCCGGCCAGCCGTGAGCCACCGTCCGTAACGGTGGAACGAACCCGGCCGCGATCCCAAAAAGGTAGCCCTTCCGACCGAGCGCAACATGCCCTTCTTTTCAATCCCACGGCACGTACACGTGTAATGTACTGATTGAGACTTTCGCTGGTGCACGTACACAATGAACGTTTGCTTTGAAACTGTAGCTATTACTGCGGTGTGGGCAATGTGTTTACGTCTTAATTTAATGCGATCGTCGCCGGTCGGTTTCGGAAGGATTTCGCGATATTTTTTTTAGATTAAGTATAATTATGAAAAGAGTGTTTCTACTTGGCCAATTGAACAAAGTAACTGAGTGAAATTCAAGTAAGATTTATAAGCTGATGAGCCTGCGATTTGCGGTACTTTGGAAGGACGGTCGATCAGAATATTTTTATTTAGATCTCGCAACGATATAACGCATACATGTACATATCATGTATACAAAATAAAATACACTCCATTTCTTCCTCCATGAACCGTATTTTCGCATGTGTTCGATGTCGGTGTTGGATGTCGGAAAACAAATCACGCCATACATTTTTCTTCACCTGTCATGAGCGGCGAAAAATAAACTTAATTCGGCGGTTTCGGCACACGTACGGTATGTAGGGTGTTTCGAGGGGTCTGGTCAATTCTATAACCCGTAATTTTTTTAACCCAATACACCGAGCATGCCGTGTGCTGCGCGGCGGCCTTACGGTTGATATGGAGTACTGGACACACTCACACACTGTATCATGCGAGCGCACGTGATACGAGCCCTCCATAGGGCTGTGAGTTTGAGTTTGAAAGGTGGAACAGCCAAAACGACATTTTGCGTGACGTATTTTGGTCGAGATGGCACACTGCGCGCTATTAAAAATGGCCGATTGACGGCGAACGGAGGGAATCTCGACACCTTCGGTAAGTTTTGGGTCATTTTTCTGCAGAAAATGATCTTTCGATATTCAAAGTGGTTTTATATGACTCATTGATAAGTACCGATCACATCCATGTAGTCAGATTTTGTGTTTGGATTTTGGAAAGTGGAAAATTAAGGACAATTCTATTTCACAACTTGGCCAAAAAGTGTTTCGATCACTTTTTATTAACAAAGTGTCGTAACCCTAAGGTCCCTGTCCCCATGTCAGACCTAGGGTTACGATCATCGCAACTAGAATTTGTGCACAAACATAAATGGAAGTACAACCCAGCCAGCTATAGGATCATACCCCCATGTCTGAGGACATGTCTAGTTGTCTACGCTACTCGGTAACTGGCACATAATCTCTCCATTCATGTAATATCTCGGTGGCAAGGACTCGGATTGAAGAGGGAACGAAGACCTCGACTACTCAATATTCTTGAGTCTTGTTCTATTAGTGAACAATTGCATCATGACGGATTTTCATTGGCTGCTACCAAAATTGGTAGGTCGTGCACAAGCATGACAAAACGTTGGCAAGATGGGTTTTGCAATAAAGTCTGTCATTTGTGCTGAAAACGCCAAGTATCTCAAACTTGTTATGTAAATTATGTAAAAATGTTTAACTTTACTTCAGATTGTCTTGCAAGTTCATTATGGATGAAGTATATCATTGGAATGAGCTGCCTGCACAAGTAGAAGCAATACTCTCAGAAGTTTGGATCAAAATAGATGTTGACAAACAACTTCAACAAGCTCAAGACAAAATTGATGAGATTAACAGTAAGTTCACATGCTCATTAATTCATTTCCCTGTGGTATTTTACCCCTTCTGCCCGGGAAGCATAACAGTTTCATGGTGTAAGAATATTAGTGATTGCTTTGTTACCGGTATTTCCATTTAAATACATTGAATGGAAATACATGTATCAGGAACAAGAGGTAACATGAAGCTGTAACATTGTCCCTCAGAATATGCTCATTGCAGTACATTTACTCCTTTAATTGCATTTGAATAGATCAGGATTTTTTAGCAAATCACAATCTGACAATATGTGAGCTCTGAACACAGACTGACAGATGTGTGCCACCGATTACAATTGCCTGGAATTTGGACTACTGTCCGTCGTCCTTCAACTATTGTGTGCCCGCCAAACTCCCTGCACACATGGTCCGACCAGATGACCTCTATTTGACAAATGGCTGATAATGAGGCCCTGATTAATATCAGGCGGATGGGGTTAAAATGGGCCTTTCTTGTAAATTCAGATAATCATTGACATGATGTTTTTTGTCAGAGGCTTGCCCTTCACTGCTGTCATATTGGATTTGTATGACATCGGCACTAAGTGCATGTAGGAGGTTGTGGGTTCGAATTCCACCTGAGCCAGCACTTGATTTTGTCAGTATGTAGTGCTCATCTACATGTACGTCGGTATTCACTAATAGTTAACATAACATTATAGCTCTTTTTTTTTTACTCAGAAGGATGGTATTAATCAATTAAAAATCAATTTATATAGGCCCCCTACATTGAAACAAGTCATTATTTATAACACAGCACTCAAATAAGTCAACATGAACACCATGATTAAAAGTGTTTGTTTTAACAATTTTCAAGTTTTTGATTTTGTTTTGTAATACATAGAAGAAAGGTTTTGCACAACATAAAAATGATTATAATATTACATTCCTTTGTTTGGTTGAGTTGTCATGGTTGTCATCCACACTGACAGCCAATATTTTATATACACAATACAGCCATGACAGCACTTACAGCATATATTTGTCAACAGTAAATCAGTTCAGCTTCAGCATCATTTGGGGGAACATATTGTTTTATAAAAGCGATTTTTAGAAATTTCATAGAATTTATTATGTAATTACTAGTACCGGTAATTGAAACCATATCTAAAACTCGAACCTGCATTTGTAAATGCACAGTTTTCTTATGTTGACTGACTTGTACAAACCTTCAAGCATTGATGCTGAAAGTGCATGCTCAGTCTTTTGGTTGCTGTTGATTTACAAGTTTCATTTTTTGTTATGGTTATTGGATGATTTCTACAAGAGCAAGAAGTAATGGAAATGTCTGTATTGTGCAGCTTTCATATGATTGAGCATTCATGACATTATTCATGTTTTATTCCACAGATGGCCATAGTGAAATTGGTGAAATATTTAATAATGTTGAACAAGGTCTTATTGATCTTGACAGTGAGTTACATCCTACAAACAGTAATGGAGAGCAAACAAGTAAGTCCATGAAGTCTGTACACATGTCATTAAATCATGTAAACCTGCCAGTCTGACTGGTTGAAACACAATACTTTTTTGCTCTGTTGGTGGGGCAAATCCCTTTAAACTAGGCGGAAAAAAAAATCCTTTGTGTCCAGACCTGTTTTTTTTTTTTGCCACAGAGTTGCCTGAACAATACACTAAAAGTAATATCTTTAAAAGTGACAGCTTTTTTACGATGTAAAAAGCAGATTTCTTACCGAAAATCTGTACTGAACACGGCGAACTGTCAAGTTTGCAACGCGGTGCGACTCGAATCGACTAAAATGAACGATGCGATCGCCCTGGCCCCCTGCATGCACGCAAACATGTGCATCCCTACACTGCACGTAGTATAGGGACAGCCATCAACTTTTGCCGCATATGCTCTGCACACTTGTACACAAATCTGGTTATGCGTCTCCTGCTCGAATCGATCCATTTAAGACCGTTTCTTCTCTAGAGCACCAAACTCAAATCCATCCATTCTGCACTCGTGGCTAGCTGGATCGTCAAAGTTTCGGGAAACTTCAACCATCGACGAAATTCTTCCCAAAATACGGCGTTTTAAATGAGGTTGCTTAATTCAAACTACATTTTCCAAGATGAGTCGTACATCCACAAAAATATGATGCCATTTTTGGAAATTATGAGGTACAAATGCTTACATAAAGTTGAGTTTTCGATTGCAACTGTGACCAGGGTCGTGGCGCTAATGCTTCGTGCGGACGGTCAACATTGTACGCTGGCATGCTACCTACATACGTTGCGTGCCGCGTTGCACGGAAACTTTTGGATGTTCATCTGTGGATTGGTTTTCGCTCTTAAAGGGATTGCATACGTTTGGTAATTTGAGCCTATTGTTTGTTTCAAACCAATATAATTGTATATATATACCATAAAACTAACCTGTGAAAGTTTCAATTCAAAAGGTGGTAGCGTTTGTGAGATTTTGGCGACAAACTAGACCGGTTATTTAACGCCAGATAACAGTAAGTCAATAGCTGAGAAGCGTTACGGCCATAACGCTTCTCAGATTCATAATTTTTGGACATAAAAAGTGACATATTTTTCCATAACCGCGGTACTTCGAATTGAACGTTTCTCAATATGCATTATACTATCCAAAGCAGCTGTACTTCTCACCAAGTAAGTTTTTATTGCCATAAATTTTCAGAGTCATTACCAAACGTATGCAATGCCTTTAAGCTAAGGTATACTTTTATTATGTGTCATCTGTCGTTGCTTTTGTAATGAATGTAAATTTCTCTTTTGATTTTTTCCAAAATGCACATTTGCTAAATGTAAATGTATTCAAGTGCTGGCGTATGCGGAAGTTCCCATTAATTTGTGTATAAAAAAAAAAAATTAAAAAAAATCCCTACCGACCGACCCAACTTTTTTTTGGACATGTTACCAGAAACACAGCATTTTTTTTTTTTTTTTGGCCTTATACCCCACCGACAAATCATTATACCATCAGTATGACCAACTGCAGTATCCATCACTAGATTCCTATTTGATTGATAACATCAGCTATCACCACTGTGTCTTTGCCTATTCATACCATTTCAACAGATTTTAGAGTTAAAATTTCGCCACATTCTGCAATAGCGTTCCGCACTAATGATGTCACACCACACACGACGCGCACAAATACTTCCACTCACCACACATTTGCATGGCCACGTTGCAATGTTTGTCTGAGGTTCGGTGCTATTTTTAGCATAAGTGCGCAGTGCTATTGATCTGGGCTTGAAATGTAGACAGTGGCTAGAGCCAGTGCAATGCAGTGCGGATGAGGGAAATACTGGGGGAAATGTTTGTTTTTTTCACTATAAGTAACAAACTCTTGCAAACTGTTTTCCAAGGAAAAATAATAACCTTGAATATATTGTTTAGGGTTTGGAGGGTCTCTTGGAAATGCAAGATCTATGTAAGAAACACATACATACCTACATACATGTACAAAAGGTTGAAGAGAAAACAACAGTTTCGATATCAGTGAAATAAGTCATAAGAAATAAGTAAAAATTGTCTTTCATGAACATGCTCTTGCACTTCCTTCATTTAGGATCCAGCTAGGAATGGAATTTCAGACCCTCCAAGCTTGTATCGAGGATATTTATGCATCCATTATTATATTAGTTTGTCAGGTGATTATTTTTGCTCAGCACCAAGGCAGCTTATTGGACTATACCATCTATACTCACCTGTATCTGGCTTTATAACTGTGCAAAAGTTGAAGAATGGTCATCCAACTTTAATAGCAATCTTTCATAAAAAATAAGGGTGATTTAGTTTGTTCAAGTAGTCAAGGTACATGGGGATTGGTATGGAATGCATCATGAACATCAAGGATGGAATTATAAGAGGGTTTGTCCTATCAACCCTCACAAACCATACTTAATTCATACTTGCTTGTTTATATACACATTGTAAATTGCAATGTACGGTACTTCATTCGGTTCTGAAACATGAACATAATAAAATTATTGCCTTTTTGTTTACTCTTTTTTGTTTCCATTCCTTATACAGGTTTTTATGCAGACATTGAAGATGTGTTGACTAAAGTGAACGGTGGCATACGTGACCTCCATTTAAAGATAGAGTATGTTTGCCATTGCTATACATCACTAGAACCAGTCAAATGTATTAGCCTTTTTGTTAGCTTGGTCTTGGCCTCCCCTGATCAGAGTTTTTGCCTCCCAAAGGCTGTCCTCTTCAGTCTCAAACAAACTGGTCTTGATCTTCAATTTTTCAGTGATGTGAAACTTCATATTTAAATCTGAATTCCAATTTTTGGTTTAGATTTAAATTTCAGCTTTTTTGTACACCTGCTTTGTACAAAAGTATGGGAACTTTTAAATTTTAGCTTTTTCTGTGGTGTTTTCATTTTTTTTTTTTGGTGTGGGCACTCACATCCCTGAATTTTGGGGTCCAATGTCCAGAGTTTTACCTTCAATGCCTTCTGTCTTTCTTCTGCAGCTACAATACTAGTATCAGGGGCAAGCATGATTCCATAGATTTGTCAGTTAAAAAATGCACACCTGGAACACAGTATTAGCAAAATGAGCATGGCCATACATTTGAGTGTATGCTTATACTGTATTGGTATCTGTCTTGCTATCCTCAGTCAGGCTCATTCTTCAAATATCAGTCTTAGTATTGGTAGGCATGACTTCACTGGGCCCCGTCTCAGTAGATTTACACTCAGTCATGTCAGTAGGCCCGGTCTCAGTGGGCCCGGTCTCAGTGGGCCCGGTCTCAGTGGGCCCGGTCTCAGTGGGCCCGGTCTCAGTGGGCCCGGTCTCAGTGGGCCCGGTCTCAGTAGGCCCGGTCTCAGTGGGCCCGGTCTCAGTAGGCCCGGTCTCAGTGGGCCCGGTTTCAGTAGGCCCGGTCTCAGTGGGCCCGGTCTCAGTGGGCCCGGTCTCAGTGGGCCAGGTCTCAGTGGGCCCGGTCTCAGTGGGCCCGGTCTCAGTAGGCCCGGTCTCAGTGGGCCCGGTCTCAGTGGGCCCGGTCTCAGTGGGCCCGGTCTCAGTAGGCCCGGTCTCAGTGGGCCCGGTCTCAGTGGGCCCGGTCTCAGTGGGCCCGGTCTCAGTGGGCCCGGTCTCAGTGGGCCCGGTCTCAGTGGGCCCGGTCTCAGTGGGCCCGGTCTCAGTGGGCCCGGTCTCAGTAGGCCCGGTCTCAGTAGGCCCGGTCTCAGTGGGCCCGGTCTCAATATGGGACATGCCGCCAGGAAATTCTGGTTGAATGCATTGAGTTTTGTATGAAATTTACATACGCAAAGAAAGACATGCAATAGTAAGTTGCCGAAATCAATGTTTTACTGGTATTAAAAGGTTATCTCCATACAATTGTGAAAATATTATTGAGTCTCTATATTTAAGCATATTATCTTGAGTTGTTATTCCTATGCTTTGGTTCCACAGTGAGTATGAGTCTTGTCAGGATGACACTAATGATGGGCAGAAGAGTGAGGAAGGCTTTATATTTGCAGACAGTGATGATTCAACCTCTACTCCATCGTCACCGGTATTCACACCACACAAGAAGCAAGAACTAGTGGACATAACTTGTATTCAAGCTGACAATTCAGACTCAACATCAACAAATGCTGACACCAACATTCATGAAACAAGCAAAGAACTAGAGCCGTCTGAAACTGCCACTCGTACAGACAGTATCCAAGCTAAGGAGACATCCAGTACAAGCCCAGCTACCCAGAGTACACCTAAAGATGAATGTAAACCTGTCCATGTACTAAGAAGCAAAACTCAGCAAGACAGTTCCTCGTCCTCATGCACAAATCAAGTTGGATCTTCCCATCAGATCCCTAAAGATAGTGCTTGTTCAACACGACCTTCCCAGCTCAGGAAGATGACTAGTAAACCACCAGTCAGGACACCTCCCAAACAACCAGTCAGAGGTACATTATTAAAGACATGCCAGGAACAACAGAATTCTCCAATATGTACATCATTACAGTGTTCTTTAATAGCACTCCGCACTTGCGCTAAAAATAGCACCGGATTTCAGACAAACATTGCAACCATGCAAACATGTGTGCTTGTGCGCGTACATGTACTGCGTGTGTGAGACAATGTTTGTCTGACATCCGGGGATTTTGTGACGTCATTACAAAATGACGTCAATGACGCTATTGTAGGCAATTTTGTTTTGTATTTTTGTTTTGTTTCATCTATCCTTCTGTATGATAATTTTGGTTTTTAGGAACACCAGTATCAAATACTTCTAGGAAACAAGTGAAAAAAGAACCTGTGAGTGTAAACTCTGTCAGAGGGATGAGTAAAGAAGGCAAGAAAGCTCCCTATATTGAGCCTGATGTCATTGATCTGTGTAATGATGAACAAGATGATGTCATAGACTGCAGCCAAGTTAAGACAAAGAAGATACACGTACAGGATAGGTATGCATTCATTTTACAACTATTTATGCCCAAGACACTATGTTTGAAATAATAACAGGTTTCTTGTATCCACCATGTGTCCACAGAATAAGACTTGCTTTTCTGACTGACAATGGACATACATGCACATACACACACACACTGTATTATGCATTGTGTTTGCTATTTGCATAGTTTTGTCATTTTCCTTTTCATACATGTTTTGAGTTTGTCATGCCTTAGCCCCCAGGCACTGGTGTCGATTTCTTAATATGATTGGGGGGATGATTGGTGACCTATGCGAGGGAGTAAAGCGACCGAGCGGGGGAGGCTGTCGGAGGTGGGATACCCCCCTCCCAAACCAGGGACTTTTTAATAAACATAGACGCAAAGTCGCATTTTAGAGCATTTAAAAATGATATTCAGAAGAATTAAACAGTATAAATTCACTGCAAAGACTAAAAAAAAAAACAAGGATCATGTAATATTGCTATACAATAAACTTGAATGATATTCAACCTCAAAATATTGGGGGGGATGATAATACACGCCATCCCCCCCACCTCAAATATTGGGGGGGATATATCCCCCCGGGATGGACACCCATGCCCGCAGGCATTGCCCCTGGGGTATGAATAAGCCTGCTTGACATGGTTTCATGTATTCAATGCATTGAATCCTCTCCCAAAAGAATTTTCCACCCAAACTTTTGCCCTTGTGGAGAAAGAAGATTTACCAGAAGGGCGACAGTAAAACATGTAAAAGGTAAAAGGAACCCTGTCCAGAAATGGCTCCGAATTATTGTCTTTTTCTTGAGAATAAGCGTCTTATTGTCTTTATTGCAAACAAAATACATACATTACAGTGAATTGAGTGTAATTCATACATAAGGGTGCATAATGTATATTATGATTGATGGTTTGTAACAGGGGAATCAAGTTGACCCTGGGCTCTAGAGTTCTTGCTTTGAGGAAGAATAATGTATGGTGTGATGGAACTATTACAAGTATCATCAAAGACAGCAGCTCACACTCACAGGTATTACTTTTATGCATATTTACAGATCTGGTAGATGTAGGTACATTTTAAGTCTGTACCCCAAATGTCTGGCTGCGGTCTCTCACTACGGCCGTGGCTGCAACTGCATCTTTGAACTAGATTCAGCCAGTTGAATTGGGAAGCGCCTTTGGCCATGTAGGCACGCCCTTAATAGACAATTTCAATCTATGTTTATAAACGAACAGCTGAGGTTGGCCCGGCCACAACAAAGTCACCTTCCTTTGTGGCTAACTATGATGTCATGGTCATAGCTGCGGTTGTAGCTAGACATTTTGGTTCAGCAACAAAATGGCCAGAGCCAAAGGACAGGCCTCAAATTTCACTGCGGCCACAGCGGCCATGGCCGCCGGTGCCCTTATATTTGGCCGCAGTGCCCACTTTTACCCGCGGCCAAAATTTGCCAAAATTGGCCATGTGCCCTTTTCTTCTCGGCCGCGGTGCTCCTGAAACTGTGTCTTTTATTTCCCGTAAATTTCCAATCTTACATCCACGCAAAAAATAAACAAATTTTCTACCGAGAAAAGCCCGGCCACGATCCATGTACCGAGCCCGGCCGGCCACAACTGCACCATACAGCGCGCCCACTACATACCGTACCACCATCATCTAATTACACACGTGTTTACATTGCATGCATGCACAGTAGACTTCCGGCCTACATGTAAACCGTGAGACTATTTCGCTGGTGCACGTTTGCTTTGAATTTGAGGCTATTACGTGCACGGATACCAGGCGTGGAAAAGTCGGTATGCATGCGGCCTGTGCTATGTTTACGTTCTCCATGCGATTGTCATTTTCAGAAGGCGTTTTACGATAATCGAGTATGTGAAAAGAGTTTTTCTACTTGGCCAAATGGACAAAATAACCAACTGGAATTCAAGCAACATTTAGCTGATCAGGAAAATGCAATTTACGGTACTTTGGAAGGACGGACGTTCAGAATATTTTTACAGGGATCTCGCAACGATATGGTCATTCGAGGTATCAAGTTTTCGATCGAGCGTTGGCCGTTTAATATAGTTACGCCACTTGTACTAGTACTAGCGGCGTGCCTGTACCCATGGAGGAAGGAAATATGAAATGAGGTGATTCCCCTCCCCATATCTGTCCTTGTCATACATTATGTAGGCACATTCTAAAGATCACAGACATTTGATAGGTAAAATGACATTTCTTATTTCACAGACAGTCAATGGAATAACCGACAAATACATACTGTATATGCATTATAACATGATTACTGTGAAACAGATGATAGTCAATCCAAGCATGTGTTCATTTATTTTACTTTGATTCTTGCAGCAAAAGTACAAGCTGAAGTTTGATGATGAAGGCATGGCATTGATATCTGGAAAACACATTGCTATTAAATCCTACCCTAAGCCATCTAAACTACACGTGGGAAGCCGCATAGTTGGTAAGTTGGTATTCAAGCATTCATTGCCAATGAAAAATATTGATCCAAAAATAAACCATTTTGTCATGGGCTTTATTACAAAAAAGGTGGGCTAAATACTAAATTGTAAAATAAATTGCAAGTAGTGAATGAAGTCCAATGTCTTTTGAGTAAAAGACAAATATTCAGGTCAAAGAAATTGAAGAGATGATTAGAGCCGTTTGTTTGTCCTGATGAGAGGCTCTGACACTGCCCAAGATGGCTCTCCATAGATGTGCACCATAGCAATGAGGTCAATCAATCCAGTCTAATTCTCATTCAATATCCATGCTTACATATAACCATAGACGTGTGCAAAGAATGTTGTAGGAGGTGCATAGTTATTTAGTGGTGCATAGTTTTGTATGGTGGAGGTTACAGAGTACATACATGTATATTTTTAATGCATGCTTATGAGTCATGGTTAATAATAATTAAGACATTTAAATAAGGGCCATTTCTTTCCAGTTACAAAGTGCTGGCTACAACGTAATTGGGTTGCCGGTATTCATTAGCGCCTCTGGCTGCCAGCCATACCGGCAATCCATTATGATTACAGAGCCTGAGATCTAAAGTGCTTGGTTTTTGTGGAGGGAGGAAAACTGGAGAACCCGGAGAAAAACCCTCGTAGCAGAGAAGAGAACCAAACACACAACTCTACTCACATATGACCCAAGCCGGGATCGAACCCGGGCCACATTGGTGCGAGGCGAGTGCCTAACGCACTTTGCCACCTATGCCCCCATGGTTGAAGGTTGAAGACTATAAATTCAGACTTAAATTCAGACATTATTCAGATTGGATATGAGAGATGTTTGATGTTGTAAATCAGCTTCTAGTGTCCAATGTTCATGGTCCAGGCTGGTTTCTAGACTTCATAGATTGAATCAGAAGACATGTATTTTAGATTAATGTGATTGATAGATTTGAGCCGAGTAGGAGTGATTTAGTGAGGAGTTGTACATGATAAGCTTCCTGCCATGCCAGTAGGTTTCTTGTTCCCTGTTGCTGGGTATCTGGGTCCTGTTGAACTACATGGGTCCTGTTCGATCTCAACATACAGCTCCGGTGGTGTGGTGGCAACTGGACCTAACTTTCCTTTGGTTTGGATCCTCGCCCGGGCACCTTTCTCTAGCTGATCCAATGGTTTGGCACCATGCCTATGGCTTCCTTCTTCTTTTGACTTGGCTTTTTCATCTGCTTGTGTCAGCTTTGCCTGGCTGACTGGTTTCCGAAGGAGATTCTTGAGCAACATTGGTAAATTCATTGATAGCAGGGCTGACACCAAGTCTCTGAAGTGGAGTTGCCCGGTGGGTCGTGAGAGCTCATATGGGATCTGGTTGGCGCAAGATGCTCTTTGCCACATGGACAACCTTTTCTACCTAACCTGTTTGCTTGAGGGTAGTGAGGACTCGTGACGTGGTTGAAGCCAAACTCTAGCTTAGCAAATCGTTCAAACTCTCCCACTCTTGTGGCCCATTATCTGAAACAACGACCTCTGGGATTCCATATCGTGCAAATGTAGGTTGTATGAGTCTTCATGTCCCTTTCTGGATATGAAATGTTTTCTAATGCAATCGGTCCCTCCAGTAGAACTTCTAGTTATTATCTTTAGGCCATCATGTCTATCAGTTCAAACTTACGACACTTGGGGTCAATTTCACCTAACTCATTGTAACTTATTATCAATCGTAAGGACATATGACACATTGAAGCCCTACGGTAGATGTCATGGGATATGATGGGTTAGAATGACTGGTCCTGACCTTTTCTCAATCCTCTTACATGCCATAAAGGTGTCACTTCAGTTGGGATAACGTATATTATGCCATTGAAATGAGGAAGAATTTTCCTCCAGCACCCTCACCCTGGATAGCAGTCTTGAAAACAACTTAGATTGAGGCAAATTGTAAGGCAGATTGAAGGTATATTAAAGTTTCTGTTTGCTGTTGGCTGATTGGCCTCACATCTAGTGAGTAAATACGCAGCTCAAGCAAATCATTTGTTATCATGGAGCCATCATGAAATCTACAGGTACAATTACCTGTGAACAGCACCATCCCTGCACAAGTGATCAGAGACTGCAAGCAAAGCATGACGCAGCTTCGCTTTTCAGTGGTAACTTCCACTGCAGCCAACCATGACCATGGCTAAGCTACAAAAGATCCATTACACCCTCCACACACAATGCCCACACTACTGGTAAACCTCTCTCCCAAACCATTCATTATTCACAAACTTACAACCAATGGCATCTACAGATCTTAAAGAAACTACAACTCAGGATGAAACAAGGATATATGGCTAAAATCTTCAATACTGGTCACAAATGTATTTCACTGGTGACAGGGGTTACCAAAATCAAATGAGGAATAAAGAAGCTAATTTGTTGTTTGGGGCCTACGGGATGACTGGCAGAAGAATACCCCTACCATCAACTCACATGCATTTTGCATTTTATTATTAATTTCATGTGTGGCGGAATATACAATGTATGTATGTTTAACAAAACTGAATTCAGAACTGTTTATTAATGGGAATGTTTAACTGTGTTATTGTTACAGCTGAGTACATGAATGAAGCTGTGTCATCTCAAGTCTTTCTGAGTGCTGGCATCGTAGCTGAAGTACCAATGTATAACAATCAGAGTCGCTATCTGGTCTTTTTTGATGATGGCTTCGCTCAGTACAATGTTCTGACTAAGATACATCTAGTGTATGAAGCAAGTAAGTACACATTACAAGCGTATACAATACATGTATGTACGTGTGTCTAAGATGGATAGTTGATATTATACAATAATTATCGGTTTTGGAAGTTGACAAACTATAGTTCTCGAGGCAAACCCAGTCGATTCCCAGAATCGACTGTCCACCTGAAATAAACCATGTGATATTAGTTTTACTGTACCTCATAAATATTCACAATTTCGTCGAGATCGGTATCGGTAAGTGCAGCAAAATGTTCGTGTTCGTGAGTCACCATTAACTTCATGTAGGTCGCATCGAGACTCACATATGCGCACTGCAAACTTTTGCTAGGATGCGCAGTGAGATGTTACATGTGTAACAGTTCCTACGGAGATTCCCCGGCCTACACGCTGGTGATTAGAAAATATATCCACTGCCAGTGATGGTGAATTGACCAATTGGGATTCAGCTGTAGGTCATGAACATTTATGAGGTATAGTAGGCCTAATGATTCATAATAGAGTAAAACCCCGTTCACACTGGATAAACATTTAGGGTAAATTAACTGAGACGATGGGTAACATTCCAACGGGTTAATCTTCCCACTGTCCACACTTGGATTTATTGACGCAGTTAGAAATACCGAGACGATGGGTAAATTAACCGAGCTGCCCCAAAAAAGCTGCTCGAAGTTTACGCACTCCATTATTGGCTTTTCCGATTGTGATCGGAAAAGGTATTGCTTTTGTTCTGTTTTTTTTGGCTTTTCCGATTTCAATCGGAAAAGGTATTGCTTTTGTTCTGTTTTTTTTTTTTTTGGCTTTTTCGATTTCAATCGGAAAAGGTATTGTTTTTGTTCTGATTTTTTTTTTTTTTCTTCTTCTTCTTCTTCTTCTTCTTCTTCTTCTTTTTCTTGTCGTTGAGTTACCATAGACTTTTGTCGGCGGCACTTTGGTCTCTTTAAAACAACCGATTTTAACCAAACTTGGTCAAAACAAAGACCCCATAGCGAAGTTGTTTCCCGAAACATTTCGTCATCATGACGTCATCAGGTGTCATGTGACCAGCGATTTGAATTTAATAATCAAAATATTCAAAAATCAACAAAAAATCAACGGTTTGAGATATTAAGTTGATTCTTTCACCAATAGACAATGTTAGGCAAGGTCTTTCATTTGTGTTACATTGCTTGACCTCTGTGGCCTCTACTTCCGGTCAAACAGGAAGTAGCTCCTCATTTAAAAGTAGTAAGAGCTATGATCATGATTCTTTCACCAATAGACAATGTTAGGCAAGGTCTTTCATTTGTGTTACATTGCTTGACCTCTGTGGCCTCTACTTCCGGTCAAACAGGAAGTAGCTCCTCATTTAAAAGTGGTAAGAGCTATGATCATGATTCTTTCACCAATCAACAATGTTAGGCAAGGTCTTTCATTTGTGACACATTGCTTGACCTCTGTGACCTCCACTTCCGGTCAAACAGGAAGTAGCTCCTCATTTAAAAGTAGTAAGAGCTATGATCATGATTCTTTCACCAATAGACAATGTTAGGCAAGGTCTTTCTTTGTGACACATTGCTTGACCTCTGTGACCTCTACTTCCGGTCAAACAGGAAGTAGCTCCTCATTTAAATGTTGCAAGAGCTATGAGTATAATTCTTTCACCATTTTAGACAATTAGGCAAGGTCTCTCATTTGTGACACATTGCTTGACCTCTGTGACCTCTACTTCCGGTCAAACAGGAAGCATCTTCTGATTTTAAAGTGGTATTAAAGAGCTATGATCATGATTCTTTCGCCAAAATTCAATGTTAGGCAAGGTCTTTCTTTGTGACACAAATATGACCAATTCATGTGAGTTTATGATTAAAGGTGCACACTTCAAAGGTATAAAACATGAGATCTTAATCAACTGTCTTTGTGTGTATAAGGTTATGACAATTTTTTCAATAAAAGTGGAAGCGGAAAAGCCATGTGTTCTGTTTTCAACTGACACAATCTCTAGTTTCTTCTTCTTCTTCTTCTCCTCAATTCGTATAGACTTTGTACACAAATTTTGTCTGCGGCACTTTGGTAGTTTTTTAACAGCCGATCTTAACCAAACTTGGTCTGAAGGAAGTCCATATAGGGTAGTTGTCTCCCGAAACTTTTCGTCATCATGACGTCATCGGGTGTCATGTGACAAGCAATTTGAATTTAATAATCAAAATCTTTAAAAATCAACAAAAAACCAACGGTTGGAGATATTAAGTTGATTCTTTCACCAAAAGTGATTATTAGGCAGGGTCTTTCTTTGTGACACATTGCTTGACCTTTGTGACCTCTACTTCCGGTCAAACAGGAAGTAGCTCCTCATTTAAAAGTGGTAAGAGCTAGGATCATGATTCTTTCACCAATATACAATGTTAGGCAAGGTCTTTCATTTGTGACACATTGCTTGACCTCTGTGACCTCTACTTCCGGTCAAACAGGAAGTAGCTCCTCATTTAAAAGTGGTAAGAGCTGTGATCATGAATCTTTCGCCAATAGACAATGTTAGGCAAGGTCTTTTATTTGTGATACATTGCTTGACCTCTGTGACCTCTACTTCCGGTCAAACAGGAAGTAGCTCCTCATTTAAAAGTGATAAGAGCTATGATCATGATTCTTTCACAAATAGACAATGTTAGGGAAGGTCTTTCATTTGTGAAACATTACTTGACCTCTGTGACCTATACTTCCGGTCAAACAGGAAGTAGCTCATCATTTAAAAGTGGTTAGAGCTGTGATCATGATTCTTTCACCAATAGTCAATGTTAGGCAATGTCTTTCTTTATGAAACATTGCTTGACCTCTGTGACCTCTACTTCCGGTCAAACATGAAGTAGCTTCTCATTTAAAAGTGGTAAGGGCTTTGATCATGATTCTTTCACCAAAAGTCAATGTTAGACAATTTTTTTTGTGACACAATTCTAAATGACAAGCAATGTGTTCCATAAACCCTGCAACTAAATGTGTTAAACTTTAGTTTTCTACATTGAAATAATTGATACTTTTAAACCACATGTCTTAAACTGACAAAATAAGTTATACAATTTGAGAAATATTCTATATCATATGCGGAAAAGCCATGTGTTCTGTTTTCACAGACACAATTTCTAGTTTTTCTTTTTTCTTCATCTTCTTCTCCTCAATTTGTATTGACTTTGTACACAAATTTTGTTTGCGGCACTTTGGTCATTTTTTAGCAGCCGATTTTAACCAAACTTGGTCTGAAGGAAGTCCATATAGGGTAGTTGTCTCCCGAAACTTTTCGGCATCATGACATCATCAGAGGTCATGTGACAAGCGATTTGAATTTAATCATCAAAATCTTTAAAAATCATCAAAAATTCAACAGTTTGAGATATTAAGTTGATTCTTTCACCAAAAGTGATTGTTAGGCAGGGTCTTTCTTTGTGACACATTGCTTGACCTCTGTGTCCTCTACTTCCGGTCAAACAGGAAGTAGCTCCTCATTTAAAAGTGTAAGAGCTAGGATCATGATTCTTTCACCAAAAGTGATTGTTAGGCAGGGTCTTTCTTTGTGACACATTGCTTGACCTCTGTGACCTCTACCTCCGGTCAAACAGGAAGTAGCTCCTCATTTAAAAGTGGTAAGAGCTAGGATCATGATTCTTTCACAAAAAGTGAATGTTAGGTAAGGTCTTTCTTTGTGATACATTGGTTGACCCCTGTGACCTCTACTTCCGGTCAAACCTGAAGTAGCTCCTCATTTTAAAGTGGTAAGAGCTAGGATCAGGATTCTTTCACCAAAGGCAAGGTCTTTCTTTTTGACACAAACATGGCCAAGTATATTTAAAGTAGGCTTAATATCTTAATCAAATGTCTTTGTGTGTAAAAGGTTTTGCCAATTTATTTGAATATCATAAAACGGAAAAGCCTTGTGTTCTCTTTTCAAGAGACACAATCTCTAGTTTTCTTCGCTTCTGTTGCTTCCTTGTAGTGCTAGGTCAACAAAATGAACTATAGTTTGGTGACCAAAAAAAAAGAAGAAAAACTGAGAGAATTTCGACGTACCAAACACCGATGTCAAACACATTATGCAAAAACACAGTTGGACTGAGTGTCCAGTGTACATCACACCGGCGATCTACCGATGTGTATGCATTGTAATTTTTGTTGTGAGATCCCTGTAAAATATTCCTTCCAAACTACCATAAATTGCATTTTCCCGATGAACTAAATCTTACTTGAATTTCACTCAGTTATTATGTCCCATTGGCCAAGTAGAAACACTGTTAAATCCTTCTGAAATCAACGATCGCATTGTGACTCTGGACGTAAACATCGATCACGCACGCCATTTTCGAATTTTTCATGCCATGCGAAACCACGGGTTTCGGCAGGAAGCTTTCACGTACATGTATACATGTACACCAACATGTGTACAGTACTCAACGTATGTACATGTACAATGACATGTGTGTATGTGGCATGCATGCCGGTGAAGTAGCGCTCGGAAGGACCAAAATATTTCGCATCAGGAATAGATGTGTTGTCGGGGAAGAACGAATTGTTTTCGGGGTTTTTTCGTGTTCGTTGTCTGTGTGCAATGATATTAAATGTAAATTGTACAACTGTATTGACAACACACAATCGACACCAATTTCATGTGCGTAATATAGGCCTGTGAAAGGTCAATCACTGATGCTACACGATCATTGGGAGATTTAACCGAGACGACGCGTCCGCACAGGATTTTCTGGCTCGGTTAAACTGACCTGGTCAATGTTCCTGGCCACCTTTAGCTCGGTTAAACTACCCGGTACCCACGCAGCTCGGTTAAGTTACCTGTCACGTAAGTTACCCAGGCTGTCCGCACTGGACTTGAAATGGGTAAGTTACCCATTGGCTCGGTTAGTTTTCCCAAAATAAGTCCAATGTGAACAGGGCTTAAGTTTGCAGAGACACCGTGTATAATCTCATTCTTAGATGTGTGGTTCTGAAAAGAACTGGTGAGAATGGTCTGGACGTTCCGGCTAGTGTACTCACTGGCAGTCCTCATGTTGTTCATATGAATAATTGATGAACTGTCAAATCTGTTATTGCCACTTAGCAGCAGTATTTGACAGTAGATGGCAGAACATGTGGACCTCAATATAATCTGTTTGGTTTAATTAAGATTGTATTCATCATCATTTGATCTATTTAAGCAGTAGTTTTTATTATTGATTTCAAGGTGACAATGTGTGGGAAGACATGTCCGAAGAGTGTGTGGAATTCATCAAAGAATACTTGGAGAAATATCCAGAAAGGCCCATGGTGCGCCTACACTGTGGTCAGTGCATCAAAACAGAATGGAAGGGAATATGGTAAGTCATATACGGTGGCAAACAGCTTGCTGTACTATGGAGAGTCTGCACTCTAGTCTGCATCAATCTGATGAAGAAATAATAGGTACAGTTCTAGACCTTTGTTACATTGCAGAACAGACAACCATGGCATCCTGTCTCCCGCACAGTTTTCTGTGATTTTTCTTTTCCTTGAATAGTACGAGTATTCCAGTTGTGCTTCAGCATTTACAGACTGTGTCACATTCTTGTACAATTGAAACCTGATTGCGTTTCTTTAATGTGTCATATTATGATATAGTATCAGGCCCAAATGCAGAGGTGTTTGTTAACATGTCATGTTATTTGGGTATTCATAGAAAATGATACTCCTAGAGTCTTTTTATACTCAAGTTCAACCAAATGCATGTATTGAACTTTGTCTGTAAGCCATTGGCATTGTGAGTTTCACCACATGAAAGAACGTACTTCATACACCAATAGCATTGTATGATTCTAATGTCTTGAATTGATCATTGCATGTTGATATACAGGTGGCGTGCCAAAGTGTTAAAGGTGGATGGGTCATTAGTTCATATGACCTTCCCCAATGATAAACGGAATGAATGGATCTACAGAGGATCACCCAGACTAGAGCCACTTCATAGAGAATTGGTAAGCATGGTACCAATCAACATAAACACAAATAAAATGTATTATGATTCTTCTTGTAGATAATATCTTATAGGTTTGACAATCTCTCTCTAGAAAATTGTAGGAGAAACTTGGACAAAAATTAGTCTCTTTGCTAAAGCAAAACAGTTTTCAGTGCAGTGTATATTTATCAGGCACTGCATTGTTTTGAACCAATAATATGTTGAACTGCTTGTGTAGCCATGCAGCCAACCAGTGCTCATAGGTTGCATGTAAATTGTACACAAAAGTACTTATTAGAAAAACCAACTACAGTAACTATGACAATCCATCCTAATACATTTACCTGCGAAAAAAATGATGTTCTTTTGTGACAGGGTAATATTTTATGAGTTAAAAAAGTAAAAAGTCTTCTGTATTCTCCCTCTTAATGATTACACTTTCCAGAGAATCTGAAATGGTTCTCAGTTTTATGGTAAGAAATGTCAACAAATCACCATTGTTGTGACTAGTCTACCAGATATCAGGTCTTTATTAAAGGCATGTGGAGTCACATCAAGTTTCTGTTTAATACAACTGCAGTAATTTCTTATTTTAGATTGGGTCAAGTCAGATTCATTTGTCTGGAAATAAAGGGAAATAAAATAAGCTGTAGGTAGCTGGTCCAGTATACATTTACATCACATACATTGCATATTGTTGAATGGGATGGCACAATGATGCAATCACACTGACTGATTGTGACATCAATCTCTGATTGATGGAATGTTTCATGGAGCACCTTATCAAGCTCCACTCTTGAATGGACATGGATGGGCCAGGCAGGACTCAAGTACTTCCAAATGTGTGGTTTCCATTGCATACAAATCTTACAGAGTGAACAATGATCAAGTAAAGATATTCTTTCCTTGACACAATCTGCGCTGGAAAGGTCACTTATTTTCACCCAGAAGCATTTCTAGATATCTGTAGAGTAATATTTGTGCCAGTTGTGATAATGATATTTGCCTTCCTGATGGTATATTTAGGAGACAGCCAAGTATCTGAGGGAGTCTGGAAGATTAATTGCAAATAGTAGCGTTACTAAGAAGCGAGGAGGTCCATGTGTGGAGTACCAACGAGTCAAACCTGACCTCATGGTGCCAGGTCAGTCTTCATGTAGTTGTCTTTAGTACTACAATTATACTGAATTAACAAAAGAAGCATAGATAATATCAAAAATGATGTATCACAATACTATTGCTTGACAAACCAGAATACTCATTATGTTTAGAGCTAGGTTAATATTTGATTGGTTTGATGTTGGCACAATCAGGCCATGTCAATGATTTTGATTCTAACCGACCATCCTATGTTAACATACCAGTGCTCTTGAGTCATACACCGCGTTTACACTGAATCCGGCAAGGGGGATTGAAGGGGGATTCAATCCTGCAAGGGGGATTGAAGCGGGATTAACGGCGAGTGTAAACGCGAGAGCGATCGGGATTCAATCCCCCTTTTTAATCGCCCTTTTGGCGATTCAATCCGGCAATTGCAGGATTCAACCCCGCAATATTTGAGTGTAAACGCTATTGCAGGATTCGATCCCGCAATCTGACACGGCCACATCCTGTGTACAGAAAACCCCCGCGAAACATGTATAAGGGACGTGTCGTGATCAGCTGTGTATACAGTATTATGTTTTTTATAGCTTCACACTCACAGTTACATGTATAACATCGAAGCTAGACAGAGCACGCTGTGTACGATCTGAAGCAGGCTATCTAGGCCGTGGCGATTTCTTTTTCTTTTAGCTTGCCTGATATTAAAACTTGCCTGAGATTTTCTGGAATCCACGATTATAATTTGGTATAAATATCAGTAGTCGTAAGGCTTCCGAAACTTTGTGTAGTAGATCACGCATCATGTAGCAACTTGTGGCCGACGCTGTTTTATCCGATATCCCTGGCCGACCGTACACAAAAAACTTTTTTTTTCAGCGAGCATACACAATTTATTGTATGACAGAAATTAACAGCGGTTATAAACGCACGTGGTCCAGCAACTCGGGACCGCGTAAGTCTTGGTTCAAGACGTTAATTGTTGCTGTGAATACTCGAACGTACGAACCGATGATTGTGTTAGGCCTGGGCGATTAACTCGATTAATCGCGATTACATTCCTGTGTCGATTACTCGATTAGTAAATTCTGAACTACTCGATTAATCGTGCCAGCGCGATTAGTGCCTTCGAGTTGCGATTAATTCCATGAGTTACTACTATTCTCATTCGATCAATAGCCATGCCGTGTGTGTTGCATTGAGCAGCTGCATAGACTTGATGACAAGTCGTTAGACATTCGTGTTTTGTCCATCCGTCCGTCAATATCATGCATCGTTCGTATAGTGAGGCAACGTAATCTTGATTCAGTAGGGGTCGAGGGTGTTTATGTACCGCAGTCGCGTCCCCGCATGTTGGACATTATGCAGGACGTACACAGTGTAATGTGAACACGAACACCGTACCCCTGGTGTAGCGATACAATTACCGACTTGATATCACGTCTGCTTGCTGCACGTGCACCGGATGCCCCCCAATTGTGACAGCACCATGACAACATTTTGAGATTACACTGTAATTGGCCAGTAGCCCTTCTAATAATACTGCCTTATATGGTCAACGTGGATGAGGCATGAATGAGGGCTATACCATTTCGCTGTTTATTGAGGTACATTTAGTTATGTTGCATTTTCAATGAATACTATTTATCTCACTTAGTAATAAAACGAAAGGTTGTCGGGACTTGTCGCACACATGAGTTTTTGGATACATACAGTTTAAACGTGTCGGGGTGAATATTTATTCAAGCCTGACAGCTGACAGCGAAGTTTTTCTCAACTTCTTAGGCCCACGTGTTTACAATGGATTCGGCTACAGCCGGCCATATATGGCCGGCCAGCGAGGCTTGGCGCATGGCGCGATGGCATTCAACTACTCGAGTACAGACGCTACTCGATTATACAATTACTGTACTGGACTACTGTATCGTATCGTATGATAATCGTGAAGTGAACATGTGGAGTAATCGTGAAATGTGAAATAATCGCGATGTGTTTAGTAATCGTGAGCTGTGTAATAATCGTGTTCACTGTTCAGCCTACATGGGGTGTACATAATGTGTCATCGTGTACATGTACTATCGTTGACCTGTACATGCATGTATGGGACTACGTCTGTGTGTACGGTACGTACGTGAGACAGTTACTGCATGCCTTGTCGGCCAACACTCCGCGAAATTACCCTACTTTACTGAAGGCATACCAATAATTATGGACGATATTAGCTTCACGAATTTTGCATTATACCTTATCAGAACAAAAATGGCATTGCTCAATGCCTCAGAAATCGGAACTGATCGATGTTGAAACTTGTAAGAATCAATGCATTACGCTAGTGCAGTTTACTGCAGTGCCGCTATGATGAATACAAGGTACATGCTGCTTGTATAGTCACTTCCGGGTAATCGCGATTAATCGATTAATCGCGATTATTTCCTCCGCGATTAATCGATTAGTGAAAAGCACTAATCGCCCAGGCCTAGATTGTGTACCGTACCTGTATAATGTCCCGCACACGTCACACATTCACAGACCCAGAGTGTCCAAGCAACAACGCGTGCAACGTCTGGTTTCACGACTAGGACCGCGTGGGAATATTTTTCATGTGTAAGAAGTGTGTATAAGACTTTCATTCTGATTGGTTTACAAACGCTATGAAAAAGACAAGGCCGCGTTTTCAGCCAATAGCATACGCTGTTCTGGACATACTTAAAAAACCCCGATCACCTGAGAGTAAAATGGCATTTGTTTATATCACAAGCTTGAGGAAATGTGGGCGACTTTGCGCGACTGGAATATTTTGTTATCATATTGGAATTAATACTAATGTTGGAAAATATAAAGCAGTTAGTATTGTGCAGGTACCGGGGTAAGCTTTTCTGGACTTGCCCAAACGATCGAGAACAGCACATTTTAATTGCCCAAAACTAAATTGTGATCATCCCGAGCTATCGAACAGGCGATTTCTTCGCGGCCTGCCGACACGAATCCCCTCCATGATCGTCATCCGTTGCTTGTGTCTCGAAGTTAAAATATGGGGCATTTCCAGAGCGACAACATGCATTAGATCATGAATCCATTTTGTAACGTTAAAAATCGCGCGAAGTATAGGCCTAGTAGTGTGTAATGTTCAGAAATAAATTTGGTTTGGGAGCGCGCGAAAACGGCAGGCCAGGTCATTTACTGCGCACGCTCATTAACCTTCCACGGTGGCTTTTCCGGTATGAAAGGAGGATTGAAGGTGGATCGGGATCGAGTGTAAACGCGACAGGCATAATCCCCCTCTGTGATTGCCGGATCGAATCCTCCTAGGTGGATTCAGTGTAAACGCGGTCATATTGATATACTTACATGTACATATCACATTATCACTGCCAATGTTTAAATAGAAAGAAATATGATGTGAAATACAAATACATGTACTTTCTTATTTTCTACATGTAAAATCTACATTGTGTGCTCGAAATTTCGAACAAAAGTGAACAATTAATTATGACAGTTGATACAATTGTCATGGTGCTATTTTGTTTGTATACAGCTGTTGACATTTTAGCTGTGGCAGAAGGAAAGACCCCATTGATCAAACCAATGTTTAAGCCTCTGTCTAGAGGTGGCTGTACTTCTAGGCCAGTGGATGATATGCCTGTAGTCCAATGGGCTGTTGTAACACTCAAAAGTAAGTAGCTTATTTTCTTATTCATCTTTGAAGTCACTTTTGTGGGTATCTTCATTTCAGAATTTTCTACTTGTGCTCAACAAACAGAACCAGATATGAAAACTTAGCGTCATGTGAAATCATGTCCATGGTTTGTGAGGGCAATCACTGTACATATGTAGGGAGTGTTCTCCTGAAAATAGTTCACACTTTCAGTGTTCACTGTACAAAAGATTTCTTTGGGGAGTGAGAGATTTTGTGTTAAAAGTCAACATGTAATTTATGTTTTACTTTAATTTCCTCTCAAAAAGTATATCAATGCCCTTGGGAATTGCTACAACTTGAATGGGTTATGTAATTTATGTAAATGTGTATTTGTATGTTTACTTTTGTTGTAGAATGGTGTGAGAGTCGCAATCTCTCACCAAGATTTGAAGATCTTTCAAATGAAGATTTAGGTGGTCTGTTAGAAAGAGTTTATACAGAAGGCCATCATGAGCAACCTGATGTCTTTACTGATGAAACACTGTATGGTAAGTTCACTTTCAGATTGTAATGATTGCCTCATGTTTGTGCTTAAAACATGTTGTATTACCTTTTGCATGGAAGTGATTTGTATTTCTGTGTTATTATTAAAGTGTAGGAAGTACAATTGTTTCATGTGATATAAACACACAGTGTCAATCTCACACCATTGGTCTGTTTTGTTTCATGTGATATAAACACACAGTGTCAATCTTACACCATTGGTCTGTTTTGTTTCATGTGATATAAACACACAGTGTCAATCTTACACCATTGGTCTGTTTTGTTTCATGTGATATAAACACACAGTGTCAATCTCACACCATTGGTCTGTTTTGTTTCATGTGATATAAACACACAGTGTCAATCTTACACCATTGGTCTGTTTTGTTTCATGTGATATAAACACACAGTGTCAATCTCACACCATTGGTCTGTTTTGTTTCATGTGATATAAACACACAGTGTCAATCTCACACCATTGGTCTGTTTTGTTTCATGTGATATAAACACACAGTGTCAATCTTACACCATTGGTCTGTTTTGTTTCATGTGATATAAACACACAGTGTCAATCTCACACCATTGGTCTGTTTTGTTTAATGTGATATAAACACACAGTGTCAATCTTACACCATTGGTCTGTTTTGTTTAATGTGATATAAACACACAGTGTCAATCTCACACCATTGGTCTGTTTTGTTTAATGTGATATAAACACACAGTGTCAATCTCACACCATTGGTCTGTTTTGTTTCCAAAATGATGCTTTCATTATAATTTAAAAATGTTTAAAGGTACAGTACAGGATTGGTATTAACATACCCGAACATAAATTTTCAAAGATTTACATGTAACTTTCAGGGCATGAAGATGGTGCTGGTAGAAGCATATCCAGAAATTAGTAAAACAAAGACTGAAAACAGTTTTGATCTTAGGGTAACATGGGTAAGATCAAAACCATTCTTTATGTTTTAAAGGCATTGCATACGTTTGGTAATGACTCTGAAAATTTATGGCAATAAAAACTTACTTGGTGAGAAGTACAGCTGTTTTGGATAGTATAATGCATATTGAGAAACGTTCAATTCGAAGTACCGCGGTTATGGAAAAATATGTCACTTTTTATCTCCAAAAATTATGAATCTGAGAAGCATTATGGCCGTAACGCTTCTCAGCTATTGACTTACTGTTCTCTGGCGTGAAATAACCGCTCTAGTTTGTCGCAAAAATCTCAAAAACGCTACCACCTTTTGAATTGAAACTTTCACAGGTTAGTTTTATGGTATATATATTCAATTATATTAGTTTGAAACAAACAGTAGGCTCAAATTACCAAACGTAAGCAATCCCTTTTAAAGAAAAATTGATTAGTTTTCTCTTGACTCAGATGTCCAATTGAGCTCCAATTTTCAGTCACAGGTTTATCATTTCCTGTACATGTTGGATTTGACTTCATCTGAACTAAAATTGATGACCAGTGGTCAAACACATAGCTTGAATACATCAATATGATTACAACATTCATGTATTATACAGTGCATGCAATGAATGAAGATTTCGGGTTACAGTGATACATGTATAATGTTGACTATTGATTTATTGCAGGTCTTCGTTGTTCTCTAAGTACCTATTTTACTGAACCTCCCATCAGCCGCAAAATAGACCTCTACAGAGATGCAGAATTTGCCAAAGCAAACAAAGCTTTTATGGCGATCACGCAATATGAAGATATTCATCAAGTAGAAATGAAACCAATGATGCCACGACCAGGGCTTAATAGACGAGACATGGTGAAACTTCTCAAGTCAGGCTTAGTATCCCTGAATAATCCATTAGGTCTGTTGAGACTAGTGTGGATCTTCATGCAACCTTTCATTGGTAGAGCCAATGGAAAGATCAAGGTAAATCAAACTACTATCAATCAGTATTATATTTCAGGGTTCACATCAATCACAATCAAGCACTCATATCTGTATATCATAGTCATTTTACCTTTTATTGATAGACTTTTCCAAGAAAGCTTTTCTTCCACATTTTGGATTTGTTTAACAGGGATGAGATTTCTCAGATTAAAATCTGGTTTCAGATTTTTTGGTTTTGGATTTCAGTTTTCTTTTTTCTCACAGGGTGTGTACAAAAGTATAGAAGATTTGCAAATTTCAGACTTTTTATGCTCCCTGTCAGCTGTTTTCAGACTTTTTTTTTTATCTTTGGTCAATCTCATCCCTGGTTTAAGTAGGAGATAAAAGCTGATAGTAGCCTCTTCTCAGAAAAGCATACTTCCTGAAGTGTTTCTTTTGTGGCATATATTTTGTACAGCCAATACTAAAAAAAAACTATAAAAATACCCCCCAAAATAATACAATTTCTTTTTTCCTTTTTTGTCAGAAGACATGTTGATATGATCAATATTTCTTTTTATTAGATTTCAGTCTTTGCATGTGAAGTTATGATTATTTGATGAATTTTACATTCATTTACATGCATTTGCTAGTTTCAATTTACACTTTCAATAAAAAGATAATGGAAACGTGATGACAGACTAATAGTTAAATTGAATTGAAGGTCTTGTGAATTTAGTTAGATATTAAACCAATGTTGTTCTAAAATTAACTTGAATCAGGCTGTACATTGAATAACATAATAACCTTTTGCCTGTTCCCTTTTGCAGTCTCCTGATCTTGATTTACTTCAAATGAAACATGTCTTATGTAAGGTTGCCAAGTCTGGTTTGCCATACTATGAGATCAATGCTCCTTCCTTGGGACTTAGTGATGGTCAGGAACAAAGGATTTATGCAACTGGTAATCGTTTCTACTGCCCACATCGTTCAATCAGTTTGTACTTATCCAAAACCAATCCAGAATGTCCTGATTTCCTGCAGCAACCCAGGTATTATTCTCCATCTTCATTATCTATCATAACACCCCATGCATAGATTCTGTCTTGTGATTGGTTTATAGTGCATCACATGACATGTCATATTTTTACTAGAAAAGGTGCTAGGCTTGTTCGATATCCAGTTATGGGCATTTCGAAATATTGTGAAGAAAATATTGCAATATTATCGTGGTGACGTCATCTTTTTCTTTTCGAGCATTTTTATTATGTAAACATGCACGGTTACCGATGTTGCTAAAGTTCTATCGTTGCGAGATCCCTGTAAAGATATTCTGATCGTCCTTGCAAATTGGATTTTCCTGATCAACTAAATCTTACTTGAATTTCAGTGGGTTATTTTGTCCATTTGGCCAAGTAGAAACACACTTTTCACATACCGAAATAATATTGTGCAAAAGCCTTCTAAAAACGACTATATTTGAATGTTTTTTCTTTCATATAGCTCAGATTTAATTGTTTCATGGGTTGAAATCTCAACCAGCGCCAGGTTGAGACACGATCACCAGAAACACGGCATTTCATTTCTGTAGAAATCAACTCCATCGCCTTTTTAATCGGTATCGCTATCGCCTTTTAATCGGCATCGCTATCGCCTTTTAATCGGCATCGCTATCGCCTTTTAATCGGCATCGCTATCGCCTTTTAATCGGCATCGCTATCGCCTTTTAATCGGTATCGCTATCGCCTTTTAATCGGCATCGCTATCGTCTTTTAATCGGTATCGCTATCGCCTTTTAATCGGCATCGCTATCGCCTTTTCATCGGTATCGCTATCGCCTTTTCATCGGCATCGCTATCGCCTTTTAATCGGCATCGCTATCGCCTTTTAATCGGCATCGCTATCGCCTTTTCATCGGTATCGCTATCGCCTTTTAATCGGCATCGCTATCGCCTTTTAATCGGCATCGCTATCGCCTTTTAATCGCTATCGCTATTGCCTTTTAATCGCCATAGCTATCGCCTTTTAATCGGTATCGCTATCGCCTTTTCATCGGCATCGCTATCGCCTTTTCATCGGCATCGCTATCGCCTTTTCATCGGTATCGCTATCGCCTTTTAATCGGCATCGCTATCGCCTTTTCATCGGTATCGTTATCGCCTTTTAATTGGCATCGCTATCGCCTTTTCATCGGTATCAGCAACCTACCCTGAGTAGTTTTTTGGCGATACTTGCCGATAACATTTGAACGTCATGCAACTCCATAGGCACTAAACACGCTAATTAGCGATAGTGTGGGCTATGGAAACAGCTGCTTTAATAAAGGTTTACTGTAATCAAAACTCATATGAAGTTAAATACATCTGTATTGTTATAAAACACAACCCGTCTATCATTGTTTGTCCTAAAAAATATTGTATATAGGAAAAGGAGGTATTTTAGACCCATAATTTAACACCCCACTTTTCGCGACAAAAAAGCTTCCTTACGTCACATGCAGAACGCCGCGCAGTATACTGTGGTGCGAGCCTATACTAGTTCTGTATGTGACGTCACACGCTATCGTTGCATGGATCGGTTCCAAGGGGGACTTTTTGGGGGGGGGGGCGGGGCATACATGTACTGATTTTGTATTTTTGGGGTCAAAATTAAGCACTTACATGGAAATATAAACTTCATGGTCATAAATTATGTTTTAAGCAAAAGTTTTAGAGCACTTTCACCCCTTTCCCAAATTTGATTACAGTAAACCTTTAATCAGAAAAACTTAGCAGTATTTAGCGATATCCACTTACCACTAAATAGCGATGGGCCTGTGGAAACACGCTGTATGATGCAGATGTGTACACATTGGATGCCTTGTATGTATCATCTATGAACACTGTGTGTACCTGTCATCATGCATTATATCATTATGTTTCATCATGTTGAATTCAAAGAAGCTTTTTAATTGATTTTTCTTTTGATGAAGCATTGATAACGTTCAGTTAATATTGTGCAGAGACCATGTGGTATCATTTCAAGTTGATTTTGTTTTCTTACAATTGTTAAGGACCAAGATATCTTTCAAGCATGAGGTAGTGTGGTTTGAAGCTAAACCATTGGATCCCAGTGCTATCAACACATTAATGCAAGATGTAGCTTCAGCTGCCAAACTGAGTCGTCCGTACAGTAATACAGATATAAGAGCCACACCATGGGCCAATCTACTGGAGGCAATTGAAGATTTCTCCGAGCATCTTAGGATGGGATATCGTAAAAATACTCAGGTGACTTCAGCAAGTGCTATGACAACCACAACAACAAGTAGAAGTGTCGTAGGCAAACAAGGCAATGTGCAACCAGTAAGAGGAGTTCCAGATAAATCAAACAGCCGACAGCCCCCGGTGAGTATTCTACAGTTAATATTAAGATGCTCATGTCCAACTTCCCACTAATATTGGCGTTCAGTTTTAAGATTAGTTTGGTATGCAAATTTCTGCATAAATTGCTGGAATGAATCTTTACAAGTAACAAAATGTGTATATTGGCTTTTCAGTTGAAACCAAGCATTCAACATGGACTTTCAACCCAAAGTGGAAAGGAAATAGTGCTTCCAAAATACCCTACAAAACTACAGGTATGTATGATACTGTGCACATATTGTCTTCCATTATGCTTTAGTGTACATCTATTATACCCATGCAACTTGCAAGAGACTTTGAAAGGGCAATGTTTCTATCAGATTATATCTAATCATCAAATAACCACAAGGGAAACTGACTGAATTTAAAGTCATTAAAAAGTGAACAAAGAAAAATTACTGGAGCGTGAACTCTGAATACTGTACAGGCGCTCTACCAACTGAGTCAACTATCTTTGTTGGTTTGGCAGTCAGAAGCCACAAAACCACGCACACACCTCCGTGCCCCAGGGATCGTTTCATTGATACGCATAGCACAGAGCTACCAAGTCTCACGTATTGTGCGTGAGACTCACGCATTTAGGGTCCGTCTCACGGTCTCACGCATGACACCCATATTTCTCACGCATCGGGACCCGACAAGGAAAAAAAAATAAAAAGTATTATTATTTGCATTGATTCCCTTTTGTTTTTCAAAATAAATAAAAAAAAAAGAGAAAAAGGTCACTTAAGTATGCACCAGATCGCACCATTAAGAGCTAAAAATTGAAAAAGCTCCCTACCATGGGAGGGGGAACACCCCCTCCCCCACTTGGTTGCTCTGCTCCCTCACTTTCCCGCATATGTGTGTGCGCTGAGACGCCGCGTCATGAAAATCTCTCATGAAAAAATGTTGAACTTGGCATCTCTGATAGCAATGCTGCAACCTGAGAACGGTACATTAAATCCAGTAATTTGTTCTTTGTTTACTATTGAGAATATATCTAAGAATTTTTTTTAACTTTTTCATTGTGAATCATTATTAGACAGTGAGAAGTGCAGCCATTTTTACAAATTGTTTGATTACTTTCAGTATTACTTAGGATTTATTGGTGAGGATGTTTAGCAGCTATTCCTCCTCCTTGGGCTTAAGGTTGGGCGGTTTTTCGGTATTACCGAATAGTGATGGTTTAAAACAAAAAACCGAAACCAAACCGCAGCTTTTTGAAATAAAAAAGTACCAGCAAAGAAAAAAAACATGGTATTGTAAGATTTGAAGAGCCCCAACTTGTTTGTATTCAGAAAGTTTGTGGTTTCTTGTTTCTTGACCCAGAAATCTGAACCCAGCTTGACAAAAGACCTGTCAATTATTTGTAGACGATGTGTAGACACAGCTGGAGACAGTTCATAAGACATAATAGGATGGGGGAGGGGACATTATGAATTTATTTCTAAGTAAAAGGCTGGTGTCCCTTTCATAAAGCTTCGTCCAATAATGATGCTCGGCTGGCTATCATAATCAATGTTATTGGAGGTCACTGCATTTTGTGACAGCTGAACTTGCTGGTTAAGTTGAAGTTGCTGGTAATATCAAATACCGTTTGTTTGGTGCCAGCATACCGGCTTGTCTAAACTGGAAACTGCCCAAGCCTACTTGTGCTCCATTTCACAAATGGGTCTGTGCAATATTTATGTGCATCATACACAATTTATGATTGAGTATAAAATAAACACAATTGGAAAGATCATCGATGCAAGTAACTAATACTTTGCCATTTTGAAATATATCCTTCATTCTGGATATTTTGTGAAAATCTCTGATGATAGCCTTTGTTTCAGTAGTAGACCCTTACCCTCCATTACCCTTACAAATATCCAGTCAATATTAATACTCACTGCCTGAGTGTGCTTATACTCAGCCTAATATTGATTTCATCATATCAGAAGTTGTCCAAAAACTAACACAAGTGCACATGTGACACCAATGAATGCTTCAAAGGAAAATTGATTTCAAGAATGGCACTGATGTTGTACAACTTTGATATCTGAAAATCACTGCTGTATAAATTGCTTACCATGACAGTTGAACTGAACTGAAGTATTAATGAGAGGAATAAGTGAAGGGACAGAGTTGTGTATATTGAGCCCATGTACAGACAGCATTCACATGTACTTCAGTTCCTGTTGAGGAAGAAGTGAAATAACCTGTGTTATTGATATATCCATGTGACCATGTTTTATCCACACAAAATAAATACTCTGCAAGAAATGTATTTGAAACATCCTTATCACACAGACAGGTATTGATCAGTGTTGATGATGCTGTGATGGACACATCTCCCTGTAATTTGCAGCTCATTGCTTACAGTCAGATATTGATCAAATGATGAGAATTAATGATAAGATATTGAGTTCATTATTGCAGTCCACAGGCCAGACAGATAGCGATGATGATGTCGTCTTTATTGAGATGAAAACTCAGAGCACAGGGGTGAAAGGTGAGGATATGAATATTCCAAACATCTTTAATAGTGCTGTCACTTACCAATTGTTGACCAGAAGTTATCATCATTGTATAAGGAACAATCCACCACAAGTCCTGACATTTCTACCCATCACCATGCTTGTACTATAAGTCCAGCAGGCATGGTGAATGGTTCATACATTTACTGTCCACTAGTAAACACTGCACAGTGAAGTCACCAACATGATAAGGTACATGAAGCTGTAGTTCTGTGTACCTTGGTCTGTCTTGCAAATTATATGCAAGATCATGACTGTTACTCCTAATAATGTGCAGGATGACTGTTACTCCTATTGATTGTGTTGAGAATCCTCTGTAAACGTTGTAATTATGTATTGTGTTGTATGTCATACTGCCTTCCATGTTGCTTGTTAGAATGAACCTTGGCTTATAATGTCTGCAGCATAATGGTCACATGGCATGCCTACCTCTCCTTGAGCAATGTGATTCCCTAATTAGATCTGGTTGCTTTTTTGGCTAACAAGTAAGCCCATATGACTGGCTGTAAGGAGATTAGAATGATGAGGTGAATGTTACCTTCATCTGTATTCATTATAAAATGGTAACATTACACTGGCATTACTGGTATGTCTCACATTTTGTGAGTGTTCAAATCATGTATGCATTATGTCTGTTATGTATAATAATATGCAGGAAGACTGTTACTCATAATAAACAAAATACGTATTGGTCTTGCTGTCCACAGAGTTAAGGATTACTGCCTGCATACATGGTTCATTGTTCAATACCCACATCTAATGGAACATTTTGTGCAGTATAATTGTTTGAAGCTTCATTTCTTTGGGGATCCTACCTAAATATGATCGTAAGCCTGAACATGCTGAAAGGTATAATACATGATTGGCGAAGGTCACAGAACAGCACCCACACTTTGTCTGATCCAATACATGCATGAAATAATACATCTGTGAATATTTGAGTTCTACTGAGTCTTAAGAAAATAGCTAAAACCTGATTCAATTTTCTTATAAAACATGAAGAATGGTTTTGATCTTACCCGCCGAGATCAAAACTGTTTTCTGTCTTTGTTTTACTAAATTTTGGTGAAATGCACCATTTCAGGCTGAATTATTTAAATAGTATGTTTCTACCAGTACCATCTTTATATCCTTAAAGTTTTACATAAATCTGTGAACATTTCTGTTTGGGTATTTTACCAATCATGTACTGTACCTTTAAAAATGTCTTCATAAATTAACATCAGTGAATATTGTTTTTTTTTTTTTGTGAATATAGAGCACAGTTTAGAGAGGCAACAAACAGCCAAGAAGAGTACAAGTCACAGACATCACCACCACCATCACCACTATCATGACAGTATGCATAGACATACTCACTATGGTAACTATCTCATAACAAATACCATTAACTTTACTTGCAATCTTATTATAGGTTTTCCCGGTCATTTTCGGCAAATGAGCGGCCAATTTCATTTTCACGCATTCGTGTTGACGTGATTTTGCCTCCTCGGTTGAAACTGTCACTCGATTTCACTTTGATGCATCCGGATTTACATAGCATTGCATTCAATTAAATTCAACTGTCATTCAGTTTAGCCATGCAACATCGGCATTCAATTTAGCAGAGTAACCGCAAGCAACGATATATACCAGATCGTTACTTACGTTTTCGTTTGAGACAACCAATTTCGCAAAATGAGCAAACAAATGCAAACCCCCTTATTGCAGTGTATTGCAATGGTGTCGCATCTCATCATCCATTTTGAAATGAATAGCCCCTCCTCCGACCAACCTCTCTCTTCGTCCAGATCTCAAATACGTTGCAAACAAATGCAAACCCTTTTACACCTGTTTATTTCTTTGTATCTTGTGTCATTTTCACTTTCCATGAATTTCTATATTTCTTTGATTTGTTATTTGTTTATTCTCAAGAGAGGATTGGTGCCATGGATGTGTATTGAAAATCATGGTGTTGATGTTCAAATTGACTGCAAGCTCAATGTAATCTAAATCATTGGAATGCATCAATCAACCGTCAACATTAGATATTCTCTCGTACAGCGACCGAAAGCTGCCATTATTTTCGAGGATTTTTCAATTACAAACAATTGTTGTCAGTGGACATCACAAAGGTAGTTTCCATACAAGAAGTGAACCATTCTATACCCTTTTTATTCTTGCGGTACATTCATAATTTCAGACAGAACACTAAATTTGCTGAACAATTCACAGAAATGCCTGCCTCAAAACGAATTTGAATGTCTAAGCGCACGCTGCCAAAAGCTGTTGCGGATTTGAATGCTGTTCGAATGGAATTTTTAATTGAAAGGCGATTCTATTTAATCGCCTGACCCTTGTGAACATTTGCTTGCACATAAAATGAAATGGAATGACTATTTTGAGGTGCCTTGCAGTTTCACGCAAAATGGAATGACGCAGCGTTTAAATTGTCCGCTCATTTGCCGAAAATGACCGGGAAAACCTATATTTTTGGTTGCACTGCATAAAGATGTTCAAATGGTTACAAATGGGGTATTAGGAACACGTGTTAGCATCTAAAAGTGGACATCAGGGAGACATCTGGACTTAGGGAGACTTTTCAATGTCCTTATTTTAACAGAAGACAGAGAATGCTCTCAATACGAAATATGTCAATTTCACGTTCATTGGTTTGGAGGATGTTTAGAACTAGGTAAGTAAAGTTTGTGCACGACCCTATGGGAAAGTCTCCCTAAGGTCCCATCCTTGGTTATAATTATAATGCTATAATGAAGATTTTGTATGTCATCAACTTTCAGGTAGGAATTCACATGACTCTCTGAAAGCGGGCAGCCATTTTTCACATCATCACAGGAAGCACCTAGCTGTCAAGCATATCAAGAAAGTCTTTGGTAAGAGATATCCAATTACACCTGCATTGACAGTACAATGTCAGGTTGCACTGACTCAAAGGAATGGGCCTGTTATATTTAAACAGAAAACAGTTGACCAAGATGAAGTCTGTCCAATATTACATTATCATGTATTGAAGTATTGAAGGTAACAATGCAGTGCAATGTGTGTGTAATGAAGAACAATAAGACTTGAGATTTGTGCCAGCTGGATGAGCCATTTATACTGACTTGACATACACTTGACACTACCACAATGTGCATAGTATATTATACTTATATGGACTGCTTCTATTGCTATGGTTAGAACTATGACACCCTCAGTGATCCTCAGAGGGTTCTATTTTCCAGAGGCGCATAATTAACACTAGTCAAAGCAGTCAATATTTGCAGAGACACCGTGTATAAACTCTTTTATTATGTGTGGTTCTGAAAAGAACCGGTGAGAAGTTGTATCTTGACGTTCCAGGCAGTGTACTTTGGTTGGACACACTCTCCTGAGAACGGCCAGAGTACACTGGCTGGAACGTCAAGATACAACTTCTCACCGGTTTTTTTTCAGAACCACACATAATAAAAGAGATTATACATGATGTCTCTGCAAACCTTTCCTTATTACGTGACTTCCACCATGCAAAGCTTCAAATCTTACAGACAATATTTGTTTTATATCACCCCACAATATTTAGTAAGGTCCGGAGTAAAAATGCACAGTCATTTAATTTGAAGAGGATAACGGACTACTTTCATCCTTCTATACGTCGGTCATTGCCATATGCCGATTGATATATACAGATGCACAACTGCTTGGGTTTGAAGTGTATAACTACGTGCTGTACATTACTCACTCAAATATATGTATGTCTGGGTACCATGCAGCTCGGTGTAGTACATTGATTGCTATGGGTATAGTACGCCACTATTTGTGCGCTTTTTTAGTAAAACCAAGACATATCATGTGATGCGCTCTAATCCAATCACAAGATAGAATCTATGCATGAAGTAAAAATAGATAACATTGTTACTCTGACAAGTGAAATATAAAGGTCGGGGTGGTTTGGAAGGGTCTTGTCAATTCAATGACCTGTAGTTTTTTAGCACGCCTGGTGCAGCACCCCAGTAATAAACAGTAGGGATTCCACAATGTACTTGTTCTTATTTTCTTATGTTTTACATTGAATTGTGGGTATCTGTGTACCCAATGATTTCAATATTCAGGTAAGCAGTTCCTCCCAAACCCCATTTTGCCCAGGCCTCGTTCTGATCCGTATGTTTATTTTTAAATCTTTTTTTTTTCGCAGTGAGCGTCGAAATACTTAACGTGCACTTTTTAAGTATCCACCATTATTATTATTATTATTATTATTAAGAGTTTTTCATCCATGTAACTGCTCCTCCAGCTTTATTGCACGGAGCAGTAAGAGGTGGTTCAGGGACATTTGACATTTTCAAAGTGACTTTTTCATTGACCTCTTGCAGTTGCTCATCAATGTAGCGTGAAGTGTGTAGAAAACTGTACACCAGATAAACACCGTAAAGAGAAGATGAAATTTCCAAATCCTCTACAAGTTCCCAGTATGTATGGATGGATACGACGGTTAGCTAAGAGGAGTGGTAATGGCAAGCGACATGTAGTATACCATGCACCATGTGGTCGCAGTTTGGTAAGCTTCTTTCTTTTCATTACAGTGGAATACTGCTATAACGAACAGTGCGGGATGCACAGATATTGGCTGTTGTATTGGTCCTTTGTTATAGTGATTTCAAGAACCATATTGGGTATGTGTTGTATAAAACATTGGGATCCAAGGATGATGTTCGGTATAGCCAAATGTTTAAGTATAGCGGTGTTTGTTATAGTGGCATTCCACTGTTTCCTGTATATCTTGCGCAGTCAGGCAGCTTCATATATCACTAATATACGGTGCAATGGGAGACTTTTGGAGAGTCGGTCTTGAGTCAACAGCGCACGCGCAAACCATGCTTGCGCAATTGTGAGCATGCGCGCGTTGTATTGCACGTGCGTGCGCGTGCGTGGTTGACTCAAGACCGACTCTCTAAAAGTCTCCCATTGGTAACCTTCCTTATTGCTGTGTATGGTTCTATGGTGCACCCTGTAAAATGCAAGTAGGCAACCTTGCACATGATAAATGCAGGAGGTGAATTTGTATTTGCAATCATGATAAAAATTAAATCTCTAAAAAGAGATTTTGTTATCTTATAAAGGTAGAGATATTAAGGAAATGGAATTTTGAACAAGACAGAACCAACATTGAACATGTTGAAAAATATTGTATATACAGTGAAAACATTCAGCTACAATTGAGAGAGATCAGTTTGCTTATCTCAGATACATAACAACTCTATTACCATAGTAAACTTTAATTGTGAGGTCATACAAATTTGTGTTTTGAGTTATACATGTTATAGATAAATATGCACATATAAAATGACTAAAACCTTTTTGCAAGATAAAAGATTTCTTCTGAATGGTCTTAAAGACTAAATAATGTTGCAAAGGTTACACCCAACAAGGATCAGCAAGCTGTGTTCAATTGTGGAGCTGCACTGTGTGAAAAGGGTTAACTTTCACTATCATGAGTGTATCTGGAGATGTCATTCATGTAATGCAGGTTGACTGGAATCAGCATGAGTCATATATTCCTAACCATGTCTTGTTATTCCCCAATTAACTTGTGGTTATGTTTTTTGTATGCTTGCAGAGGAACATGGCTGAAATTGACCGCTACCGTAAGTTGTCAATCTATATCTATATCTACAACTAGTTGGTGTGTTGTTGTTGTTGTTGTTGTTGTTTTTAAAGTGGCAAACACTTGAACCTGTCATCAGTTGGCTATAATCTCTATCTGTATAGCAGTTGTTCTCATGCCACATGACATCTAAGGAAGCATGAGCACTTCCAATCATTGATGGTACTTGTTGGTGGATTTTGTATTATGATTTGTTCATGCATCTTATTTCACAGATTCACATAGCTGTGCTCACATATTGTTCAAGTAGAATTTTTGCTTTAAGTAAGAGTAATATTAGTGACACTGTAAGCTGTTGTCATTTATCATTTTCTTAACATATCAAAATGCATGATGCATATTAGATTGTAATAAGTTGTTGAAAAGTGAACAAAGAAAAATTGATTGGTGTGGGATTCGAATCAGGGACCTTCGGAATACCGTACAGGCGCTTTACCAACTGAACTATCCAGCCCTATGTTGGTGGCGTCCCTAAAAGTCAATTATCTTTGTTATTTGGCAAGGATCATTATATTGGTTTATCTATCTTTCTTTGTTCACTTTTCAATGACTTAAAATTCAGTCAGTTTCCTTGTGGTTATTTGATGATTATATTGTAATAATTGATTATATTTCTTGTTTATAGTCACTGAGACCAAAACAAAGGAAATCTGCGTGGATGCATTCACGTTCACTCCATTTGTCTACACCAAGTTGTTGCGTCGCGACCGCATAAGACGTAAACCATACTTTAAAATCTCTGACATCTCGAAAGGCTCAGAGTTAGTACCTGTATCGGTATGTATCTCTTTGTTTATTTGGTTTGCTCCTCACCTTTATGCAGATTTGTTGTTTATAGATACCTTGTCTTGTTCACTAAATATCGCTCACTAAGAGAACTTTCATGACCCCAAATAAAAAAAATATCAGAGGATGATGTCAAGATAATGTCATTCCAATTGTTCAATATAACTGACTTTATGTTTCAATCCAATCGAACTTACAGTTTCTTTATAATTGCTGTGTGAAATTTGCCCCTTCAATGTTCTGTCACGTGGCACACGATGACGTTATGGTGGCGTATATTACTGGCACTCCTCTTTACAATAGGGACTTTGTTATGACCAAGTTTGGTTGAGATCCACTGTTTAAAAAAGACCAAAGTGGATGCCGCAAACCCCTGTGTTTGAGACTATGAAGACAAGAAGAAGAGGAAGAAGAAAACAAAAACAGAACAGAAACAAAGGCTTTTCGGAGCATTAGCGGTGAAGTCTGTGTTTCTGTTGTGTTTTGTGATGAAGAGTAGTTACTCAATTGATGAAGAACCTTCAGTCAGTATCACATCGTAGCTTTGAACTAGTTATGGTACAATCATATCCTACTCCCATGCAGTACTGACCAATCACATGTGTAATTTACGTCTAATGGGAGGGTTTAAGTGGATTTTTCTGTTAAGTAAGACTTGAAGCTATGCATGGTGGAAGTACTAAAAGAAGGTAGGTTTGCGGTGACACCATGTAATCTCTTCTGTGAGAGTGCATGTGGTTCTGAGAAGAACCGGTGGTATTATCTCAATGTTCCGAACAGTGTGCTCTGTGTGCTATGTCCATAACTTTGAGATAATACCACCGGTTCTTCTCAGAACCACATGCACTCTCACAGAAGAGATTACATGGTGTCACCGCAAACCTACCTTCTTTTTTGGATTTGTCTGTTTTTACTCAAATAAATGTTGGTATGATGATTGAATTTGTTGTTAGCTGGTGAATGAGATAGATTATGAGCAACCTCCTGATGTGAAGTATATTGCAACCCGGCAACCAGAGAAAGGATCTGAGATCATTATTGATACAGACTTCCTGATTTGCTGTGACTGCACTGATAACTGCAAGGCAAGTGCAATGAGCTTATTTCACATTTTATAGCATTTCATACTATTGGATATCTTTTCATTCTTTCTTTGGTATTGATTTCATAAACTTCAAGTTGAATGATTACTTGATTCTCTTTAGATACACCATTAGTAATTGATTCATCACACAGTGAACTGTCTAATCAGTTTGCTTCATGCATGCTGTGTGCAATTTATACCCATATCCAAAATTTATTTGGGAATTTCTATTTTTCTATTAAAATAGAAAAAGTGAAAGTCATTGTACATTGTTCTACTTTCACCGATTGCGCAGTAAATTCATATTTTTCTGTGATGTTTTTGCACAGTTACAAGTTAAATACCAGGATACATTTGAATTGACGAATATTTGATTGCAATCATCTCAAATTGTTTTCAATTTTGATTTTACTTGTCAATGATTTCTTAGGATAATAGCAAGTGTGCTTGCAGACAACTTACACGTAAAACTGCAGAAGACTTCCCTGAAATCAACAAGAATCTGAGTGAGATTGGCTACAAATACAGAAGACTTAAATCACTGGTTCCAACTGGGTAAGCGTCCAACTCACAATTCTCTTTCATTCTTCATTACATTTTGTTTGTCTGGTAAGTGGCAAATTTAGCCTTTGAGAGCAAAAAATATTGCATTTGATTCTAATTGAATAAGCAAGTAATGTATTAAATGCTATTTTCATTTTTTGTTTGGCTTCCAAAATTAAAGATAAAGTTTTGGTAAAATGTAAGCTGTGTCAGTAGTACATTGACCTATTTGTTGGGGTTTGTGGAAAAGTGTAGAGCCCAGAACTAACCCGCACTATGGACCGTTCCAGCTTTGCTCTTAAGCCCCGCCCACTTGTGTGTTTTACACACCGCATTTGACTGAGTTGGGCCGAGGTTTTCATGGTCACCTGATTAAGAGGCTTCCTCTAATTGGTCAATGCGCACAGTTTGATTGACAGGCCAAAGACGTGGAACACATCTGCCCAATCAAAAGACGTTCTGTGAACTTGTTGTTTTTTAGTCTGGCTAGAGCTGTGCAAAACATTGTGTATGATGAAATATGGTGGGAATTATGGGTTAAACACATACAGTCATACTTGTGACTTCCTTCATTTTTCTTGTATGCACATCAACATATTGGTAGTAGCAAGCAGACCTTCATTATTTAACTTATTCATCTGTCAATCCAGCTTAGTCAGTCAAACTATACTATTCAGGTTTGATAATCATTTTAGTCTGTAGAATGAATTGGTATTTGATTGCTTTGATATAGGATCTATGAGTGTAACAGCAAATGCGCCTGTTCAAAGCAGTGTCATAATAGAGTAGCACAGAATGGTCTCAGTCTACGTCTGCAAGTATTCAAGACTGATAAACGGTATGTAACATCCTTAAAGACGTAGAACAGATATGAGAAATAGCAATTCTTCCTTATGAATCACTATTTGAAAAGTTTTCCAATACCTACGGACAAAAAATTAAGAACTAAGAATTGAAAGATTTCTTATCCCGGAAAAAGGAGCACAAATTTTGTGCAGGCGCCAAAGACTTTTTTGTTAAAAGGTGCTGACATCATTACCTAATTTGCATTGGTGATGATGCGTAGAAGGAGACTCACCGATGGCTGTCATGCATGCGTAATCGAAGCAATGCGTGAACAGCGTGATGAGCAAGATAGGAATATATATTAACATGTTTGTAGCGTAGGTCTTCTACTACAACTGGAACCTGTTGCCCAGTGGCGACTTTCCTTCTGCAAGCATCAGTGTAAGCGGGTAAACTGCGTTCATGTATCATTGTATCAATATTGGACAGGGTACCGTGTGTAGCACCCTCTATGAGAGGAATTACACAAATTTGCATATTATCTATCTCACGACCAAAATCATTTAACATTCAAGATTGTTAACATCATACAGGGACTACTGGCAGAATACAACAGGGATGAGATTTCTCAGATTATTTCCTCACAGGCTGTGTACAAAAGTATAGGAGATTTTAAGATTTAAGATTTTTTTATGGTCCCTGTCAGCTGTTTTCAGACATTTTTATCATTGGTCAATCTCATCCCTGATACAAACAGTTATAGTCATAGGTGTATGAAGTAACTGCACTGCTGTTGGGCATTGTCTTGACTTTGTATAAGATGATTTGAATAAGTGATTATCATGTTTCTTTGTGTCATATGATTGTAGTGGTTGGGGTCTACGTTGTTTGGATGATTTACCTGAAGGTGCTTTTGTGTGTACGTATGCTGGTCAACTGTGGGGAGCAGAGGAAGCTAATATAAGGGGACAACAACATGGAGATGAATACTTTGCAGAGTTGGATCATATTGGTCAGTAGTGATGTCTCTGTCTTCAGTATCAGTCTTTATTTACTGGCTTTTTATTTCACACTGCCCAGTATTGTAATTTTTTTCTGTGTATTTTTGAAGGTGTGCTTTTCATTACACCTGTAATAATGGATGTCTATGAAGGTGTTAACGGTAAATGTGTTCCCTTGCTTAATGTGTCCAAGAGACAGTACTACCCAGGTAAAAGTATCCATCCAGTCAGTCCCCCTGAGTTCACATTGTCCTCCTTCATGTAATTGTATCCTCCTGGTTTTTCCTTGGATATTGTGTTATTCCGATACTATTAAATCAATTCATCTCACAGTTTTAACTATTCCTTGAAGAAAAAAAAATATTTGGATGTACCTTGAGGTGAAAAAAGTCATAGAACATTCTCCTGTGAGTCACATTGCAAAGGTGCTGCAGTGTTCATTGTATATATACAGCTTATCCATATCCTAGCTACAATACACGCTAGTCCCTGAATGCAACACACAACGTGCAGTCTTGTAGAAGCCCACTGCATTGTATGCATACATGAGTACATTTTGGATCCCAAAAAACAAAAACAATGGACAGTCACATAGCTAAATGTACTGTGAATGAAGAAAACTAAAAGAGTAATTTCTGTGTGAAAATATAGAAATATCTTCCAGGGAAGATTTTGAACAAAAGGAGTCCATTCGAAGACAAGAATGATTTCCTAGTAATTCCTTTATCCTCCAGTTCTTGGTCTGAATTCAGTGCACATACATGTCATTCAGCAACCAACAGTAATGCACTACTGTATATTGTCAATGTTTATGCTACCCTGTACATGCTGTTACAGTAAATATGCATACATGTACATGTAGGTCTTGAGAAGAAGTGTGATACAGAAGAGAGAAACATGTACATAACAAACTTTATTCATGGCATTTCTTTTTTATATTTCTTGTTTTAACAGAGGTTGTGGAGAATAGCAAAGAAGGATATGAAAGTGATCCTATGGAAGATGAAGGAATTTCAGACTCCAAAGAGTCAGTTTTATCCAACTCAAGCATGTCAGACCAAAGGTAAAGTACTTGCAAAAACAACCCATTGCAGACCAGTGATGGAGTACTTGTGCATGAAAGTTTAATCTGTTTAGCCTCGCACAGACAGTGACACTGTTTTTTCTGTCTGCTGCCCACAGATGCCTTATCAGGTCATCTGTCTTCTGGATTTCAAGATCAAATGAACTGTTCTCAGACAATGAATGTTTTAACTTGAACAGAACGTTGCTCAATGTACAAAGAAATAAGAAACAGCAAGGCTTATCATTGATGTCCCTTTTCAACCAGGGTTTTATCACGACAAAGTCGACAATTATACTCTTAAAGGTTGTATCATACTTTGGTAAGAAACCAAAACAGAAATGTTCACAGATTTACGTATAACTTTCAGGGTACTAAGATGGTGCTGGTAGAAACCAAACGTAAAATATTTTCTGCCTGAAATGGTGCATTTTAGGGCTGTACATTAACGAATAATTTAGTATTCGCATATCGTGAAAAAATCATCGAATATTCGAAAAAAAATCGCAATTCAATGTAAAAATATGAAAGTATGTTGCGTAATGGCTGCTGGTAGCTATCGGGGCGCCGCACCAGGCGTGCTAGACAATTACAGATCATGAACAGATCCTATCAAAACACCCTGCCTTTTTAGCAGATTTTTAATAAGTTGCAGAATGATATTATCCGCTTTTTCTACCAACACGCCATTGACAGGCCAGGTCTTTTTTCCAACATCGAGCACCAACATTGAACATTATGTAGGCCGTATGCATTGTTCTATCGTTGCGAGATCTTCATATTCTGACCGTACCGTCTTCTAAAATAGTACTGTAAATCGCGTTTTTCTGGTCACCTAAATCTTACTTCAATTTGGTTATTTTGTCCATCTGGCCAAGTAGAAAGACACTTTTCAGTTCACCGAATTTCAGTTCAAACGAACGGTAAAAAAACCTCCAAAAGCGACGATCGTATTCATATCGCACGCACGCTATATGCATCATGCATGCACACCACGTGCAGCCTAGCCAGCCATCGTGCATGACTGGTATCTGCGCACGTAATAGCGAGAACTTCACACAGCACATAGCGTGCACCAGCGCAAGTCTCAATCACATGGTCGGCAGGAAGCCTGCACGTACATGTACACGTACATGTGCACAGAGACACATAGAATGTACAATGTGTTAATGTCACATGCAGGGTGAAATAGCGCTCGGACGGTACCGCAGATGGTGGATAGCTTTGGTACCATGGATCGCGGCCGGCCGGGCTTCAATGCATTTTGCGGTACAAGATCTGCTTTTGGCATCGCGTTAATTTTTTCTCGAATATTCGAACGGGCAAGATATTATTTAACTAAGCGAATTAATTCGATATATTCGAGACAGCCCTAGTGTATTTATCCAAAAATGAGTAAAACAACGACCGAATATCTTTTTGATTTTTTAAAAGATCAGAAATAAAAGAGAAAAGACTTAAGAAATACTGTGGCTGTTTTTCACTGTTTTCTAAAAAAGTGGGCATCGTGTGGGACTGAAATTTTCACAGATGAATGTTACTGTATCTGTCTTGATATTTTTGCCCATGAATCTGTACTTCGTTGACAAAAACCAAAGTATGATACTACCTTTAAAAAATAATCCTGAAGACTACCAGGGCATACTGGCGAGTTTACCGGCTCTTTTCACAAAAGAGATATAAATTATATATATGTCACCACAAACCTATTACTTGATGTAACTATGTTCCATTGATGCCTATTGATGAGCAATATCTGTGTGTCTTTCTATAGTCTGACATCTGATGATGACTATAATGCAAGCAGTGCAAGTGAAACGTCTTCTATTGCTGTTGATGTTGAGAACCAGTCTGATGACAGCAATAGCATGTAAGCATTCATTGTTTTATCTATAGATCACACGTTTCTAGTTTGTTCCGATTCTAGTTTTTTAAGACAAATCTAAAACTTCTGTTTGTTTGCTTTTTTCATTCAGCATAATTAAAAGGGCCAGAAAAGAAAGGGCAGTGGATTGTATTGATTATTACCTCTATCGAGATTCAGGATAGGCCAGCAACCCAACAATACATAGATTAAATGCTGTGAATGTGAGCTGGAGCTAGACTGGCAATGTTTGCTTTGTTAATTGAAGACAGAAAATAAGGGACTGGAAACCAGTCTACTATGCCTGGCTCAGAGTGAATGTCTAGACAATCTGGGTAGAGCATAAGATGGAGGGAAGTGTGGACAGGGCGTAGAATGACAAAGTGACGCAGCAGGGTGGAGCATAGGACGGAGGGAAGCAGGGACCGGGCGTTGAATGACAAAGTGATGCAGCAGGGTGGAGCATAGGACGGAGGGAAGCACGGACCGGGTGTAGAATGACAAAGTGATGCGGCAGCAGGGTGGAGCATAGGACAGAGGGAAGCACGGACCGGGCGTAGAATGACAAATTGACGCAGCAGGGAGGATCATAGGACGGAGGGAAGCACGGACCGGGCGTAGAATGACAAAGTGATGCAGCAGGGAGGATCATAGGACGGAGGGAAGCACGGACCGGGCGTAGAATGACAAATTGACGCAGCAGGGAGGATCATAGGACGGAGGGAAGCACGGACCGGGCGTAGAATGACAAAGTGACGCAGCAGGGTGGATCATAGGACGGAGGGAAGCCCGGACCGGGCGTAGAATGACAAAATGACGCAGCAGGGAGGATCATAGGACGGAGGGAAGCACGGACCGGGCGTAGAATGACAAATTGACGCAGCAGGGTGGATCATAGGACGGAGGGAAGCACGGACCGGGCGTAGAATGACAAATTGACGCAGCAGGGAGGATCATAGGACGGAGGGAAGCAGGGACCGGGCGTAGAATGACAAAGTGACGCAGCAGGGTGGATCATAGGACGGAGGGAAGCCCGGACCGGGCGTAGAATGACAAAGTGATGCAGCAGGGTGGATCATAGGACGGAGGGAAGCAGGGACCGGGCGTAGAATGACAAAGTGACGCAGCAGGGTGGATCATAGGACGGAGGGAAGCACGGACCGGGCGTAGAATGACAAAGTGATGCAGCAGGGAGGATCATAAGACGGAGGGAAGCAGGGACCGGGCGTAGAATGACAAAGTGATGCAGCAGGGTGGATCATAGGACGGAGGGAAGCAGGGACCGGGCGTAGAATGACAAAGTGATGCAGCAGGGAGGATCATAGGACGGAGGGAAGCACGGACCGGGCGTAGAATGACAAAGTGATGCAGCAGGGAGGATCATAGGACGGAGGGAAGCAGGGACCGGGCGTAGAATGACAAAGTGACGCAGCAGGGTGGATCATAGGACGGAGGGAAGCACGGACCGGGCGTAGAATGACAAAGTGATGCAGCAGGGAGGATCATAGGACGGAGGGAAGCAGGGACCGGGCGTAGAATGACAAAGTGACGCAGCAGGGTGGATCATAGGACGGAGGGAAGCCCGGACCGGGCGTAGAATGACAAAGTGATGCAGCAGGGAGGATCATAGGACGGAGGGAAGCAGGGACCGGGCGTAGAATGACAAAGTGATGCAGCAGGGAGGATCATAGGACGGAGGGAAGCAGGGACCGGGCGTAGAATGACAAAGTGATGCAGCAGGGAGGATCATAGGACGGAGGGAAGCACGGACCGGGCGTAGAATGACAAAGTGATGCAGCAGGGTGGAGCATAGGACGGAGGGAAGCATATACTGTGAGAAGTATTATGGAATATTCCTGATATAAATTCAAGTTACTACAAATTCAGACCAAACATCCCATTTTCTTAAAAATAGCATTGGAGAGTACACACTCCAACATTTAAGGTCAGTACCAGAATGTCATTATTCTTGCAATGGGCAGCTGCTTCCTAGGCATTACTAATGCATTTTGCTACAAAATGTGCTTACTGGTCATTTATATTCAATTTCAATTACTTTAATTTTTGTTTCATTGTTGCACTTCTCAAAAACAGTCTGGAATTAAAGGGGGTGCCTTTTACTTCATAAAAATTTAATCGCTGAAAAAATTTGACAATGCAACTTGGAGCAATAATACCACCAATTTTAAAATGGCTGTGAAATGACTGTAATGTGGCTTATTTATGCATTATTATTAAAAATATGGTAATTTAAACATTGCATTTTCTTTTAAGGAATATCATATTAAAACATTTGGTTCTCATAGTTTTAGAAATCCAGCAGATATAAATCACTTACAAATTTGGTAGGTATTTTCACACTTTTCTGTGAGGGCCAGAATGTTCACAGATATCATGTGACCAAGTGGAACCAAGGCAACGACTTGGACCAAAACAATCATGAATTTTTGTTAATCTGTGGTGCAATTTATTCAGTATATAATCAGTTTCTCCTCAATCATCAATAATGAAATCATAATTGGGGATTCCTTTTGTCCCCGTAACGGAAATATCGAGAAAGAATCCAAAAAGGTCAAGTAAGCGTTAATGTAAGTTTAAAGTTTTAAAGTTTTAAGTTTTAAGTTTAAAGGCTACACGTATAGTGTGTGGGGGGGGGGGGGTAATTACAACACCTGTAAAAAATAAGAAGTTTGTGTCAGATCGTTACATAAAACACAACTTTTAACGCATCAGATTTATACTTTAACTGACCAAGGCTTTGATTCATTTCATGCAAAGTCAATAAATAATACCTCATTGTCACAATAGTGATTTCATCCTTTATAAATACAATTGAATGTTACAATTACAATGCAATATTTATGAAATACATTTCCGTCAACCCGTACCTTAATCTAAGGTGTTGTATTATAGGGAAATGTCTCCCAGCACCCTCAATGGCTAGAGACCATGCGCTGGAGGTTGCGTCGGTTCACGGCTGTGAATTAATAATCATACATATAGCGCTATGAAACAAAGTGTTTTAGGATTGGGTGGATATAAAGCATTCTTGGGCGAGGTTTAATTAACTTCAATAATCATCTTAATAATCATCTAAATAATTCAGCAACCTTAATGAAATTAGTTGTAATTAAAGGCATTGCATACGTTTGGTAATGACTCTGAAAATTTATGGCAATAAAAACTTACTTGGTGAGAAGTACAGCTGCTTTGGATAGTATAATGCATATTGAGAAACGTTCAATTCGAAGAACCGCGGTTATGGAAAAATATGTCACTTTTTATCTCAAGAAATTATGAATCTGAGAAGCGTTATGGCCGTAACGCTTCTCAGCCATTGACTAACTGTTCTCTGGCGTGAAATAACCGCTAGTAGTTTGTCGCCAAAATCTCAAAAACGCTACCACCTTTTGAATTGAAACTTTCACAGGTTAGTTTTATGGTATATATATACAATTATATTGGTTTGAAACAAACAGTAGGCTCAAATTACCAAACGTATGCAATGCCTTTAAGCAGTGAAACGGCCAGTACTTTTCCATGCACATCACATCATTTTACAATTCGAAAGATTGTTTCCAAAATGTGCAATAAATTGTGCGATAAATGGCTTGCAATGGGCCTCTCATCTACATTAATATCCTATAACACAAGGAAGGTCAATCAACATGATACATTTCTTGGTTGTAAGTTATGTCCCGAAAATACAGTTGCTTTATAGTTAAATACATTTCAATAATTTCCATATGAAACTCACCCAGAATAATCGAGAAGGGTAGTCTTAACTGTAGTTAGGGCTGATCTTAGCATTGATGAACAAGGGTTGAAAGTGATGAAAAGAACCCAAATAATATCTAACTCAGAAAACGGAAGGAACGGAAAGGTGACTCCTTCCGCCGTGGCTCGTGGTACAGGAATGGTCTTAGCTCTATGATACGTGTTCTATATAGCACGCACACGACGCGCCACACCCTAATATGGTTGACTGCATTTCAGTTATTTTAGACGTGTAGAGTAACCTGGTCCCCAACTTAATTGTTATGTATGCAAAGTTATGACCACTTGCATACGTAATCGACTGAAATGCAACTTGTCTAAGTCGGTCGGTTACATTATGATCATTGTTATTCATGAATTTTCAGTGCATATTCATGCTTTTGGAAAAATTATGAATAACAATATTGATACATTTTATGATGTTGTTTGCAGGGAATAATAATGATATAATTATAGGCTGCAATATTGGATTGAACTTAATACCCTGCTGACCCCAGCTAACTTGGTGGCCTAGTGGTATGGCATCTGCACTAGTAAGCAGGATGTCCTGGGTTTGAGTCCCACCTGAGCCGGTGCATGATTGTTTTTCATGTGCACTCAAGCATTGGGGAGTCAGGTTGGCGTAGTGGTTCTTTCCTCGCCTTTCACCTCTGTGGACCGGGTTCAAGTCCTGCTCGGTCCACAAGTGGATTGGGTTTTCAGTCCCTACCTGATTCTGTGGGTTTTACCAAGAATATTACTCTGGGGTTTTCCTCCCACCTCTAAAACTGTATATTCTTCTCATCATCTTTCCATAAGTTTCTTCAGGCTTTCGAGCTACAGTGCCTTGGGCACTTTTGAGGAATCCATGGTGTCATTACCAGAAATAAATGAAAATAGTATGCAGTGCTGATGTTATTAGTCGGTGAAGGGCAAGATTAACATTTCAAGGTGTGCTTATCGTTAGTTACATCAAAATAATTGCAAGAATTTAATCATAAATGAATCTGTTTTGGAGTTTTTGTAAACCGATCCACATACCAACACTTATTCCTTTAACACTGAGTGAATTGCAGCGTTCTCTGGCTGCCAGATACCTGTCATTATCTTGATTAACTTAGCTACTTTCTATTTATCTCTGGTCATGGTTCTTGAAAACAGGAGTAAAGTCCAAAGTGGTGATTCATTAGCTACAAAGATGGTGTTCCGTAGGCAACAGCCTGAGACTCGGACTGGCAGTATGGTTGAAGGCAGTTGGTAAGATTGATCAATCTTTCCTGATGCATCATCCTTATTAATACATGTATGGGCTTCATTATGCAGCTACTCAAATGCAGACTTGTGTTATGAATATAACAAAGGGTCTGTCAAAGGTCAAATGTGTTTTTAATCCCTTGGCTTAACTCAATCCTGCATTATTCAGTTTGATATAATAAGCCATTTGCGAGTTAAATCTGAATAGTATCTGGTACGCAGACTTCTTCCATTGCATATAAACACCCCAATTTGAATTTTTTAGACTAAAGACTCTGTTGCTATATCACATGATTCGGGGCAAGGTTTTGCGTAGTATCACCCATCTCTGGAATGGACTGGTTCCTTTGTGCCATTCTTATCCATTATGAACAGTGCATTGGTGCAAGACATCTGTTATGTAACTAAGCAAAAGCTTGCCCCGAATCATGTGATATAGCAACAGAGTCTTTAGTCTGGGAAATTCAAACTGGATTGTTTCTATGCAATGAAAGAATCCTGTGTACCAGATACTATTCAGATTTATCTCTCAAATGGCTTATTGTACATTTGCCCTGAAGATTATGGTTAAGATCACACTGGTACTTGGTAGAGCATTTCAAATGATTGATGGATTTAGTCATCCTTATTAAAGTGCATTGACCTGATGGTCACATTACAAGACATTTAAAAGTAAAGTACAGAATTGGTAACATACCAAAACAGAAATGTTCACAGATTTACCTATAACTTTCAGGGTATGAAGATGGTGCTGGTAGAAACATGTATTTGAAATATTTGATATTTATTTCTTTGTTTAGATTTTGAACATGCTCTGAATGTTATATCATTGAATGATTTTGTTGTTCTTTTTGAAGGTCTGTTGCCTTTCCATATAAGGATTCAACACAAAGCAAAGTGGAAGCGTGGGTAAATAGCAATCCCATACAGACTAGCACAGATGATAATACAATGAATGATACTACACCTAAAGCAGTGATCAATGAGGCATCAGTTAGTAGGATGCAGAGGAGAGCCCCAACTTCCTCTATAGCAGACAGTAGTGACAGATCCAATAAGGATAATGGAAGTCTTATAGACTACAAACCACTAGCCAGGAAAAGTGTGGGATCTAAGAAAGAGCATAATATGGCTGACAAGAAGAATGCAAGAAAAGATAGCAACAAGGACAATGGTGAAGAACCAAATCGAGGTAAGAAATCAATGCTGAAAAACTTATTGATAGCAATGGACATTTCCAGCTTTGCTCTTAATCCCCGCCCACGTGTGTGTTTAACATGCCACTTGTGACGGAGTTTGACCAAGGCTTTTGTCAATGTGCAGTTTGATTGACAGGCTGGAATGCCAGACCTTTCCTAAATCAGGAAATAATGAAAGATGCACTGTTCACATTCAAGATAAATGACAAATTGATGTAAATATTATTCAATCTTATTGTCTAAAACTGAATCTGCTTCCTATACCTATGATTGCATCCTAATCAATATTACCCTGCCCATGTTTTGAAGCAAGATATACTCAGTAATGTCTGGAAGCCTAGTTTCTATAATGAAAGGCTGTGTGCTTGGGTTATTAGTTCAATCTTTGTAGGCACAGGATCCTTGTATGTATTTGGTTTTATGTTGATTATGAAAACCTAGATCATCAGCATGCATAGTGAGGGGTCATTTGAAAACCTCAGCGTTGCCTCATGAATCTTATGATCCCATGATGTGTACAAGACGCATTGTATCACAAAACATCCTCCAATAACATTGTTGTGAACATGTCACTGTACTATGGTGTACAGACTGAGTGTAGATATATTACATGACAGTGTACAGACTAAAAGGGTCAAATTATTATTCTTCACACAGGTTTCAAGTGGTCTGACAATTGTAGGCATTTACCCTGTTTAGAATGTGACATATAGTAAAATCTGATTAATATGAATTGTTCCTGACAGATTCATGCACATCGTCTATATTCAAGTATGGGTATAACACCAGTCCAGGCAAGGTACTTGATAAGAGTCAAATAGAGGCATTCAAGAGGCGTTCTCATACCAGCAGACTACACATGCGTAAAAAGCCACAAGGTTAGTTCAATCTGCATTTTCATATTCTCCATGATAATTGAACGGAGATGCCACTTTTCCAGTTCTATCTTGATTTTTAGGTGTTTTTTTTTTTTAACAAATTTAAAACTGGGGGTTTCTTTCCTTTCGGCATGAATAAAAAGCCTGGAAAGAAAAGGCAGAGGATTGCTGACAATCCAACAATGCCATGGATTTAAATCATGCACGTTTCACAGTGAAAGGAGGCACGGGATACACAACATGTGCCTCCATATTTAAACGTATACCATGTATACATGCACATTGTACTATTGAGTGCCATTGTGCTTTGCTGCGGTCATTTAGCCTGTTCAGTAGGTCTCACAACCTTGAATTTAACATATCAGTTGGCGGATCCCGATGGCATAGGTAAATGTACGTACTTTGCCGGAAACCAAATAATCATCGTAAGCACATAATATTGCAAAATGTTTGGAACATTTTTATTTGTGTGCACAACGTGCAAACTTGACTTTCGGATGAACGTACAGTGGACTACCGGTATATTACTCAGTCAACATATAATGGGAATAAAAAGTACAACGAACAGACAGTTGAAAGAAGAAGAAATTAAGTGAAAAAAACAAAACAATTGTCAATGTCTGTGGAGAGTTTTGAATACATAAGCAATTTGCATGTGATTGCAGAACCAAATGATGAGATGAAATCTGCATCAGTAACCAGTGGTGGAGATACATCAGAGAGTGAATATTCAAACTCCACGGATAAGGGTGAGTCTCTTAATACACTTTCAATTCACTTTGCCTCCTTCAATGAAATGGCAATTCCAATTGTTTGATTATGTGCACAAAGACCAATGTGTATAACTTGAGTACATTGTATCAGTGGTGTTTGGGTTTAGGGAACCACATTCACTGAGTGCTAATAAACTGACTCCAGTTTCAGATTGTACATGAGCATGTCTATCTGTATCTGGTGATATATCTCATTATATTGTGGCTATAATGCAGGTAAAAGTGAAATCAAGAGTGTTAGCAAATCACAGCATGGAAACCTGATGCCAACAACCTCTACAACTCTGACAGCCTCTAAGGATACAGGTAATTCACGTTGATTTCACCCTCAAAGACTAGAAAGAAAAGCAATAACAGGCCGCTGTAAACTACTTATGCCTCAGTCACATTTGCTCACATTTGCATAATACTAGTCTTGGTCTGTATTAACTTAACTTAACTTAACTTAACTTAATTACATTTATAAAGTGCTAATTACACATGAAGTTTCAGAGCGATGTACAGTAAAAACACCTAGAATTTAACATAAGGAAATACAACTATTATAAAAAACGGATAAATATATATCAAACAGTTAATAAGACATTAAAACTATTTCAAACAAGAAAACAAAAAACAAGCACAATCACCGTACAATTAATCAAGTTAAACATGAGCAATATGTGTATATATACAAAAGCCTACAATCATTAAAACGGTTAATATAAAAAAATGCAATTTCCCACATTTTAAATCTATTCAACAAAAAGATAAATAGGAGTGCTCTTCAACTGCTAGAACACAGTGTCACATAGAAATAAATGAAATCCGTCCATAAAACAGTAAAAATCCATTTTCTGTACGTGCAGCAACCACCCAATATTCTGTTATTAGAATCATATAAAGATGATAAAATTGACTGACACTTCAAATGAATAGATTACAAAGGCATCCTTTAAGTTACCTATTAACCTGTGCAGTAATTCAGGTTTAAGGCGTGATACTCACACTAGCACTACATGGACTTGGGGCATTTAGAAATGAGTTTCTTGGATGTTATGATACATATACATTTGTAGTTTTTATGGCAATATTCTTTTCATTGTCTGTTTCTTTGTTTTTGGTCAGGTACCAAAGAAAATGAGAATAAGATGCAATTTATCCGCACAAGAAGTTTTTTTGGTGAATCATCTGGACATGTAATGGATGCCAAGTTTATTGGCAATCTGGGACGATATTTGAATGTAAGTAACCAGTTATAATGCAGTAATAATATTTGAACAGCCATTACTAATATTGATATTGGGTCTCATATCAGCCTTGAGAGATACTCTTGGATTGTTGTTGGTCCACTTTATAATGATTGTACAGGAACTTGTACATGTAGTGTGTTCTGCAGAGCTTGGTAAGTTGGTATATGAATTGAACTAACAAAGTCAGTCAGTCAGTCAGTTGGCGGGTACATGGAACACCCGAGCATTTTGAGTGACGCACTGCCAGCACTCTCTGTCCTTCATCATGGTGTGCAGATCTTCGGTCGATGTGAGGCCTGTATCTGACTTCAAGGTGTCAATGAAAGTGAAGTATGATCTGCCTCTGCGTGTTTCACCATGCCTTGGTTGCCACACCAGAACCCTGTTCAGAATGATCTCTGGATGTCTTCCGGCATGTGCTACCAGGCTTAATCGACGCTGCGTCATCTTTGAGCTTACTTTTGGCAATCTCCCATACAGTTTGGTGTTTGTAACCCTCATCTGATATTGGTTTATGCCCAGAGCCTTCGTAACATCCGAGTGTAGCACCTATCGACAGATTATTCCAGCTGCTTTGTCATGGTCCATGTTTCTGACCCGTATAACAGTACTGATTCGACAGTGGCCTTGAAGAGTTTCCGTTTCAAATCTCTCCTCATTGTAGGCGACCATATTGCTTTCAATTTGTGGCAGGCTATCCAGGCTTTGGTATTTGTAGCTAGGATGTCAGCCTCTGTGTTTATGGTGCAGGCTCCGAGGTAGATGAAATCATCCACCCTTACAATGTCTTTGCCAGAATAGGCAAACAAAACAAAATAAATCACTTTATTTGCAATGGAAACAATTAATGTGATATAAAAATGCAATTATTATGACGTATTATCTGCAATGAAATTGAAAAGGTTTGTTATATAGTTCCTTTGGTGACATGTTTTTATTTTGTCCTGTATTTGATCATATAGCACAGCTGCAGACCAAACCTGTTTGTACAGAATGTCTTTGTAGACTCACATGATCTTCGCTTTCCATGGGTTGCCTTCTTTACCAGGGAGTAAGTACATGCATGTTTGAATGTTCAGGTCCATTCCAGCTAGGCTTCCATTTACATATTGTATCAGTGCTTCACTGCAATTGCTTATTAAACACAACGTTTATGTTTACAAATATTATATAGGCTACAGATGTATTGTCATCATGTCATCATGAGCTGAAAGGCATAGGATCATTCTTCTTTTTATCAAGCAAAAAGCTATAAATATTATTTGAAAAAGAAGAAATGTTATGAATAGTCCTTGCTTTTACATTTGGATGTTTCTGAAGGAGAGACTGACATCTGAGTGACTTGAGACTCTGAACCCCAAGGCAAGCTATGAATATTTAGGATCATGTAAATTACACAGACCCCATTGTCTGCCATGATGTACTTACATGTCATAGTAGATAAAATAGCTCCATTCTACCTCACAAACAGGCTGCATATTTATAATGATATTGTTTTGGTTTTGTTTTGGACAGGCTTGTGCGTGCTGGGTCTGAATTGACATGGGATTATAACTATGATGTTGGCAGTGTTCCTGGTAAATCACTGATATGCCTATGTGGAACCCGTGAATGTAGAGGAAGGCTTCTATAATGCGATTGTCACATACTGATATACAGCTTCATTTGATGTACCAAGCACAAAACACTGGCACACCTTCTTAAATAGTTTATGTAAATATTCTAGTCAGTCTATTCAAGGGAGGGTCATGGGTCAATTCAATCATATCACACAAGTATACTCAACTTAATTAACACAGTGAGTGCAATCTTATTTCAATACCTCTCTTTGGGTGTTTTTCAACAAACTTTTCCTGAAGGATTGGCACATTAGTCCAATTAGGGCAACATGTAAATATGAACAGTTTACAACATTGGCAGTGTGCCATGAAACCATAGTAATTCTATAGGGACTCATTGTTTTGTAGAATGTATCAGACAATGTAACACCTTCTGAGATGCCCGGGAACAGCTCCACAATATATCAACTGTTAAATGACTGAACTGTAAAAGATCTACACAAATGGGTTGTCCATTGCATCACAACCATGGCACATTGCACTGTTATCATAAAACCAACTGTTTCTTTCAAGATGCTTCTTGTTAACATGTTTAACAGTTAAAGTACAGCTAAGCATCAATAGTGTGGTTCCGTACCAAGGGCGAGATGCGGTGGTCGCCATGACACATGACACTTGGAGCGCAAATTACATTATTCACACCATTCACATTGTGAAATTAACTATGCATATCATTCTCAAGTCGGCAAAAAATGGTGACACAGGTGGGACATTGTTCATCACAAATCCACAATTATCTGCCCATATTTTGTGGTGTGTGATGATTGCACATCACAACTCACAAGTATCTATGCACATCTCACAAGTATCTATGCACATAACGATGTGCAAAATATCGTACACCACAAATCTGCGCACATTTTCTGTTTGTGTTTTTTGTTTAATGTGGCATAATTTTTCTGAATAATCTTTGTATGCTTAGTTATGGTACGAAGAACTCATGTAAAATGTTAACAAAACAAAAAGTTATTAAAACAGCGGTCAACTGCCACGACATGCGCAATAACGGGTTGCAGTTAGTGGTTGTGATTCGCCCATTATGTCATATGTCATGGCGGCCATAAAAATGTGTGATGACACTATTCATGAAGAAATAATGCATTGCTCTCTGAAAAGAATTGGATAATTTTCATCTGAAGCTATTTTTTAACAGTATTTGGAAAATGATTGACATTAGGGAGGTTTCACATGCGAATGAATACGCATACGCGTACATTTAGCTATCCATAAATGTCAACAGCCGATCCAAAGTTTTGCAACTATTTCCGACAACGAACCACTTTTGTACCTGACTGCAAGGCTAATTTTGTCTTATTCTTAAGTTTTTAAATACATATTCGTGTTCAGCATATCCTTTCTTTTTAATCTAATCACACACATGACAAGAAATGAACAGAGAATTACAAAAAAATTGAAACTCACTACGAGTTATCTACTTACACATATCGAGCAAGATATCCGTGCCTCGTAGACGGATAGCGGAAAAACTGTGACGTCATAAGTACACAAATGCTGGTGACGTATCCAGTGCTCTAACCGTATCTGTTCCCTTGTGAAACCTCTCTATTTATCAAATGATCAAATGATCAAATGTTACATGATGTCTGGAGGTTCTATACAGTAGCTATTACATACATGTGTACAAAGCCTATCTCTGACTACTGATGTTACATTGAGTACAGTGTTGTAGTAATTTGCTATGATCTACCAAAATACCATTCACAATTCTTGTGCAATGTGAAAATGAAGAAAGATTGAGAGGGACTTCGAGGTTGAGAATTTGCTGTTCATTGTTGTGTTCTTTACTGAGAGCCCATTGCTTGTGGTTTTTACCTTTACATTGTAAATGTGTTATTTGTATTGTGGAGCATGCGCGGTTCTAGAGCCAACATTTTTGGGGGCTAGAAGAGCCATTATTGTTTTTGTTTTTTTAGGGGAGAGGGGCTAAGAGAAGACCCAATATTTTGGGTTCTTCTAACACTCGCTTCTGCTATGTCTTATTAGAGGTCGAAAAACATGCACATATATAGCCTACACAATGCGTTTTTGTATGTGATTGGAGCTTAAGAACTGAAACAAATCCAGTATTTTCAAGATTTTGTTTTTAATTGCATTTTTGGGGGGCTAGACAAACATTTTTTTTTTTTGGGGGGGGGGCGCTCAGGCATGTTGTAGAGAGTTGTGTATTTGTGTTGTAGGTGTTCAAATATTTACATGTACTAGTATTAGTTGTACAGATTTACTGTGCATACATTTTGATGTTATATTTAGTATTATATACTGTGTTGTTGTTATAGAATTGTGATATTTTTTATTTTTATATTATCCTGGAGTCGCTGAGAGATTTCTTTTGAAGTGTTTTTCTATACACAGATGCACTTTCCATCCTCAGTCAACTCTTATAATACACATAAAGGCTTACCCCATGGAATCACCAAATGATACACTGTACATTTCTGATTGATTTGTGATACTGTATTGTATTTTGGTTGAAACTTAGACACTTTTCAGTGTTTTCAGTATCATGGGTGTGAAACAAGGGCAAATAATGGGTCTGTGCAAAGATATACATGTACATGTATTTGAATTGTTTAGTTTGTTCTACATGACAGAAATTCTATGCAAAGGTATCATGGCGACACATCTAAACCCAGTACACGTTCATTTAGCCCTGTTTACCATAGCAACTGTCAAACAGTCACTCAACTACAAATATGTCCTGGGGAAATAGCCAATGACATTTCCTTACTTCTCAGCATGACCAGAATCTGATTTACAGTGAGCAAACAAAACACTTGACCATGACTGCAGCCAACATTGTTTCATGTGATCTGCACATATTGATGAGACAGCAATCATGACTTATGAAATGACTGATATGATAACATTGATAATATGTTATCTATATCATGTACTGAGACTGACTGAAACAAAGTTATCAAATGATCTTGCCTTTTTTGTATACAAATGACTTGTGTGGTTGAAAGTTTTCTGTATCTGTAACTGATTTTAACCAAATAAAATAAGTATTTCGAAGTAATACTAATGTATATTTGCAACATTGTGCGTTATGTAGGACACATAACATGTGTCCAGTTACTTCTCTCATGTTTACTTGTGCTAGGGTAACACCATTCAGATAAACCAAGATGTCACTTGAATGTACTTGTGCCTGGCTTGTGTAACCAGCTATCAACCATAGTTGAATGCTTCAGGGAGTTTATCACACAATATTTCTTCAAGATGATCAAAAAGTAACGAGGAGAAACCCATCACTCAAGCAGTGTAAGATTGAATCATTGATGTATCCAAGATACCCCCACACACCCACCCACACACACACAGTAAGTAAATGCCTTTACTTGTGGAGCTCCTATTGTCCCTTTTTTGTTTTGTACTTGATAGTTTTGTACATGTTTTCTAACTGTGACCTTTCCTTACTAACAGTTGATCAAATCATCCCTCAATCTGAATGTCACTACAAACTCTCTCCTTCCCTACAAGGATACAGCCCCACGCAAATGTATGTTTAAACAATACACCAATAACAAAATTTACGATAAAAACATGTCATGAAGAACATATCTGTAAATATTGATCCAAGTGAGACATGTATCATCTATGATAGTACATGTACAGCCATGATGTAAGAAACTTTTTGAAGCAAATGTTGAAGATTCTCTGCAAATATAAATTATTGCAAATACAACACCTTTAAGTGTTCCTTTACTTCTGTTATACCGATGAGTATGAATTATCCCTTTAATAATTGCTCCATTTGGTATTGAAAACACTGAAAGGTTACTTTGAGTGTGTGTCAATGCAGGAGGAATGTCTGACTGAATGTAACACTTGATATGAAATGCAATCCAGAGATGATTGCAGAGATTCCTGCTCCTGGTGATGACATCTACATGTACATGTCACTCTACTCAGCCTGCATGGTTTGGCAAACGAAATAGCTAAGGTAAGGATCATTAACATGAGGTCCTGGGTTCGAATCCCACCTGAGCCAGCACATGATTTGTTCATGTGCACTCAACAAGCACTGAGTATACAATGTTCCTCTATGTCAGTGAAGGGCAAGCCTAATTTGCATAATTCTATCTCCCCATCGAAAAATACTTAATAACAATGATAATTAATATCATTGTTTAGTTCTGGTCCAGAAAGTACTTTTCTGTATTATTCATTCAAGATTCAAACATTTCACTTTGAAAAACAGTAGTGTCAAAGATTTTATTTAATTTTGTCAATCACACTAGCTTATATTTTAATTGCTGCAGTACATATTCAAAGACAAGTGGAATGTGCTCAAAACCCTGTATGAGAACACAAACCTTTCTTCATTGTTTTCTCTAAGAGGTGAACATGACATCAATTATAAGAAACGTTTCACAGGCTTTTATATGATATGCATTTTTAAAACGATATGATTGAAATGAATTATATCTTTCAAGATGCCAACATACATGTACCTGTAAAGCAGTGACTTGCTGATCAAACTGTCACCAAAGAAGAGAATCTGAGACTGCCAAATGTTTGATACGACCCACCACTCTTCCCACCCTTTGTCCTGGACTGGTGTTGTATGGGGGATGTTGGTTGGTTTATGTTGGCTTAATCCTGATAGGTATGTAATTATATGCATGGACACCTAGACTCTGTAGGTGACATTTAGGCATGATATTCCTGAAAGACTTGCATCAGTTTTTGGTAGCGCGATTTTCAGAAAAATACAACCTATCTCCCCAAAAAAGCAAAAATGATAACCGGTTATTCAACATGTTCAAAATCAAACTTGATGTTGACCTAACACTGTAACTTGTGCAGCTTGTGGTTTCATAATAATTCTGGGAATTGAGGAGCTGAATAAGTTGGTCCCCAGCCTGTCAAGTGAAAAGGTCTCTTTCATCCATTGCTTCCACCAGTGGAGATGTAACAACACTCATGGGTTTGGTTCATTCATTCGTTTAAGTTGTCTTTAAAGGTTCAATACATGATTGGTAAAGGTCACATGACAGTACTCATACTCTGTCTGATCAAACATGTACATGCAATAATAAACCTGTGAAAATTTGAGCTCAATCGGACATCTGAGTCACGAGAAAATAGCGAAAGCATTTCAGGTGGAAATATTGTAACGGTATGTTTCTACCAGCACCATCTTCATACCTTGAGTGAAAGTGGATAACTTGAACAACTCAAGTGAGCGTGTCCTTTATGTTTGTTCCAAAAATCATTCGGACGAACGATCTTTGGAAAAGACACTCAATCTTGATGAACCAAGATTTCCCATGGTGACTTTTTGCACTGTTTACGAACTGTTGAGTCCATTTTCTGTCTCAAACTCAATAATTAAATTTGGAGGCCTTGCAAATCCTATATGCTGCCTTTAAACAATTGTGCACCATTCACCTCCACCATGCATGATCATTCCAGTTGTCTTAATTCTTGATCTTCAACAGAGTTAGTGAGTACAACTTGTCTATTCTGCCTGACTGATTCTCTCTGACTCTTCTTTCATAGTGTTTGTATTATCCAGATATGACACCTGCTATGGGTCTCCTCAGCTGCTCACCATTCTTGTGAAATGACTGCTTCAGCTCGTCAACAGAGTTTTGTACAAACAGTGCTATAACCTGTTCACACCCTGCTCTCACTTGGTAAGAAATCTAGCAGTTGATATTCAATTTTACTATACCTTATAAATATTCGTGACCTAGAGCCGAATCCCAATTGGTCAATTCACCATCATGTACCAGTGGATATATTTGCTGATCATCAGCAAGTAGACCGGGGAATCTCCGAAGGAACTCTTACACATGTAACATCTCACTGCGCATGGAACATCTCACTGCGCATGGAACAAACGTTTTGCTGCACTTCTTGATGAAATTGTGGACAATAAAGAATATTTATGAAGTATAGTACAAGAGATATCACATGGTTTATTTCGGGTGGATAGTCGATTTAAGATTCTAGGTTTAGGACATAGAGCTATATTAAAATTACTAAAGCGCTAGCTCCGTGGACAAAGTGATGCCTGCTGATCCATGTTTGTGTACAAACCTATGGAAAACAACACATTTTGTACGTTTTTTGTACATTCATTTGCATATCTGCATTGTGTTCTATACAGGTGCGTTATCCAAGCCAAATACGCCCAAAATCCGACGCACCTCCGGTAAATGTGCTGCAATTAAATTTTGCCATGACGTTGGATTTTATCAACAGTCGAGTCACGTACAGCAGCAGCATTCTTGCATATAGAGTACGTTTTCGAAAAGCATTCCAGTCAAAGTTTTCTCAAAGTGCTCATCCACGTTGGTGAAGGGCAAACCTAATTTGCATATTATCTATTTCCCGACCAAAATCATCAATATTCATGATTTACTGTGGTTCCCGCCGCGATATTGGATTTGATTCACCCTGCAGACCCCAGCTAGCTCGGTGGCCTAGCAGGTAAGGCATCTGCACTAGTAAGCAGGAGGTCGTGGGTTCGAATCCCATCTGAGCAAGCATGTGATTTTTTCTCACGTGCTCTCACAAGCACTGAGTATACAGTGCCCATCCACGTCGGTGAAGGGCAAACCTAATTTGCATATCAAAGTTTTCTTGTTCTACAGACATGCACACAACTTGACCAACGGCTTCAAAGCGTCTATGCACGGAGAACACGGAGCTAGCGCTCTAGTAATTTTAATATAGCTGTATGGTTTAGGATTAGTGGGTCTATTTCCACTACCATGCCCAGATGGGTTCCATTATGACTTGCCATCGCCTACTGACCCAATCCTGATCCCACATATCCAGTGCTGGTTATTTTCATTAATCCATTGTGGATTTTTGCTGCCCTTTATTTCCTCTTGTGCAAAATTTGTCGGGGAAATTATGCTCTCAGCTAAAAATGTGCGATAAGTCCACCTAACGTATATGGTTATTATTTTAACCATTAAGGACCACAAGTTGTGTTGGCGGTTGTCATCTGTCAATTTCCCATGAGAAGTTATCTCTCCTTCCTGGCCATCTTTTCCCATTGACCATGAATTGTCTCTGATGTCATCCGATTTGTGCACATTTACATTGCCTTTTTCCATGTGTTGTTGTGGGATCATATGTGGGATCTGTTGGTAATGGTCGACAGCTCATGAAGGAAACAGACCATCAGCTTTTATGGTTTGGTGTTGTTTTTCCATACCACCTTTTCAGGAACTAAAGTGAAGATTCTTTGGCAAAAAATTTGTTGCTATAGTTCCTACATATCAGTCGATGAGACATTTCATCACATGATGGTACTGGTAATAGCATAAACGTAAATGGAAAGGTCCTGAAAGACACATGCATATCAGGAGCCATTTTATTGGTGTAATGCCCCCATTTAATATACATGTACAACTTGTAAGTTGTGCTCATCAAACATAGACAACAATGCACGGAGGAGAGAGTGCCAACAAGTGAGAATTCAAAAGTGTTTAGTGACCACGACTAAATTATGTACATGAATGCATTTCCAACCCTTCTAGCCCTGCAGTATGAACATATAAGGTGATTTTGGAGTTTGTAGTCTGGTACTCAAACCCCCTTCGGTGGGCATCAATTAACAGCAACCTAGCCTTAAAGCCAGCCCCTGGTCTGAAGGTTCCCATGTACATCCTGAGAGCCCCTTATTATCGGTTTCATTCTTCAATAGAGACACACTATGACAAGCCAGCTAAGAGCTTTAAAAGTACATTATTGGTAACACGTCCAAACAGAAATGGTCACAGATTTATGTATAACTTTCAGGGTATGAAGATTGTGCTGAGAGAAACATACCGTTAAAATATTTCTGCCTGAAATGGTGTATTTATCCAGAAATTAGTCAAACAAACACTGAAAACAGGGGTAAGATCAAAACCATTCTTTATGTTTTATATGAAAAATTGAGTCGGGGTTTCACTATTTTCTCATGACTCGTATGTCCGCTTGAGCTAAAATTGTCACAGGTTTATTATTTTATGCACCGGTACACGCTGGATTACACAAAGTGTCAGTGCTGTTCTGTGACCTTTGCCAATCATGTATTATACCTTTAAAGATACAATACAGGATACCCAAACAGAAATGTTCACAGATTTACATATAAATTTCAGGGTATGAAGATGGTGCTGGTAGAAACATACCGTGAAAATATGTCTGCCTGAAATGGTGTTTTTTTCCAGAAATTTGTCAAAGAACGAAAACAGTTTTGATCTCGGGGTAAGATCAAAACCATTCTTTATGATTTATAAGAAAAATTGAGTCGGTTTTTAGCTATTCTCTCGTGACTCAGACATCTGATTGAGCTCAAATTTTCACAGGTTTATTATTTCAAGTACAAGTTTGATCATACAAAGTCTTAGTGCTGTTCAGTGACCTTTGCCAATCATGGATTATACCTTTAACTCTTTTATCTACAACTTATGTTTCTAGATCCACTGACAATGTTTCTTCTGTCACCATCGCACCAAGTTGGATGCATCATCAGTGCCTCTGCACTCATCTATGACAGTTCTCCAGATGATGCCTGCATTATCAAGAATCTTGAAGATGCCTCTTAGGCTGATAGTATCACCATCTGCATGTTGAAGGTAGTCTTACCAGCCATATTTCCTGGTCTCATCATAGAGCAAGGACCAGAAATCTATCCAATCATTAATCGCCCAAGTCATCCCTGTTCCAAAAGCACTGCGGTTGCAATGCGCTTGTTACAAAACAGAACCGCAGCCGATAATTTGTGCACGACGATGGTCATCAGAAATTCGATGGTAACCAACAAAATGGTCCATCACTGAACTTGCATATTGCAGTAACGAAACACTTGAACCAAATATAAATGGCAAGCACAGTGGATCGTGAAAGCCCCAGCATGTTTATATGGCACCCCTGTTCCACAGGGCGGGAGTTGGTCAAGCCAGCTCATGGCCAGACTAGCGTTAATATATTTGCATACTATTTTACACAAAGCCTGCAGCCATGACTTGTATGAATGCGGTGACCATCATTGCCCCATTGAAGTGGCTTGGTTCTAACTCCTTCTTATCATTGCTCTATGGCGTGACATACTTGTATAGCTATAGTTATAGGTATCAAATCAATGAGTAATGAATGCATGCCAAATTTTTTTGGAAACCCTCCACCCATTTGGCAGGTATGCATGTTCCCAAAATATGGATATTTTCATGTTCTGACACTTCCTTTGCACAAGATTAAACCATAACATTTCCACAAAAATTTAAAAATAAACCAGAATTTGATGCTATAAGTGATACCATCCTAAAATATTTTAAACATTCAAGTGTGTTGCAGTAGCACAGACATCACAACTTCCAAGTTTCGTGACAATCAGACATTGTTTAATAATTTTTATATTGAATAAAAATATGCCTTTTTTATGACGTCACAGTTAATTTCACAGCAGCATGCTCATCTACAGAAGATAACGAAGCTTTTACCAGTTTACAGAAAGAACCTTCACTATAGCCCTTGCCATTCTCGAGATATGTAGCTGACAAAAAATCAGCCTTTTTGATGACGTCATGGTGATGTCACGGTAAATGTTATGATAGCATGCACATCTACATGATGTAACTAAGCTTTGGCAAAAAAGAATCATTTTCATAGCATTTGTTGTTCTAGGGATATCCTGCGGGATATTCAAATGAATGTCACATGCTTAATTAATTAAGAATTAAGAAATAAATCAACGTTGGGATTAACTTCATCTGATAGATCATGTAGATGTGCATGCTGCCATAACAATACCTAATTTAAGCTCATCAGAAAAAGATAAGAATATGATAAACAAATTTAGTACACAAAGCTACGGAAGCAAGGTCGATAAAATATAATTTAATAAAAACCAAAAGAAAACAAAAACTATAAGTATCATTCTGAAATGTCACGAAACAACATTTGCTTGATAGAGCCAGGCCTCCCTCTGAAGAGGACAATAATGCACATGAACCAATCATCAATTTACCAGTCCCAACATTTCAATGGAATATTGTAGAGGGAGGTCATGTGTCAGAAGTCATGGGTATCCCCTTTTTTCAATTGTAGGAGCTTAGAGCATCTTATATTTGTAGAAATGCAATAGAGTTATGGTTTAATCCTGTGATTAGAAAATGTCCATATTTTAGGTACATGTGTATCGGCCACAATTGGCATGCATTCATTACTCATAGATACTTATTTTTTAAGAAAGATTTGAAGCTTTGCATGGTGACAATTGGTATGTGGATCGGTTTGCGGAAACACCATGTAATATTCGTTTGTACTTTCGCACTTCTATATCGTGCGAAGTGGGAAAGGTGCAAACGAAATAGAAGTGCGAAAGTACAAACGAATATTACATGGTATTTCCGCATACCGATCCACATACCACTTTTTTGAAAAAATAAACAAACCTAAGGTAAAATGGTGCGTTGGTCTGACATGGAATGACCCCCATACATCATTTCCATTTTTTAAATGGGAAATTTCAGACCAGTTTCATTGGCATCTGTGTTCTGCAAAATATTTGAACAAATTGTGGTGGAGTAGCTTATCATTCAAAGGTAATCATTCAAATTCTGCTTACCATTCTCCAACATGTATCAGCACTGTGTGTTGAGTACTCATGAAAAATCATGTACTAATTTTTCCTCAGGTTGGTAGAATATCAAATTAAGCTTACCCTTCACCAAGGTTTTTCAGCACTGCATATACATGTACCTTAAGTGAATACCAGTAATTCTGTTATGCTGCACGCTGCACGTATCTTAAATGATCCTTGGGGTATGGTGGTGTGTGAGTGGTTTCATGGCTTCTGACTGCCAAATGAACAAAGGTAATTGACACCACCAACGTAGGGCTGGATGGATAGCTCAATTGGTAGAGAAACAGTGCAGTATTCCGGAGGTCGCTGGTTTGAATCCCGCTGCAGTCACTTTTCATATGACTTAAAACCAATGCAGTCAATTTCCCATGTGGGTTATTTGATGATTAATAATTCCATTGTCTACTGCATTCAACCTACCCCAGACGGTTACTACGATATGCAAATTCCCCTGCGCCTATTTGCTACTTCGCTGAAAAGACTTGATCAACCGTGGTGCACCCTGACCTCCCACAATGCGTACCGCCATAGCCGCCATGATCGTCCTTCTTTTCTCAGCGCCGCTACGAAACGGACGTGCCCCTTGGGCTCTCTCGATTTTCGAGTTCCGTTTCCCCGCTACACCTTAGATAAGCTGTTTTGACTTGATCACTTTTTCGTTTAGTTGATATATAACCTTTATCTTGATCATCCGTTACCAATATATTTTGTAACAGAATCCCCTTCTGTGCATTTCTTTGGTATTTTTCTCTCTCTTTTTCTGTGCATCCTACAGGTACTCTATCTCCCAAGTAGATGCCGGACGAACACAGCCGGCTCTGTGTACGTTACGATGAAAGGCCTAACGCAAGTTAGGGGGATGGATGAGTGTCTGGGCGATGACCCCTCATTCCCCGCTTGCGGTACCGCAAAAACGGAATGGCTGAGTGGGTGTTGTCCCCTCATTCCGGGCTTGCTGGTACTACTACCAGCCCGAGGGAAGTTACCAGTCCGAGGGAAGTCCGGGCGGTTAGATACTAGGCATGCCTTGACGGCTACGTGTCTATCCGACCCGAAGAGGCCTACGGCCGGGGGTAGCTCGATACCACGGTCGCTACCAGAGCGTAGGGAGATCGCTCACTACCAGAGGCGACGAAGGATACCGCCTGAACGGACTGATCGGCCCCGGCGTAACATGCTCCTTTTACAGGCTCCGTGTTATGTTCCGTTGATCGGAGGCCCGAGCCGGCTGAGTATACCGGGCCTACCGTGCCGAAGAACAAGCCTCAGACGTCAGTGGGTAGGAGCAATGTTTAATGCAGGGGTGTGATTTGACTGTTTTTCTGTGACAAAATTTCCCGTATTTTTATTGCTTTCAGTCCAATTTCGTGTGTGTTTAGCTCTATTTTACACTATTTTTCAGGTTTCTCCCTGTTAATCACACCCCTGTTTATGGCGATCCATGTATATAAATGCTGTATTTACATCGCCATCACCCCCACTGCTGCTCCGTTCCTACGACCTCCATTGCGGACGTCGGAGAGGCGTGCTAAGGCTCGGGCATCCAATGAGCGCCGTTAATACCCGGCCCAGCCCATTGTCTGGCCCTACCCGGGTGGGAAACCATTCCAGCCGTACGGAACTTGATTGCGGACGTCAGAGGGACGCCCTTTTACTTCTGCTTGGCCCTGGGCCATTGAGAGCGGAATGCTGCAGGTGTTCATACACAGCGAGACCACTCAACAGCCCTTTCATCACAGAACAATGCTTGGCTGTGTGGCTAGGGTGAATACAAACACGCGTGGCACAATGTGCTGCGGAGTGTACTTGTACCTACTGTGCATCGGCTTACACAACGTTTGATGTTTTGCCGACCAACAGAATACGGAGATCGGTGTCCCATCCCCCGCTATTGTCAGCAGCGGGCGGTGTGAACCGCCCTCCGTCACCAGAATTACCACCCTGCAAAACTAGGATTGGCTTCACACGCACATCCCTTGCTATTCTGTGGCTCCATACCATCGGCGGTGGCGACCCACCTATACACCGGCGACCAGTGTTCACCACCAGGAACAACACGCCCACCGGGGCCCACAACGGACCACAATCCGGCCCCGCCCCCGATGGGGCAGGGTCTATACACGATCTATAGCCCACCAGTTAGCCCCAGCAGTCGCCAACAGTCTAACGGGACCCGGTTATTCTCCCCCTGCAATTACCACAACGCAGCGAGGAGAGGAGACCTCAGGCTTCGGCCGACAACGCAAAGGAGGGCCATATCCCCTATACTGCCGTCCAGACCACAAGGGATATGGAGAGCGGCTATAGTCCCCAAACAGCTCGGCTACACGGCCGCGGTAGCCCACTCAACGCTACTTGGAGTTGCGGCCTTCATGTATAATTTGTATACATCTACTCGTCTACGTCGAGTCCACGTCGAGTTGTCCCACGGTCGACTTGTCGGTTCCCCCTGTCACGGGGACCGATATGCATCCATCCCTCGGCCCGGTCCTATGGAGCGGACGGCTGCGGGAGTCCCCACTTACAGCCTTTCCGCCCGATGTCTGCACGCCAGCGCAGCCCGTGAATTCTTCAGGGCCCAGCCCGCTGCCGTCCGCGGCCGACTTGTCCCAAGTTCGAGCTGTGCCGCGGTCGACCTGCCCTCTCCCACTGCACGTACGATCTCCTTTGTTTAGCGTGCAAGGATCGGCAACGCTTCAATAACCACGCTTGTTCATCACACACGGATTGCGTCAGGCGGTACATTATATGTATACAGTACAGTATACTGTACGTCCGTACATGCATATGATACCGACTTTGTATCATTACAATTACCCTCCAGTATTGTCCGCCACTACCAGCACAACACTACCGAGCACAGCGCTCCACTGCCGGCAGGATCGGTCATTAGTACGCCTCGTATAGTACACCGCCACGGCCCCATGGCGCCACCCGGCGTCCGCGGTAGTCATGGGTGCAGTAATGGGAATTTATTATGACCCTACTTCAGTGATTCCATTGTGAGACCGCTCCGATGCTCATACGACCTTTCCACTCCGTATTTTCCTGAGGTCAAAGGTTAATACATGTGATACCATGACTCACCACAGGTACCAGAATGTGAATAGTTGCGATGGACACACCATCCTGATTCTCCTACATGTAGATGTAGGGACTCGACATACAGCATGCCCACGCAGCCAAGGAGCTGGCTTGCGTCTACACAGCATATCACCATCGACAGTATCACAAGCTCCCGGAACATCGCAGGATAGCCACCTATGGTGACGATGCCGCAGTACCATGAGCTTCCCAAGTGGACCTGCGGAACCAATCGGTTTTCGATGCCACCGAGACCTTCAGCCTCCACCTTCAGACCTTCAGCCTTGCCCTTATCATCCCACTGGTGGCTGCTGGCCCACGGATACACACGGTTTACACTTTCTCCGACTTTACCGTAAGCGACGAAGAATCGCCACAAAGGAGCTGTGGTTACAGCCTCTGGACTGCAGGTCAGCATCTTCAATTAATCAAGGCAGTGATCAACCTGACGGCTCACCCATCGAAGGATGGCCCATACCGGCCCTCACCACTCCTGCATCTTACTACCACACCTAACAGGTGACGGAAGTAGACCAGTCCATCACTCCTCAGTTATCACACAACTCAAACAGGAATTTGGGCTTTCCACATCTGGCCTCCGCCTACCACCCGACGAGTAAGATGTTGTCTCTGCACGGCAGTGCAGAAACCCTGAGGCCATCTCCCCAGGGGATGCCACTCCACAACGGCAGTCCCCCTTGGATTAAGACAGGACCTCACGGGGGATTAGAGCGATCGAACTACGTCAGTTCACATCACCCTGCCATATGCAACCTGCATCTCCTGGCTTCTCAGACCTAGCCTCGACTCCATTGGCATCGCAGTCGAAGTAACGCAGCACATCAACCAGTACCTCCCCTAGTCGATGAAGGAAGTTCACGACCGACACCCTCTCCTTGACATCAAGAGCCGAGGCGGTATCACGACGGGTCCCTCCTGGGGTGGAGCACACCCCTCCCTCCACACCAGGCATCTGGGAACTGGGACCACTCCTCCCGTCTCTACCTCACCAACACGCTTGTGCCACGGGCCGTCCTTGACGCCTGGCGACACGTCAAGGGAAGACGAACACCGGTCTGCTCCAATGACTCTACAGCTGTAGCACACATCGACCACCATTGAGCCACGTGCTCCCCACAGATGTGTGTCTTGACCTGGCGGATCCCTACGGTGGACCAAGGACAACGGCGCCCACCTACAAGCCATCCACATTGCCGGCCAGGACAACGAGACTGCGGATGCTCTCTCCTGAGGGTCGATGAATCCAGTATGGACTTTCCACTCAGACATCACTAGGATGCTCTCTCTACGTCTAGAGATGTCACGTTGACCTGTCTGCGTCAACCGACAACGTCAAACTTCCGACGTTCTACACCGGGCACCCTCACCTTTGTTCATGGGCAACGGATGCCCGACAGATCAGCGGTGCGGCCCTCCTGGCCCTCCCTTTGATCTCCCTGATACCGCGCACGTTCTCCACAACTGGAACAGAAACGATGCTGCATTCTCCTATCGCCCTCACACTGTCCACGCCAGAACGGGTGTGATTCAGGTTCTTCAGACTGGCCAGACTTCTTGTGCTAACACTGATCATGCTCCCAGACCTGCCGGGCCGGCCGTTGCGCTACTGACCATGCTCCCAGACCGGACTTCCCTCCATCAACCTCGGTCAGTCTGGGATTCTGCTCCCAGCATCCGGAGGTCTCCACCTAATGTGCTGGATGCTGTCCAACGATCCTCTCTTCGGCTGGTCTTCTGACGACACTGCCGCCACGGCTGCACGGGGACGACACCTGTCAACCGAAGATACTTGATAGCGGTAACGCCTCTGCGCTTCGTGCTACAACGACCATGCTCTCTACCCAACTGAAGCACCTGTTACAGTGGTAGTGACCTTTCCTTACGCACTTGTTCCACACTGGACTGCTAGCTTCGACACTCTGCAACCACAGTTCTCCACAAGCTGCCATACCTGAGGACCTTGAGGATGGCTCACCCATATCAAAAAACGAGGCCCCTCACCACCTCACGCAGGACTTAGAGCGGCCTCCCAGCAGACAGCCAATCCCGTCCTGGAACCTGGACATCCAACCTGTAACTTCATGCAGGCCTCCACTCGAACCTCCGTGCTAGGCCCCTCTGATGCCCACTACTATCAGCTCGCCTCCCTCCTGACAGTGGTTACGGCTATGAGGACCTGTGACATCAAGGCCCTACCCATAGCTAGGGACCACATCCGCTGGGAGCCACATGGCTTTCGACTCATCCCGACCATTGGCTTCCCACCAAGAACCAGTCCCCCTCCTTCGAGCCACCGGACACTTTTGTACCATCTCTGGCTCCTCACACCGGGGACATACTTGACAATCATGGTGCTCTATCAGGACCCTGAAGCCGTTCTTGCCCCGAACAAAGGGCCTGAGAGGGAGTTCCTCTCAGCCGTTTACCTCTACCACCAAGCCTTGCCATCCATCGTCTAGGTACACCATTGCCCACTGGATCGTCATCCAGTCGTCAACCATCAAGTTGCAGGCCCAGACTAGCCATCCAGGCTGGATCAGCTAACCCAACAATACATCAAGGCCCACGATGCTTGAGCGGTCTCTGCATCCTGGTCCTACTTCAGGGGAGTTTCATGCTGGAAGTGCCCCTCCGTTTTCACCTCCTACATGAGGGATGTCTTGCAGAACAACTCAACTCACGGCAGGACGGTCCTGGCCCCAACAACTCGGAGCCCAGGAGACCCTCCGCCCAGCTGGCACCTGGGTGAGACCCGCACGGACCTCCACCCAGGGTACAGCTCTTTAGGGGTAATGTACATGTAAATCGTACATGTGTTACTTTACCTCCTCTACGCTAACCTGGCTCATATCCACCTTCCACCTGACACTCCTCGTAGCCAACCCGCCACCGGGATCCGGTGCCACTCTGCATATCGTAGTAACCGTCTGTGGTAGGTTGAATGCAGTAGACTCCCCCCCCCCACACCTGTTGTGGGTTGGGTCTACTAGTTCATACCTACCCCAGACGGTTACGTCCCGCCCGTCCTCCCCACTCTTGGCTTCGAGGTGTTTAACTTCGAAAAGAAGGACGATCATGGCGGCTATGGCGGTACGCATTGTGGGAGGTCAGGGTGCACCACGGTTGATCAAGTCTTTTCAGCGAAGTAGCAAATAGGCGCAGGGGAATTTGCATATCGTAGTAACTGTCTGGGGAAGGTATGAACTAGTAGACTCAGACCACAACAGGTGGGGGAGAAATCACTGCAAAACATCTTAATAACAATGATTGTGGTATCCACTGTGATGTTGGGTTTGAATCAACCTTTTGACCCCAACTAGCTTGGTGGTCAAAAGGTATGACATCTGCACAAGTAAGTCGGGTCAAGGGTTTGAATCCTACCCGAGTCTTCATGTGCACTCAAACAGCTCTCAGCATGCAGCTCTGATACACATCACTGAAGGGCAAGCCTAATTTGAATAATTGTATCCATCCAACAAAAAAAACAATTATTATATATGTAAATCATTTTGTCTCACAAAATATTCATTAACGAAAGATGTCCAAAAATATTGCTGCTCGTGTTAACCCCTTCTGCCCCGGAAGCTCATGAGGAATTCACAACTGCTTTGTTATATCCATTGAAATACAATTGAACCTTTATTGTTCCAAAAAATTTGCTCATTGTGGTATATTAACCCCCCCCCTTGATTTGCATATGAATAGATCTGCAGCTGCTTTTATTGTGTGGCAGTATAGAACCATAGTGTGCCTGCATTGTTTACGCCGTGCAGGCGTGCACCCTGCACACATAGCTTGGCCAGTCAAATGTCTGGTGGCTGATAATGAGGTCGGTACAAGCAAAGATAAAAACCTGGGCTGAAGGGGCTTAAGAGTAATTTTGAAGACAGACCCAAGCAAAAACCAAGAATTCAACATAAGACATAGTTGGTTTAATAACTCAGTCAGTACTGGCAAGAGCTTTTATTGTTATGATTGTATTTTCCATGATTCAGACTATTAATCTATAAATCCACTGGTTTGTCACTTCACATAATGCATTTTTCAATGATATGTACATGACATGTAGGGCTTTTTAAACGAATGTATTACACATACTATGAAAATCTAATAGCACTGTCATATTTTCATTTGCATGTTCAAAGACCAATATTATTTTAAACTGTAAATGTGTTACTCATCAAAGGCTAAAATGGTAAAAGTTTGCCGATATACTAGTCTAGATTGCTAGACGTTGTTATCGTTTTATGCGCGATAACCTGCCACCACGAGAGGGCGTATCATGACAATCCGCTAGCGACGCACGAGTGCACGACTATTAACTTGGACTTCGATAACAACGTCTAGACGATCTCTGAATTTTTCCCGTATGCGCGCACCTACATTGCCTAATATATGACACTCGCCTGCATAATAACGCCAAACAATGCATATTCATGTATCTTATCCCCTGACTCCCCTTGCTGCCTTACATACGTACGTAGGCCTACTGTACATGTGGTGTACGTATACATGAATACAGAATATTTGATTGTACAGGGACCAATTTCACCGTGTATCGAAGCGATTCACGACGTGCCCGTTGGCTCAAATCGCGCTAAATAATGGTTCTGGCCGCGTACCTGCCTATTTTGAATTTTCGTGGCATGGGTGCGCATGTGTGAAGCGCAAATTATTCAACAATATCGCGCATGCGCACTAGTTTCCTCCCGTTTTCGGGGGGAAATAATCAGAGTTCGTCTAGACGTAGTTATCGAAGTCCAAGTTAGTAGTTGTGCACTCGTGCGTCACTAGCGGATTGTCATGATATGCCCTCTGGTGGTGGCGGGTTATCGGGCATATAACGATAACAACGTCTAGCAATCTAGACTACCGATACACATGTTATACAACACCAACAGTCTACTGTATTCAACCTACCCCAGACGGTTACTACTATATGCAAATTCCCCTGCGCCTATTTGCTACTTCGCTGAAAAGACTTGATCAACCGTAGTGCACCCTGACCTCCCACAATGCCTACCGCCATAGCCGCCATGATCGTCCTTTTCTCAGCGCCGATTTTCGAGTTTCCGTTTCCCGCTGCTTATCTAGACTGTTTAGACTTGACATTTTTCCTTTATTTGTCTGATTAACCGTTACCATTAACAGTTTTTTATCTTGTGTGCTTGTTTTTGGTATTTTTCTTTCTCGTTTTTTCTTTGTGCATCCTACAGGTACCGCGGCCCTACATCGCCGCGGTCTACGTGTATTCTCCTACGTGATGCCGGGGTATGCACAGCCGGCTCTGTGCTTACGACCCGATGAAAGGCCTATATGCGGGGGGAATGGATGAGAGTTTACCCTCATTCCCTCCGCGGTACAGCAAATCGGAATGGCTGAGTTTGGGTTCGTCCCCTCATTCCGGGCTACTGCTGCTACCACTGTCAGTCCGAAGGAATTCCGGGCAGTTAGATGCTAAGCATGCCTTGAAGGCTACGCGTCTAATCGTCCCGAAGAGGCCTACGGCCGGGGGTAGCTCGATACCACGGTCGCTACCAGAGCGGAGGGAGAATGCTCGCTACCAGAAGCGACGAAGGATGCCGCCACAACTAACTGACTGGCCCGGGCGTAACAAGCTCCTTTTTAGGCTCCATGTTACGACCCGCTGACTCCTGGGGTAAGAGCCATGATGTGCCTACGCCTCCTCCATGTCTGGCCCGACTCCATTGCGGACGTCGCAGGAATGCTCCATGACGACCCTCCGCTACGGGCCCCGCCTACGTGGGTCTCCACTACCAGTCGCCCTGCTTTCCATTCAGCACTCCACGCCTTTGTCCAACTCTACCAGAGCGGAGGGCTATGGAATTTCTGCACTCTATTCATCGGCCACGCCGGCCCTGCCCTTCGGGACAATGCGGGCCCCATCATAATCCGGCCGCCTTTGTCCGACTCTACCCGAGCGGAAAGCGGACCGCTTGTACCAACGGCCGTACTACTCAACGACCACAACACCCTGTTCTATACCACTGGAAACAGCGTGTTTTTTCTTGTGCTCTGAAACTACGTTCTTCTGCACTATCATGGCTCAGAATGCTCAACGTGGGGACGACCCCGACGTTCACACGGTGTCTCTTGCGGGCTCTCCTTCCACCGAGTCAGCCCCACCTTTGACTGGCGATGATTTCCCGGTAATTCCTGTGGACCCTCCACGCCTGCCACATCGTCGGGGATTTAAACCACCGCCTCCCGGGGCCACAACGGGCGCTACTCCCACGGCCCCTCCTGCTACCAGGGCTCCGCCTGCAACCCAGAAAAGGAAGGTTAACTGCCCTTCTCCTTCGCCGGCCCCGCCGGCAGCCAAGAAGAAACGACAGGTGGAACCCCAGCAACAGCCGGAATGGATGGCGGCCTTCCAGTCCATCAACGAGGCCCTGTCCTCTATCGCCAAGAATATGGCTGACAGGCCCCCTCCAGCCTCTACTACCCTCTGGACCTGGCTTCACCATCTGCACCCGAAGGTCATGACGGCGCTCAGGAGATCGATGTGACGTCCATTTCATCCAGTGTTTCCCAACGCTCACGTCCTGCCTCACGGGAGAACACCCACAACCCGACAGCCCCGCGATCTGCGTCGCCGTGCACGTCTTCAGACGATGGAGAAATCGCATCGGCTGGTGACCTTACCCCCAATGAGAGTCGCCTTCGCCTGCTACAGCGAGACATGATACAGGTCCTGGGCCTACCCGAAGGCACCTCGCCCCCGGAAGACACCGGACACGCCTCCTTTAAGAGGCATGTGTCTCATCTTGAATCCTCCGGGCCGACCTTTCCAGAGATACCATTAGACCGGTCATGCGTCAATATGTTCAAGGCCATCTCCAAGTCCAAGCCATGGCGTCCCTCCTCTAAGAGATCGCTCAGCTATTACCACTTCCCGTCAGAGGACTCTGAGAACTTCCTTTCTACCCCGGCCATCCCGGAACCTGCTAAAGACAAAATCACGGCAGACTCCGGCAGACCATCGATCAAGGCGGTCTTCCGGGACAAGGACAAGGCCCTGATAGAGTCAACGATGTCCAAGCTCGACAAGGCATCTCGTCATGGTCTCCGTTGCACGGCCTTTCTTCTCCTTCTGTCCGAGTACATCGCCCGGCCTGCGAGGAGAACTCCCCTGTTGCTCCGGATTTTGCTGCCCTCGCCCTCCGAGGTCTCGACGACGGCCTGAACTCCCTATTCGAGCAGTTTTCACGCATTGCCTGCCTCACGACGTCTGCACGCCGTTCCAACGCAAGTAGAAGTGATGCATATCCCACACGAAGGAGTGAAGACCAGACTTCGGGAACTTCCTCTCTTCGGCAAGGACCTCTTCGGTGGAAAATTCCTGGAGCTCCTCGAAACGGAAGTCAAACGCATAGATACCACCAACAAGCTTTCGCTTCGCCCGACTCCGGCAGTGAAACCTCCTCAGCCCCAACCACGTCGAGGCTCCTACCGCCCACGTGCTCCAGCCACCCAGGATCGACAGACGGACAGACAGACGCGTCAGTCCTTTCGCCCCCCACTCCGTCGCCAGAACCAACGCCCGTCGACACCGGCAGCCAGACAGAATGGCACACGCCAGAGATGTGGGTCCTCATCGCGCACCCCCCGCTCATTTGGGGGGCGGCGGCGGTGACTGTTCCGCTTCTCCTTCTACGACCGTCGATCCCGAACCCGTCGGCGGCCGCCTACAGTCTTTCGAAGGGTTCTAGAGGAGATCTCCAAGGACGGATGGGTTCTTACTACTCTCACGGACGGATACTCCCTCGAGTTCACAAGCACCCCTCCATCCAAGGCAATCCCAAGGGAGACCCCAGTACCACGCGAACTGGATCAATGCCTGGCACTGGAGTCGGAGATAGACGCCCTCCTCCACAAACGAGCCATTCTCCCGGTGCCCCACAACGACATCGGCGACGGCTTCATCTCCACCTTCTTCCTGACACCGAAGAAAGGAACAGGCAAGTGGCGCCCTATCATAAACCTCAAACCACTGAACAAGTTCATCTGCCCAAGACGTTTCCGCATGGAAACCCTCAAAACAGTGATGAGCTCCCTGCCTATCCCCTCCTGGGCGACATCCATCGACCTACGGGACGCTTACTACGGGACTAACTCATGATGGGTATTATACCTGCTGGTTTTTACCCTCACCTGCTCACCTGGCTCATAGCCTCCCATACCTTTCTGGCTCTCTTCATAGCCAACCCTCCACCGCTATACGGTGCCACTCTGCATTTAGTAGTAACCGTCTGGGGTAGGTTGAATGCAGTAGACTCTCCCCACCTCTTGTGGGTTGAGTCTACTAGTTCATACCTACCCCAGACGGTTGCGTCTCGCCCGTCCTCCCCACTTTTGGCTTGAGCCTCCTGGCTTCGAAAAGAAGGACGATCATGGCGGCTATGGCGGTAGGCATTGTGGGAGGTCAGGGTGCACTACGGTTGATCAAGTCTTTTCAGCAAAGTAGCAAATAGGCGCAGGGGAATTTGCATATAGTAGTAACCGTCTGGGGTAGGTATGAACTAGTAGACTCAACCCACAACAGGTGGGGAGAATATGACTCAAGTGCATGGTACATACATTGCATTTAATGTATATAAAAAAAGCATTATAATGTTGTTAGAATTGGAAGAAGTGTACAATAGACCGATCCATTAAGCCCCGCCCCATTTGTTTCTGACCAATCACAGTCGTGGTTTATGTCCGACATAAGTTGATTTAAGTCGTTTAGGTCCACGTGACAGGAACGTGCAGTGAAGCATTGGAGAGGAACACGTGTTCATTGCCCACGTGTGCAGTGGGAGGGGCTTACTGGATCGGTCTATTGCCCAAGCATATGCCTAAATGAAATAAAAACATGAACACACATAATTATCATTATAGGTCACAATGAACCGATTACACATTGTCTTGGTCATTGTCATAACTACCGTCATGTTAACATGTGCAAGTTGTATGATACCAGTATAGAATTTGTAATGACCAAATATTGGTGTAATATTTGTTTTATAATGTACATTTTGCAAATAAAATTACTAGTATGAATTGCTCTAAAAGAGAAAAAGACAATGATGTAAAACCTTTCATCAAACTTCCATTATACACTATGTATGTTGATGTATGTACATGTACATGTAGATCTACCCAGGCGCAATAGTAATCCACCTGGGCCTGGGGTGGGGATTACTAATTTGCCGGGCAAATTACTATTCTGCCCTGGTGGATTAATTTGGCAGGTTATTAAACTGTACTCAATACACAACCAAAGCACACATTCACAGATACCATGCAATCACATCACAATAGCACAACCAGACCACTTGAGTTAAATATCAAATTGAAGCTAAGGATGAATAGAATTTAATGTCGTAAAAGTCATACTGGTTACCATGACAACCACATAATTGCATGCTATTGGATAACACATATGCTTATTACATGTATTTGAATGTGTATGCATATTTTTACATCACATTATGGTCATATGTTGAGCATCAGGAGACGTACAAATCTGATTGGTCAATTTTTTTGTTTGAAGGTCACATCGTTACCATGGCAATCAAACCAGCCAATCAGAAATGAACGCCTCATAATTCAAAAAGTGGAGGTCATATATAAAAAGTGTCAATCAGAATTACTTAGTGCACTGTTGGCAATAAACTGGCCAAATTTGGTTTGATTTTGATCATCCCTTTTAGAGTTATTCCACATTCTGTTGAACAATGTATTACAATGTAGAAATGGTAAAAGCAGCAATACGCTTTTACTCATTGAAAGTTTAAAATGAAGCATTTATATCCTTCAATTTGCCATTGCATTTACATACTGTTAAAATTCTACATCCGGTTTCTTCAATTTTGACAGGTAATATAAAAGAGATGATTCTTTCCCTGCAAAATAAGCCATATTTTGGGACAAGTCATATATGAAATTAAAGATAAAAATGTACTTTTACAAATAGGATAATAAAAATAATTGTTTGAGTAAAGTGCGCCTACGCCTGGGCGGATTACTATTCCGGGTGGGTGGATTACTATTCTGCCCGGGTGGATTACTAATTCACCCAAGCGAAATAAAGGGTGCACAAAAAGAAACTTCCGATAATTGTTACGCCCTTACCCTTTGAATATAATTGGTTTGGGGTGATATGAGTATTCTGAGTGTTTAGGGCACATCTTAAGCTGCAGTTTGATACCCTACTTGATGCCAAGGACTCGACACTGTTCAATACACACAGCATTGTTTGTCAAAAGGTACAAAACCAAAAGTTGCACTTTTAGGTATACAGTGTGTAGCTGTGCGTAACCCATTGTAGACCCAAACAATATCACACTGCAATGTAGTGCATGGTAAGTTCAACCTGTATACCTATAAGTGCAACTTTTGGTTTGGTACCTTTTGACAAACAATGGTGTATGTATTGAACAGTGTTGAGTCCTTAGCATCAAGTATGGTATCAAACTGCAGCTTAAGTGGTGCTCTAAACACTCACACTACTCATTTTACCCCAAATCAATTAGATTTAAAGGGGTCGGCCATCAAAATCAAGGGAAGTTTCTTTTTGTGCACCCTTTACATGCATGTACATAATATATATATCCACATTTCGCTATTTTCTGCCCAGACGAAATAGTGATTCGCCTGGAAGGAAAAAGGAGCAGGATTTTGTTATTCAGTATGTCCTAAATGCACATACACTTCCGAAGCACACCTTGATGAGAGTTGTTGAATAGTTTGTCTGTCCACAACACAGGTAACTCACATGTGCATGTGCAACTAGAATCAAGAAAGGTTGCCAATCATTTTACAAAAATGTGGCACTATTCTACTTCATGCACTCATCTTTTGAAAACCCTTGCAGTTGCACAAGATTCAACTTCTTGCATTGGGATATCAAATGCAATATCTGTCCAGCTACTTGTCAATTCATCATAGTCATAAAGATCAAACTGGGAAGTAAGTTGCATAGGAATGTTCAGACCCATCTCATGTACACCACACCACATACCACATAAATACAATCTACTGCCAGAATCATATCTGACTGCCGAACAAAATCGTAAAAGGCTTGGTAGAGGTTCTTTCTTAGTCCATGAGTTAGTGTCAGGTTGGAATGATTCTACACACACTGTAGGTACCTCTGAGCTACTCTGTGCAAGGAAGCCACCTATTAGCCAGATTTCAGAATTATGTGTGGTGCAAGCAGTTTGAAGACGTGGTGTAGGCATGGGTGGTAATGTAGCAATCCAATTATCAGTAGGACTGTGGTACCTCATTGTACGACTTCCAGAAAACACATAAATCATATTCTGACATGTTGCTGCACTGAAATCAATGACATCCCGAGGCATTGAACTTGCAAACTGCCACTCATCTCGAGCTGGGTCATACCATTCCATACTTCTTAAAATTTCCCAATCATTCAAACCTCCTATCGCAAAGATCTTACCATGAATTGTGACAAAGGCAAAGTTGGAACGTCCTTGTAACATCGGAGATATTTCCACCCATTTGGCCTGTATATGATTGTATCGGAAGACACTCTTCTCCCGATAGTCATCAGTTGCTAGATAAATATCGTTAGACTCTGTCACAACAAGCTTGGCACCAAAGGTTCGACACACCGCTGGAAGTTCAATGAAGAAACTTGCTTGTGATGGTGGATGGTAGCAACACAAGGTATGCTCTCTATAGCTACGTCCAATGAGTAATATCACATCCTGTGCAGTCAACCCAAGACGCTGATCAGGTCGTTGTACCTTATTCCCTGGTATTACCTCTTTGTGCACTTTGACTGCATCTTGTAAAGCACACTGTATCTCTCGTGATGTACTTGCATTGAGCATGCCATGTAATGTATCACAGGTTATCTGCTCCAATCGGATATTATCCAATAAGTTTGTTATGAAGACACTTCTTGTGAGTGAGTCCCACTGCATCCATTGTAATACCATCCTTAGTACAGCATCTTCTGATGCTACATTGAGTTTATCACTCTGTACTAAGTCCGTAATGACATCAATGCTTGCATGCACTAACTGAGACTCAGTAACCACATCCTGTCAAAGGAATCAAACAAAAACAATTGTCAAATATGCATGTTTATCATATCAAAAGGCATGTCCTTTCTAATGTATTCAAGTACCGGTGTGGCGGTCTCAGCTGACTCCCCGTCTCAGCTGTCTCCCCTGACGTAGGGGGACAGTTCAGTCCGACACGTGCATGGTCTCGTTGGTCTCCCGTGCTGAGATGTCCGCCATGACTACAGTAACTATCGCACAGTACCGTGCCTCATATAGCGAGAGATTAGTAAGGGGGGCAGCTGAGACGGGGAGTCAGCTGAGACCGCCACACCGGTACTGAATCATTTTACCAAAGAAGCCTACAAAAAATCACAGGCGGCTCCAGTAAGATTTGACCCATTTAATTTGATTTGTTTGAATCCAATACCATCATAAAGAAGGAGAAACCTTAATCTTGATACAATGCAATGAGATAACCAACCAATACAGACAGGCCCATACAGGAGGCTGACAAGAGGATACAAATAATTTGAGGTAAGAAACTTGTATACAAAATTTGATTAGACCATTTGACCCATATTAAGCATGAGCCTAGTCCCAGCATGCTTGAAGCAGGAAAATAACATTAAGACCAAAATGGCAGCAAGCTACAGTATATCAGAATGAATGGGCTCATCTGCCAACTCCAGGTAGAAGGTTGATGTATTACCACACTTACATGTACATGTCTCAAGTATGTTTTCTTGATACATGAAGTTATATGTACATGGCCAGGTTAATAATTACTGTATCCGTCTTCAACAGTTTCAAGACCAACATTATTATTAAGATTAAGAACTGTGCCCAATTTCATGGAATCTGTTACCGTTACCAACAAATCAGTAGCAGACTTTTTGTTTCTTACGATTATAGCATATTTCACGGGAGAGTTTTCTTTTTTGGTAACGGTAAGCAAGGAATTTGTGCAGAATGCATACAACAGCGCGTTAGCAGAAAATAATCACTGTTGCCCTAGAAATTCTTCGCTAACCGAAAGCCTTGCTTACGGATTCCATGAAATAGATTTCATGCATAGCAGTGCCCATAAGCACAAAAATATACTGCAACGGATTCCATGAAATTGTGCCCTGGTAGGTTCATGTATGTATTTGGCTTTTTCAAGCGAAGCAGAAAAGCCTTGGTGCTGGTAGAAACATACTGTTAAAATATTTCCACCTGAAATGGTATACCGGTATTTATCCTGAAATTACTGTAGTGAAACAAAGACCAAAAACAGTTTTGATCTCAGGGTAAGATCAAAACCATTCTTTTATAAGAAAAACGAGTCCAGTTTTTGCTTTTTTCACGTGACTCAGATGTACGATAGAGCTTAAATATTCACTGGTTTATTATTTCTTGTAAATGTTTGATCAGACAGTGTGAGTGCTGTTCTGTGACCTTTACCAATCATGTATTATACACGTATTTTTAAGTTGAAAGTATTTTATACATGTATCATACTCAAAAAGCAAAAACTGGACTCGTTTTTCTTATAAAAGAATGGTTTTGATCTTACCCTGAGATCAAAACTGTTTTTGGTCTTTGTTTCACTACGGTAATTTCTGGATAAATACCAGTATACCATTTCAGGTGGAAATATTTTGTTTTCAACAGACATTTATGTCTAGTTTTTCTTCCAAATATCTCATAGACATAATACACTGGCATTCTGGACAACACTTTTGTTAATCTTAACCAAACTTATTTCAAACAAAGTCACCAAGCCATGTTTCAGAAACTAAATACCGTAGATTATGAGCAACCCTACATGTAGGTCGACCCAATTCAAATTTTGGTTTCAGAAAGGCGAACTTAATACACTAGAATACAAGTAGGCCAACAAACAAATGAAAATGCGACCATATCAACAACTCTGTAGAAGACTTTTGGGGGTTATTTACGTTTCAGACCGTACATGTACGTTGGTTATTTGTGAACTTTGTTGTTGCGAGGAGAAATTGGACAAGTATGTGCTCCTCGAAGGTTGCCATTGTACACAACTGTCACGACTAGCATCGTAGCCGTCGTCATTTTTGTTTACTATATAATTAGCACATATGTGCACAACATACTTCATGATTTATAGGGGTCGTTGTCATTGTCAATGCACCAATTGCAGTACCCCCATGTCTCTCTTTCCTTCAACCTTACGTCTATAAGGTTGGCTATGTATGAATGGGGTGCATGTATACGTGTATTATCCCAGTAATGCCTACGTTCAGTGCGGTTGTATTTAGGCTACGAGTGATGTATAGGAGTTGATGTCAATGCATAAATTGCAGTACCCCATGGTCACATATTTGTGTCTCTGCTGTAATGTTTGGTATTGGAATTGATTCTGGCCAGCAAGAAAACCTGTCAACTACCGTAAGCATATACGCGAAACCTTCTGACTCAGGTAAAGGGCCTACGATATCGATATGGATGTTGCTAAAACTAAATCTGGCTGAGAGAAAGTTTCTAAAGGCGTTTTAAGGTGCTTTTTGGCTTTTTGACATCGCTAGTCCAGGTCTTTACATCCTTGATAATGCATGGCCATACGAATCTACTTGTAAACAAGCGTCAATTGGCAAATTTGAGAGAAGATGATTCTCGGAGTTCAACTCTTCATCAACTTTCTGTTCCATGGCGATTTGGTCTAAATAGTGCGAGAAAGTGTGTCTACGACTACATTTTCTTTTCCCGTTACATGACACAAGTCAGTGGTGAATTGGGAGATGTAATCCAGATGTCGTATTTCGCGTGGGGAATGCTTGTTAGAATTCGCATTAAATGCATGCGTGAGTAGTGTGTGATCGGTGTACACGCAAAAATGTCAACCTTCTAGCATGTGTTGGAAATGACGTATGCTAAGATACACTGCCAGGAGTTCTTTGCCGAAAGCACTGTATAAATTTGCTTTCGGCAGGTTTCATTCGTTTAGAAAATACCCTAATGGTTGCCAAATGGAGTTAAAGGCATGGTACAGATCTGTTTTTTGCGACAAAACCGTTGCTGACAGTGAAAGCACATTATGTAATCCATCATATACCTTGGAGGTCAATCAGCCATCTGGGTCACAAGAAAATAGTGAAAACCCGTGTACAGAGAACTGTACACATTTCAATGAATGAATAAAATGCTTCGAAGCAATTTATTCCAATCGGAAAATAGTTTCATTTATTTCTCAACGAATATGGCATTTCGGACAAAAACATTTCATGGGATGATTTCTCCTATCGTCACCATTATACTGTGTAAGTTTTATGTGTATTTTGTCTTACCAATTCTGTACCATCCCTTTAACAAACTGATGCAGCACGACCCCTACCGCTACGTTGGATGCATCCATAGTAAGGCTTAAAAGGAGCATTGGAGCGTGGATGGGACAATAACGTGGCTTGTGCTAACGCTGCCTTGCTATGCTGTCATCAAATGCTGCAAGTTCAGTTTCCCCAAGATTGATTAGCGATTTTTGGGGTGTGGTTTTCTTATTGCCTTTAAGAATATCTGTGAGCTGCTGAATAACATGTGAGCACGATGGAATGAATCAGCGATAGAAATTTATTAGCCCCTGGAACTGGAAAATCGATGATGGCTTTAACCTTTTGAGGCAGCGGAGTTATTTGCCGTGACACGGTGACCTAGGAACTCGACACTTAGGACACCAAATATACACTAGTCTGCATTTATGACTAATCTGTACTCGTCTAGTCTCTGAAACAGTTCTTTCAAATGCTCCTCTGGAGAACTACTGGCAACGAGTAAGTCATCAATATACGCATAAATAAATGGTAGTCAGCGCGAAACCTGGTTTAAAGAATGCTCGTGGTCGAGAATTAACTGGTGGGCCATTGGTGCAAATGTGATGTGTAGCGCCATGTTTAGCAGCTTCAATATTGTACTGCGGTTTCAAAAGGTTGGGAAATTGACCAAGCAATGCGTGGAATTCAGATAGACTAGTATCGATACTGAATGATGGACTTGGTGATGGCCTTGATGAGTAAAAACCTGGAATTGATAACGAGGTTGTAGAGTCAAGTAGCCAACAGTTTTTGACTTCAACCATTAATGAAAACTGGTTCAGAAAATCTGCACCAATAATGGGTTCACTGACATCAGCTAAGATGAAAATCCATCTAAATGTGCGTCTAAGAACAAGATCAAGTGTGAGTGATTTTTCACCATAGGTTTTAATAGGTGATTTGTTTGTTGCTTGCAAAGCTTACTGATGAGGGCCATTTTTTTCTTTGGTCGTTATTGGAAAAACGCCAACATCTGCACCAGTGTCGATCAGGAATTTACATGTAACACCAGTCGCTTGAATGTCTCGAATGTTAACACGACGACTTAAGGCTGGTTTATACTCGCTGGGTTAACGCACGCACAGCGCACAGTGCGAATGTCGCATTCGATGTTCATAATCTTTCAAGATATAAATTTCGATACGCAGCGATAGTCTGTATTCGCATGCGGAAACGCGCAAACAGCCGTTCATACTTTCAAAAATGTGTGATGCGCTGAAGTGCAATCCTACTCCGATTCCGTGAATTCACTGATTCACAATGGAGAGGAGAAACAAGATTATTCTTATGTCATTATTGTGGATAGCACACCGTCAAATTATACTAGATCTGAAGGAAATTGCTTGCCGATTTTGCCCGCCTGCCATCTTTAGAGATTCTACTGCGTGTGCGCATCCGACGAATGTTGAAATATTTCAACTTGTCCGAATATGAATCAAATTGGTGCGCACAAACTTCCAAACGCACAAAGACGCACACTTTAAGCACGCAGTGCGCGTTCTTACACGCAGAGCAGACACTTTGAAATGGAACGCCGAGGCGAGTGTCAGTGTCGTGCCTACGACTGCCACGGTGGCTGGACCTACTACTTGTACACGGGCGCATTTTGCCTAATAACGAATCAACCTTCACAGTAACTGGTCGACCTTATCGCACAACACTTTTATTTCAGGGAGAGCCGGTCCTGCAGGTGCAGTGCCCGAAATGGCCGCGACTTGCCCCATACTGGATGTGGGCGTGACCTCAAGAACCCTGTCCATGACAATAGCTGACTGATCAATTGAGACTGTCTCGCTCCTGGGCGCTAGAATAAGTGGGCAAGGGAGTTGGGCAAAAGCACGTCTTCACGGCATGAGAGCATAAAACGGAGAGAGTGCATGAAGGTTGTTCGTGAAGGAAACGCCCTGGCGTTACATAATAAAATCAACACATGAATGAACTTAAAAGGAAGTGACTACTTCGTGCGAGGGAAACTTAAAAAAGGGACTTAAAGGAACTGCTACAACTTGTTCATTCACAATGAGAGTGTGAAAACCAAATAGAAACATTAAAAAAGACACTGCAGAGTTTGTAGAAAAGTTGTCACCTGATTAGGACATGTACGCCCTCATGAAAACAACCCTCTATAAATCCCCTACTTGCAGAGTACACATTAGTAAGGTGCATTTTTTAACAGCCAAAACAAAAACCGGATGTATCCCCCATCCCCCCTCCCTGCCAAACTAAGGGAAACCACTGTGGGAATGCAGAAATGGAATCAATGCACTATGCTGAGATCAGTGAGGCATTATGAGGTGAAACCATTCAATGGGTCATTCCATGTCACACCAACACACTTTCTGACCTTAGGGTTTCTGATTTTTACAAAAAAAGGCATTGGTATGCAATAGGCATCAATGAGTAATGAATGTATGCCAATTTTTAGTGGAATCCCTCCACCCATGTGGCCGGTACGCATGCACCTAAAATATGGACATTCATAATCTAAAACTACCTTTTCACAGGATTTAACCATGTACCAATGTGGTATCAAAATGACCAGAATTACATTAGATGCTCTAAGTGACACCATCCTAAAATTAGAAACAAAAATAGAAGTGGATGCCCATGACCTATGACACACAACCTTTAATCTTTGACCAAGATTTAAAAAATATGTCATTCCAAAATTTCACAAAACAACATTTGCTTCTCACTCTCCTGAGGACGGCCAGAGTACACTGGCCGGAACGTCGAGAACATTACTCTCACCGGTTCTTTTCAGAACCACACATTTTAAAAGAGATTATACATGGTGTCTCCACAAGCTTACTTTTATTACATTCTTCCACCATGCAAAGCTTCAAATCACAACATTTGCTTGGTCTTCTGATGAGGACTAGAGCAGACTAGTCAAAACGTTGAGACCTAATTGCGAGAAGTGGGAACGATATAGAAAAGCGAAAGTACGAACGATTATTACATGGTGTTTCCGCAAACCGATCCACACAACTTTTGCTTGATAGAACAGGACTTCCTCTACAAGATTCCAGTGAAAATTGAAGATTTTATGACATTTTCCTGATTGGTTCAAGCACAGTTTTGTCCCCTTTTAGTTACAACAATATGCATCACATAACATTCTCTGTGTGGTTTCCTTGAATTTTTCCAATCCTCTCATTCTCATTATCCTTGCAGTACAGTACCTCAGTGACTGTATAAAACACTACGGTCATACCTTTGTTCTGTATTGGTGACCTTAATGAATCTTGTATTTGCCTCAAATGGAATATGTATAGATTGTGTTTGTTGGGCAGGGTTCGGATAGATAGCATTAATTGCTGTGTCCTGAATAGTCTTTGATAGAAAAATAGAAAAATGAACCTAAAAGAATTCAGTACAATGAAGGTATTTCATGGATGTACTGTAGTCTTTTCAATATGTCCTCAAAGGACCCTGACTTGCTTTGGCAGCAAGGTTCCCCTGCATCTGACCCATCACATTAGTCCTTACATAATAATTTCATGAAAATGAGCTATTGCACACGCACTACACATGAAAATGAAAATTAGCATGGTCCTATTTAATTTCACATTGTTCAGTTGTTACATGTACTAGTACTGTACATGTACAATTGCCCTTTTCAACTGGCTATGGTCAAATGGATGCATCATGTAAACTGGAAAACATCCAGAAACCCTTTGACACTTACCCACTTGCACATTAACTTGGCAAAGGCCCGGAAAGTATGCAACATGTTTTATATTCAGGACAAATCATCTACAGTCCACACACAGTACCAGAACAGGAAAAACTGAGGCTAAGTGAAATGTTTTGTCATCTGGTAATGGCTCATTGTATTAAAGGGTCATGTGATCAGCTGGGTAACAAATTCTGACAATACGAAGCAGTGGAAGCACCTTGCTGTTAAAGCAAGTCCCTGAGAGGCCCTCTGAGGATCACATCTTGAAAAGATCATTTCAAAGAATCATTTCAATGTGCTGAATTCCATCAGGTTCAGTTTTCTGCAGCAAATGCCTCTTCATAGCACCAAACTGAATGCATTTATACTATCATGGTCTTCATGGAGGTCAACAGACATCAACCATTTACAACAGGTTGTTGTCAAATTATTGTCTAAAACGTAAGCCCCAACAGTGTTGCCCAACACCTTCATGACCTTGTTTCAATGCTATATTTGGACCATTCCATTTTCTTTCATCATTCACTTTTCAAAGACAAAATAAGCAAGGAATTTCAAATGGATATTATTAGGTCATGTGCAAGATCTTTTGTGGGGAATGTGAAGTTGATAAGTGGTCTTTGAAATTATAAAATTAAGATTGGGAATTATTTTTGTTCATTTTTCTCTGTAGTTACAAAACATATCAACCAATCCAACATTCTCCACTGCAATATTATGGACCTTAGTCGTAGCATGGAGCTAGGAAGAGAAGGAGTGAGAACCAAAGCACTTCAATTGTGCAATGATCGCCGCCGCATTCATGCAAGTTGCAACCGCAGGCTTTGAGTCAAATAGTAGTTATGCAAATTTATCATTGCAGTAGTCTGGCTGTGAGCTGGCTTGACCAACTTCGTCCCAGCACTGTGGAAAGGTCAAATTTCCTTGCGCGTGTAATATACAAATGTAGTGGAATCAACATGGCCAAAATGAAAAACTGACCGTACTTTTCAACAACTGACCATAGCTGGCTGGGCATTTGTCAGGACATTATCAACAATTTAGGCTGACTCCTCACCGTAGGAAATCTGGGGTCAAGCCGCATAACGAAAAATGAAATTACCCTTTTTAAGCATAATTGGTTTTCGATAAATGTCAAGAAAAGACGAAAAATTGCCGTTAAGTGCCCGATTTCGACGGACGACGCACCGATCGAAACAGAATTTTCTTGCGCATCTTTCGGTTTGCCATGTACATGTAAGCATGCAGGGGCTTTCAGTATCAACTACGCTTGCCATTTATATTTGGTTCGTTTGTTTTGTTACTCCTATTTGCAATTTCAGTTATGAACCATTTTGGGGGTTACCAGGGAATTCCGGCGACCATCATATGATCAAAGGATTGACTGCGGTTGTGTTATGTAACAGGCGCGTGGCCGGCCGCAGTGCCTTTCCAATGGGGCTTAAATGGGCGATTAGTGATTGGATTAGTGATAGGTTGTATGATCCATTGCATGCTTTCTATCTGAACCATGCCAACAAAAACACAATATGGAGAAACATTCCATTGAAATGTTTAAGATCCTTTTGAAGCCCTGAACACAGATCTAAGGTGGATAACAGTATAGGAAATCACACCCAGTAAATTTGGTACATTGCATATTGATGTAAATTGTAAAAGGGGACAAAACTGCACATGCACCATTCATGCGAATTAGGAAAAATGCCATGAGACTGTCAATTGTTATCAAGTGCCCAACAAAATTTCAATGGCACATTGTAGAGAAAGGCCGAATCTATCAAGCAAATGGACTGTTTCATGGAAATACAGAATGATATCATTTTTAAAATTTGAGTCAAGGGTCAAAGTGTGTGTCAAAGGTCATGGGTAGCCAATTTTACTATTTTAAATTTAAGGAGGCGTCACTTAGAGCATCTAATTCTAGTCATTTTGATACTAGCATTTTTGTAGAAATATGACCATGCCATGGTTAAATCCTGTGAACAGGTAGTGTCATGAAAATGTCCATATTTTTGGCGCATGTGTACTGTCCCCATGGGTGGAGGGATTCCACTAAAAATATGCATTCATTACTCATTGATACCTACTTGCATACCAATGCCAATTTGTGTAACGATCGGAAAGCCCAAGGTCAGAAAGTGTGTTGGTCTGACATGGAATGAGCCATATACTGTACCATACATTGATCGCTTGAAAAACAAGTTTTAATATTGGAAAAAGGATGAGGGCATAGGCATACGCCTTTTTCACGGCGCATCCATGTTTGTCGCCTTCCTTGTATACCCGCTGGAAAAGATAACACAAATTCCCAAAAAGAAAACGGGTACCAGACTATTTAGAATCCAAGCCTCGGTTTTATTACACTGCTTTGAATGGGGATGGATGCACCGTGAAAAAGGTCTATGGGGTTGCTCAAAATGAAGTTGAAGTGTATACAGAGAAAAGATTGTGACTGTACCTGAATATGATAGTTGAGATAATCCCATGCTGCTTCCTTGAGGTTGATACAGGAATAGGTGCATGCCAACTGGTACATGTCAACACAGTTAATCACATGAAGATTCTTTTCCATATACTCCGCACAGAAATGGATAACTGGTGTAACTTGCAGAAGATTAGCGGCACAAAATACACTCTGTACATTGTCACTGCTCAGACTAATAGCCCCTGTGTATATGAATTCCAAGATGAGCTGCAAGGATGTAGGCTCTATATCTTGTAGGGTAATCACATGGCAGCTACATTCCTACATACAAGTAAAAAAAAAAAACATTTTGACTATAAAACAAGATCAAAAGAAGCCTTCAATATGCACATAAATGTGGACAGGTTTATACTAATACTTTCAAGAATAGTCACCATTCACCAGTTATTAAAAACTGAATAACATTCACTCTTGAATACATGTCTGTTAATGAATGATCACTTATTTCCATCAATCACCAGATGACCCAGCTGTATATGGGGATGTGTAGTGAATCTGAGTAAATATCTAAGCAGCCTGTGAATCATTTCATCAACAAGATACTTGAAAGTGTGGGGTGCCGTGGCCTAATTGTCTGGCGTGTTGTACTCAAGATCTTGAGGTCAATCTACAGATTGTGGGTTCATATCCAGCCATGGGCTAGTGGTACTAGCATCCTTGGGCAAGACTATTTATCATTGTTCCTGTTCACCCAGGTGTAAATGGGTACCTGCAAGGGTTGAGATGGCTTTAGGCCTGTCCGCCCTGGACATTGCTTTCTGGGGTTTCATTGAGCCGAAAAGGAAATGAAAAATGGGCACATTTTACCGGTGTCCGCACTTGGAATTACAACTCTGGTAACTTAACCGTGCACGCACAGAAGAATTACCGAACTGACAATACTATGGCTCATGAGGGCGCATTACATGATCTTTTGTGCATTGACCCGATGACGTCAAGCAGATTGATGAATTGGTGGCCCAACAGTTTCAAGTATAATATCCTCCATAATGTCAGCAGAAGACCTTCTAGAACACATATGATGTAACCATAGATAGAATGAAGACACCTGGGTGAAGAGGACCAATAATGTCAGAAAAATTGGGCCTAAGAATGAATTAAACATAAGAAAGGATAGGATTTCAGCAAGTCAAATTTAAGACTTTTTAAAACCCTTTTTAATGCCACCTTTTTAAGACCATAAGGAATTTAAGACCATATAAAATTCAACATAATGTATAAAGCAGCTCACAGCGCGCCACTGTATGTGCAATTCTTTCATGACATACAGTAGTAAAATAAATAAACAGCTTTTTAAAAGCTGCAAACCATTGTGCGAAGCATATACTTTCAGTGTTATATCCTTTTATTTCTAACATAAGAAGTCATTTTCACATGTAGCACAAAGTTGCTAAACAATGTCAAATAAAAGATCAGTACTCGCTCCTATTTAAAAAAATTAATACAATGATTGGCCTCAGATATAAACAAAAAACTACTTGGGTAGACGACTAGGCCCTACATGTATATTTTACGGGCCTATTGCTCAACATTCTAAATTTCACAGAAAAATCAAAAGAGAAATTTATAAAATGACAGATGACAGATGACAAAATAATAAAAGTGAATCTTAGCTTTATAGGAGTGAAAACCAATAAAAAAAACAGATGAACATCCTTGCATATATAGATATTAAACAACAAAGGTATGAACTAGTAGACTCAACCCACAGCAGGTGGGGGGGAGTCTACTGCATTCAACCTACCCCAGACGGTTACTACTATATGCAGAGTGGCACCGAGTTACGGTGGTGGGCTGGCTACATGGAGAGCCAGGAAAGTTTGGTGGATATGAATCAGGTTAGCATAATGGGCACAATGCCCATCGTGAGTTCGCCATGGGCAGAGCTTCCGTGGAGGTTTTGCCCATCTGTCAGCAGGCCTGAAGGAATCCTGGTTTCCAGGTCGGTGAAGCCAGGATTTTCCTGTCGTACATGAGTTAAGTCGCTCCGCAGGACGTCCCTCAGGTAGCAAGAGGAGAAAATGGAGGGGCATTTCCATCATGCTGCCTCGTCCAAGTCTGACGACAGAACTCGGAAATAGGACCAGGATGCGAGTACTGTTCTCGCATCTTGGGTCTTGATGTATCAGTGGGTTTGCTGGCCCGGTTTAGATGGGCAGACTGGGCATGCAAACTTGATGGTCGAGGCGATCCAGCGGATAAACGTGACTTTCGACGCTGGGCTTTGTGGTAGTGGCGAAGGGCTGAGAGGGGTTCCTTCTCAAGTCCTTAGATTGGGCTAGGTACCACATCAGACCCCTGACGTGGCACCCTAGCTTGCCTGATGGGTCACCGGAGCGCGATGTCCGAGACGATACAGAGGTGTCTGGTGGCTTGAAGACATGGCATCAGTTTTTGGTGAGGAAGCCTATGGTTGGAAGGAGTCGAGTGCTGTGTGGCATCCGACGTATGTGGCATTCAGCTATCGATAGGGCCCTGATCTCACTGGTCCTCGTAGGCGTAACCACTGACAGGAGGAAGGTTAGTAGAGACACAGTAGTGTGCTAGGGGCCATTCGGTAGAACGTGGCCCATAGGAGGTGTGTGCATTGGCCACATAGGTTGAGAGGGGAGGGCCATCCTCGAAAACATCGCATGTAGTCCAAGCAGACCTGTAGCTGCGGGTAGAAGAAACTTGGAGCCTGGTGTGGAGCTGGTGCGTAGGCAGAGGTCCGCCATAGCCGTTAGTGGTGTATTATTCGGAGAAGGAGAGGGAGCATCTTCGTAGCACCAAATCGGGGAAGGTATAAACAGTCACCGGGTAGCCATGACAGAGGCGTCGTTGTGAGGCCCCGCTGTGAGGGTCCTTGTATGATGTCCAGCATGTTAGGTGTTGGTTTTGGGGGCTGTAGGCCCCAAGCCAAGTGTAGTGGAGGGTGTCGGGCCCGGGTAGTATTGACTGGTCGTTGCGCGACTGGTCCGGGCCGAGCCCCTTTTGCCTCTCGACGGTGGTGAGAAGTTTCCTGCCCGTACACACGACTATTGGAGGCGTGTGTCCAGTGCTTGGTGTAAGTCACTGCCAGTACTGTCCTTAGAGGCGACATGGGGTGCCTAAGATGGCTTGTACATGATACATGCTATGTAGGAGGGCAGACGAGTGTCTCGGTCGCAGCGGCCACCTGTGGGGTCGTTATTGGCGGTCGAGAAGTGGAAGGTGGAGTGAGGTGTTGTCCTTGCCGGCGTCCCCTGGATGATCCAGGGTGGGGACGCAGATCAGAGGGGCACAACCTGGGTCTGGGTGACAGGTCAGGAGTAGGTGTGTAGATGTCCTTGCTTGCTCTCGGTATAAGTGAGAGTGCTGGCATATGTGTTGCAGGGCTACTAAGAATCTCACAGTGGTTGTGGTTCTGATGCTGGTACGGAGTGGCGGCCTACTCGTTGCGCCAGTCCGGACGACACGGGTTCAAACCTCACCAGGAACTATTCCAAGTTGATCCTTGTAGTGGGGTTGGAGTTCTTGGAGTCGTAACTTCACGCCTATGCTGGGTATGTGACTGACGTCCAGCGTTCGTCATGTGGGTGATGTCCAATGGTTGCTCCGAGTGGACCGTTTGAACACGTAGTTCGGTCCTTCGCCGAGATCTGGGCCGAGAAGCCAGGCGTTGCGGGCGAGTTTACGTATACCAGGAGAATGTGACCTGGTTGGATCAGGTCACTGCCATTCTCTATAAAGACCTGTGGGCCACGAGGCTCAGGATGCTAAGGGTATCCTGAGCGGGGTGTTTTTGACATCTTCCAGGGGTTTGTAGGAACCGGGAGTCGAAAACTCTGGACTGTGTCTTGTTGTGTGTGGCAGCAGGTGTAAGGTCATTGGCAGAGATGACCTACTCATACGATGATGTGGAATGACAGCCAGACGTAAGGCGTCGGAATTCCCTGTGTGTTCCCCAAGTTTGCAATCTGCAGAAAGGAACTGGGGACTGTTGGGCTGGCCCGAGTCGACTTCGGTCCTGCTCGCAGAGGTTGTTTGATGCGGGAGACGTGTCGACGGGGTCCATACCCATTGGGTATAGGGCCAGCGTGTTGAGGGCTGGCATGAGCCGGCCATCCTGGTGGTTTCGATTAGCTGGGAATGTTGACCTTCGTGGAAGGGACTGTGGCCACAGCTATTCATGGTAATTCTTCAATGTCCTGGGTAGAGCCGATGGAGAAGAAAATTGCCTTGAATTTTCCGCCGATGGGCGTTTTAAGGCCTCAAGGACGTCGAAAATCAGTCCCGCAGGTCCGAGAGGGGTGCTTCGGAGTTCTGCAATGTTGTTGCCAATCGTCAACGGGAGCTATTCCGCAACGAGCGGTGGGCTTGTGGAGTTGACGATGGAGGTAGGATGGGTTGACGCATGCCGGGTTCTTGCCTGCCTTGGCATGTAGTGACTCGGCACTGTATAAGTGCCGCCATATAACTAGAATTTGACAGAAAAGGAAGGAGGAAAATTCCAATCCATACCATGCTGTGTACAGTGTTTATCACTTTTCAAAGCATAAGAATGAGAGAAGGTGAGGAAGTCAGCTGATCCGAAGAGGTTGCAAGCGTGATAAGTAGTGTTGGTTCATCTCAGACTATGTAACACCGTCAGGTCATGGAGGTAGAACAAGATCAGGTTGACTAATCACCTCCCAGTACCCAATATATTTTGGGCCTCTATGTGGTGAGCAGTAGATGTACAAGTATTATCACATGTATAAAACATGTACATGTATTATCACATGTATGACCTTTGACCTCAGGACAACATGCATGGCGAGTGAGCTAGCCGAATTTCGAGTCAATGCATGCTCGCATTTTAATCACCTTTATCACTCTATTCATTATCCAGTGTCCAAACAGGATACATGAAGTACACTTATGACTGCCAGGGTCGCCAAGGTCACCGATGTGGAGCCACGGAGCGGTCTTGGCTGTAGTCATTGTAGTAGTGTGCGAGCCGTAAATGACGGTTGTACAATGCGCCCGGAAGTGCATTGTGCGTGGTCGTTGAACAGTTACGTGCAGTGCGTGTAGACCCTCGCAGTTTCCCGTTCCGGTAGCGATAGTGAACGATGATTCAGTGTACGTGTCTCGGGTACATGTTACCGCTCCGTAGCGTCGAGCTCAGGAAGGACGCGTTATCGGCCCATGGGCACTGGACAACTCGACTGGGAACAACTCGCCATGAAGCAGGTCGACTGCAAGCGGCCGAAGAGGGCCGAGCCCGGAAACATAGTGCGGACCGGCGTGGCCATTGGGCGGTAAAAACTGCAAATGGGAATCCTGGCAGCTTTCCGCTCCGCGAGGAAGAAAGTATTATCCATCAATGCATCCGTGGAAGCATAGAGTTTAGCCTTAAGTCGTCCGCGGGCCAACTCGGCCCAAGGTGCGTCGACTGCAGTTGGGGCCGAGCCGGCGGCATCGTTTCCGCTCCAGTAGAGCCGGACAGTAGGAAGGGATCCATGTACAGTACGAAGTGCGTGTACAGCGTATAGCAGATTCCAGTATGGATAGGACAGGACAAGTCGGCCATGGGAGTGGAACGACTCGACTTGAGACAGTCCGACCGCGGGTACAGTCCGACTCTGAGGGTGACAGTCGGCTGGACTCGGCTGCGTAAAGGGCTATTGCGGCTGAGTTGGTGCAGGCGTTGAGGCTCTCCGCTTTCGTTGAGCGATGGTCGGAAAAGGCTCGTATAAAGTCCATCTCGAGCTAAAAATAACATGTATGTTGTAAATTGTGGCCCGATGACCAAGGATAATAATAGATATGCGCCATGAGCGTCATGCTTGGCGGATACCGGCGCACTAAAAGAGTCCATTATTATTATAATAAAAGTGACACTGCGCCCTGGAGCTTGGACTGGGCGGAGAGGGCCAGATAAGTGGGCACGTCCAGGCGGCAATCGTCACTGGACGTTGGTGTAATACTGTAGTGGGTCCAACTGATTGTGACCGCCGATGCATCACGGGACAAAGCCGACGGTGTTGACCTGGCTTGTATGGACGATGGGCCGTGCAGCTGTGTACGTAGATCTCTCTACATCTTTCCGCTTGGGGAGAGCCCAACAATAGCAAGGATGTGCGTTGAAAATCTATGTATCAAATGAAGGGGGGCCTGGTAGCGCGGCTAACAAAGCCGTGCGTGATGCCCCGTGTCCTTCGATCCCTTCGCATCGGAGGTGGCTGACAATAATACATGTAGTAGGGGATGGATACGCATTCCCCGTACTAACGGGCTGTGATAGTAAGCCGGGCTGACGAGGCCTGTTGAGGGGTCTTTGTTGTGTGTGACCCCCTGAAGCTTTCAGCTCTATGCGGCTGGGCCACGCAGTAAAAGAGCGTCCCTTTGACCTCCGCAATCGTGCTCGTCAGACTGAGGGGTGGTAGGCATATCGCTTCTCTCACCCCCACAGCAATAGCACATGATCTTCGGCGAGGTGAGCCTTCATACCGTGCCCTGTATAGGCAACTGGAGGCCGCTAATGGTAGCGGGTTGAAGTCGGTGGCATGGTGCGGGCTGGAGTAGCTGTCTGGCAGTTCAGCCGTGTATGGAACTCTCCATGGCTTTCCGTCTGGGTAGAGCCAGACAATGGACGTGGGGTCACGGTGCTCATTGGCTGCTCGAGCCTCTACACATTTCTCTGAGGTCCGCAATGGTGTTCGCTCGGGCGTAGCGGTGGTACGCTTTGTAGCACTGCTCATATACACTGATGTCTGAGGCTTTGTACATCGGACAAAGGCGTCGAGTGTGCAGAATAATAGCTAGGACCACTGGAGGCTGCACGCAGATTGGGCATCTCTCTGACGTCCGCAATCGAGCCCGGCAGACATGGGGAGCGAAAGCACGTCATCACGGCTCTTACCCGTAGACAGCTAGTATATCGGCTCGGGAGACCGGAAATCATAACCGGGGAGAGCCTCTGTTCAGCGGGTCGTAACAATGTTTCCTAAACAAAGGAGCATGTTACGCCCGGGCCAGTCATTCTGTTGTGGCGGCATCCTTCGTCGCCTCCGGTAGCGAGCGTTCTCCCTCCGCTCTGGTAGCGACCGTGGTATCGAGCTACCCCCGGCCGTAGGCCTCTTCGGGACGATTAGACACGTAGCCTTCAAGGCATGCCTAGTATCTAACCGCCCGGAATTCCTACAGACTGGCAGTGGTAGCAGCAGTAGCCCGGAATGAGGGGACAAACCCAAACTCGGCCATTCCGACTTGCTGTACCGCGGAGGGAATGAGGGTAAACTCTCATCCATTCCCCCCGCATATAGGCCTTTCATCGGGTCGTAAGCACAGAGCCGGCTGTGCGTTACCCCGGCATCACGTAGAGGTGTATAGACCGCGACGACGTAGGACCGCGGTACCTGTAGGATGCACAAAGAAAAAGAGAGAGAAAAATACCAAAAACAAACGCACAAGAGAACACTGTTTATTGGTAACGGTTAATCAGATAAGTGAAAAGGAAAAATATCAAGTCTATACAGTTTGGAAGAGCAACGGGAAACGGAAACTCGAACATCGAAAGAGCCCACGAAGGGCACGTCCGTTTCATAGCGGCGCTGAGAAAAGAAGGACGATCATGGCGGCTATGTCGGTATGCATTGTGGGAGGTCAGGGTGCACCACTGTTGATCAAGTCTTTTCAGCGAAGCAGCAAATTGGCGCAGGGGAATTTGCATATAGTAGTAACCGTCTGGGGTAGGTTGAATGCAGTAGACTGTAAGAATACTGTGGTATAAGAAACAGTTGTTGGAGGACATATTTGTGGTACATGGAAACTTGGGCTAAAAAAGTGCACATAAGACAAAGAAGAAGACAAATACCTGCATGCCACCTGTAAACATGGCCTTGAAGTATGGGCTGCTTGATGCCAAAACACTTCGATGACAAACAAATTCTCCTTGGCCAACCTGAAGCGTTATATCAGTCAGGTGTTTGTCTTTACGCAGCTGATTAAGTCCAGTAAGAACAACACCGCTATGATTGGAGTCTGTATAGCGGATAACATCAGTATCTTGAAATGGTCGCAGTGCTTGTAAACTGTGAAGACTAGCATCCATCATGGTCCTTGTTTCCACACCAGCCATCCTGCATGTCAATGTGTATCCTATATAAACAAATCAGGTATTAAAGTTTTAAGTTTAATGTACTGTATCAAAATATCAATGTTTTTAATCTATAGAAATTATTTGCTCTTCGCACACGTTGGCTCTACATACATGTAGCATTGTCATGTGACGCTTGATGATGTTATGATCCTGTGTTACTGATAACGTTATGGTTAGTATGTAGACACATTCAAAGTTTGATAGCTTCAGAAGATTGCCAACTTGAAACATAGAGTAGACAATCTGTTAAAATACTGTCTTGATATTGTGACATGGCCAACTACCCACATAAAATGTACAAGGTTAGTATGTATTGTGATTTGTTTTAGTTTGAATTTTTATTCAATTTAAATTGTCTAAAAACGATAATCACTTAACATATTCATTTATAAACAAAAAGGTATTTGAAATGGCTGGCATTAAAATACACAAACAAAAACTAGATGTACAGTTTGTTTTTTTGAAAACAGAGCGAAGTATAATCAGTAGGAGCATATGCCGCGGCAGCGCGTTCCCGCATCTACCTTCGAGCAGTAGGCCTACTCCTTCAGTCTTCTAATAGCCATCCCCAAGGCAGCCACATGACGCACCTAGCGGGCGAATCCTACCAGTAGGTTTTCTCATAGAGAGAATTCGCCAGGACCAGGGACCATAAGACCCGATTCTTTGTCCTCTTACATAGATATTATGTATGCCATACAGATATCTGCTTGTTGACTTCATGATAACAATTTGCAGAGAGATGGATTTCACTGCCGAGATAAGTGAACCTATCGACCAATTCCACATTCTCATCACATACAGGGACTGACTGAAGTGCATCATCCAAGAGTCATTGAAGACCTGTTTCTTAATCCGTGGGCCAGACGATTTTCCAGTACCTTTTGTAGGGACTAATTCTAAATTGAGTTTTATGATGTAATAAATATATAAAAGTACAAAACGATATGGACTTTGTGAAACCGTAATTTATGACTACTTTTTGAAAGATTTCATAGTTCTGAGAGCCTCTTCTGCTTATGCAACAGATGACTGTTTACCCCTAATCTGACGTGATTTGGTAGAACACGAAGAGCCGATACTTACCTGCTAATTCCTACATTTGCTATATACGATTTTTCCTAGTTCTAGTAACGTGTTCTTCCCAATTAAACTTTATTTTGTTACCTTTTGAATAAAAGAAGTGTATTTGTTTGTTTCAGCATTCCTAAATCCTTCATTTTTGTGTTATTTTGAGTCTCCGAGTGCTTGTTTCACATGGCACTTTGTCGTTCATTTCTTTCCTTTCAAAGATGGCTGACGCGGGTAGTGTACGACGGCCACCTAATTTTGTTACTTGTACAAAGTGTAGGATAAATAACCGCATTCCAAGCGGGACGCGTATGATTTATGCCGAAGTGTAGGGTTTGTCCCCGGACCCACCCATGTGAGATTTGCGAGGGATGTAATTTGGATGATTGGGATGGGGTTGCAGTTTGCCTGCGCAGCCATTCCCCCAGCGGTGACTCCATACGGAGCAGCTCTTCTGAACCATACAGATTGATTGGGAAGAACACGCCACTAGAAATAGGAAAAATCGCAAATGTAGGAATTAGCAGGTAAGTGAGGGCCCGAAGTAGACTAAGGAATTTACAAAATGTCGTATAGCAATTTCACATCAAATAAAGAAATTGTATACAGCTGAGAGGAGGCAGCCGTAGTTCAACACGTGTTGTGTCAATGTTTACGTTGAGCAGCAATGTACATGCCAGGCGTATCACACAGTGTGGTACACTCTTGGGATTGCTAAAGGAGTGATTTTGCCTTCATTTCCAGGATTAGTTTTTGCTGCTTGGTATTTTTTTAATGGTTTTTAAATTGTCATTCATGCACGACCATGCAATCCATTGTCAGATTGTACAATGAAATAATAGTAGGCCTATAAAGCCTAGTTTAGATAATACGGGCATTTCACAATTTAGAGCGCCACCAAGAGGGCAGCAGGGAGAGGCCGATTTACGCGGTGCATGATGGGAAATTGTCGACATTGGAGATTTTACCCCTATACGTTCAACGTTATTGCTAATTCTTGGGTCGTTTTTTTTTTTTGTGCGTTTATTTCACGTGTTATCACAATGGTTTATGTTTGCGAATCTTTCGGATGCACAGCACACACATTCAAACTGGAAAACATTGAGAAATACCTATGGATGAAAGATATACGGTGGGTTAAATGGCGAAGACGAGTGAACGTATAGGGAAAAAATCTCCAATGTCGACAATTTCCAATCATACACCGCGTAAATCGGCCTCTCCCTGCTGCCCTCTTGGTGGCGCTCTAAATTGTGAAACGCCCGTATGGGTGCACCACACTAAATAGCTCAAAAATCAATGCGCCGAGCTGATTTTCATAATGTGTGTACCCTCAAATGTTTTTGAAATATGCAATTTGGGGGGTCGTGCAATTAATATATTGTGTAGTTTTGACTGGTTATGACAACCTGGGGGTTCAGTGCTTCAGCCTGTTGTGGAGACTTGAGAAATGTTAGCTTAAAATGTGGAACTACATTGTTTTGAACGTGGTAGGTTGCTTCATGAAAACCGGCTGCAAGTTGGTTCGGGAAAATTGACATTTTGGGGGGTGTTTTTTTCTTGGGGCAATTAGCAAAAAATCTGATAGGCTAACTATCAAAAAATTGAAAGGAATCGGGCAGATGAGGGTTCAAGCTTTGTTTTGAATTATTGCACCAATCACCGAGAGACTCCTGGATGGGATTTTTTTAACTGTGAAGTTGACGTATTTTACACTAAAGTCAATGGGAGTTTATTTAGTGTGGTGCACCCTATAGTACACAAGATGGCGGCGCATCGGAAGCCATTTTGTGATAGCGCCACCACTCTGTTTTTAGAGGCGAGAACGGAAAAAAGCTGTATAAGACCAAGTTTTTCATCAGATTTTGTTAAATATTTCCCGAAAACATCATTCCTAATACGCATAAAACCTTGTATTACACAAATACACTGTCTTTTCTACACACTACAAGTTTTGTTTAGACGAAGGTGGCCCGCCTTTTAACCCCAGTAGACCCAAAATTATAACCCTAGCTGGCCGAAATTCGAACCCCATCCCCTAAATTGTAACCCTAGCCCCCAAAATTCAACCCTATGACCAGTTCTTAACCCTAAATCGCTCTGATTCCAACCCTAACCCCAGCCGGGGCCCCAGACCTAGACCCAACCCTAGCAAGCCCCGCCCACCCGCTGACAACCCTAATGGCTTCTTTCTCACTTTTCAGAAGGGAAATGGTATTCTCAAGAGCAGCGAAATTTGGTGAAATGTAATATGCATTGATTAATCCCATAAAAAGTTCATCATATGTCTCAGTATGGATACTGGGGCAGAAATAGTCCACTGAACAAACGAAACGCCCCCCCCCCCAAAAAAAAAAAAACACGTGCCAACCTTGACCTTACACCACTTTTCCGTGTGAAATGACACCCTCACCTTGATTAATTAAATTATATGTAATGGCCGGAGCATCATTGCATCCTAAAATAGCCATAAAATTACTTTGTGAGAAAATAATATGTGGATTCAGAGCCCGACTTTCCATGGGGTGTACACAATATTATAAGGGAGAGTGTGCACGTTTGTATGGCCACCACGGGTCAACGACCTAACACATTAAGCCGTGCCGTAGAAAAACGCAATAATATTTTTCAATTTTGATTTCACATATGAGATCAGTGTCATAAACTCTACATTTTGAGCCTAATTGGACAACCAATTTTGAAAGTTTACCCCCCTTACAGGGTGCACCACACTAAATAGCTCAAAAATCAATGCGCCGAGCTGATTATCATAATGTGTGTACCCTCAAATGTTTTTGAAATATGCAATTTGGGGGGTCGTGCAATTAATATATTGTGTAGTTTTGACTGGTTATGACAACCTGGGGGTTCAGTGCTTCAGCCTGTTGTGGAGACTTGAGAAATGTTAGCTTAAAATGTGGAACTACATTGTTTTGAACGTGGTAGGTTGCTTCATGAAAACCGGCTGCAAGTTGGTTCGGGAAAATTGACATTTTGGGGGGTGTTTTTTTCTTGGGGCAATTAGCAAAAAATCTGATAGGCTAACTATCAAAAAATTGAAAGGAATCGGGCAGATGAGGGTTCAAGCTTTGTTTTGAATTATTGCACCAATCACCGAGAGACTCCTGGATGGGATTTTTTTAACTGTGAAGTTGACGTATTTTACACTAAAGTCAATGGGAGTTTATTTAGTGTGGTGCACCCTATAGTACACAAGATGGCGGCGCATCGGAAGCCATTTTGTGATAGCGCCACCACTCTGTTTTTAGAGGCGAGAACGGAAAAAAGCTGTATAAGACCAAGTTTTTCATCAGATTTTGTTAAATATTTCCCGAAAAACATCATTCCTAATACGCATAAAACCTTGTATTACACAAATACACTGTCTTTTCTACACACTACAAGTTTTGTTTAGACGAAGGTGGCCCGCCTTTTAACCCCAGTAGACCCAAAATTATAACCCTAGCTGGCCGAAATTCGAACCCCATCCCCTAAATTGTAACCCTAGCCCCCAAAATTCAACCCTATGACCAGTTCTTAACCCTAAATCGCTCTGATTCCAACCCTAACCCCAGCCGGGGCCCCAGACCTAGACCCAACCCTAGCAAGCCCCGCCCACCCGCTGACAACCCTAATGGCTTCTTTCTCACTTTTCAGAGGGGAAATGGTATTCTCAAGAGCAGCGAAATTTGGTGAAATGTAATATGCATTGATTAATCCCATAAAAAGTTCATCATGTGTCTCAGTATGGATACTGGGGCAGAAATAGTCCACTGAACAAACGAAACGCCCCCCCCCCCCCCCCAAAAAAAAAAAAACACGTGCCAACCTTGACCTTACACCACTTTTCCGTGTGAAATGACACCCTCACCTTGATTTATTAAATTATATGTAATGGCCGGAGCATCATTGCATCCTAAAATAGGCATAAAATTACTTTGTGAGAAAATAATATGTGGATTCAGAGCCCGACTTTCCATGGGGTGTACACAATATTATAAGGGAGAGTGTGCACGTTTGTATGGCCACCACGGGTCAACGACCTAACACATTAAGCCGTGCCGTAGAAAAACGCAATAATATTTTTCAATTTTGATTTCACATATGAGATCAGTGTCATAAACTCTACATTTTGAGCCTAATTGGACAACCAATTTTGAAAGTTTACCCCCCTTACAGGGTGCACCACACTAAATAGCTCAAAAATCAATGCGGCGAGCTGATTATCATAATGTGTGTACCCTCAAATGTTTTTGAAATATGCAATTTGGGGGGTCGTGCAATTAATATATTGTGTAGTTTTGACTGGTTATGACAACCTGGGGGTTCAGTGCTTCAGCCTGTTGTGGAGACTTGAGAAATGTTGGCTTAAAATGTGGAACTACATTGTTTTGAACGTGGTAGGTTGCTTCATGAAAACCGGCTGCAAGTTGGTTCGGGAAAATTGACATTTTGGGGGTGTTTTTTTCTTGGGGCAATTAGCAAAAAATCTGATCGGCTAACTATCAAAAAATTGAAAGGAATCGAGCAGATGAGGGTTCAAGCTTTGTTTTGAATTATTGCACCAATCACTTAGAGACTCCTGGATGGGATTTTTTTAACTTTGAAGTTGACGTATTTTACACTAAAGTCAATGGGAGTTTATTTAGTGTGGTGCACCCGTATACTGATCTTCATATTCAGTAATCTGCCCTCCAAATACATGTGTACATATGTTATGTTTGGGTATTTACTATAGGCATATATAATTTTGGTCTGACATTTTAAAAATCTTCAACCTGTATTATGTTTTCTACTTAAAATTAAAAACAAAATGTCGTAAAATGGATTGTGATGATGAGGAATACAGGCCAGAATGCTCTGTACCCTCAAAGAAACCGAGAAGAACATGTTCCCAATCCAAATATACACAGACTTGTATTATATGTGCAACAGAAGACAAAACTGCAGCAAAATCTTGTGCCTTTACAGATCTTGTATGGTACAAAGATTTTTTGTCGTGGGTGACCCTGCTCAATGCAGCAAACAAAATCTCGTGCATTTGAGCCCATATTACAGGCTTCATCATCAGAAACATCTATCCCAGCCATATATTACCATAGGAATTGTAGGAGTACATTTACACATACAAATTACTATTCCACCATATCAGGTCAGATCTGTTCCCAAACCCTCGTGTTGCTTCCATGATAGAAATCACTGAAAAACTAGTGGCTTTCATGAAATCACTAGGAATTGAGGAAATTGAAACCACACACCAAAAAGCACATCCGTCAAAAGTTAAAGGGAGAATTAAAAAAGAAAACAGTCCCAAAACATTCCCCAATAAGCAAGGCAAACTCGTTGTCATTCCCAACAATTTGTCAACTACTGAACTGGCAACAGAGCTCAAGGAGGTATTAATCAGGAGTTGCAGTCCTATTTTAAGGATTCTTCTGATCATTGTCAAGTTGTCAGTAAGGCAGCACTTTATCTGAGAGCTGACATACGGGCATTGCAGAAAGATATTAATCAAGGATGGCCACCACAACCAGATGAGTTGAATACCGAGTATGTGTCTTTCCCCTTGTCACTTTCTTCTTTCTTTCATACTCTTTTGACTGGTGAGAAGGTCAGCACATCAATATCATGGGTAAACAGACTAGTACATTCACTTTCTCAGGATTGTGTGTATGCAGTTGGTGGATGGTCTTTTTGAAAACTAAACACATTCTGCTCCCATGGGCTGTCCAAACACTAACTTGAAATGTTGAGTTAATCAACACTCTGAATCGTCTAGGGCATGGAATATCATACTCCATGCTGGAAGAAATTGAGACAGGACTGTGCCTTCAGAAACTAGAGAGGGGAGAAGATTCCAATTTCTCGGTTCCTTTAAACATCTACAAAGGAGTCCCAGTCACATTAGCCTATGACAATATATATCGTCTTGAAGACACCCTGACTGGTGAAGGAACATCTCATTGTGTCAATGGTATAGTTGTTCAACCAAAGGTACACGCATACACCACTGACTAGCCCAAAGAGGCATCATCTACAACACATTGCTGTATCTCACTCCCACATATCATGCTACAAATCTTCTATAACGGAGAACAAATGAAAATACTGCGTGTTGATAGGAAAGCTGCTTGTGCTAACTCCATAGCATTGTCCAAGGACATGGTTTGGTCTTAGGTCCACCAAAGTGATGCAGAGAATCAACAAATCAGTGGGTGGACTGGTTTTAATATACCATGTATACAGTAAAACCTTGATGACTCAAACCTCAAGGAATGAATGTGAACTTTGCCTCATCCAGACTTTGACACACATGTTTTTAATTGTCAAGTCAAATTGTGCACAAAGATTAGGGGGGATTGACTCACAATGGAAGTGGCGTTGTTACGTCACCCAAATTGCACGTACATGTACAAGGTTTGGTCTTAGGTCCACCAAAGTGATGCAGAGAATCAACAAATCGTACATGTACAAGTACATGTATGTACATGCACTTCATTTTCAATTATAATATAATTGTATAATGTATGATGAATAATAAATTGTATGAGTTTTTATGCATTTCTCACCTGAGAGTTGGTATTCTGCCGATATTTATCGCCGTTTTTTTTTTTTTCTTCTAAATTACGCGTTTCATATCCACGCTGTTCTTGGGATAAAATCGAATCCATCGCCACAATCGCGTGAGGTCGCTGCATTTTCAATGAGTTTAGCTTGGATTTGTGTTTGAATAACATATAAAAAAGCATATTTTTACTTTCTAAAATTAAAATGAGTTACAAACTAATCTACAAAACATAGCAAAACAGACGTGTGTTTTGTGCAACGACTCAACAAGCTGAAAAATATAAAATGTAAACACATGCGACACTGTACAGCTAGGATGTGCGTGTTATGCTCCATAGGGGTTGGTGTCAATGATCAATAGGGCTCCGCGCTCAAGCTATTTATAGAATACGCCCTTTATATCGACAGCTATACATGTAGTTACCCGGATGTTCGGACAAATTGTTTAGAAGTTTGGTATATGACGTACATGTACAACTTGTTTGTCTGAACAACTGAATGTGACATCACAAGTGCAGAGCCATATTGCTGTACCCCCCTTTCATGCCTTTAGTCTTTTCTCCAGACATTGGCTAAACATGTGTGAATGGGGTGCATGTACGCGTGCATTATCCTGGTAATGCGTGTGCTCAGTGCAGTTGCATTTAGGCTACGTGTGCTGTGGAAGTGTTGAAGCATTGTTGTGTACCACACGCAGCCAGCATAGCGTGCAGTGCATGCATGCAGTAATCTCCATGACGCAGTACGCCACGCCCCTTGAAAAATTTACCAATCACAACGCGTTATTTAAGGTCCGACAAATCGCTGCCATTATGTCCAACACACTTTTCATTAAGTTTACAAATGTACTTTTGTTTTGTATGTTATAGGCAATTCTTTTACAATCCCGAGTTTTATCCTTAACCATCATGGTCAAGCGTTGTTTATATTTGCACTTATATTTCTGACTCTCGATACTCTGGCCTGTTCCAAAACCAAAGTCCAACGGAGAGAAGTGCTCGAGAAGTGGTCGAGGGTATGCAATTCGTCGCATGTGGTCGATTGTGACACGTTGTGTGCGTGCGCATTGTTGGTTTGCTATTGCTTTGGTGAGCATGGCCTACTGAATCAGTGTATTGGTGACTCGTTCATTTACAATGAGAGCATGAAAGCTGAGTAGCAACATTGAAATAGACACCAAAGTGTTTATAGAAAAGTTTTCACGTCATTTTAGCACCTGATTAGGACAGACTCGGCCGCGATTTTGTGGGGTCTACACAAAGAAATATTTACTAGAGCGGGATTCGAACCGGCAACCTCCTGAATACTGTGACACCACGCCCCTTTCAGGGGGCAGAAGAGAACCCGACGAGAGAGGGCGCCCTCCTCCGCAGGGCGCGGCGCGGACGGCATTGATCGGCACGTCCCTGAGCGGCTAGGAACGTGTCAGTTGGGATGGAAGTATACCGTCCCAGAGTTGTTATGTACAGTTTTGCTGGGCCGATTACGTCACCAGCCGGGGCCTATGGTAGCCTGGCAAAAAGGTTCTGAACGTACTGAGATGGACGTCTGGAGTTCCCTGGGGCAAGTCGGGGTCTTCCCTCAAAGTGAAGGAAGACAGACTAGAAGAACGGGACTAAATAAGACCACGGTAGTCCAGGATTATGTCTGAGAAACTGAACGGTACTGGTTTATTCACTGACCTCTGCACTAGAACTTATATTTCCCGTAGGGCAACGGGTCTAGACTGGGCCATGTGACGACGACAAACAGTGTACTGCAGGAAGCGCAATACGGGTCTGGTATCCAGTCTCAGGGCCTACACACAGGGTTAGTTACCACTTACAGTGAACTGCAAGACACACGGCAACGCACACCCTATTCGATCGCACTGCACCACAATAAGCCCGTCAACTTACCCAGCTCCGTACTACGACTATCACGCTCTTGAGGTAACTTGCGTCGCAGCGGCCTCCCAGACAGAAGCTGCCCTCAGCTTCGATCACACGCTGCTTTTATACACTCCGGTCGCGCCACCCAGCACACACATGACCATGTCGGTGACTTACACCACCAACCAATCACGCCGCATGCAGCCCATCCGCCTATGGCATTGCACTAGTGCTGCGCGCGCTGCATGCCCCACGCATGCAATGCAATGCCGTCATTGATAGTGCAGTGTAGCACCCTCTGTCGTGTCACAATACAGTAGAGGGCGTTGTTCGCTTAGCTGCCTGTGTTTTTTCATCCTGTCTGTCTGCTCCAATTTTAATCCGTCTTTTTATCAACTTAAATTTGACATCCATGTTTGTATTTGACCGTAATGTGTTGAGAGGAGTTTTGTGTCACGTTGTGGGTGATTATTTTGTGTCGTCGATGTTGGAAACCGAAGTTTCATGTGAGTACTGTGAACTTTTGAATGTCTACATACACACCACATAAACATGGCTGCTATTGGAGACACTACCACTACCGACACTAGTAGTACCAGTACCAGTATGAGATTAGCCCGACTACTAGTGTGCCTTGGACTCTTGCTGTTCTCTTCCCATTCTACATGTAAATCACTGGAAGTAACAACGGAGGATGTTGTGGCCGCACCCCTGATTCAGTCATTCCACCGGGGTATTGTGTTATCGCAGTCAGCCATTTTCGTTGTTCCCTATGGGCTTTAACCGTTCAAGATTACCACAGAAGAAACGGTCAAAACATGGATGCACCTGTCTTTGTGTATCTGATCATGATCCACCCATAGAAATAAATGTCTATATGGATGTCTCATCAAATCCTGGCCCAAGTGGTGATGCATCTCCAACTTCTAGTCATGATGTTCAGATTTCACGTGTGCCTACAAGTGCATCTTCTTCAGACATCAGAGGTCATGGACCCGTCCCAATCAGACATGTTTTGGGAAGACGAGTATACAGCCGACAACTATTGCTCAGTCTGCGTGGTTCAGCGGTGCGTCCAAGACCTGGGGTACTACACCAGTTGAACATGAATGGTCTAACTCGGAGATACTGGGGAAAAAGGGGGAAGAAAGAATAACAACCCTACATACTCCATACCGGTCCATGTCAGAGAGATGCCCTCACAGATATGAATATGACATCCACCAAGCTTGCACTTATGGACAGGTTCATCCGGGTTGTAACTTTACAAACATGAGTAATAGTGGTATTCATTTATCCAACCTTGTTAAAATTCCTAGGCTTCAAATCCAAACACCACGTAAACTGTGCATGCTACGTTTGATGCTATGCAACACTCGTTCTTTAATCAATAGGTTTGACGAATTAAGATCGTATTTACATGATCATAGTATTCAAATTGCTTGTGTTACTGAAACATGGTTTAAGCAAGACACACCCATTGATCAGATTAATATTGAGGGTTTTTCTCTTTTCTCTAAAGAAAGATCTAATCGTTGTGGTTGTGGTGTGGCATTTTATATTAATGACTCATTTCTTTTTTCTTTTTTCCCTCAACAATTGGAGGTGGTCTGGGTCAAATTAAGACCCCTTTTTTACCACGGTCAATAACCAGTGTATATTATTGCGTCGTTTATTCTCCGCCTAATAATTCTAATGCAGACTTGTTGATCTGTCATCTATTAGAAACTATTGATACAATCACTACTAGCTATCCTGATGCTGGAATTGTTATTGCCGGTGACATGAATCGTCTTGATATTAGTCAACTCATCACCACAGGTCAATTTGTTCAGGTGGTTAACTGCCCTACTAGAGGCTCAGCGATTTTGGATAAGATCATTACCAATGTCTCCTTACAATATCAACCTCCTGATATCATGGCGCCACTTCATCGTAGTGATCATAATATAAGTATGTTGTTTCCAAAAACCAATGTCACTAAGGCCAATGAAACTTGTCAAAACAACTAGACCGATAAAACAGTCTTCAATTCGTTTTTTTGGACAATGGATCACACAGTATGATTGGTCAGAGGTTTACAGTGCATTAGACAGCCAAAATAAATTTAGCGTTTTTTATGACATTTTAAATAAAGCCATCAGTGAGTTTTTTCCCACTAAAACCATAAAATTACATGTTCAAGATAAACCCTGGATGACAGCAGAAATTAAGGCCGTAATTAAAATTCGGCAGACTTGATTTTCTGATGGGAATAATAGATGGAAATCCGTTCGGAATAAGATCATTCGTATGGTTGCTTCTGCAAAGAAAAATTATTACCACAATCCTCTTCAAAAACTTAAAACTTCCAATCCTGTAGGTTGGTATCGTGCCATAAAATGGATGACAACAGGCACTACTTCCAATCCTTCAATCATTCCACCACCAGGAGCAAATTGTGATAGTGATCTGGATATTGCTAATAGCATCAATGAGCATTTCACCTCGGTTGGAAATGATCTTACTCCTATGGATTTGTCATCTCTTCCAACATATCTCCCTTCTCCTGAACCTTGTCCAAATGTTCAGGAATGGGAGGTATATTCTCAACTCAACAATGCTCAAGAAGATTAGTTGTAGGGAGGCAGGTGGTTTGGATGGAATTCCAGCACGGATCATCCGTGAATTTGCCTGAATAAAGCAAACCACTGACAAACATATATAACTCATCGTATCATGAAGGAGTGGTTCCTAATGAGTGGAAAAAAGCTATTGTTATTCCTTTACCAAAAAGTTCTCCTCCAACTTGGAATAAGCTCCGCCCAATTTCTCTAACTGATCACTTTGCTAAAGTGGCTGAGCACTTTGTTGTTCAGTGGATTATTTCTGACATTCATCAGAACTTGGATCCTAATCAGTTTGGTAATAATAAAGGTGTGTCAACATCCCATTATTTAGTTAAACTTGTTGATCATTTAGCTGCTCATGGGTCATTCCGTGTCAATTCAACGCACTTTGGAACCCGACCGACACGGATTTCAATGAAATTTGGTATGCCTTTTGGCCTCCATGAGAAACCCCCAGAACCGAAATTTTATGTAATTTGGTTCATTACTTTTTGAGATACGGGTTAACGAACTTTTGACTAATTAGCACAATCTGTCGCATTCAAACAGCCATATCTCCAGAAGTAAAGAACCTACAGAAATAAATTTTACATCATTCTAAAGCTCTTATAATGGCCTTCATTTTGTAAAATAAAACCAAATTTTTTTCATGTACGACAAAAAAATTACGTTAAAATTTGACCTTTGACCTCGATTTAAAAAAATGCGTATTTTTCAAAATGCGTAATTTTTTTTTTTATTTTAGCTTGACATGTAAGTAACATCTCCAGAAAAATTTGGAGTGGGCGCTCATATACTTTTGGAGTTATGATAATTTAAACATCGGATTTCGAGGATAAAACCTGTAAATATGCATTAACAGGTGCATTGTACATATACTTGCATTGCATATGTGCATGTAATCCATGTGTAGTAATGCATGTGCACAAATATGAGGTATTTTGGCCTATCGAGCCCTTTTCAAGTATTAAAGCATAACTACAAAACTGTACAAAAGCCCATCCTTAATGTTTTACATGTTGCTCTGGGCCCTATATATTCGGGGGGGGACTGGAACTGTCAGCCAGGCATGTTAACTAACCTTATCATCTCCATTCCATCAGAATTTTTGTTGTTGCAGATTTAATTTCTTTTGCAGACATCAAGTAAACATATCTGGTTTCTGTAACAGTTTCCACAATTATTACTATATTTTGAGAGTATCTGTGTAACCTGAAGGAATTCACAGCTTACAGTTTAGCATCGTTTATAGCTGGAAGGAACAATCGCTAGTTTGCTTAAAATACACGATTACACATTACATGATGCACTCTCAGAATAGTAACAATTGTGGAAACTTTAGTATTACAGAGACTAAACACATAAAAGATGCCTGCAAAGGAAATGAAATTTGCAATAAAAACTCTGATGGAATGGAGATGACTAGGTTAGGCCCTGTTTGTTTAATGCACAAGATCACGAATCCAGCGGATCCAGATCCCATTTTAGCGTACCCTGCATAGGACCTTGATCCCCAAATCTGGGATCCTGTGCGTTGAACAAACAAGCCCTTAGTTAGTAACATGCTTGGCTGACAGGTACACTAGCCACCCTCTCCCCCTTCCCGGAAGATATAGGGCCTAGTGTTTAGAATGCAGCAACATGTAAAAGATTAAGGATGGGCTTTTGTACAGTTTTGTAGTTATGCTTACTTGAAAATGGCTAGAAAGGCCAAAATACTTCATATTTTTGCACATGCATTACTATACATGGATTACCTGTACAGAAGTATATGTACAGTGCATATGTTAATGCATATTTACAGCTTTTAACCTCGAAATCCGATGTTTAAATTATCATAACTCCAAAAGTATATGAGTGCCCACTCCAAATTTTTCTGGAGACGTTGCTTACATGTCAAGCTAAAATTAAAAAAAAAATTACGCATTTTGAAAAATACGCATTTTTTTAAATCGAGGTCAAAGGTCAAATGTTTACGTAATTTTTTTGTCGTACATGAAAAAAATTTGGTTTTATTTTACAAAATGAAGGCCATTATAAGAGCTTTAGAATGATGTAAAGTTTATTTCTGTAGGTTCTTTACTTCTGGAGATATGGCTGTTTGAATGCGACAGATTGTGCTAATTAGTCAAAAGTTCGTTAACCCGTATCTCAAAAAGTAACGGACCAAATTACATAAAATTTCGGTTCTGAGGGTTTCTCATGGAGGCCAATAAGCATACCAAATTTCATTGAAATCCGAGTCGGTCGGGTTCCAAAGTGCGTTGAATTGACACGGAATGACCCTCATGTGATTTAAATCACCCTAATTTTGGCTTTTCTTTTACCATCTGCACCCATCTTCGACTACATGTGTTTTTAAACTATTTTATCTTTGATGTTTGACTATTTTTTACGGCCAAATGTGGATTTTAACCTTGATATTTTTAGTTGAATTTTTCGCACTGTGCACCTGTCTAGTTGACCAGGCATACTCCCGCATAGGCATGCACTGAACTGTATACCGACCAGTAACGAAGTACCCATCTTTCTTCTACGCTTACATTTTTGACCGACGTGATAACCTTTAAAGGATGAACCTCGATCGGGTTTCTTCACATGCCTGCGTAGCGGACTAGCCCATCAACAACTTTAGATGTTTTTTTACCTCAACTTAACTCTTTTTAACTGGATACTGTCAATCGGTGATAATCAGATAACCCACCTGGATGTCATCTTTGATCTCTCGCAACCCTGGATCCAATATAGTAATATTCTGTACACATCTCATAAATAATGCCGTACGCTAACCACCTTGGCCATCTTCTTGCTCTCCATTTGGATTAAGCAGGAATGTCAACTTGTCAACGACAGATGTTTGATACGCCACAGTACGAAGGTAGGATCCAACCATTTATTTTCAGCATCAAACTTTATCCTTCTCAGTGATGCCAGGAATGTCATCTTTATTAAATGTGAACTCAGGTAGCAAACAATTGGATCCTGTCACCTTGTTGTACACTTCCCGCATGCTTACAAAACAAATGCTTGCTAACAGAGGCATATTTCCACCCATTCTGATCATCATTAAATCTGGAAAAAACTCTATAATTGCAGCCAACTTATTTTCACTTTTGGGACTTTGGGGTGACGTGCATCCACATCCAGAGCCTAATGATAGGAAATATCCAAACAGCGTGCCCAGAAACCAAAATTTCCTTGCACTTGTTGTGATGATGAAGTTTACAATGACCAACGTGCCTTAAGTTGTGATGGTTGTGGCAAGTGGACCCAAATCCATTGCACTGACATCAGTGACGAGGAGTATGCCAATCTCACCCAAAGTGGTGACTTTTCATAGTTATGCCCAGATTGTGACACTATGAACTTTAATGACTCATTGTTCAATATTTCCCACATTGAATGCAGCAACTGCTACGAAATCCTCCCCGTTCAAGACCTTTAACCTCACTGGTAGGCCTAGTGTGCCCTCAATAAATTTGCTCAAAGGTAAATCTCTGGTCAATCGTAACGATGGTGAAGTCTTCACAGTTCCTCATATTAGAAAACTAAACAAAGCTGCTAAAGAAACTTGAATTCAAAAAGATAATAAATCCCACACTCAGAGATTCGACTTACATTCCAACCACCAACAACCTGGTCTGAAGTTGCTGAATATAAATTTCCAAAGCGTAAAAAGCAAAATTGCTGAATTCCAAGTTCTGTTGGAAACTGAAAAACCCGACATTGTGATATGTAGGCCCTACTGAAACATGGCTTAGTGCTGATGTCAAGAATTGTGAAATTTTCCCTGATCACTATCAAGAATTCCAGAAAGATCGTGGCGACGGCTATGGCAGAGTTATGATTGCAGTCCAGAACATGACTGCCCAGATCCTAGATAATCTCTCGGATAATGCTGAATTACTATGGATCAAGCTTGATTTACGCAAAAACCTGGTAACATATGTCGGAGCATACTACAATCCAGACTCATCCAAAGACTAGCACGAAGAACTTCACTCCAGCTACGGCAAAAACTGCTCGGTTTGGTTAGGAGATGATTTTAATATGAGAGATATTGACTGGAATAACAACACGATCAATCCTGGTAGCAACATTTCATCCCAATGTCATCTTCTTCTAGACATCAGCACCAAATTTCATCTTACCCAGACTGTCCAAATTCCAACACGCCATGACAAAATTCTGGATCTATTTTTTACCACCAACCCCACGCTTGTCACTCACGTGGAAACCTTACCAAGACTAGGTGATCACGAAGTGGTGAAAATTATGTGTGACATCAAACTGCATCGGATAATTCCAACGAGACGTAAGACCTTCCAATACACAAAAGGCGAAATGACGTCTTTGCATAGTGAGTTAGCTTCTTTTGGGATGTCTCTGATTTGCAATTTGCACCAAAACTCAGTTCAAGAAAACTGGAATAGCCGCGCTAAGCATATTCTTAAATTGATGGACACATATATCCCCACCAAGATGAATTCTAGTAGATATAACTTGCCTTGGTTCAACGGCAGACTAAAATGCATGAAACGTAAACTTCAAAAACTGTATAATAAACAAAAGAGGACAAACTCAGAGACTGACCAACACGCCTTCAAAATTCATAGGACTAACTACAAGAAGGAACTTCGTCATGCTCAGGGCAAATACATTAAAAACACCATGACCAACAACTTGCATCATAATTCTAAACAATTTTGGAAGATCGTCAAGTCAAAGCGCATTAATTGACAATAGTGGTATCCCCTTATTAATTACTGACAATGGAGTAACGACTGATAACAGAAAACAGATATCTTAAACAGTGAGGCCTACTTCAAGTCAGTTTACACACAGGAGGATATGCAAAATATTCCCCAAATGACTGGAGTCCCCCTTGCTGAAATGTCTCCAATCACAATCACATCTGAAGGCGTTAAAAAGCTTCTTTTAGATTTGCAACCAAACAAAGCTTCTGGACCCGATCAATTACCTGCCAGGATACTCAAAGAATGTGCCGAAGAGTTGGCCCCTATTCTGATGGTCATCTTTAACCAGAGTCTGACCACTGGGCAGCTTCCCTCTGACTGGCTTATGTCTCATATTACACCAACTGACCAATCTTCAAAAAAGGAAACAAAAACTCTACTGGCAACTACAGACCAATTGCACTTACTTCAATTTGTTGTAAGATCTAATCTTGGAACACATTTTCACCAGCAATATACTGTGTCACCTAGACTGATCGAACATCCTGGTGGATGCCCAACACGGTTTCCGTAAAAGGAGGGCATGTGATACTCAACTTGTAACCACAACTAGTGACATCGCAAAATACCTTGATTAAAAAAAAAAATGTTGATGCTGTTTTATTGGACTTCTCCAAAGCTTTTGACTGCATTCCGCATACTCGACTGCTTAAGAAGTTCGACCCCTGTGGTATAAGAGGGAATGTACTCGACTGGATCCAAACTTTCCTTACACAAAGGAAACAATGTGTAATGATCGATGAAAAACTTTCCTCAGCGGCTGAAGTGACGTCTGGTGTCCCGCAGGGTACCGTCATTGGCCCACTGTGTTTCCTTCTCTACATCAATAATATGCCTGACTGCAGGTCTCCAAACGGTACCAAGATACACCTATTTGCAGATGATGCATTAATCTACCGGGAAATTAACTCCGTTAAGGACCCACAATTCTTCCAAAAAGACCTTGATGCCCTCTCCAAATGGGGATCCGACTGACAGATGCCTTTAACATGGATAAATGTTTCACAATGCATTTCACATCAACGAAAACGCCAAACATCACCCGCTACAAGTTATGTGACAATTCTCTGCAAGTGACTTCCATCCATCCCTACTTGGGCATCACACTCAGCAGCGACTTGAAATGGAATGCCCATATTAGTAACATCACCAACTAGCTCGAAGAATGTAGTGGGAGTCATCAGACGTAACTTCAAAACATGCACCGCTGATGTTAAATCTAGACTCTACCTTTCACTGGTCCAACCAAAATTGGAGTACGGTGCGACTGCATGGTATCCCAATACACAAAAAGAAAAACATCAACTTAATATACTCCAAAGAGCTGCTGCTAGGATGTGTCTCAACAACTACTCTAGAGACTCCAGTGTCTCCGACATAATATCATCCCTTCAATGGACCGACCTCGATATCAGAAGAAAGATTGCCCGGCTCACAATGATGTACACAATAAATGCAAATCTTGTTGAGTGTTGACGTTGACTGGACCCCCTATTTAACTAGACCAACCCGCCACCTGAAACGTACACACCCTTCATCCTTCCAGAGACCCAGAACCAAGACAACCACATATTCCAATAGCTTTTTCCCATGGACTGTCCAACACTGGAATGGCCTGCCCCATCATATCTTAGACGCTTCAAACCTAAACATCTTTATTAAAAATGAGGCTCCATGATTTTTTTCACCAATAACACCTTCAAGGCGAATTAATTCCACCTGGTCATCAACCTCTGACGTGATGCGGGAACCCGCTTTGTTGGAGTAAACATACAGATCCAGATCCAGATCCAGAGGGCCAAAATACCTCTTCTTTTTGCACACACATTACTATACATGGATTACATGTATCCATGTACATGTACATGTACAGTGCACATGTCATGCATATTTACAGGTTTTATCCTCGACATCCGATGTTTAAATTATCATAACTCCAAAAGTATATGAGTGCCCACTCCAAATTATTCTGGAGATGTTTCTTACATGTTATGCTAATATTTTTTTTAAAATTACGCATTTCGAAAAATACACATTTTTCATCATAGTTTTATTTTACGAAATGAAGGCCATTATAAGAGCTTTAGAATGATTTAAATTCTATTTCTGTAGGTTCTTTACTTCTGGAGATATGGCTGTTTGAATGCGACAGATCGTGCTAATTAGTCAAAAGTTTGTTAACCCATATGTCAAAAAGTAATGGACCAAATGACATAAAATTTTGGTTCTGGGGGTTTCTCAGGGAGTCCAACTAGCATACCAAAATTCATTGTAAATCCGTATTGGCCGGGTTCCAAAGTGTGTTGAATTGACACGGAATGACCCAAAAGCGCAATAATGGTATGCAGTTAGTGGTTGTGATTCGCCCATAATGTCATGCACCATGGCAGCCACAAAAATGCGTACGGACACTATCTGACTATAGTGAATTGAGTCACGCTTGTTTTTGTTTTTTTTCCCTTAAAAATACAAATTCCCTTACAATCTACCTCTATAAAACAGAAATCCACTAAAATGGAAAGCCTGAAAATATCCTTAAAAAAATACCAATCCCACATATGAAATTTCACAAAAAAATCCCGATTAAAAAATGAACCTCTTGGAAAAACTCTAAATAATTACTTAAGTGGCATGCGATTTGGTTTACGTATGAGTTTAGCATCGTACAAGTTAACCAAACAGCGTACAAGTTGGTCACATCTATGGTAATCGTATGTTTTATTTAATGACCAATATTTTCATGTACATAGCTTTGTACAAGTCAATGGGCTAGCGTGAGAAAGATTTTCAAAATTCAGAAGAAAATAAAGTGACAACGTCATCAAGGCGTAACTTCATAATTATATCCTATATACACACATCCTATATACAACCAACCCACCAAATTTCAAGGCGATCTGCCATTGTTTAAAACATGTTTTAAAAATCGCAATTTTGATGAAGTCATGATGACGTCATGGTATTTTTGTCTGTATAGTATTCATCTACGATGTATGCTTAAGAATTATGAAAAAGAAATTCAAAGATGTCTTATCTTTAATTTCAATAAATCATACAAATTCAGAGGATGACGCCATGATGACCTCTTTTTGACCTCTGTCCGTGCATTACTCCCATGGTGCTTTGCATATGACAAAGTAAATTACAGCTGATATTTGTCTGTGTACTATGCAGAAATGTTTAGACTGCCAGAAGATAATCCAGAGGTTCAATGCCAGCTTGCTAATTGGGCATTCTCTGTGCAGATAGGAGACAAGAACCCCTTTGGTAGGATTCCTGTTGATCAAACTATTGAGGAAACTGCAAATAAAGACACACAAAAGTACCAATACACTGATACAGGGTGTGTATGTGAAATGTTAGCCCCTGGCTCAAGGACTATCTTGGGTTTTAACCCAAGACACTTTCAGCCCCAGAGGCTCCAACTCTGCCCTGTGGACTCCTTTCTTCTGTACACTTATTGAATATTGCAGTATTTAATCATTTCATTGACATAATAAAGTTTTTTTTATGCCAAGTATTTTAGTATCATATTTTTTATATTTTACCGTTTTTTTATCTTTACTGTAAAGCACCTGGGAGCAATACCCACCTTAACTGCTTAATGGCTTTGGCGCTACATACATGTAAATGTACATTATTATTATTATTATTAGCCTTGCCAGTTTCTTATCACATCTTTACTCATATCCCATAGGTCCATGTCCCCATGTCAGACTAGGGTTGGGCGGTTTCCAATTTTGCCTAGCCGGTATACCGGCTCCAAAAAAAACGCGGTATTCGGTATTACCGGCAACTTCTAAAGGCACAAGTTGCGTCATCTTATCTTGTGATCAGACACCCACAGAAATGTTAATCATACATCGTGAGTGGTTCAGCAGCTAGTTTTCTTGGCAATCTTAAGATTTAGAAATGTTACAAAATGTTTTTTATTGGCAGGGATTTAATTCATTAGATTTGAAACAACATCGTTCAACCATGAATAACTTTTTTTTTATCGCCCTACGTTCTTTTTTTATTATAATCAAAGTTTAGGAACAGTTTCAGAGCCGCGGTGACAATTTTCCTACCTTCCGTTTGCATTTATTTTCTACTCGAGCCAGGTATATTCCATGGAAATAAGACTCCAAATCTAAGAGGAAGTCAAGTGTCTGCATTTTTATCAGCAAAAATGGATAAAGTTAAGCCAAATCTACGTCCAGTCTGCACAAAGTGCACACATGCATCAACCACGAAAGATGTTTACTTTGCCTTCCTTGGTTGGTGCCCGACAATATTCCACATAGATTGGCAACCCATTAAACGGGACCAGCGATTTGCCAGAACATGTGCAAACTTCCCAGTGGCAAGTTCAGCAGTCACAAAATGCAGTGACCACCAATAACATTGATCGTGAGAGCCAGCCAAGCATTATTATTGGACGAAGCTTTTATATGAAAGGGTCACCAACCTTTTTCCCAGGAATAAATTCACGATCTTTTCCCACACACCCTATTATGTCTGCAACTCATGAACTGTCTCCAGCTGTGTCTACACATCTTCTATACATAACACCGTGTTTACACTTGATACCGCGAGGGCGATCAGATCCCGCGAGGGCGATCAACGCGCGATCAAAGGGCGATCAACGATGAGTGTAAACGCTCGCGCGATCAGGATCCGATCCTGGGATGAAGAGGGATCTGATCCACCTCTCGGGAAGGATCGGATCCGGTTCCGATCTCGCGTGCGGGATCAAGGTTTGAGTGTAAACGCAACGCGGGATCGGATCCTGCAATTTACAGTCACGGCATCCGGTGCAAGCATGGCCAAGCGCGCGAAAACAAGTCCGTATTTTACCAGCCACTGCAAGTATTGTTTATTGCACGATGCACAGACAGCATGGTCCAAGATACAAACAACATTACGCTGGTAACCAATATTGTGAGCTGCACGCACGTGTGCCTAATAAGCGATAACTGGTACTTGCAACTTTCGTTCTCCTTTTTCTGTCTTCATGATTATTTCGATCGCCGTTCCAAAGCTTAAATCCCGTCACATTGTGATTTTTTCTTTAAGGGTATACTCTCTAGCATGCTTTGGCCATTTTATTAGACGTAGTAGTTTTATAAGCCAGTGTTTTTCCGCGAGGAAATTTGTGTGGAAAACATCGACAATTTGTTTTTAGAGAACACGCCACACAGCATGCAGTCACGTTGCAAGATGGCGAATGGAGCAATACGCGGTAGGCTGTGGACACACGAGAGTTGACTGGACAAACTGGATGGCACCACTCGAAACATAGCGATGTTTAACACAATCTCACAGAGCTTGAAGAAAATGGGATTTGTGAAGACCGTCTGAGAAATGTAAGACCACAGAAAAATACGATCGGTTTGTTTTCGCGCGAAATGAATAACCTTTGAACGCTTGCTTCCGTTGTCCAACGCACGATCATTGCGGGATCAGGATCGAGTATAAACGCGGCATGGATCAGATCCCTCGAGCTTGATCGCGACCGCAGGATCTGATCCTCCGTTGCGCGATCAAGTGTAAACACGGTGTAATTGACAGGTCTTTTGTTAAGCTGGGTTCAGATTTCTGGGTCAAGAAACCAAAAACCACAAACTTTTTTTTGTCGGCAAACACAGAGGGATCTAAGATCTTATCTCCATTTAGTTTACAATCTGGTTGTTGCCAACAGAAAAATAACAAGTGGGGCTCTTCAAATCTTACAATACCGCGGGTTTTTTTTCTAAACCAACTTTGCCCGTATTTCAAAAAAGCTTCGGTAATACCGAAAAACCGCCCAACCTTATGTCAGACCAAGAGATCATTGCAACTAAGTTTTGGTAATAGTTTAGATGTGCATGTACAGTGTGTACAACATATTTACAAAACAAGACTAGTACAACATAATACATGTACATTTCAATGCTATACATTACCAGTCAATTCAGACAACCTCAGGCGAGCATTCAGTCAACCGTAGCCCAGAATTATCGCTTCAGCAAGCACCCGTTCCTATAAGAGAAGAGAATTGCACTTCACTGTTACTGGTTACTGTAGTTACCAAACTCACATGAACTGTTTGTTTCCCTCAGCAAGCTAAGGTTAAAGAAGGTACACTGTATGCTGGGTTTTGAGTTTTTAAGGGAAATTATGAGTGGGGTCAGTGACACAAAGAGTTAATGGCGCACACGCACTACACAACAAAATGGGTGAAATTGTTGTTAATTTTCTCTGTGAAAACAGCATGGCATTCAAAATCAGGCCTGAAATTTTACAGCGGCTAGTGTCAAAGAGCATAGAGCACACAGCAGGAAAGGTGAATTGGACAAATCAGCCATTATGAAAAACCACTGCAGACCATGTAATTGAATGGCAACATGCTTCCCTCATAGTGAAAGAATCTACTTGGCACACTCGGCGCATCAGAGAAGCCATAGAGATACACAAGCATGATACTGTCTCACAGGACATTGGTCTCTTTCTGAGCAACATTTGGCACCCTATCCTCCCACACAGCCATGACACACCTGACCAAACAGGCAATCCTCACTCACACAATACGCCCCAGGACCACCCTAACGGCTAAGACCAATAAACACATATTCAAAACCACCCGAAAGAAACAAATCCGAAAGTTCACACTACTACATTAATTGGCAAACAGAGGAAGAAGAGATCAGAGGATGTACCAGCCAAAGCCACAAAAAACTCTGTGGTCAACCTCAGCCAACGCCAATTGTCTGATACCGAATCAAAAGTACCGTAAAGTTCCATGTACACGGCGCACTTTTTTTCACCTCTGCAAAAATCAAAAGTTGGGGGTGCGCCGTATACATGGCGGCCTGCTGGCCGTCTCGAGAGTGTGGGTTGTGATCATTGCGCCGCGACTAGTTAAAGCATATGATGCACCGGCAGCAACGGTAACCAATTAGCACGATGTCTGACTGAAAATTGAGCGAATGATTCATGAAAATACCATTGAAAAAATGTAATATTTCCGACTCTTGCGATTGGCCAAGGAAAACTGAAGTGCAAAAATCGGTTAGGGTTTGGATTAGAGACACCAAAAATAGCGTGCGAAAACACGGTTGGAGCGCCGTAATGTGCACGCGACAACGGGCGAGTGGACATGTGCATTTCCATCAGTCCATTACAGTACATGCATGCAAGCTCCGGGCCGTGACGGTCCGATCAGCCGATCGTTGGACCATGGTTGGACGTACATATTTCATCTTAGAATGTCGTGATTGTTCAATAAATTATCAAACCTGTGTCTGGAGTAATTATTTTTTATCAGCAATTGTCACATTTCCATTGGGAAATATCCTTATCCTCATGGGTAAAAACGTCAAGTTCGCGACAGCGTTTCGCTGCAACGTGAACCACCATTTTGATTTGTTCTAATGTAAAGATGACAATTTGTAAAGCGCGCGCAGATCGTCTAGCCAATCACAAAATTCGCTCGCGCTATTGCGGACGTAGAATGAACAATTTGAGGCGCATTGAGCCAACTCGTACGCTGCTAAACCCGTACGCCGACCAACTCGCCGTACGCTAATTACTCGTACGCAAGTAATTAATCAGGTTTTTTTTTTTGAGGGGTTGGTCCTTTTTTTTATCGGGATTTTTTTGCGAGAGATTTTATTTGAGGGATTGGTTATTTTCAGGGGAAAAAAAAAAGAGAATCCCTGAAATTCAGAGAAAAGTCATTTCATTAGAAATGGTGTACAGGTTGGCCGGCATACGTACGAGTTGGTCAGTGTGGACAAGGTACGATCGGGTCGGCGTGCGAGTTAGTAAGCAACTCGGCGTACGGTCGGCGTATGATCATGATAGTTGGACACGCAGCGCTTGCAACAAATTTTCCACTCACACAAAAATACATGACGGCATACGGAACGGGAATGTACAAGTTGTCCGTTGAATATGTAGACTGCTGAGAAAGTCTTCTATGGTGGAGATCGAAAACTGTTTGCACGTGTGCACAACAGGATGTAGGCCACGCCGCACGCAGTACGTCATGTAGGCCTACATGTATGTACTGCTTTCGCTGCGGCGTGGCACAGCGTTGTGTGACACTGACGCACTTCGGGTTGTTGCAAAACATCCCTGAAAGTTCCGAGTTGGATTGAGCAATTAATTTCTTTTATTTTTCTTGAATTTGTAATTCTCAATTGAAATACAAATCACTAATGAGCTGAGAAAAATGAGCGCTGAAGTTATCTATATTTTTCTGGCCGTCCACGGCTGATTTTTTTTTTCCTGCCGGCTGATGTCAAAAGTTCCTGCCGGCTGATGTCAAAAGTTGGGCTGTGTCGTATACATGGATGCGCCGTATACATGGAACTTTACGGTACTGAAATTGGGTATGAACTTTGCCACAGCACCCAAAAAGATCAAAGTGGAAAACTTCATTCAAGCCATTGAACCTACGATCTCGAAGCTTCCAAAAACACAGGCAAATAACATTCATACATTCATGTGGTACAGACACTTAAAAACTCTGAACCTCCTCGACAGAATATCACTAGATCCGAATGCCAAGCCCTCCAAACTCTTGGCTCCGACTCTTCCATCCACATCCTCAAAGCTGATAAAGGCAATGCCACAGAAGTAATGAACCGCACGGATTATGATAGCAAAGTGCAGGACATCCTTCAAATCGTGAGCGTGAAATAATTAAAATACCGGTAAGACATGCATTAAAGATTGGGCCTATTAAAACAAATGCAATGCACAAACTTGGTTCCCTGTCATGGAATACCGAATACCTCCAACACTCACTTTTTGCGATTACCAACAACTGCAATCAACAGGAAAAAACTCAGTAAAACTCTCCCCGAGAGCATCACAGTTGGTGGCATTGCATGAGGCCCAAAATGCAAGCATCGTTGGTAGCAATCATGAAATAAAGATGGAGACCAGAAACTGACGTACATGTAGGCCCCTACTATCATGACTATATAATACATCGCTGCAACGTTCATAGTAATACAAGTATGTTACAAGACTCACGTGTACAAATAGCACGTAACTTGGGTGCAACAAATAGGGAAAACTGCGCTCCGGTTGTTAATGAGGTTCCGGTTATAACAACCAAATTGTAAAAGTCTGATGGACCTCGTAATAACAGGAGCTGACTGCTATAATAAACAAGATTTTTTAAAGAGTGGAATTCAGCACTTACATGTATTTGTCAACTTCTTCTGCACACAATGTTGTATGATTATTGTATAATAAAGTTAATTACAGATTCACAAAATTCACAATATCATATAAACATATTGTTATAAATGAAACAATTTGTCGAAGCATGGACTAGCCGACTGATGAATGATGGGACATGACTTCATTGTGCGCCAGCATCCTCCATGAACATCCTAAAACCAGCCACTGCATGCTGGTTTCACAGTCAGAAATGTGTCAAAAGTCACGGTACTTAATAATAAGCTAAACAATGTCTCAACCTATACCACTAAAATCTAATGGTGTTTCAACCATATTATTCTATTTGCATCGATGTGAACGTTGAGGGCGACTGATGATATATCAGTCGCGATTCTGTAGCCCCCGTAGCTGGGTGTGCCGTTTGCTGGGTCAGCACAAAGGTCCTTCATTTCCCCAGAAAGCAATGGATTCCCTACAGAAATAGGAAGGTGATATGGTACAGTTGATAGGAAGGTGTTCGTTACCCTTAGAGCTCGGGAAATGCAAGGTAATGGCGTTTTATCCTGTTTTAATGAGGAGAATTCAAGGTTCTTCGGCGATCGGGATCTTTGGCCCCGCCCCTAATACATAATACAAGGGAGGTTTATGAGTTGGACTTTGTGTCCATGGACACCGACTGAGTTGTTGGTATATACAGGATTTATAAAAAAAAAAATGTTGGAAATATTCCATGGGTAATCGTGTAAATTGAAGATTGTCAGAAATTCAGCCAAGGGGGAAGTGGCCAGGCGGGGCCGGCTGGATGCATATTGCATTGGGTATGAGACCCTGCACGGGTGAGTGGCTCAGCGCAATTGCAGTATTTTGATATTGTGTGGCAAAACGCAGCGCATTTAGGGTGCGGTCCACGCCCATGCCTTTCAGGTCAGGAGCATTCCGCCACATAATGGAGTGGCCATTGTGTCAGCTTACGCATTCAATGGACCAGTTCGCTGAGGATCAGAACGCATACATTATGCGATGACGTAGAGGTCAGTCCCGTTTTTTCATTTACCAAGGGCGTTCTAGAGGATGATGGCAGTTTACATGTAATACTGATTATAATAGATTAGTAAAATAAAGGGGAACCCGGCTCAGAAGACGATTACATAATGTGAAGTGGTATGAACAGAGTACACTGTAGATATTTTGGGCTCATTGGAAAGGCGTACATGGTACCGTTCTAACCTTTTGTGTTTATAGGTATCATTGGGTTGGTTGTGTACAGAGCAGAGAAAGTTTTATCTTTCTCTTGCGTCGGTCAAGCCTCAGGCATTGTAAAGTGGACATATAGATGGTTAGGGCTTATACTGAACGAACCCTAGGTCCCCTATTATGAATATTTATATAAGGGTGCAGGCATATATTTAATGCGGCATCGCGACCGAGGCATAATTTCAGGGGTTTCGTATATGAATTATACGCATAAAATGTTCGCATTTATGGGTGGTTGTGTAGGCATAGGTGTGTATGCATGTCTATTGGGGGACACACATGCCCTTTTTTCACATTATTTCGGGTTTTGTGTTGTTCGTGTTACTGCCTGGTTTAATCAATTTGTTTTTTGCATTATATGATCCTTTTTAATAGGAGGACGCGCTGGGGCCCGTGGCGATGTCAGCGAGCCGGTCAGTGCTCCATTGATAGGTCTCTCTCTGTACTCCAGACAGCAGATGAAATTCGTGTTTTCAGAATTTGCGTCTAGGGCGGTTGGGATGATGTGTTTCCCTACGTGTGGGGTTCGGAGGAAGGCGTGGCAGGGTCGCGCTCTAACCTTTGCCCCAAGCGGGGGCCCACAAGAGGGAAATGAGAACGAGTCCCCAACACAGGGCGACGCCACGAGGAGACAGATGCCTTTAAGACTCGGAAAGGTCCATCCCAGCAAGGACGCAAGGACCTATAGGTGCCGGCCCCAGGATTCAGATGGCAACGGGAGTGCCCACGCCATACTCAAATTCTTCTCAGGGGTTTCTGGATCGAGTGGCCGTCCAGGTTTACTGCCCTTTTTGCGCGCCCAAGATGCGGCAATCTGGAAACAAATAGGGCGTGTTTATGTCTGTGATTCAAGACACTGAGGGAAGAAGGGTGGAGGTTTAAAGAATGGCTTCGGGCCAGTAAAAATAATCGTTGGCTCAATATGGCATGAGGTATTACAAAGGGGGAAATCTCTAACATACTACAGTCGTAGGGGGAAATCTGTATACTGTACGAGAGGTGCAAAGACTCAAAGAGCATGACGGTGCGGTTAGCCGTGAACGACTGTGGCTCGAGGATACCAGTGTATGTGCAGGGGAAAAGCCCCAACGCGCTAGGAACAGCCGTAGGGGGAAGGCCCGGTTCGGCTCTGTTGTATGAACGGTGCAAAGACTCAAAGAGCATGAGGGGACAGCTATAGCCGTGAATGTGTGTGGCCTGAGAATATGAGATTTTGCGCAGGAGGAAGCCCCTAGCCAGAGACAGCCGTAGGGGAAAAGCCCTGGTTCGGCTCTGTTGTATGAACGGTACAAAGACACAAAGAGCATGAAGGGACAGCTATAGCCATGAATGGATGTGGCTAGAATATGAGGTTTTGCGCAGGGGAAAAGCCCCTAACATCATTTTTTATATCCCAAATCTGCTTGTGGTGTTTATATTTGGCCCGCTCGCACCTTTTCCTAGGCGCTACTCTGTTATAGTGGGCCTGTTATGTGTTGTTTGCGCCAAAATAAAATGGATACAATAGACAGATTGTCGGTAGGGAAATGCCCGGTTTGATCAGAAAAAAACCCGCACAGTGGAAAATGTTCTTGTTGGCTCCCGCCTAGGGGAGGGGGAAAACCTCCGCCTGGAGGAGTTCAAGGATGGGTCTTGGGTTTTGGATCTAGATCGTTTGGGGTCATGACCTCTGCGATCCTTGCTGTAGCCCGATGGGGAAATCAATCAATCATTGGCAATCATGATAAATTAAGGGAAATGTGGTATATGGGCCCTGACTCTGTCGTGAGTATATTCGGTATACACATATTTTATATACAGTCGAACCTCATTAATACGAGCTCTCTTAAGACGAGATCTCGGTTAAGACGAGCATATCACGCCGGTCCCGACCGAGTTGTGCACGTTTCTATGGGGAAATATTTGCTTAATACGAGCACTGATAATACAAAAAACCTTTTAATACGAGCGTTTTGGGCTGACCCAGTTGCGTGGAAGTCATTGTAAACAACCCATTTAATACGAGGATTTTTAAATCTGGCTTCTTTTAGAATCGATTTTCGGATTTCTTTGTACAGATTAAGAAAAATCCCACCACCATCAAGTCGCCGTTGTTTCATGTTACCGAAAGCTAAATTCACCGCAGCGCTAATGCCCACTAATCCCCTCCTGCGGTTTTACCAGCGGCTTGCCCAGTGGAAAGTGTAAACAAAAAACAGACAACGTACGGCCCATAGTATTTTCTTTTATTGAGCGTGATCCACGTGGGTTTTTTGGCTGTCACGAAAGTCAAAACCCGCCCGAGGAAAACGGCGAGGTCTTCCATTTTGTCGATTCATTTTCGTAGGAGAAAAACTTCTTCATTTTTTTTTCACAAAGTCCACGCTAATTTCCAGACAATTTTACCTTGCTGATGACGTGTAAGAAGGATTTTGGTCACAACAAATTCTTCAAAGTGTAGCCAACATGTATCCGAACAAAATAATATTCCATGAACGGACCGATACGATCCGACTGCGGCCCAACCGATCGGCCGATGTTACAGCTACACGTGGTCACCATGCACGTGATTGGATATGTGGCTAAACTGCAGCATGGGTTTCGTTCATGCAATGCTTCCACATTGGTCACCGTTACGAAGTGCCGACATAGCGCAAATTTTGTGATTGGCTACATGAAGGGAAGGGGAAAAAAGACAGATGTTGGACTGCTAAAAAACCCGACATCTTAAAAAAAATAATCCGTGTCAAAAAAAAACCCCAAAAAACCACGAACGCACTTATTAATTTAAGTTAAAATGGCGCCCTCTCGTGTCCATCAAAATATCACTGGTTCCCTGCTGTGCACATTGCTTCATACTGCACACATTGTTTGGCAACCAACTTGTCTGAACGTGCGGTGCTAACGTATGTCGCTGTCATCCACTCGCAATTTTCATGTCGTTTTCGTGTTGCATTATTTTTATTTACTTGGTTTTTATTATTCTTACATATTGTAATGAAATCCCTTTTACAACCGTGACAATTCAACAAAATGAAATTTATCAAGCACATTTATTAAGTACTTCTAAAATGTAAACACGGACTTGACACGTAATTATGGGTTACCGGAGGGATAGTGCGTGCTGTATGTGCAGTGTACCGCACACATGTGCATTTTGGTTGACAAAATATGGATCCCGCATAATACGAGGCCCCGCTTAATACGAGCATTTTCGGTAAGTCCCGGCGACCTCGTATTAACGAGGTTCGACTTTACAAGTATTTAATAAGTCGGCAGCAGTCCGTTTTTCTTGGGTAGAAGCAGTCGTTTATATCAGGGAGGTAGTTTAGGTCAGGCGTTTGAAAATGAGGATAAAAGGCTAACTTTTACTCTTTCTGTTTCAGTATGACAAGTTTGCAGCAGATTAATACATGTACTGATAAATCCCAATGTCATTTGAGTGGTCACATTTCAAATGGTTGTGGATGTAACCGGAAACCATTCCTGTTACATCCGTAACTTAATTTCAACCATATTCAAAATTCTTTACATGGGCATCATAACTATTGCATACACCCATCTACATGTATTTCAGTAGGTAATTCACAACCTTTACATTCTTAAGTCACTGAGGGCTACAAGGCTGGGCTGCTCTTAAACCAGGCATTTAACAACCAACATGATAGTCACTTGAGACATCTGCTTTAAGAACGAGTTATTTTTTTGCTACCGAAATGCTTCAAGGAATGTCAATTTGAGGAAATGTAATTCTGATTTATAGTTTTCGAAATGGCTTCTTGTGATTTGAAACCATTTTCAAAATAAAGAAAAAACGACTCCCGTTTCGGACGTATCGTGTTTATAATGTACGGAAACCACCTGTTACGTCCGTAACCATTTACAAAATAGGGTGTCCTTCGAAATGAAAGAAGTAATAAACAAAATCAATAATGGGATCGTAGAGGGTTCACACTGAATGTCAAGAAAAATTAATGTGCTATTTAATACAATGATTCTTAAGCCAGAAATATGATTCATCAATTGACGATTTACTATGTCACAAAAACAACCATTTTTATGGTACCGGAAACCAGTATTTCATGAATTATTCTGACAAAAATGTTTTTCCAAATACAAATAAATTATGTTTACATAATACCTCTGTGCCTAATCCCTTGATGATATAAATTAGACGGCCTAAATATTTTAGCTTCCTGTGGTTTACGCCAACGTTTTCTTAACATGTGCAAAATAACCAGGTGTTCTCCAACTTCATGGAATGACCCATATCTCAATTAATAGAATCCAGAGCCCGAGACAATACAGCGATGCAAATAGTTTACGATGTGAACGTTGAGGGCGACTGATGATATATCAGTCGCGATTCTGTAGATTCTGGGGATGAGGTGGAAGCGGAAGCTGCGATGTACACGCCGCGCGCCTTTGGATTACAGGGGTGATTTTCTCCTTTTGCCCCGCCCACCCACCCCCTTTTGGAAGCATCGTTGCTGTAGGGCTGGTTTCTACACCCAAATCATTTCTACCCATATCTCAATTCATAGAATCCAGAGCCCGAGACAATACAGCGATGCAAATAGTTTACTAAACCCACAACAGAATAAAATGACACAACATTTGTGTTTAAATTCCGAAGGTATTAGTTGGCAAAAGTATGAGTTTGCTAAGGTACGAGTTGGCGAAGGAAAGGGTTGACAAAGGTACAAGTTGGCGAAGGTACGAGTTGACTCAAAAGCATGACGGCTGCACTGCTTACAGTAGCTAGCACTAGCTGGCCGACCGTGCTGCTTGTGCCAAAGTTAGTTCTAGGTGCACAGTGCGGATGCGGGAACCTTATTTTGTTTTCTGTTCACTTTTGATAAAAGAGATGAAATCTACTAAGGATGATTCTCATCCATGACATGGTGTTATTTAATATCTGCTTAAAATAGGGGGTACCGTAGCATATTTCAGCACCCCCATCATAAAAGTTGGGGGTGCTGCAGCCCCCTGTTCCTGCGGGCTTGAATAGTATTAACGGAACCCCAAAAAGTAAGAGTGCTACTGCTAAGGCTCACCCGTCTTTCCCCCATGGGCTCACAGAATAACTTAACTACGTACATAACTCAAATTTGTAGGCTCGACTCGTTGAGATAATTGTAATGTATAGCTCCGCGATTCGCCGACTTTGGTTTTGAAGAAATAAAGCTGGCAAAATTGTTTTACCAATAGTATACGGTACTTCAAAAAGGATTCTTGTCTGAAGACAAACTATGACTCGACAAAGACAGTCGTACTGAACACGATTTCTGTTTCTTCACTCGAGGAAGGATGGTTTGTACGTGATTTGTCTATAGCTTGCGCCATCTACATGTTGGTTTTCATCGGTTGTTATTAAAGTTCAAAGGAATGAAAGTACCCGGAAGTCCGCGCTGATCTATTGCTTTAATATTTTGCAAAGCCCCATGGGAAAAGTCAAGGCAACCGCACAGCAAAAAAATCCTTACACGAATTGGCACGAAACAGTCGCAAGAGGGAGTCATGATCATCTCATTATGTGATGTCATCGCACTGACCAAAAATGGCAGTTTTCATAAATAAAACTGACACACATGTGCTCATACTTGGAAACGCCCACTCAAATCATTGACAATTCAACAGACCTCGCCACGATCTTTCGAATGGATCCAAAAACGTACAAATTTGTACATTCCTTCGACCTTTTGACCATTTTTTGTGGTGTCACACCGAAATTTGGCTCAAAATTGCTCGTTTTTTTTCTAGGTCGACCCAATTCAGATTTTGGTTTCAGACAGGCGAACTTAATACATTGGAGTAGCCCTAAAACTGGGCCTACAAACAAACGAACAACTTGTGGCCATAGCAACAGCTCCGTAGAAGACTTTTGGGGCGGTGTTGTTTACGTTTCAGACCGTAGGGCCTGCGTTGTCGACTTGGTTGTTGCGAGGAAGAAATGGACATGAAGCATAATGTACTTCTATTTTGACTGTTGTCATCGTTTATACACAACCGTCACGACTGGCATTGTGGCCGTCATATTTTTTGGGTTTTTTTTACTATTAGGCCTAGCCCATCTTTGACTTTGCCTTTAAAATGATTAATTTTGTTGTTTTTGTATACCTTGGCAAAGGTCTATTGAAAATGCACCCTATGATGTACGACCGGCAGACGATTTCCATGCCAAAAAGTTTTGTATGTATGCATTGTGGGATATCACTGCAGTTTTCTGCTCATGACTAGAGCGACGTCTGAAACGATGTGCCAATGGTTGGTTGTCGGCCCAAAGTTTCTATCGATTTTTCATGCTAAAAAAACATAACAGTTGTTTATTTTGTCCATTCCACCAAGTAGAAACACACTGTTCATATATTTGATCTAAAAAACATCGTAATAAGCCTTCCGATCACGATGGAGATCCCTATTCTGACCGTCCTTCTACCCCCATGTTGAAGATGTTCCAAAATAGGCTTACCGTCATGACGTGTCAGTTGCATTTTCCTGACAGACTAAATCTTACTTGAATTTCAGTCGTTATTTTGTCCATATGGCCAGGTAGAAACACACTTTTACGAACTTAATCTGAAAATATATCGTGCAAAAACCATCCAAAAGCGACGATCACTTTGAGGAAGACGTAAATAGTCAGCATGCTGCCGCCAACCATATAACGTAATAGCCACGATAATTAACGTGCGCTTAGCCAAATACATACCAGATCTTACTCCATGTAGTCTGGAATTATTGCGCCCAATCTGTGAGCCCAATACGCTGAGCTAGCTTCAGTCATGTTGGCCGGAAGCAGTAAGCATAGTCATTGCACAATGTACATGTAATTGTGTGCAACGCGGCATCGCATGCACGTGCTCACAGCACAGTGAAGTCAGCACAGCCAGCACGTGTAGGCTTCAGTCATGAAGGCCGGAAGTGCAGCGTACGTACATGGACATGACTTGTGCTGTCAAGTAGCGCTCTGGATCATGGACGGCATGGATAACTGTCGGCTTCGGTGCAGATTTTGCAGTAAGAAATATGCTTTTAACGTTGCAACTCGCAACCAGCTACAAAATTTGCAGTGATCTGTTTGTTTTGGTCGTTGCGAAAAGTGCAAAAAGTAACTCATGAGCTACTCTGATTTTGTTTGTATAAAGTTGCGCCACCGTAAAATATCGCGATATTCCCAATATTTCGATTTTTTTCTGGGGGCCGATGCGATTGTCCATATGAAAAAAAAAATTTGCGGTATCGATAAATATCGTCATATCAAACAAGCTTTTGTCCATACTGTCTGTCAACACTGCTTTTATTCAGGCTCTTTTCTTCTTCACTGAACACGCACGATCGCCGCCTGCTAGCGCTGTCATTTAAAAGGCGATTAAATCGTATAACACGGATCCATATTTTTTTTATTCCGTAAACGAATACAAAAATTACCCTTTGCACAGCACTAATTCTAGTACCCGTAAAAAAAATAAGAAGTTTAAACCCTAACCCTCCTCAATCCTCCAAAATCCTTCTGGTGTTTTGGAGGATTTCGGAGGATTCAGGATATAATGTCATTTTCAAGTGAGGACCACTTGAGGAGTTGCAAGGATTCAGGATAAACGCATTTTTTGAGGCATGGCCACTGAAGGATTCTGAAGGATTCAGGGTTCAGGTACCTCTCGTTTTGAGTATAAGTGAGATCACTGGAGGATTATGGAGGATTCAGGATGAACGCAGTTTTTAAAGTGTCACCATTGGAGGATTATGGAGGATTCGGAATGGTACACAGTAAAATGCCCCTAGGGGGTTAGGATTAATAAGAACCATGCCCTTTTTCATATAATACATCACTGACCTGCAAAATTAGTTTTTTGCAATGTCAAAAGCAGAGTTCTTACCGCAAATCTGTACGGAAGCCGGCAGGGAGCCACATATGCATGGCCGTGATATACTGTACATGTACTGTACCGACCAAAAATCCTACCGCATATGACAGATCATCGGAACTGACCGAGCCTACACCGTGCATACACACAGTACGTACGGTGTGTATGTAGTCTTCCTGCCCACACGTGGTCGAGACTGGTGCACATTGTTTTGACATCATGGCTATTTGACATCGCGCCGGTTTATAGGAAATTGCCAAGACTGTAATGTGAGCAGCTGGGTGAAATTAAGTCACGAGAGGGCGCAATGGACCAAGACTACATTTTCGGCAAGCTGAGTCACACAGAAAATAATTTTTTTCTCAAAGTTGTGGGTCAATTACAAAACTGAGGCTGCACAAGCATAACGGATGTATGAGGATCAGGAAAAAAATATTTCAAGGGAATTCACGATCTAACATTAACGTAAGGAGTCGGTGTAGGTGCTGCAATGTTTCACCAAAAATTTATAGTTGTTTTCAAAACCCACATTACGGCACCCTGAAAAGTAAGACTAAGAGTGCTAGAAAGTACAAGGCTCACGGAGTAGCCTTCTAAATCTAGTAGTACCCATTAAGTACCCCGGCTTTACGAAAGTTCGGGACCCTTGACACTCCATTGTTGTTTTTCTGTCATGCCATGGCATGGAGGTATCCATGGTCATACCACTGAGGAAGAAATCTCCATGGTCAGATGGTCATGCCTAGTCCGCCTTTTTTAACATATGGGCATGATCTTGCGATAGTCATTTTTCCCCTAAAAATGGGCACAGAGACCTCCTGTTAATCAGCACAGTGTCAGTTGGGTCAGCCATCTTTGTTTTTCAAATTGTACACTGGTACCCGGAAAAAATGATCTTTTCTTCAAAAACCGTGAGAAAACCTTAGGCCTATGTCATTATTGGAATCTCCAATTCTCCCTTGGTCTATAGCTGGCCACATGATACATTTTAGGATCGTTTTCACTTTTGGAGGTGAAATCACAAGATTTTGACTCAGGGTAGAGGCAAAAAGGAGCTCTTGGTCTTACCACTCATTTACACACAAGGTAGGCCTACAAGTACTTGGACCCTACTAATCTATCGCCAGATCATGTCCAAATGTTAAAAAAAGGCCTACCAATTCATGACCATGGTGTATCATGCACAACGGAACGTATTCTTGGCCAGTCCGATGCGGTGTGTGATAAAAACACAAGCATGACAAGAGGAAAGGAGGTCCCGGGGACTCCCGGGCTTTACAATCACCCTATTAGTATTAGTATTAAGTACAGGCCTAGGCCTACTTATAAGTAATATTGCTTACGAGTAACGTTACTGAATACTGTACATACCGTAAAACAAGGGACAGCTGTGATGACACGTCCGAATTCTGCCACTACTGAGCAGGTGAGATTGTACTAAAGACCACCACAGACTGTCGTGCGTGGGGAGCGAGGGTGCATTGCATCCTATGCATGCTGAGTATTATACATGTACTCGCGTAGACTTGAAGCAAGTCGAGTTTACGCTATGACGAGTTGCTTACACTTGCACGCCCTCAGTTGTCCGCAGCTGCTCCATGCATGCCACGTTGGATTTGCTAGACATGGAGCAGCTCAGGACAACAGAGGGCGCCCTTGTACAAGCAACTCGCTAGCACCGATACGAAATCCGACTTGTTACAAGTCTAATAGTCGCCGCAAGCGGTACTAGCACTTAGCAGCGCCGTCTTTATTTTACAGCTCTGCAGCTACGAATAAAATAAAAATGCCAAAACGTTAATTTTTCCAACAATATGCGGCAACAAAGTATCACGTACATCATTGATTTTCATAAAATATACTTTCACTCCTTTACATAGAATTGAGTCAATTGACCCTTCCTTTTTTATCAAGTGCATTTAACCCCTGTAGGAGTGTCCATTCTTTCATTGGATGGGTTTCAGATGCATATATTTTGTAATTTTGAAAATTGTGGATAGCACTTACAGACTAACTAGAAGAAAGAAATACATCAGTTTTTGTAGTAACAACCAGTTACAAAAGGGACATATGATGAGTCATAATCATTAATTTGGATTTCGGAGTATGAAACCATGGTCCCTATTGAGTCCGGAGTCAATGCAGTCCAGTTTGTGGATTATCTTTTGTTCTCTGTCCATTCTGCATCTGGGGTCAATTTCATACAGCTGCATATTTTGGTGCTTTGGTATGATAAAAACAGTATGCCAGCCAAAACTCCTTGTGAAGGTTATGCTCAGCAAACAATTGCCGAAATACAAGTCAAAAGCAGTAAACATCAAATTAAAACTGGTTGGTAATCCTGTTTGATGAAGGAAGACTTTTCATACTTTGGTTTTAATCAAAGAAATACAGATTCATGGCCAAAAATATCAAGATAGATACAGTAACAGTCATCTGTGAACATTTCAGTCCCATACGTTGCCCACTTTTTTAGAAAATCGTGAAAAACGGCCACAGTATTGGATGGTACAGAACTGGTTTTCTCGACAATAGCGTTGCTGGCAGTGAAAGCACATTATGTAATCCATCATATACATTAACTGACAAACCTGTAGATGAGTTTGAGGTCAATCAGCCATCTGGGTCACGAGAAAATAGTGAAAACCCGTGTCCAGAGAACTGTACACATTTCAACGAATGAATAAAACACTTCGAAGCGATTTATTCCGATCGGAACTAGTTTCATTTATTTCTCAACGAATATGGCAGTTCAGACAAAAACATTTCATGGGATGTTTTCTCCTATCATCAACATTATACTGTGTAAGTTTAATGTGAATCTGTGATCATGAAGTGTATTTTGTCTTACCATGCAATTCTGTACCATCCCTTTAAGTCTTTTCTCTTTTATTTTTGATCTTTTAAAAGATATAAAGATTTCCGGTCGTTGTTTGACTAATTTCTGGATGAATACACCATTTCAGGCGAAAACATTTTAACGGTAGGTTTCTACCAGCACCAGCTTCATACCCTGAAAGTTATACGTAAATCTGTGAAAATTTTTGTTTTGGTTTCTTACCAAAGTATGATACTACCTTTAAGCAAATTTTGTGCTATAGGTACACGCTGGCCTCGCTGGGAAGGTCTTCCAAAAGTAGAATAGAACATTCCACACAAATAAACGGTAAAATGTAGCCATTTACGTGATAATTACAAAAAGAAAGGAAGTCACATGATTTCCTGAGTCAAAATTTTGACTCAGGAAATCACGTGATCATTGTGATAGATCCATTTCCAGTCGTTTAAAAGCTGTTTAACTATACAAAATTTACGTATAACTTGTTGTTTAATCACTCTTTTTTTAATCAAAACAACTATAATGATTTGACCAAAGTCATGTAAGGGTTCCCTTTTTTAAATTCAGGAATTTCCAATGCGAACAGGCAAAATAAATATATGCCAAATTAACCTTTTTTTATAAAAGTATGGTCACTGCAGGTGCATTACCACCTCTGCAGACACAGCGCGTGGGCGCTTGCGTCGCATTCGGCCCGAAGCATGGGCCTGTGATAACCAGTGCAGGCCATCCACGCACGGACGTTCGTGTAGTATTTTTTATGCGAAACCGCGCGGCCTGCAAATTGACTGAGTCACTCACCCGGTCCCCGTTGCAAACATTGCGTCAACTCACAAGCATATGCGTCAACTCGCAAGCATTGCGTCAACTCGCAAGCATTGCGTCAACTCGCAAGCATTGCGTCAACTCGCAACCTTTGCTTCAACTCGCAAGCATTGCGTCAACTCGCAAGCATTGCGTCAACTCGCAAGCATTGCGTTAAATCGCAAACATTGCGTCAACTAGCAAACATTGCATCAACTCACAAACATTGCGTCAACTCGCAAACATTGCGTCAACTCACAAACATTGCGTCAACTCAAAAACATTTTGTGAATGATTCTGAAAAGCCTTATGTATTCAACAGATAGACAGATTTGTTTATGTTTTGCCGATGAGTTTTTGCATCGTGTACAGCTTGAACGTACGTGTATCGCATCCCTGGAATTCTCATACGGCAGCTGCATCATTATCAAATTAACATTTTGTTTATTCATGTGGAAATCGTTTCGGTCCCTCGAAACATATAGAGCTACGAACAACTCAAAAATGTTTCATCGATCATGCCCCCAAAATCCTCAAAAACACTGCGTCAACTCGCAAACATTGCGTCAACTCGCAAGCATTGCGTCAACTCGCAAGCATTGCGTCAACTCGCAAGCATTGCATCAACTCGCAAGCATTGCGTCAACTCGCAAGCATTGCGTCAACTCGCAAGCATTGCATCAACTCGCAAGCATTGCGTTAAATCGCAAACATTGCGTCAACTAGCAAACATTGCATCAACTCACAAACATTGCGTCAACTCGCAAACATTGCGTCAACTCACAAACATTGCGTCAACTCAAAAACATTTTGTGAATGATTCTGAAAAGCCTTATGTATTCAACAGATAGACGGATTTGTTTATGTTTTGCCGATGAGTTTTTGCATCGTGTACAGCTTGAACGTACGTGTATCGCGTCCCTGGAATTCTCATACGGCAGCTGCATCATTATCAAATTAATATTTTGTTTATTCATGTGGAAATCGTTTCGGTCCCTCGAAACATATAGAGCTACGAACAACTCAAAAATGTTTCATCGATCATGCCCCCAAAATCCTCAAAAACACTGCGTCAACTCGCAAACATTGCGTCAACTCGCAAGCATTGCGTCAACTCGCAGGCATTGCATCAACTCAAAAACATTGCGTCAAATCGCAAGCATTGCCTCAACTCAAAAACATTGCATCAACTCAAAAACATTGCATCAACTCAAAAACATCTTGTGAATAATTCTGAAAAGCCTTATGTTTTCAACAGACGGATTTGTTTATGTTTTGCTGATGAGTTTTTGCATCGTTTACAGCTTGAACGTACGTGTATCGCGTTCCTGGAATTCTCATATGGCAGCTGCAACATTTTAGTCACAGCTATGAGTACCAATCTAAAACCATTGGTGTGCCACATCCTTCTAACATTTGTTACAGCTAGAAATTTTGATTTCCGTTAATTAACCCTAATTAAATGACATATTTCAGATTTTTTTTCCCACGAAAACCTTCATTAAGTGTTCTAGAAATATTGTGTTATACTCTGCACTCTTCATTTTTTTTGGACTTTGAAGCCGGCGTGTACCTAAGCAGCTCTATGAAATTGGACCATGGTTTTGAAGTTCTTTGGTTTGAGAACAGCAACTCTCAGGTCAGCAATTTTATTGAATGGCCAGGGAGATGGAATAGTTGGGAAACTGGCTTTTCTACATCCAGGTGTCGAGTGTCAAACTTGTGGCCACTGTTCTGTTGCCGTAGTGACGACCACTTTACCAATGCAATGTACAGGGCTCTGGGGCCGGCATTACTGACAACTGATGACATAGACCACAATAGAGAAGTTATTGCAGTTGTGTGATCCCTGGTGAAGATAGCATTGTTAGGTCCATGCAGTTATGCAAAGGGGATGTTCCATTGTTGGCAGGAGGTGTGAGGCTGCTCTTGACGAGATGGGCATGAAGATTAGGCGGTTGCTTGTAGGCAAGTTTTTTTTAGCGTTGTGTGTGAATAGGCCTCTTTTTGTGGTTTTGATACATGTGCAACTATATACATGTAATGAGGTATGTTTCCCAAAATGCAATGTGTTTCTTTGTATCTTGCGGCAGCCACAATTATAGTTAGTTGCGGCCGCCACTACCTTGCGGCCGCCACTTATTTATCATGCGGCCGCAACTTAGTTAGTCTCGGCCGCCTCTTATATATTATATATTTAATTATTTGCAGCAGCCAGTCGCGGCTGCATCTTCAGGCGCGGTTCTAGAGCCAATATTTTTGGGGGCTAGAAGAGCCATTTTTTTTTGGGGGGAGGGGGGGGGGGGGCTAGAAGAGCCAATATTTTGGGTTCTTCTAACACTCGCTTCTGCCGTGTCTTATTAGGGGTTGAAAAACATGCACCTATATCATATGTTTCACTAGTTAGTTGCGGCCGCCACTACCTTGCGGCCGCCACTTATTTATCATGCGGCCGCCACTTAGTTAGTCTCGGCCGCCTCTTATATATTATATATTTAATTATTTGCGGCAGCCAGTCGCGGCTGCATCTTATTTATTATCTTCAGGCGCGGTTCTAGAGCCAATATTTTTGGGGGCTAGAAGAGCCATTTTTTGGGGGGGGGGGGGGGGGGGGCTAGAAGAGCCAATATTTTGGGTTCTTCTAACACTCGCTTCTGCCATGTCTTATTTGGGGTTGAAAAACATGCACCTATATCATATGTTTCACTACGTGTCTTATATGTAATTGGCGCCTAATAACTGAAAAGATCCAGTATTTTCAAGATTTTCTTTTTTCAATTGCATTTTTTTTGGGGGGGGGGGGGGGGCTAGACAAAATTTGAGGGGGCTACAGCAGACGTTGGTGCAGACGATCTTGAATCTGGTCATGTGATGTCAGAGTGTTGCGAATCTTGACTGGAAGATTTCCACGCACCTTCCTGTTGTAGAGTTGTGCTGGACTAGGGATCTTGTAGTCAACTGGGGTTGTGCGGATTCACAATAGTGCCATGTTGATGTCTGTTCCGCTTGCTCGTGCCTTCAGAAGCGTTTTCTTATTCGGTCTGAATGGTCCGCTCAACGAATCCGTTGGATCCGTTGGATCGGGGTTAGTGCCCGTTGTGGAATGATGAAGTGACATGGTCAAAGCCCCAGGTATCAAACAAATGTTTGTACTGAATCGAGTCGTACTTTCTGGCGTTGTCACTGACGACTCATTCTGCGATTGCCATGCTCTGCGAAGATTTGTTTGGAAGTTGGAAGTTTTCTGATGAACGGGAACTTTGAGTAGTAGTCAGCCACGAGGAAATTATCACCTTCGAAGAAGAACAAATCTGTGCCCATACGCACTACTTGCCATGGTCGGTTAGGGATAGTGTGCTGAAGGAGACTTTCACGAGGTTGTGCACACTGAAAAAGTTGAAAAAGAAGGGTTGCATCTGAGGCATTCTGTTGCTGCAGCATGTTCAGCTGTGGTTGTGTGAATCTGACGAATGTCACATGAAGGTCAAGATCAATGTGATTGTCTTTTGTCACTGGGAGGCGGGAGAGGCTATCAAGAAGTAGCATCTCCTTGCCAGGCCTGTAGATGACCGTAACGTCATAGGATTGGTGCTGAATCCTCTGCTCGATGCAATCTATCTGGATTGTCGTTTCTTTCGACGGGTCAAAGTACAGAAGTAGGTTAGTCTCCGAACAGATGAGATCTTTGACTTTTTTCTGGAATGCTATTTGATGTGAAGCAGACCAGGCAAAGTCAACGTCTTTCTTCAGTAGACCCCATAAGTCAGCTGTGTGTTCCGACAGATGGGGAATGAAGGGACTGAGGTAAGTCACCATGCCAAGGAATTCTTGGAGGGCAGTCTTGCTGGCTGGCGGGCTGATCTGTTTGATGGCCGCGACCTTGTCAGGATCTGGGTGCACGCCATGCTTGTCATAGATCATGCAGAAAAACTTAATCTGCTCAGTCTTGATTGCGCACTTCGAGCTGTTAAACATCAAGCCATACTGGTTGGCAGCCTTCATCAAGTGGTGAAGGTTGTCATCAGCGATGCGGATTGCACCATGTGGAGCTGGAATACATCTTGGCTCATCACAAGCCCAAAGGCCAGTCGTAAGTAACAATATCGTCTGAAGGGACTTGAAACTTTTGAGAAGAGAACTTTCATCGTCTAGTCGCACCGACCAGTAGCCATTTTTTGCATCCAGCTTGCTGAAAAACTGTGCGCCAGAGAACCTGCGAGTGATTTCTTCAATGATCGACGTTTTATGGTGACATCGCTTTATGGCGTTGTTGAGATCTTTGGGGTCGAGGCAGATTCTCAGTTTGCCATTTTGTCTCCTGGAAACTGCGAGGCTGCTGACCCAATCAGTTGGTTCGGTCACACGTCGGATAACGCCTTGTTGCTCCATGGCGTCCAGCTCTGATTTGAGTTCATCTTTGATGTTTATGGGGCACCTGCGGGGAGCACTGATGCTTGGGTGTGCATTGTCTTTGAGGACTATGTGGTATGTGCCAGGGAAGTTGCCGATTCTGTCAAACTGTTCAGGGTATTGGCACTATAGGTCCTTTGTCGAGTTGATCGGGGCACACTGTGGCTTGCTTACCGCACACAGTGCAAGGTCACAAACTTGGGTTCTTGTGAAGAAGGTAGGCCATGTATTGCAGGGCCATCTGACTCGACGATGATGGAATCATGCAGCAGCAGTCCATGCACTGTCTCCATACCTGCAAGTGAGGGACATTGAACCGTACTGCTTGATCTGTGTGTTGTTGGAAGCAGTTGGCTTGGGAAATCCATCAGCATCCAGCTTTTATGGGTAAATGCGGCGATACATGAGGAGGGGTAGTGTGTTTCCTTGGGCACCAGTGTCTACCTTCACACAGAGTTTCACAAACATCTTGCTGTCACGTTTCACCTCAATAAATGTGTCTAGTGTCACATGTTCATTCACAGTAGAGATGTCAGACACGAGAATTGGGCTGATGACCATCTGGTCGAACTTGTCCTCAAGGTTGGTATTTTGGATCGACTGGGAGATGGAATCGACATCATGCTGAATTGCTGCCCTGCTCTGGATCTGGATCGATGTTGACGACGCTTGCCGGACTTCACATGACTTTGATCAGGAAGGGCGTTGCTGGCTCTGGTTGGTTGAACCGGAAGAACTCACATTTTGCCAGTGATTCAGCTTTCCACGTGTGCCATGTAAGGCTCTTGTCTTTGGCAAGTAGCCCTTTTTGCAGCTCTGTGTACCTGACACATGCGATGAATTGCTCAATAACATGGGGCCTGTTTGTTTAACGCACAGGATCCAGGATCTGCGGATCCACGTCCCATGCAGATTACGCTAAAATGGGACCCGGATGAGCAGGATTCATGATCTTGTGCATACAGGCCCTCTGTCTTCAAGCTCATTGTCATCTTTGAAGTCGCATTTCTTGGCATGTAGTTTGAGTCGGGACAGGAAATCAACTACTGTCTCTCTGTCTCTCTGTGCGAACTTCTGTAGGTACAGCCTGGCCACACGAAAATTCTCCTTCGGTTGGATTTGTTGCATGAACTTCTCCCACACGACATCAGGGTTAAGTTCTGCTCATCCTCAGACAGATTCCAAGAATTGTATGCGGAGCCCCTGTGCACCAATGAAGAGTAGAATATGGTCTACCTGTTTGGCCACTGGTGTGTCTTTCTCCGAGAAATAGTGCACATTGTTATTCGAAGATGAGGACGGGCATTCAACTGATCTGGATTTTCGCAGTTCATCCTGCGATTAAGACTAGTGTTCTCTGCCATGGTGGTTGAATTAGGCAGAGATGTACAACTCAAGTACAAGTACAGTTCAGCGGTGTTTTGCTACTAACAAAGTACATCATGCTACTAGGGAAGGTCCCATTAGTGTAGACAAGCCCTCAGACCTGGGGGTATGATCCTGTAGCTGGGTCGTACTTCTATATACGTTTGTGCACAATACATATATATAACATATGAAATTCTGGGGGGGGGGATTTAGGAGCAGAATTCAGTCTTCACTGGGATTACCATAACTTGCTGCAGCAGAGATGAGGTGGGCAAGCCAGCAGGCCCAATTGACTTCAAATTAAAGTAGGCTGATCCAACACAAACGTCAATGCCCTAGTCGTCAAACTGTGCATGCAGAAGAGACCTATGTGACCCACTCAACCTCAATGAGAGAAATTATGAAGACTGCCATGAAGGCCCCACCTGCAATGGTTACTCTTCCAGGATAAACAAAGTAATTGAGTCCATTCCAGGCCCAGCGACACATTGGGGTAACCACTATAATTGGTGCACAAAGGTCCCAGAACCCCTACTATAGCAGAGATATTACTGCAAAACAGAGTTGGCAGTCAGGTTTGCCATGAAGCTAGTAACAGAAGCTGCTTTTTAAATATTGCAGAGTGCAGACACAAACACATCCAGCTGCAAGGTCCTTTGGAGAGCACACTGGTATCTACAACACCACTCTTGGCAGACATCACACAGGTACATATGAACCAGATCCAGCCAGGTCCAAGAAAGATGATCTAGGCATAGTCAATCCCACAAGCCTCTACATGTGACCTCACCTCCCATCCACAATCCACAAGATATGAACAAAACACCTCAACTGGTCAAGTTTCGTTACCTCCCAGTAGATTAATTAAAACGCATTTTTGAGAAGGTCTTGTTCCTTTTCTTTAAAAAAGTAATACAACCATACTCATTTTAATGTTAAACATTAAATCCACCAATTTGGCAATGTTTTGTGGGAAAATGTTTCACTGATCTGTTTGTTATTTCTTGGTTAAAAAGAAAAGATGATGACAATGTCAAAGACAATGTTACATCATGCACATTTTGTCTCAATGTTTAGATAACAAGCTGATAATCTCTAATAAATGTTACTATGCAAACCAAAGCTACACTGAACACAAATTATAAAACCTCAATTTTATAATGCAATCAAAAGAAAGACTTGTGACTTACGGATCCATACATGCGATGAAGGTGCCGCCATAGTTGCTTTCCACATGTGAAGAGGTAACAGGGATTTATGTTATCTAACAAAGGGTGGCCTAACAAAAGTCCATGGCCTCATATATTCAGGCATGCAATCTTGACCATACTTTGTACAGTGTTTTTCACTTTTCAATGGCATAAGAGTGAGGTTAAAAAAGAGGAAATAAGCTGATCCGAGGAAAAGTTGGAAGCCTGTATATTCCACTTGGGTCTAACAAAATGCAAATAAACCTGATCCACTAAGTTTGATAAGTAAGTCCACTTGTGGGCCTAACCATTTTCCCAAAGTAAATATTTGAATTAAGTGTAAAATAAATCTCATTGTGACAGAGTCTGGAGTTGTAGTACATACTCTCAACTCTCAGGTCCAAGATAATAGATGTGAGGCTCAAATGTTATACATTTTGTGTCTTAAATCAACTTTTAAAATGTTTTCTTTCATTTTTAGGCAAACTCTGTACAAGTACTGCTACATGTAACTTAATGAACTGGAAATATAGCATGGTGGAGAACAGAGACTCTTGGTATTAAGACTGTTCTCATTGACATTTTAAGATGTGTCGCTAAATTTTAAACCAATTCTCCAATATTTGAACATCAAAATTATTCATACATGTATATAATTATTAAAACGTATTACAAAGGCGTGGAACACTCATTCCTTCCTATTCATTTATTACCTGATGTCTTGAAGGTTGTTCAAATTACACACTCGTATGAAACAAGTAAATTTATCTATGAATATTGATAAATATCTATCTAATCATCAAACTGAATGAAATTTAATTATGACAGGTGAACAAAAGAAAAACTTAATGGAGCTGGATTCGAACTGGTGACCTCCTGAATACCGTACAGGCACTCTACCAACTGAGCTATCCAAACCCAAGTTAGAGGTGTCCCTAATAGTCAATGGGAGACTTTGAAGAACCGGTCTTAAAGTCAACAGCGCACATGCACGCAATTGTGAGCAATGCGTGCATTGTTTTGCGCATGCGTGTACGTGCGCTGTTAACTAGAAGACCGGTTCTACAAAGTCTCCCATTATCTTTGTTCGTTTGGCAGTCAGAAGCCATGAAACCACGCAAACACTGCTATATCCCAGGGATCATTTTATCGATACTCGTAGCAATGCTACAACCTGAGAACAGTACATTCTATCCAGCACCAACACAGGGACACCAACAAAATAGGGCTGGATATCTCAATTGGTAGAGCCCCTGTATGGTATTCAGGAGGTCGCCGGTTCAAATCACGTTCCAGTCACTTTTTCTTTGTTCACCTATCAATGAGTAAATTGATCTGATATTAAAGGTTTACCAATAATCAATAATTTATAGACAATCAGATTAATCAGTAATAATTCATCCTAGTTTAGTAAGCTGTTCTATTCCCTGTTCTGCCTATAGTACATGTACATGTATGTATATCCAGTACTAATGTATGGATGGTAATACCGACACACACAAATCCTGGTCCAGATTTTGGCCATTGCACAAAATGCCCTCTTAAGTAGCATGTGAAATAAGTCAGTGTTCCCAATGTTATTCCCTTGTAGTTTACACAACCTTGTATACGATCAAATATTAACATTAGAAAACGAACATGCAGCTCAAAAGAGCACAAAAAACAAAGGTAATGACTAGATTCAGTAACTCGGGTGCTGTACACCCCTCTTTTAATTTTGGGGGTCGATGGTCGGTCTAGCGCCCCAAGGAATCCCATAGAGTTTGACATTTTGTACATGGAAACAATTTTACTTCACGGTTCTTAATGTGCCGAAAATGTCCCCAAATGACAATTTTCAAATGTGATCGTCTGGGTCTTGGTCTGAAAACATTGATTTTCATCAAACAGAATGATCGAGGGTACAAATAAATATGCTGCATTTTATCCCTCATATTTGCAGAAGAGATGGAGCCAATTTCAAGCTGATTTGTGATGTTTTTGTTGTCATTTGGGGACATTTTCGGCCGCAAGAATTGTCGAGACTGATTAAAAAATTTGTCTGTGTACAAGATGTCAAACTCTATGGGATTCTCTGGAGCGCTAGACTGACCGTCGACCCCCAAAATAAAAAAGGGGAGTTCAGCGCTCCAGTTACTAGGTCTAGGTTATGACCTTAAATGAACATACATATAAATAGCATGCACAAATACATGAATGTGACATGCACCAAGCACAATTCACAATGTGAATGCATTCGATTTTCAAGTGGATGAGTACAAAAGGGTCGTGTGTGCCAGACACCCCAGCAGAATGTGGGAAAATCACTCTACCTCCACTTCTTCAGAGATATTCTGAAACAATCAGTGGAATGTCTTCAGGACAAGGATTTAAAGTGTCTTGGGACTCTCTGTTGGTCTGTATTGGGAATCAGCATAATACAGTCCACAAAGTGGATTAGTAAAGCTGCAGTCCAACAAACAGTGCAGTATTTTGCAGTGATTCACCCAAGATTTCAAGGAGCAATCATACTGCAGCCCTATTGTGCTGAGGTGCATTCCATATGCATGATTAGCACATGATATGTTCTTTCACTTACTTGGTTGTTATACATGTACTACCATGTGTGTTATCTATGAGCATAATGTGCTGACATAGAGACATGTATATTGTTGATTCATTCACTTTTGCCCTCAACCACGATTGAATCATGGAGCAGAATGTTCTTCACCTTTATGTTTTATTGAGTATGTGCCATGTTTATAATCTATGCACTACATGTACCAATGAATGAATAGCTAAAACCAGGGGCCAATTTCACAGAGCTAGCTGCTTTAGCATAAAAATTGCTTGAGCATGAAAAGTCTTCCGTGATCAAACAGGATTACCAACCAAATTTGTACGTGATGTATACTGCTTTTGACTTGTATTCAGCCATTGTTTGCCTAGCATAACATTCACAAGGAGTTTTGACTGGCATAAAGATTTTATTTACCAAGGTTTTTTTAGTAATCCATGAGGTTTTGATATTTCAATTCTTCCAGTTAAGTTTTAAAAATACTTTGTTCAAAAACAAAATAGTTTTAAAAAGTTTAAAAATTATTAAAAGCATAAAAACCAATCATTCAACATGTTAAAAAGACAAACACGATGCTTAAATAGTAACTAAAACCTATAAATAAGGTTCAAAGAAATATGTGACAATGCTCAACACATTTGAACATGGAAACGTCTGGGTTTTGTGAGTTTTCCTATCCATTTCCTGGCTGCAGCAGAGTTTTCATCTTGTGCGTACAGTGATCATCACTCGGGTCTCAATCGGCAGCACACCATGGCATGATGGCACAGTGATATGTTAACCTTTTTATGCAGGTATAAACCACATTTCATATGCAGGAAAATTATGAAAATCAGTCTTAGGTTGATGAATAGAAGCTTCAATATAAACAATAAAGTTTGTTTGCTATTGAATTTCAGACAATGTTTCATCCAAGAATGAATCCCATTTCTTTTGCCAGAGAGATAAAGCTGCATGTTTCTCACTCGTTGACATTGCACTGTATCTGTGGGGGTAAAGGAAAATATAAACTAATAAACCTATGGACACAGTGAACTGAACCACCCAACCACTAGCTTCAAATATCAGTGGGGCACTAAGAAGTAAACCCAAGTACAGTTATAATAGTAAACTATCAAATTGAAGTCATTGCAATGACACCACTGTACCTGACCAATGACAAAAGTAGACATCCAAGCCAACTGAGCCATTACATTTCTGTAGCATAACTACACCATAAATATGTAGTTCTTATCCCCCAAATAGGTCGGCCCGTAAAGATAATATCATACTTTAGTTTTTGTCAAAGAAATACAGATTCCTGGGCAAAAATACCAAGGAAGATACAGTAAAAGTAATCTGCGAAAAATTCAGTCCCATATGGTGCCCACTTTTTGAGAAAATAGTGAAAAACAGGCACAGTATTTCTTAAGTCTTTTCTCTTTTATTTTTAATCTTTAAAAGATCACAAATAATTTTGGTCACTGGTTTTACTCTTTTCTGAATAAATACAGCATTATAGGCAGAGATATTTCAACGGTATGATTCTACTGGCACCATCATTATACCCTGTAAGTTATAGGTAAATCTGTGAAGATTTCTGTTTCGGTATGCTACCAAAGTGTGATACTACCTTTAACATGTTTAACAATGTGCTTTGCAGAACTAAATAGACTGATTCAACTAGGACTGGACATGTATAGACCGATCCGACGGCATGATATACTGTCCACCATTGCTGGTGTGTCCCCGCCTACCTTTTGACCGGCAACAAAAGAATTCATGCTCCTCCACACTCTATAATTGCAGGGTGATAAGGGGACATACACCGTGCAATATAAAGTGCGGTGGACGTAAATTATTTCGTTGCCAGACAAAATACGGGCGGGGACACTTCAGTAATGGTGGGTGTTTCCTACCTCCATGGTCGCGCCGTCGGATCGGTGTATAGCTAAGGTAATCATCTTGATAGACAAAAAGTTGGCATGGGACGGTCTATCTTCAGCCACAAAACTCCAGATTGGTTCATGGTCATTTGAAAGAATGCTTACATTTAAGTGAAGATACCTCAACAGTAAAAACACTCCACATGCCTCGCTGAGGTAATACATTTGAATTCAGTATGATGGTATGTACCAAAATTAACATGATTAATGTACACATGTAAATTCAACAACACTTACACAAATGGTTCTAATAGACACTGTAATGGTGGTTTACCTGATTGAGTCTTGTGCAAATTGTTTTAATGTTGCTAGATTAGCCTGTCTGCCTGCAAGTCCCATAAATGCCTGGTAAAAGTCATGAGACAATGGGGCTGCATTCCATACAGATGGATCATCAGAACTGATGACAACAGGAAAACCTTGGGAGATTAGTGTAGCTGCAGGATGATTGCGAAGATCTTTAACCAAACCAAGAACCTGTAAGAACCAAATAATAAAGACAGTTTTTCATATCAAAGCATGAGACTGATGAACAACAAACACAAAACTGATCAACAGAGATTACAAATGACAGATCTGTTTTACAGGATGCCATGTGCATGAACATAGGAACATTACAAGTGCATACCGGTATTCAATGTCACCAATAAGCAATTGTTTTGGCTCTGCTTACCACAGCATTCAACCCTAGTGATCCTTGTGAAGCTGAATTGATATACTAGCTGAGTAAGCAAGAAATATAGTATATGTTGCAAGAACTAAACATTTATCTGAACCCAAAAATTGGGAATTATACCGGGAGCTAAATGTCATACATTTAAAGGCCAATCACATCATACAATTTTGAAAGCTCAAAGTAATTACAGCTGCAGACCTTTTCTGTATTTTCCTAGATACATGTTCCAAATATTGGCCAAATTCCTTTGTCATGTGACCTTTTGGCACAAAAGTGTAGCTACGCTGTAATAGTTAGAAAAAAACATAGCTAATGTAGTGACACCTACAATGTGATTATTGACTATGTAAAAGTATATTGCATATTTCGTTAGCCCTAACCCTTAAATTTGGGAATTTTCATATCAATTTAGGTTATACACATATATACATGTAAATATAACTGCTTATTATAAAAACCTGATACCACAATTAGAGACTACTAACAACCTGATGATACTCCAGAGGAAGCATACTAACTATTTATGGTGGTGCTGGTTGAACAAACTCATTTTTCAGGTCCGTACTCCGAGTCTAACTTTTCTACTTCCATGAGCACATACAATGGGAGACTTTGGAGAACCCGTCTTCAAGTCAACAGCGCACGCGCACGCAATTGTGAGCATGCGCGTGTTGTTTTGCGCCTGCGCTGTTGTGTGTGCGCGTGTGCTGTTGACTTGAAGACCGGTTCTCCAAAGTCTCCCATTATGGTAAATAGAAGAAATTACCTCACCACCAAAATTACTAACACCCTGAAACATCCTAAAACACCCTATTCATATTACTGTATACTTAATGCACATACTCTTGCTATACACACTTTATAAGTACACATACTCTTGATGTATTCACCACTGGATATACTGGAATGGCGATGTGCATTTTGTCTTAATATATGCAACAGATTCATCAATAAAAACACTTCCATCAAATTCAATCAGCATTTCAATCGGGTATCTTGTAATTTTTCAAAATGAGCATTTTGTCAACGATGTTGTTAACCCGAACGATAACTTCAAGAATAGGCATGTTTTGCAGTTTGGACAGTCATTTCATACATACAAGAATTACTGAATGACTTGAAAGTAACAGGCACTACCCTGAATCTCAACAGTCCCCAGGGTTTAAAAATGGGTCTGAATTGAGTATTATTGTTGAAACATGAATCTAGACATTTAAGAACTAGCAAAAAAAAAATACCAGTAGTAAGAAAATAATTGCCAACCTTTCCTAGAAATCTAAATGCTGTGCCAACATTGCAAAACATAATTCCCATTACCTTCTGCAGGTACGTTGTAAAAGCTCTTACACTGTAAATAGTCAGCAAACTACAGCCCGCATGTAGCCCCATGAATAATACATTACTGGTAAAAGGTCACAGAGCAGCACTCACACTTTGTCTAATCCAGCATGTATATGAAATGATAAACCTGTGAAAATTTGAGCTCAATCGGACATCTGAGTCACGAGAAAATAGCAAAAACCAGACTCAATTGTTCTATACAAGATAAAGAATGGTTTTGATCTTACCCCGAGATCAAAACTGTTTTCTGCCTTTGTTCGACTAATTTCAGGATAAATACACGATTTCAGGTGGAAATATTTTAGCGGTATGTTATAATAATAATAATGATTAAGGATTTATAAAGCGTGCACATCTGTATTTCACTCTACCAGCTGTGAACATTTCTGTTTGGGTATGTTAATTAATACCAATCCTGTATTGTACCTTTAAGGTCAGGCGCGGTTCTAGAGCCAAAATTTTGGGGGGGCTAGAAGAGCCATTATTTTTTGGGGGGGCTAGAAGACCCAATATTTTGGGTTCTTCTAACACTCGCTTCTGCTATGTCTTATTAGGGGTCGAAAAACATGCACATTATAGCCCACACAACGCGTTTTTTTATGTAATTGGGGCTTAATAACTGAAAAAATCCAGTATTTTCAAGAATTTTTGTTTTCACTTGCATTTTTGGGGGGGGGGGGGGGGGGCTAGACAAAATTTTGGGGGGCTACAGCCCCCGCCCCCAAACCCCCAAAAGAGCAGACTGGGCATGCAAACTTGACGGTCGAGGCGGTCCAGCGGATAAACGTGACTTTCGACGCTGGGCTTCGTGGTAGTGATGAAGGGCTGAGAGGGGTTCCTTCTCAAGTCCTTAGATTGGGCTAGATATCACTTCAGACCCCTGACGTGGCACCCTAGCTTGCCTGACGGGTCACCGGAGTGCGATGTCCGAGACGATACAGAGGTGTCTGGTGGCTCGAAGACAGGGCATCAGTTTTTGGTGAGGAAGCCTATGGTTGGAAGGAGTCAAGTGCTGTGTGGCATCCGGCGTATGTGGCATTCAGCTATCGATAGGGCCCTGATCTCACTAGTCCTCGTAGGCGTAACCACTGACAGGAGGAAGGTTAGTAGATGCACGGTAGTCTGCTAGGGGCCATTCGGTAAAACGTGGCCCATAGGAGGTGTGTGCATTGACCACATAGGTTGAGAGGGGAGGGCCATCCTCGAAAACATCGCGTGTAGTCCAAGCAGACCTGTAGCTGCGGGTAGAAGAAACTTGGAGCCTGGTGTGGAGCTGGTGCATAGGCAGAGGTCCGCCATAGCCGTTACTGGTGTATTAGCAGGAGGAGAGGGAGCATCTTCGTAGCACCACATCGGGGAAGGTATAAACAGTCACCGGGTAGCCATGACAGAGGCGTCGTTGTGAGGCCCCGCTGTGAGGGTCCTTGTATGATGTCCAGCGGGTTGGGTGTTGGTTTTTGGGGCCGGGTGTAGGCCCCAAGCCAAGTGTAGTGGAGGGTGTCGGGCCCGGGTAGTATTGACTGGTCGTTGCGCAACTGGTCCGGGCCGAGCCCCTTAGTTTGCCTCTCGACGGTGGTGAGAAGTTTCCTGCCCGTACGCACGACTATTGGAGGCGTGTGTCCAGTGCTTGGTGTAAGTCACTGCCAGTACTGTCCTTAGAGGCGACATGGGGCGCCTAAGATGGCTTGTACATGATACATGCTATGTAGGAGGGCAGACGAGTGTCTCGGCCGCAGCGGCCACCTGTGGGGTCGTTAATGGCGGTCGAGAAGTGGAAGGTGGAGTGAGGTGTTGTCCTTGCCGGCATCCCCTGGATGATCCAGGGCGGGGACGCAGATCAGAGGGGCACAACACATCCGCTCTAGGTGACAGGTCAGGAGTAGGTGTGTAGATGTTCTTGCTTGCTCTCGGTATAACTGAGAGTGCTGGCATATGTGTTGCAGGGCTACTAAGAATCTCACAGTGGTTGTGGTTCCGATGCTGGTACGGAGTGGCGGCCTACTCGTTGCGCCAGTCCGGACGACACGGGTTCAAACCTCACCAGGAACTATTCCAAGTTGATCCTTGTAGTGGGGTTGGAGTTCTTGGAGTCGGGACTTCACACCTATGCTGGGTATGTGACTGACGTCCAGCGTTCGTCATGTGGGTGATGTCCAATGGTTGCTCCGAGTGGACCGTTTGAACACATAGTTCGGTCCTTCGCCGAGATCTGGGCGGAGAAGCCAGGCGTTGTGGGCGAGTTTACGTATACCAGGAGAATGTGACCTGGTTGGATCAGGTCACTGCCATTCTCTATAAAGACCTGTGGGCCACGAGGCTCAGGGTATCCTGAGCGGGGTGTTTTTGACATCTTCCAGGGGGTTGTAGAAACCGGGAGTCGAAAACTCTGGACTGTGTCTTGTTGTGTGTGGCAGCAGGTGTAAGGTCATTAGCAGAGATGACCTACTCGTCCGATAATGTGGAATGACAGCCAGACGTAAGGCGTCAGAATTCCCTGTGTGTTCTCCAAGTTTGCGATCTGCAGAAAGGAACTGGGGACCATTGGGCTGGCCCAAGTCGACTTCTGTCCTGTTCGCAGAGGTTGTTTGATGCGGGGTACGTGTCGACGGGGTCCATACCCATTGGGTATAGGGCCAGCGTGCTGAGGGCTGGCATGAGCCGGCCGTCCTGGTGGTTACGATTAGCTGGAAATGCTGACCTTCGTGGAAGGGACTGTGGCCACAGCTATTCGTGGTAATTCTTCAATGTCCTGGGTAGAGCCGATGGAGAAGAAAATTGCCTTGTATTTTCCGCCGATGGGGGTTTTAAGGCCTCAAGGACGCAGGTCCGAGAGGGGTGCTTCGGAGTTCTGCAATGTTGTTGCCAATCGTCAACGGGAGCTATTCCGCAACGAGCGGTGGGCTTGTGGAGTAGACGGTGGAGGTAGGCTGGGTTGACGTATGCCGGGTTCTTGCCTGCCTTGGCATGTAGTGACTCGGCACTGTATAAGTGCCGCCATGTAACTAGAATTTGACAGAAAAGGAAGGAGGAAAATTCCAATCCATACCATGCTGTGTACAGTGTTTATCACTTTTCAAAGCATAAGAATGAGAGAAGGTGAGGAAGTCAGCTGATCCAAAGAGGTTGCAAGCGTGATAAGTAGTGATGGTTCATCTCAGACTATGTAACCCCGTCAGGTCATGGAGGTAGAACAAGATCAGGTTGACTAGTCACCTCCCAGTACCCAAAATATTTTGGGCCTCTATGTGGTGAGCAGTAAATGTACAAGTATTATCACATGTATAAAACATGTACATGTATTATCACATGTATGACCTTTGACCTCAGGACAACATGCATGGCGAGTGTGCTAGCCGAATTTCGAGTCGATGCATGCTCGCATTTTAATCACCTTTATCACTCTATTCATTATCCAGTGTCCAAAACAGGATACATGTAGTACACTTATGACTGCCAGGGTCGCCGAGGTCACCGATGTGGAGCCACGGAGCGGTCTTGGCTGTAGTCATTGTAGTAGTGGGCAAGCCGTAAATGTTGACGGTTGTACAATGCGCCCGGAAGTGCAGTGATGCGTGGTCGTTGAACAGTACGTGCAGTGCGTGTGGACCCTCACAGTTTCCTGTTCCGTTAGCGATAGTGAACGATGATTCAGTGTACATGTACGTGTCTCGAGTACATGCTACCGCTCCGTAGTGTCGAGTTAAGGTAGGACGCGTTATCGGCCCATGGGCACCGGACAACTCGACTGGGAACAACTCGCCATGAAGCAGGTCGACTGCAAGCGGCCGGAGAGGGCCGAGCCCGGAAACATAGTGCGGACCGGCGTGGCCATTGGGCAGTAAAAACTGCAAATGGGAATCCTAGCAGCTTTCCGCTCTGCGAGGAAGAAAGTATTATCCATCAATGTATCCGTGGAAGCATAGATCGAGCTTAGCCTTAAGTCGTCCGCGGGCCAACTCGGCCCAAGGTGCATCGACTGCAGTTGGGGCCAAGCCGGCAGCATCGTTTCCGCTCCAGTAGAGCCGGACAATAGGAAGGGATCCATGTACAGTACGAAGTGCGTGTACAGCGTATAGCAGATTCCAGTATGGATAGGACAGGACAAGTTGGCCGTGGAAGTGGAACGACTCGACTTGAGACAGTCCGACCGCGGGTACAGTCCGACTCTGAGGGTGACAGTCGGCTGGGCTCGGCTGCATAAAGGGCTATCGAGGCTGAGTTGGTGCAGGCGTTGAGGCTCTCCGCTTTCGTTAAGCGATGGTCGGGAAAGGCTCGTATAAAGTCCATCTCAAGCTAAAAATGACATGTATGCTGTAAATTGTGGCCCGATGACCAAGGATAATAATAGATATGCGCCATGAGTGTCATGCTTGGCGGATACCGGCGCATTAAAAGAGACCATTATTATTATAATAAAAATGACACTGCACCATGGAGCTTGAACTGGGCAGAGAGGGACAGATAAGTGGGCGCGTCCAGGCGGCAATCGTCACTGGACGTCGGTGTAATACCGTAGTGGGTCCAACTGATTGTGACCGCCGAAGCATCACGGGACAAAGCCGACGGTGTTGACCTGGCTTGTATGGACGATGGGCCGTGCAGCTGTGTACGTAGATCTCTCCACATCTTTCCGCTTGGGGAGAGCCCAACAATACCAAGGATGTGCCTGTGACAATCCATGTATCAAATGAAGGGGGGCCTGGTAGCGCGGCTAACAGAGCCGTGCGTGATGCTCCCGTGTCCTTCGATCCCTTCGCATCGGAGGTGGCAATAATAGTAGGGGATGGATACGCATTCCCCGTACTAACGGGCTGTGATAGTAAGCCGGGCTGACGAGGCCTGTTGAGGGGTCTTTGTTGTGTGTGTGACCCCCTGAAGCTTTCAGCTCTATGCGGCTGGGCCACGCAGTAAAGGAGCGTCCCTTTGACGTCCGCAATCGTGCTCGTGAGACTGAGGGATGGTAGGCATATATAATATCGCTTCTCTCACCCCCACGGCAATAGCACATGATCTTCGGCGAGGTGAGCCTTCATACCGTGCCCTGTATAGGCGACTGGAGGCCGCTAATGGTAGCGGGTTGAAGTCGGTGGCATGGTGCGGGCTGGAGTAGCTGTCTGGCAGTTCAGCCGTGTATGGAACTCTCCATGGCTTTCCGTCTGGGAAGAGCCAGACAATGGACGTGGGGTCGCGGTGCTCATTGGCTGCTCGAGCCTCTACACATCTCTCTGAGGTCCGCAATGGTGTTCGCTCGGGCGTAGCAGTGGTACGATTGTAGCACTGCTCATATACACTGATGTCTGAGGCTTTGTACATCGGACAAAGGCGTGGTGTGTGCAGAATAATAGCTAGGACCACTGGAGGCTGCACGCATTCCGACTTGCTGTACCGCGGAGGGAATGAGGGGTCAAGCCAACTCTCATCCATTCCCCCCGCATATAGGCCTTTCATCGGGTCGTAAGCACAGAGCCGGCTGTGCGTTACCCCGGCATCATGTAGAGGTGTATAGACCGCGACGATGTAGGACCGCGGCACCTGTAGGATGCACAAAGAAAAAGAGAGAGAAAAATACCAAAAACAAACGCACAAGAGAACACTGTTTGTAACGGTTAATCAGATAAGTAATAAAGGAAAAATATCAAGTCTATACAGTTTGGAAGAGCAGCGGGAAACGGAAACTCGAAAATCGAAAGAGCCCACGAAGGGCACGTCCATTTCATAGCGGCGCTGAGAAAAGAAGGACGATCATGGCGGCTATGTCGGTATGCATTGTGGGAGGTCAGGGTGCACCACGGTTGATCAAGTCTTTTCAGCGAAGCAGCAAATTGGCGCAGGGGAATTTGCATATTGTAGTAACCGTCTGGGGTAGGTTGAATGCAGTAGACTCAATGATTTTTGGTCGGGAAATATTTTTTTTTGTTATAGGCGAAAAATTCCTTTTTTTTTCAGGGGATAGGGAATTCTTTTTTTCAGAGGATTGTGAGTTATTGCAGGGTTTCCTTTCTGTTTGTTTTATTAGGGAATCGCTTGGTCAGGAGTTTTCTGCAAGGGACGGGTGTTTTTAATTCTCTGCAGACTGTCAATGCAAGTTGGACGAGAGCCAATGGGGTTGGACAGGTGAAATCAATACAAGAAACAGATACACTATGCATAGTGATTGGTACATGTGCACCAGCTGTCAATGATGTTGGCTGAGGACCAATCAGCCTGGAGCAATGCCACCGGCAAGATCAACAATACTTCTTAGTGCTTATGTGGTGTGCCGTGGCCTTGTGGTCTGGCGAGTAGTACTCAAGGTTTTGTGGTAAATCTACAGATTGTGGGTTCGTATCCAGCCATGGGCTAGTGGTGCTTGTGTCCTTGGGCAAGACGCTTTGTCACATACTGCTTCTCCATTCACCCAGGTCTGCAGGTATGAATGGGTGCATGCAAGGCTAGAGATGGCTTTGTGGTTTGAATAGTCTCTGTGCATCTTATGGCAATCTGCACGGGTATCGTGCCTCTCGCATTTATGCTGACAAAGGCTGGGGCGACTTTCACACCCTGGGGGAGATGTTTGCTGTGTGCTTCAAGCTGCTGTACGATGGCCTGGTATGCAAACTTCCCGATCGTTGGCCTCACAGAACAGTTAATATAATAACACGCAGGGACATCGCTGGTACCATTACTGGTTTCTGACTGAGGATGTGAACATTCCCAGTCGTTTCTGGCTGGACTGTATCACCTCTCACCTCATCGTAAAGTGCAAGCACGTGAGCCCATTCAGCCTCTACGCTATTCTCACTGCATAAATCACAGTCTGCTTCCCTTCTGAAGAGTGTCCCTCATGTCCCTAAAGATGTTTGAGTCAATGACGCCAGATATTTGACATTTCCTCTCTGCCATAGTGGGACTTTCTGGATCTTTAACTATCACAAATCCTACTTGTTCAAGGGTCTGCCCCAATGCCTGAAGTGGTAGCTCAGCATAGCCGACGTACATGTAGGGGATCGCAGTGCCATGGGTACCCGAGATGTGGAGCAAGGAGTGTATGTCGACTAACTCTGCATCGGAGAAGTTGTGCTCCGGTGTCTAGAAGACATGTCACTGTCACCTCGGTGCCTCTAATCTTCACTGTGTAAGCCTGGTGTTTGGCTCTCAATGGCAAACCTCACTAATTTAATGGCTTTTGGGGTGTTAGCTGCTGATAGGATGAATGATGGGGAACAAACTGCTGAGAAGAATGCTGAGGTGTGAAGCTTGGACGATCGACTTGATGGACCTGAATACTGGCACTGTTGGTCTGCTGCAGTTGTTCTACTGTAGACGCTGCATGAGGACAGTCTCGCTTCAGGTGTTCGGTGGATTGGCAGTTGTAACACCGACAGGGCCCTGATTCCATGAGCGTGCTGGTAATTCTGTCATGACCTTCAGCAGCATGCCAATTTGCTGCTGTTGTCTTGACAGTTGCTGTCCCTGCTGTACGATGAGGTGCTTGAGGTCATTTTGAGTCCTTGACACTTCATGCACATCAGCTTGCATCTTCAGACGGTTGCCATGGTTACTTCCAAGCCACTCAATGGCACGGTCTCAGACTTCAAAGAAGCTCAGCCCTGGAAACTCAATGTTGAGGAGCCTCAACTCCCTCCTCAAACATTCACCATGGACAGTCTCTGCTAGCCGTCCATTTAAGGTCTTCTCTCTTGCTGCCTTGGAAAGAGTGGTCAAGGAGACTCAATGTGGAATGACACAAAGGACCATGTGATACACAATGTAAGTAGAGGGGGTCTCACAATTAACATGAAGTTCCAGAGAGGGGGCACTCAATATTAACATAAAAAGTGACCTGTCACAGTTGCATACCCCTAAATAACTTAACCTTGTTTTAACTCTTTACACAACAAAACAATGTTTAAAACTTTATTTAGGAGTTTTATAATCTTAGTAATAAACATTTCCTAATCGTCCTGGGTGTGTATATGGCCTGTTGTATGCGGAAACAATAGAACATTCATGGAAATGGGAGAATACTCTTCACGTCTGAGGAATATTCTAGAATAGCACCATCTAGCATAATCTAGTGGCGTATTGCATAGTACGGACAATTATAAAAACTTGAGAATGATATAAAAGGGCTGTAAATGGTTCCTCAAGGAGACACAAACTGAAGATCATTGAAAGTCAAGAACGGGTAAAACAAATCTCTCCACCTTACAGCACCACCCAATATTTCACTACAGAATTACATTGAAGACAAGAAGTTAGTATTGTTGTGCCCCGCCCCTCTCCAGCTTTGCTCTTAAAGGTAGTATCATACTTTGGTTTTTGTCAAAGAAATACAGATTCGTGGGCAAAAATATCAAGGAAGATACAGTAAAAGTTATCTGTGAAAATTTCAGTCCCATACATTGCCCACTTTTTGAGAAAACAGCGAAAAACGACCACAGTATTTCTTAAGTGTTTTCTCTTTTATTTTTTATCTTTTAAAAGATCAAAAAGATTTGTGGTCGTTGTTTGACTAATTTCTGGATAAATACACCATTTCAGGCGGAAATATTTCAACAGTATGTTTCTACCACCGCCATCTTCATACCCTGTAGGTTATACGTAAATCTGTGAACATTTCTGTTTGGGTCTCTTACCAAAGTATGATACTACCTACCCGCCCACCTTAGCATGATGACCAATGAACCCTTCCAGCCTGTCAGTCCAATTGTGCGCATTGACCAATTGGAGGACCCGAAAACGTAACAGCAGTTGCTAATCGTTGTAATCATCCATTACCTCATACAAACCTGGGCAAATGCATTACATGTATGTAAAATATGTGTCATTACTAAGGTGGGCGGAGCTTAAGAACAAAGCCGGAGAGGAGGGCAGGGCACATTGATACTGTCTTCAATGTATTGGGTGATGCTGTAGGGTGGGGAGATTTATTTTACCCGTTCCTGATGCAGGCATTATCTTTATGTTTCGGATTACCGTCCAAATTTCAAAATTTTTCGTAACAAAAGATGGTCGAAACCAACTTCCCCGAGACCTAAACATGCTCTCCCTAATAGTTAAAAAAAAAAATGTCTCATTGTTTACACAACGTATCAACGGTTATAGTTTCTGTAATCAAAACATATCAAATCCAAAAATGTGCATGTGACTAATAAGAAATCTCAATCCTTAAAGGCACAAGAAACCAAAACAGAAATGTTCACAGATTTATGTATAACTTACAAGGTATGAAGATGGCGGGGGTAGAAACATACCGTTAACATTTTTCCGCCTGAAATGGTGTATTTATCTTTTAAAAGATCAAAAATAAAATAGAAAAGACTTAAGAAATACTGTGGCTGTTTTTCACGGTTTTCTCAAAAAGTGGGCACCGTATGGGACTGAAATTTTCACAGATGACTGTTACTGTATCTGTCTTGATATTTTGGACCATGAATCTGTATTTCTTTGATAAAAACGGAAGTATGATACTACCTTTAACTCCTGAGAAAATCATCACAATTACCTGGTTAGAGATAGGATTGACCTCAATGGCAACTCCTCTTGATCTTGCCATTGCCATAGCAACTGGGTGTTTAGTAATAGCATATCCATGACCAATCCGCGATGTGTTGAGTAGAAGAGCATCAATCAAATTGTAATCAACAGACGTTCCTTCCCAATCTGAGCAGGATCACATGGATGTACAGTAACACTAGTGCATTAGTAATTGTAATCAACAGACGTTCCTTCCCAATCTGAGCAGGATCACATGGATGTACAGTAACACTAGTGCATTAGTAATTGTAATCAACAGACGTTCCTTCCCAATCTGACCAGGATCACATGGATGTACAGTAACACTAGTGCATTAGTAATTGTAATCAACAGACGTTCCTTCCCAATCTGAGCAGGATCACATGGATGTACAGTAACACTAGTGCATTAGTAATTGTAATCAACAGACGTTCCTTCCCAATCTGAGCAGGATCACATGGATGTACAGTAACACTAGTGCATTAGTAATTGTAATCAACAGACGTTCCTTCCCAATCTGACCAGGATCACATGGATGTACAGTAACACTAGTGCATTAGTAATTGTAATCAACAGACGTTCCTTCCCAATCTGACCAGGATCACATGGATGTACAGTAACACTAGTGCATTAGTAATTGTAATCAACAGACGTTCCTTCCCAATCTGAGCAGGATCACATGGATGTACAGTAACACTAGTGCATTAGTAATTGTCACCAACAGACGTTCCTTCCCAATCTAAAAGGATCACATGGATGTACAGTCAATCTAGTGCATTAGTAATTGCTGATTGTTGATTGTACACTAGCAAAAGCGATCATGTCCTGGGCCCAATTTCATGGAATCCGTTACGGCCTATTTTTGTGCTTACGGGCACTGCTTTGCGTGAAATCTATTTCATGGAATCCGTAAGCAAGACTTTCGGTTAGCGAAGAATTTCTAGGGTAACCGTGATCATTTTCTGCTAACGCGCTGTCGTATACATGTGTACATTCTCCACAAATTCCTTGCTTACCGTTACCAAAAAGGAAACTCTTCCGTGAAATACGCTAACCGTAACCAAAAAAACCCTGCTACCGTAAGCGAAGATTTTTTGCTAACGTTAACGGATTCCATGAAATTGGGCCCTGGATACCTTGTGATCCCAGCATATCTCACAATGCCCTATGGACACAAGTAGTGAACAAAATATATCACTTACACTCTCTGCAAATATATACAATGCAATTCCATTACAAACTGCAGACAAAAACACAATACACACTGTACATTCAACCTATTTTGAATAATGTCACTTGTGACTGTACATTGTGAACTATAAAAGAAAGTAATGCAAGTTGAGATAAAACATGGGTGAAACAAGAAAATAGGCCAAATCAAGAACCATGGCAACTAATCAATATGATGCTAAATAAAGTGTACACCTCGATGTGTCATTCATTGGACCAATGCAGGCACACAGCTGTCACCTATAAAAGACATAGTAAAACGGATATTGAAAACAGAGAGTTTGCCAATGTGTTATTGGTGTATTCAAAAAATGGGAATCGTCATATTTTTACGAACTAGAGTATGTTATTTTTTTAAATAAAAATCGACCTATTTCTGGATGGTTTGATCAAATTTGTGTAATTCCAAGAATGCATGGATCGGTGCGTGTACATTGCACGTAACGCGCATGCGTTAAAATTGCCCATTAAAAAGACACACTCGACCTTTTCCAATGGACACGCACATATGGAAAGGGGCGCTTGTTTTTTTATAATGATCAATTCTTTTGCGATGCGACACACACGCAACGTATACGCAACGGACGAAAAAATGCGCATTATGGAAAGGCACCTTTAACTGAAGACGTGCAAAAGGAGAGTCGCCGCCGGGCAGGAGGATTATGCATGCATGATAGCCGTCGGCAAGTCTCCTCCTACATGTCATGACCAATACAAATTAAGTAATTACATCATCACCTTTTTGCACAAATGCCTTTGGCGCCGGCTCAAAATCGGCAAATTTGTGGTCACTTTTCCGGGAAAAGAAATCCTTCAACTTTTTGTTCTTATTATGTAAGACATAGGAAAACTATTCAAATAGTCATTCATCTGTTCATGAGGAAAAATCGATATTTCTCTATTCGTTTTACTAGGTCTTTAAAGTATAATGATTTGATGAGTGAATCTGGTGCTGCAGACCAAATCAAAGGGAATAATATATGTTTAACACTTTTAACCACAGGAATCACGTACCAGTACATGACCTTTCAAGAAATGGAAAGTTATAACATACCAAGAAATCAGAGTGACATTAATCATCCTCTACCTATATGACGTGTATCATCACTGCATACTTAGTGCCTCTTACTCAGTGCAATTAAATCAAAGTGCTGCTTAATTTATTACTGTATGGGGATAAAAGGCTAAATGCACTGACCTGTTTCTCCTGCATGGAAGAAGTAAGGCAGGTGCTGATTGAGCTGAGATGGTAGTAGAAGTTCATCAATGAAATGAATTAAAGAATATCCAGCATCCTCGTTTCCAACAAGATCATACCCAGCAAAATAATCAGGAAAAGCTTCACGTAAGGAAATAGCTAGATGCACATCAGACTTGATAATGCTCTGGTTGACATGCCTGCAAATGATACAATAATATCTCCTGATTATGGATCTATTCACATCAATGCATATATATACACTGGCAAATGTGCATTATCTACCATACATGTACATGCCATAATGCAGCGCTTTTGGTGAAATCTGTAAGAATGTATTCTGACTGCATTGAACAATGAAACTGCTAAAAGCAGATTTGAAACCTGCAACCTCTAGGCTTCATATAGTCTGCTTTGCTATCCAGAACCTTCATATTGGTGTTGTGGTGCGTCTGTCACCTTATATTAAATTTCTACTATAGGAGAAGCCAGGACTGCACAATTACCATTTATCCCAAAGAGCAATTACATGTAACAAACTAGACATTTCAGTGTTCGTGAACGAACACGGAACTGTTCCGACTTATTTAATCAGCTTAATAAGCTCTGATGGCGTCATGATGACGTCACGCTCATTTTCAAACCAACATGCTATCTAGAGAATATGAAAAGTTTTTTGCAAAAAGAATAATTACAATACAATTTGCCGTTCTCGAGATATGCTTTAAAGAAATACTCAGCCTTTTTGATGCTAGTGGCTATTGTCGTTGCAGCATGCACAACTACAGGATGTAACAAAGGTTTTGGAAAAAGAATTATTTTCATAGCCTTTGTGGTTCTCGATATACGCTGCTAACGACATTGATTAATTAAATATGCAAATGAGCTGTCACGTGCCTAATTAATTAAGAATTTTAAGAAACTCAGTCTTAGGATTAACTTCAACTTATAAGTTTTCATCAGAAAAAGCTAAAGAAGAGATAAGCAATAAACAAACTTTGGGTGATAAAGTATAATGATTACCATAATCATTACCATACAATTTGCCGTTCTCGAGATATGCTTCAAAGAAATAATCAGCCTTTTTGATGACGACATGATTACGTCATGTTCGTTTTCGTAGCAGCATGCACAACTACAGGATGCAACAATGCTTTTACAAAAAGAATCATTACCATAGCATTTGTTGTTCTTGAGTTACGCCGCTTACATAAAATCAGCCTTTTTGGTGACGTCATGATGATGTCACAATAAATTTTGTGGCATCATGCACAACTATTTGATGTAGCAAAGCTTTTGCAAAAAGAATCATTTCCGTATCATTTGCCGTTCTCGAGATATGCTGCAAACAAAAAATCAGCTTTTTGATGACGCCATAATGACGTCACAATAACTTCACAGCAGATTTCGTGGTACATGTAGTATGCACATCTACATGATGTAGCAAAGCTTTTGCAAAAAGAATCATTTTCGTAGCATTTGCCGTTCTTGAAATAAACTGCGAACAAAAAATCAGCTTTTTGATGACGCCATAATGATGTCACAATAACTTCACAGTAGATTTCGTGGTAGTATGCACATCTACTTGATGTAGCAAAGCTTTTGCAAAGAGAATCATTTTCGTAGCATTTGCCGTTCTCAAGATATGTTGCGAACAGAATTTACTAATTAAATATGCAAATGAGCTGTCACGTGCTTAATTAATGAACAATTTTTACAACTCAGTTTCAGTATGATCCTTAGCTTATAAGCTTTCATATGATACCTCATCTAAGCTGATCAGAAGAAGCTAAGAAGAGATAAACAATAAACAAACTTACTGCACAAAGCTATGGGAGCAAAAATTCGAAGGAATAATAATAATGTAAAATCCGAATGAAAACAATACCTGTTCCGACATCAGTATGTCAGAACAGCTAACTAAAGAACATTAGAAGAGAAATTTGTTTCTTTTGTTTTGTGTTGTTTTTGTCTTGTCTAGTCTACGTATGTAACAACTAAATTGTAGCCACTAGAAAAACAAAATTTATATTATTATTAAAAACAAGTATTAGATATCCTTTCAAAGCTCTGTTGTCTTTTATGGATTCTTGATGAGCCATTCTCAATAACTTAAATGACCTTCGAGACTAGAGGCATTTATGTGTTCATTGTGGTGCATTTGTCGAACACAGCTGCCTTGCGTATCTTAGGTACGCCTGGAATTCAGGATATTGTGCAGCAGTATTCAAATAATGTGTGTTTGCATAGTTAATGCTGAGCTCCATACACACATGGCCTAGCCAGATAACCTCATATAGACCCTATTCATGGTGCATCCATCTTGTCACATTCTTTGTATTTTATACCTATTGGAAAAGATAACACCAATTCTAAAACCGTGAAAACACCGTGATTATGCGATTTGCCGTGAAAAACAATGTGAACATTTATTATACTGTGCTTTCACGGTGAAAATCACCGTGAAAGTACCATGAACATAATGTAACGCTTGGACGGTCAGCAGCACCGTGAAATGTCTAGAGAGATCAAACAGGCCTTGCTCATTAATTTTGGGGTCGATTTACTCCTCTTACCAGGCCCTTTGTATAAGTTCCTAACGGTGAAGCGAATTATTAAACTGTTGACATAACATTATCACCTGCTTCGGCACGGATAATCATGATGAAACCTCAGACTGCTTTTTGGGTTGTATATTTTCATAACCTAAAAGCTCAGTGTATTTCAAGGCTTTCGCACCTTTAAATTCCATAACCAGTATGTATACTTGGAAAACAAACATTTCGATCAGGCCGTATGAAAGAGGAAAAGTTGCATAGTTTAGAGGCTTGCAGAAACAAAGAAACTTCCCGGAACAGAGCGTGCAATGCATGCTACGCTGCAGAAATCAGAAGACGAAGCACGAGGTCACGATATAATAGCATGGCTCCCATTACATGTAAACTTGCATGTAGCAAACCGCACAATGGAGTATACATGTAGGTACCTATATTAACACAATATTAGTAGACTGGCAAAGGTCGCTCGCTTATTAAAATAGTAAACAGTAAATGTGTGCAATAGCTCATGTACGCTAGCCAATGGGGGAAACATCGGACCTAACTTGCACACAATTTTCGTTGTATCCTATGGCACTGGTAAAGTTTTTTACCTTGTGGTCATACTGTAGTGCGCAGTGGCTTGTAATTTCGAACACGCCCGGCGATATTGATTCGGACAGAAATACTTTGTATTATGATTAATTTGATGTTTTTCTAGCTGGCCCGTCATAGTGGTCGACAACTTACTTTTTGTCGTTTTAGGAAGAAAGTACATGTAGCTCTATTTTACTGTCCAAACATAACATTATGAAAGGCTAACTTTCTCCTTAATGGCTACGTGATTTAAATGGCAAGAATAAGTTGAGGGCAAGACAGGGTTTAATAGCAGACCGGCTGTAAGCAATCATTCTACAAAACAGCTAGCCTAGTGCCGATTTTCACCATTCAAAAAATATAATCATGAAACCTTTTTCAACTGAAATGATGATTCTGCCCAATAAGTCAGACAGGGCTTAGCTCTATGGGCAGAGTATGCCTCTCTGGAACTCATTGTTTGCAATAAATGCTGAATAACGATCTATAATCCCAAGCCTCAACTCAAATTATGCGTCTCAACTGTTTGGGTTGGCTTTTAAAGAAGGTACACTTTACAATAAACAAACCATAAGATCTGGAATTCGGCTTGTAGTCGTCGTGCATCTCGAGATATTTGTTTGGGTCGGCTTCACGGATGACCAAAGGTTATAAAACACGGCCAAGTAGGGGATAAAAAGACATCGGGATCGGGATTCATTCATCATCACACTTTCAAGACTGAGAAGGATTCCTGGCCACTTTCCTCCACTTTTTTTAGCAAAAGGTTGTAAAGATTTTCGAAAGACGTCCATTTATTTAGCACATAACTTAATCAAATTTGAAACTAAAAAATCAGTATCGACTGTACTCCTACTCAATATTTTCAAAACTTGAATTTGTCAGTTATTGATCTGGTGGTTTAAATGTGTCAAGACCAAGTGCTTTGTTTTGGGGTTTAAAGGTTTTAACAAACATTTCTTCAATGTATACACTGTCAATTATTGAAGAAGACAAGATACCTCTGTGGTCCCAGATTTGAAAAAGTTAACTTCAAAATTAGAAACATATTTTGAACAAACGGACATGCAAAATGTTTGCCTCAGCTAACAAAAAATTACTTGGGTTGAGTAGACCAGTTTTAATTTCAGACACTACCCTACTAGCTAGATATCTACTAAATGTCACAGAAAATCAAAAGAGAAATTTACATCAATTGCAAAAGTAATGACAGATGGCAAATAATAAACAGTACATCGTAGCTTGAGGGCGATAACCAATCCATAAAAGATGAATATGAAACATCCTAGCATGGAGATTTTAAACAAGTTTATGTGCAACGGGGCACACAAAGTAGGTAGCGTGAACATTGACCGGCCGCACGATCGCATTATGGCCACAGTTGCAATTGCAAACTTGACCTTATGTATTAAAGCATACATGCACCTCGAAATTTCTAAAAATGGAATCTTGTGTTTTTGTAGATGTAAAAAAAAAACCTTTGAGAATGTAGTTTTAATATTAAAAGCAACCTCATTCAAAACATCATATCTTGGAAAGAATAAGTGAATTACTTTCGCGAAACTTTGACGACCGTGTTCCCCGGTAAATTTTCTAGTCATGAGCGAAAATGATTGGATTTGAGCATGGTGCTCCAGGAGAGAAACCGTTTTGGATCGAGTCTAGCGGGAGACGTGTAACCAGATTTATGTGCACAGAATGTGGACATGCAAAGACCGTTTGCAGAAAAGTCATGTTGTACACGTGCAGCGTGCATGCATGCGAGGCTGGTCAGGGTGACTCAACTGCTCGTGTCGCAAACTTGACAACTCGCTGGAAATCGTCGGAAAGTCTTGTAAGTTAGAATTGAAAAGAAAATTGTAGTTATTGTTTCTGGATTATTTCTGTAGAAAATATATACTGTACATTAAAAAAATGTAAACGTGACGTACGGCCTGATTTTTAAGCATGGCAGCGATTGTTAAGCAGGGCAAATAGTATTTTTCTACATGTGCGTTTGTGAACAGTTGACGCTGAAATCACAAGACTCTGGTCCACGGTCTAGTGAATATTTCCAGTCTGCTGTCCTCTGATCGGATTAATAGCCAGCCTAGGTGCCTCAATTGTTGTCAGTTATCCATCGGCTTAACAATGAATAACAAAAGAACTGTTTGCCTGAAAGGTCACACAGTGAAAACACCGTAAAATTGCCGTGAAAGCACAGTGAATACAATTTTCAAGGTGTTTTCACGGCAAATCACATAATCACGGTGTTTTCACGGTGCGCTCGTTCATAGAGTGATCACCAAATGACCATTAAGTGGGTCAGCGATCAGCAAATGGCCATTAAGTGGGCCGGTGGTCACCAAATGGCCATTTTGATTTTAATCCTCGCAAGATCTTTCTCAAAGGCTAAATGACAACTAACAGAAAAACCAATTTTGTCATTAAGCCTATGAGGAATATCATGATGGGATGAAATAAATTAGGCCTTCCTAACTCATTCCTCTTTCAACAATCTTCATAAAAGACCTCATTATAACCCACTTACCTTCTTGAAGAAAAAATATACTTTGCACCAGAAAAGTTGGAGGGATTAGAAGTCACAAATTCATTGACGATTGTTGCAAAATACTCCATTGTGTATTTCTTCGACAACTTCGTCCCATTGAGGGCTTTCAACTATCATGTCGAGAAAATAAACATAATAGTTAAAGGTTTAGTTTATGAAAAAAATACATAATGAGCACAGAGGTATATAATAACACAACGTAAAAAGAACCTAATGATTCATTGCTTCTTGCCATTTAATACAGGGTTGCCACGGAAACATTTGAATACTGCTGGGGCATCTAAAAATTCATCCTAAACATCAGAAAAGTTAAACCAGCCAAATTCAAGCCAAAAAATGTATCTTCTTCAAACACTAAGAATGGCTTATGACATGTATGAAATGCCCAGGGCCCAATTTCATGGAATCTGTTACCGTAAACAAAGATTCTTTGATTACACTAGCAGATGTTTCTTGCTTACCATTAGCATATTTCAAGGGAGAGTTTTCTTTTTGGCAATGGTAAGCAAGGACTTTATGCAGAATGCATATGACAGTGCGTGAGCAGAAAAAAAATAAGTCATTGAAAGGTGAACAAAGAAAAATTGACTGGTGCGGGATTCGAACCGGTGACCTCCTGAATACCGTACAGGCGCTCTACCAACTGAGCTATTCAGCCCTACATTGGTGGTGACCCAACAGTCAATTATCTTTGTTCGTTTGGCAGTCAGAAGTAGTATAATCCATGCACACACTGCTACATCCCAGGGATCATTTTATCAATACTAACAGCAATGCTGCAACCTGGGAACAGTACATGGGGGATCACTCAAAGAAAATACGGCTTTCTAATAATTCATTTTTATTTTTCATGGCTTCTGATTGCCAAATAAACAATGACAATTATGGACACCACCAAAATAGGGCTGGATAGCTCAGTTGGAAGAGCACCTGTACGGTATTCAGGAGGTCATCGGTTCGAATCCCGCTCCAGTCAATTTTTCTTTGTTCAACTTTCATTGATTAAAAAAAATTCAGTCAGCTTCCCTTGTGATCATTTGATGATTAGAAAAAAATAGTAACCGCTGTAGTGCCGAAAATCTTGCCTACAGATTTTATTAAATAGATTTCACGCAAAGCAGTGCCCATAAGCACAAAAATAGGCTGTAACGGATTCCATGGAATTGGGCCCAGGCTATGCTAAAATGTTGTATTGTGAACATAATACATGTACATGTATAATACAAATCTGCACTTACAGGTGGGAGTAAGCCTCTGAGTTCTATGTACTGTACGTTGTCCTGAACAAACTCTGTCATAGCCTGCAACAAGTAGGACCGAAAGACACGAGCATCTTGTATCAGATCGAACAATGGCGCAAAACAAGATTCAAATTTCTGCCAGGCAGTAATACCATCTGGATACTTTTTACTTGGATCATTGGTCCACATCGACATCTTGCTGTAAAGCCTGTACATAATTGAGCAAAAATACAAATACAGTGTATGATGGATTAATCCTTGACAACTTGCCCACAAATTTGCATTATCTGAGAAACATTTCAAGCTTTTGAAAAGACAAAAACAGAACTTGTAAACAAGCCTATTTTTGCTGCCCCTAATTTCACTTGGCCATTCAAGCGGAATAATTTATATTTTGAACTGTCAATTGTAACAGTCCTTCCATTTTGGTGTCCATCTTTGTCCAACAATTGTATCAGCAAAAAGCCTTCAAAGGCGGAGTCTTAACTCGGTGATGTTCTCCAGGAGATCTGGACACCACACTTGAGGATTTGATCCTTTAAATTTTCTTGAAAGTGATTTATTTTTGTTGTTTATCAAAAGTATCATAATACTATGTTACATTCATATTACATTTAAAGGAATGCATCCGTGTACAATTCATGCCCAAGATGAACTTTTTTTGAAAAATATTTCTTTTGCAAGACATGTAAGTACTGTGCATGTTTTCAAAAGAATTACCTTTATCTTGAGATCTTTATTATTTCCTTAAGGATTGATTGAAACATTTCTATTACTGCATTAGGGTTGTAAGGACCTACATGTAATAATAGGCATGGACATCTCTCTTCCTATATCTGCAAGGCATCCTATGCTACATATAATGGAACACACATTAAATAATAGGTAACAGGATTCAGGAAGGATGTAATATCTGGTTTTGATTTTGAACAATCCGCTGTGGGTTTGCACCATATTTATTTGCTTTATGGTGGTTAATAACAGACATGAAATAACGGACCATGTACCGTCATTGTTTGGCCATGTATTAATCAGCAATTCTTGGAGATTTTTCACGGTGAGAAGTCAGCCTAAATTGTAGATAATGTCCTGACAAAAAATATTGTACATGTGTGTATGACAAATGCCCAGCCAGCTATGGCCAGTTGTTGAAAAGTCCGGTCAGTTTTTCATTTTGGCCATGTTGAGTCCACTACGTTTACACACGTGCAAGGAAATTAGACCTTTCCACAGTGCCGCGACGAAGTTGGTCAAGCCAGCTCACAGCCAGACTACTGCAATGATAAATTTGCATAATAACTACTATTTTACACAAAGCCTGCGGATGCAACTTGCATGAATGTGGCGGCGATCATTGCAGCAACTTGAATGAATGTGGCGGCGATCATTGCACAATAGCGCTCCGCACTAATGACGTCACAAAATCCCCAGATGTCAGACAAACGCTGTCTCACACACGTATGTAGTGTATGCACGAGCACACACACACACACAGTGACGTTTGCATGGTTACAATGTTTGTCTGAGATCGGGTGCTATTTTTAGTGCAAGTGCGGCGCGCTATTGAAGTGCCTTGGTTCTCACTCCTTCTGTTCCTAGCTCTATGATGCAACTGACCATAGAGTGATTTTAGGACAAATGTGAATGTAGGCCCTTTGGTACCTATAATCAATGCCTGCATGTGCTGACCATGCAGGACAGAAAAGATAGGGCCTAAAAGTCAGTGCTACATGTAACTCAACAAATAAATTGATGCAAGACAATTTTTTCGACCATACTTGGTCTTCCTTACAGCTTGGAATGGTGTTTTGAAAAAGGACAACTCCACATTCAAACCACCTGGTGAGTCGCGTCCCAAGTTTGAAAATGGCGCATTGTTCAATCTCTAAGTGTTTAGCGGTGGATGTGGTGTTGGTTTTGTGGTGCTGGGTGGTTTGAATGTGGAATTCTCTGCATTTAAAACACTGTTCCAAGCCCTGTCAAACACCTAGTAGGGTCTAAAATTGTGCCAAATCAATTCATTTGGTGAGTGAGTGCTGATTTTTATCTTTTCTATCCTATCACAGTGCTTCGCAGTTTCTCCAAGTTCGTGTATGGATGAAACAGGGTCAGATCTGGAGTGTAATATGCACATTGTACATTATATAAACATTATATCAAATAAAATTTTCAGTTTTTATACTTCTAATCAGAGATACTTCAAATGCATCTGCTCAAAAACCAAAAGCCTCAATAAAATTTGAAGTTCTGGGTTCTCAAATTCTCTGAAATGCACGTCTGCAAGTACGAAAATTCCCTACTCAGAAGAAAAATGCTACAATTTCTGATTTTTAAAAATTACATTTGTGATCATTTACATTAAGTAAACATCATGAAAAAACCAGCACAAATCTTATACTGACCCTGACTGTGTCATTAGGAAGCCTGGGGGCTGATATCGACACCTTGTGCATATATGTACTTGTTTTGCTCTTTACACTGACACTGGATAGGAAAATAGTCTGTAACTCTGTATGCACATAAACTACTGTACAGTCGACTCCCGTTATTACGAGGTCCGTCGGACTTTCACAAATTTGTCGTTGTAACCGGAACCTCGTTACAACCGGAGCGCAGTTTTCCGCCATTTTGTTGCGCCCAAGTTACGCGCAATATTTACACGTGCGTCTTGTAATTGTGTAACACACGTGGGAACTCATGAAAACACGAACAAAATGCATGATTTTATGTTTGTATATGTCATTAATGTACATGTATATGATGATGAATAAATGAAATAAATAATACTGCTTCAAGAGTATAATTGACGACCTGAATCGGAAGTAGACGGCATCAACTGATGTGAAGAATGGCTGTGAAGAATCACGGACGTACGTAAGTATGTCACTCGCACAAATCGTGCCGAGTGACTTCGCTTCCGGTTTTAATTTGTTATAATAAGTCAAGAGAGGGCGCTATAATATTACATTAAAAAGGGGAATATTATTTTTTACGCTTCTGATTATTTATTATTATTTTTGGCGTCACATGATTTCTGTGGGATAGTTCAATTATTTATTAAACCGTTTTTTTTACCAGCATGGCACTGCTCTCCCAATTACAAGCCATGGTTTTAGCGGGGGTCAGGCGATAAAACAGATCAGTTTCATCGGCGTTAAAGATGTCCGCGATCCCCCAGACAACCGCAGATGACCCGTAGGCCTACCGTGCAACGTCCGCTGAATATTTTATCGATCACCCTTTTTCAAAAGACAGGGTGCGATTTTTGAAATATATTTGTAATAACCACAACGGACGACAATTTGGAGCAATTACACCCCACCGCTGCTGATGTTCCAGCAGCAATGCTTTTTAAATCTCTTCTTACGCTGATTATCCCCATTCTCCGTTTACAATGCCTACTCAGCGGCATGGTGCCGCAGTCATGAACCTAGTTGGGCTGAGGAAACCGCAGCGGGGGATTATAGACTTGACATGCCTGGCTCTGGGTTCGCTAATTCACGCCATCCCATTGAATAGATTTAAGATCGGCACACTCGTGAAGCTACGTCGCCAGAATTGGAACTTGAAAGATCGCCGACAAAAGGTTTGAAAAGATGTCGTTGTAAATGGATTGAGAACAATGTTTTTGCTCGCATTTGGTCAGCCAAAGTCGTCGTTATACCCGGAATCTCGTAATGCCCGTGCTCGTAATAACCAAATATTTCCCCATAGTAATGTGCACAAATTGATCGGGACTGGTGAAATATGCTCGCTAAATCCGGGTTGTCGTTATTTCCGAGCTCGTAGTAACGGGAGTCGACTGTATGTCATAATGTTATACTTATTTACATTGTCCCATCCCACATTTAGAACTATCCATGTAATAATTGTTCAAAAGGGCTAAAAACAATCCCTTTTATGGTGTGTATCCAAGAAACTTCCATCAATCATTTCAACATGCATTTAATCCCCACTGATTAATAATTATTATGAAGAAAATGAGCTTTTCCTGCTTTTTCCATTATTGCTATACAATCATAGTGGTTATTGGTTTCAATTCCACTTACCACTTGTCAAAAACTGCAGCACCTTGCTTTTTCCGAGCAATGGAAACACTCTGCCATGGTTCTTCACATACACTTGTAACAGTTGGTGACACATTAAAAAATGCTAAGTGTAAATCTCCAGATTGAGATGAAACACAGAAGTACAGATCTTTCATGTAAGTTGCTTCTTGGATAACCCAGTTGAGACTCGTGATAGAAAGGTCATGTAAATGTAAAGCCGCCCCTGAGAAATAATGTAAAAAGATATAATTATTAACATGCCAAAATATCTAATGAATATTTCTATTCACATCTTATAAAATAATAAACATCAAATAACAAGGGAAACTGAAAAGTGAACAAAGGAAAATTTACTGCAACAGGATTGGAACCAGCAAACACTGGAATTAGTCAATTATCTTTGTTCGTTTTGCAGTCAGAAGCCATGAAACCACTCACATACTACAGCATTTATTAGCAATGCTGCAACCTGAGAAACAGTAGGCCTACATGAGGGATCACTCAAAGAGGATGCAGCTTTGTTCTTTTTATGATAAACATCAAATAACCACAAGGGAACCTGACTGGTTAATTTTTAGTCATTGAAAAGTGAACAAAGAAAATTTGACTGGAGTGGGATTCAAACCAGCAATCTCTGGAATAGCGCACCAGCGCTCTACCATTATACAGTCCTATGTTGGAGGTGTCTCTATAGTCAATTATCTTTGTTTGTTTGGCAGTCAGAAGCCACAGACTATGTATGCATATGCATGAATGAAAACATTGTGATGACATTATATTATGGCATAGTCTAAAAGATGCATGTGCATTTTCAGATACACTGTATGTTAGTTTAAATCCATTTAAATAACCATTAATTAAACAATTAATTCATTGACCTTAGCCAACCCTAGCTCACTATTAACCCTAGTTACCCTTTCCCCCGCTGCCCTATCGCTACCTGCCATAGCACTAGCTACCCTTACCCTACATGGCTTTACCATTTGAAATTTGAATTTGAGTCTGTTCAGACAAATTGCAATTAATTTTGTACCTTCTTTTTTTGCCTCCTAAATCATTTCATGAATGAATTTTGTGTCCTTGACATCATTCGGTGTCCCCCCAAAAAACATTTTGTGCACTCAAAATGAACGATATTGTTGCGAACCTTGGCTCGACCAATTATTGAATACCAAAGCACTAGCACCCTCTAGAATTGTGTCCTTGCTGTACGAGTGCTATTTTCCATTGATTATCTGTTATCTGATATTGGCCATGTATTGACCAAGTAATGATCAAGTGCTGTAATTGCTAGGGTAAGCTATTTCTGGCCTTCAGGTCCCATGCAAAGCTACAGGCTCGATCATCACAGATCACGCTATAGTTCTGCATATAGGCCAGAGAAGCTGATGCTGCGTCATGCACAATTCAGAGCATAAATCTAGAACACTGTATGAAGGCGTTCACAAAAAGAAAATCAGAAATTTATCTTGAAATTAAGGTAAATTTTCCCCCACAGAAGTGTGGTAGGGGTCTAAGAACAAATACTTACCTGTAGAGCCCCTACTTATGCATATTTCCCTAGACCGTCAGGTATTCACACTAAGAATTGATACAACAGCACCCCCTATTGACCTACCCACAGTGCCCCGCGGCATGTATGCGTCCTCTTTTCTCGGTTGAACTCAGGGCGGAATGCCCAAACATTGAGAATAGTGGGGAGGAGGGGGGATGCTCTACAGGCAAGTACTCGTTCGTAGACCCCTACCACACTTCTGTGGGGGGAAGTCTACTTCGCTCATCTTAACTGTAAAGCCACTACTTATGCATAGACTGGCACCGACATAAGGCGCTGGGAATGCGAGATGCTATTGTAAGGGGGCACTGTAACTATAAAGGCAATTCCTGGCATAACTTGTGTGGGCAGGGCAAGGAGGCCAGGCAAGACATCTACAGCCTTAGCAACAGCCTTAGCAAGAAGCAACCAATCTGGAACCCGCCAGGGGCATACATGTCAGGTTGCATCAGCGCCCATCGCACTAACATGCGCGGAAGGGAATAATATGGACAGTAAGAGCCCGTGTTACGACATATTGAATGATATGTGTACATCAGGGTCCAAAGAAAATGTTAGAACAATCGGGGACTTGCCTATTTCTGCGAGGCCCCCATAAAAGTGGGTCTTGGGATGTGACTATGGAAGCCATCTCCAGCACTGCTCTCCCGATCCTGACCTCTGTCCGGAGAGCGTCCTTCAGTTAGCACTCCGTAGAGGTGTTTGGGGTGCTCCAGCATGCTGTTTGGATGATACCACCTACAGAAGCACCCCTAAAGGAGGCCCACCCATGGAGGTAGGGCATAGTCCACCATAAGTGGAAGCCGTTCCGACCTCATGCATCTGGGCTGAACCAGCGGCTCATGCCAACGGTACAAGCGCAGATGAGCATATGGCCGGGACTAGCCAGCAGCTCTGAGCAGCCTGGTTCAGTCGATACACCAACAATAAGAGCCCTGACCAGGCACCACAAATCATAGTCATGCACAAGCGAGAAGGAATTGATGACCAGGACACAGATATCCTTGGTCAAATATCCTTTGTCAAGGAACCCCTACCTTGTGTAAGGGGAGGCTTCAAAATCCAACCCCTGGCTACACACCAGGTTTGGCCAGGTTTTCAGTGATTGATCAATAAGAATGGGCTAGATTTAACTCATGAATATTGCTGTATGCAAGAGGTGATGTCTGGCTCTATAACTCATTAACTAGAGATCAACTATATTGTGTTTAATGGAGGAGATTAAACCAGGATGGCCCCAACAGTGAACAAATGATTACATCCAAGTTGTTTGACCACAGGATAGTGTGTATTGTCAAGGAATTCTGGTTGTCTATTGTTGTACCTCCAGAGGGCCAGCAGGACTATGGAGGATTAGTGAGCACTTACATTGTAAGTGGTTTCTTTGTTAGGCCAATCTCCAGCCAGAGGCCAGCAGTGGTCATGCATATTCTTCTGATGGAAAGATTTATGTTGCTTTTACCCAAAGATAATGAGTTCATTATGAGACCCAGCAAAAACCTCCAGCACCCAGTGTGTAGCCAGTGGTTGGATTTTGAAGCCTCCCCTAAGGCAGACACCTCCTGGTTCCCATTGGATGTGGCATTACATGCCTCCGTCGTGAGGGGGTGAAGGGCCGAAAAGAGGCCTTGAAAACATGGCCAGCACGCTGAAAACGTCCCATGTATCAATAAGCCTGAAACGATCCCTTGGTTATGGCGGTGTGTGCGTGGTTTCATGGCTTCTGACTGCCAAACGAACAAAGATAATTGACTATTGGGTTCACCACCAACATAGGGCTCCCGCTCCAGTCAATTTTTCTTTGTTCACTTTTCAATGACTTAAAAACTCAGTCAGTCTCCCTTGTGGTTATTTCACGAATATTTTAATTAAAAAGCAGTTTCCTCTTTGAGTGATCCCCAATGTACCGTTACCAGGTTGCAGCATTGTTGCGAGTATGGTTTCATGGCTTCTGACTGCCAAACGAACAAAGATAGTTGACTGTTGGGGTTCACTTTTCAATGACTTTAAATTCATATTCGTGAAATAACCACAAGGGAAACTGACTGAGTTATTTTAAGTCATTGAAAAGTGAACAAAGAAAAATTGACTGGAGCGGGATTCGAACCGGCGACCTCCTGAATACCGTACAGGCGCTCTACCAACTGAGCCATCCAGCCCTATGTTGGTGGTAACCCCAATAGTCAACTATCCTTGTTCGTTTGGCAGTCAGAAGCCATGAAACCACGCACACACCGCCACACCCCAGGGATCGTTTCAATGATACACGCAACAATGCTGCAACCTGGGAACGGTACATGGGGGATCACTCAAAGAGGATACGGCTTTTTAGCTGTTTCGCATGCAGCGAGACAGCTTTTGTTTTTCTTATTTTTTTTTCTTTTTACCTTTTTTTTTTTTTTTTTTTTTCCACTTTTTTCCCATAGACATAACACAGGGGTTTTCTAAGAGCCACTTCTACCATTATGCCAATTCCAATCAACTTCATACTTGGCACGTAGTTAGACCAACACCCCGAATAGTGTCCCGCGTATGTACGTCATCGTGACGTCATCACGTGCACAATTACGTCATCATAAAAGTGCAAATTTTAGGGCTCTTTATCTCCGGAACGACAATTCCGATGCAGCTCAAACTTGGTATGTAAGTATATGGGGACGTGTTATAGACAAAAATCGCAGTCACGTGTCGATGACGTCATCATGTGATTTTATACGAATTATTCAATTTTTGGACCTTTTCTTTATATCTCATGAACGACAAATCGTATTTTCGAAATTCTTTCGGCAATATGTTTGTTAGGCTATAGGCACATGCCACAAAATACCAAAAAGGTGTGACGTCATGATGACGTCATCAAAAAGCCGATTTTCTGATTCACATATAAGGGAATATCCGATGGTGATGAAACTTGGTGGGTAGGTAGGGAATGGTACTAGTATCCGAAATGTGAAGTGACTTCACGATGACGTCATCGGCTGATTTTTTATTGATTTTTGAATAATTAATGTTGCAATTTTTTTCCCAGAAACACATATAAGCGAATATCCGATCGTGATGAAACTTGGTGGGTAGGTAGGAAATGCTATTACTATCCCAAATGTGAGGTAACGTCACGATGACGCCATCGACTGATGTTTTATTGATTTTTTTGAATTATTAATTTTGCCATTTAGAGTCAAACATAACACAAAACACGGTCTTTGGAACTTTTTGGACCGCTGATATGGCTATCTATAGTAGTGGGCCAATTGTGTACACGTGAACGGAGCACGACATAGCTGTTTCCACCGACAATAAGCACAACCATACATACTACGCGCGCTGGTTTATAATAGACTCTGCCATTTCTGTGTTTCTCATGGGCATGTGTATGTACACGAATCTGTATACGAGTATTGATGGACGAGTGACGACGCTCCTGATAGTTGTTTACGACAATTAAAACACCGCTATTTCTCTGTACTGGGCCAATTGCGTTCATGTTTGTTTTTCATATTATTTATAAAACATACGCGAAACAGCTCAGTGTTTGTCAACAAACACAGGTCTAGTTAATTATTATATTCATGAAATAACCACAAGGGAAACTGACTGAGTTATTTTAAGTCATTGAAAAGTGAACAAAGAAAAATTGACTTGGAGCGGGATTCGAACCGGCGACCTCCTGAATACCGTACAGGCGCTCTACCAACTGAGCCATCCAGCCCTATGTTGGTGGTGACCCCAATAGTCAACTATCCTTGTTCGTTTGGCAGTCAGAAGCCATGAAACCACGCACACACCGCCACGCCCCAGGGATTGTTTCAATGATACACGCAACAATGCTGCAACCTGGGAACGGTACATGGGGGATCACTCAAAGAGGATACGGCTTTTTAATTATTATATTCGTGAAATAACCACAAGGGAAACTGACTGAGTTATTTTAAGTCATTGAAAAGTGAACAAAGAAAAATTGACTGGAGCGGGATTCGAACCAGCGACCTCCTGAATACCGTACAGGCGCTCTACCAACTGAGCCATCCAGCCCTATGTTGGTGGTGACCCCAATAGTCAACTATCCTTGTTCGTTTTGCCAAACGCGGGAGCGGCCAAGGCGTGACTGGCACGCAATGGCTCAAGGGTTGAGGCCTCGACCGGTAAAGGGAGAGCAGGTGCAGCTGGATGACACTCATCCTCAGCCTGCAGAGCATGCCTACCAGACCGGCCATAAGGCCCAGCAGCTTGAGCTAAGCTCATGCTGGGGGCATCGTCGCCCGGAGACAGAGGGATATGCATCGGCAAAGGTTTTTGCTGCAATCCTACTCGGGCCGGGAAAGCCTTCTCCGCACTCGCATGGAGGTTGGAGACTGGGAGAACTACTGGGATAAATACAAGGCCTCAAGTAATGTTGAGAGCTGGCACTGCGGCCACGCAAGACTGTCTTACTATGAGCCACTAGTCGAAGTACATGAGAAACATCATGCCCTGCCGACGCAGTGTGGTCTAACAGCCAGACACCTACAATTTGGAGGTGGAGCGCCAAGAAGTGTTGAAAACAGCAGTTGAAAACTGATCCGGTCTGATAAAGCGAGAAGGTACGCTTCCTTCAGATCTAGGCTTGCTCCCCATGCTGGCGTTCGGATAAGCTAGAGGGAAAATCCGAGTGTACCTACATGAAAGCGACAAGGCAGAACGAATCTGCTGGGGGATTCCAGTTTAGAATCGGGCGCCATGTCCCAACCAATAAGTTTGACATGAACCTCGATTGTAGCCACTCTGGGGGTAACATACGAATTGCCCCTTTCTCGAGAAGGGAGACTATTACAGCCTCGAGAGAGCGGCGCCCTGCTATATCGGTCATCACTGATGTGGGCGGAACGAGCATTTTCAATGGGGTGGTCGTAAACCCGAACGCGTAACCTAGCTTGGGCGATCGGGTCCAGCACCCAATGGTCAAGCCAACCCTGGAAACCCATGGAGGCAACAACACCCACGGCGGGGCCCACGGCGGGAGAGTAATTAACGTCCCGGCCGGGGGAGAAACACAGCTTGGCCTCAGCTGACGTTGCCCTGTGGCAGTAGGGACAGGCTGTGGCAGAGACTATGGCAGAGCCACCCTTTGCGTGTACTTTCCTTGTTCCGTCCGAGCTGGCCACGGACGGGCCGTTAGAACTACCCGCGCCCCCGGCCTGCTGGGGCTGGGGTTGTCGGGCAGGGGACTGTCGCTCGGGTAACAGGGTGTACCCGGCAGAGTCCGTACACGAGAGCACGGATATCCGCCCTGGGGGTGGCTTTTGTCCCCAGGATTTGCGGGACCTGCTCTATCTGATCGTTACGTACCGCACCACAACAACAATACAAAAATACACAAGAAGAAACACTAAAACTCTAAAAACGTTGTTTACAAAATACCTTTAATACTGAAAGCTCTTTTTGCGTGAAATCACGGATGGAACTAGTGCTGTGCAAAATAGGGTAATTTGATATTCGTTTACGGAATGAACAAAAAAAACGGATCCGTGTTATACGATTTAATCGCCTTTTAAATGACAGCGCTAGCGGGCCGCGATCGTGCGCGTTCAGTGAAGAAGAAAAGTGCCTGAATAACAGCAGTGTTAACAGACGGTATGGACATTAATCTTGTTTGATAATGACGATATTTATCGATAACGCGATATTTTTTTTCATATGAAAAATCATATCGGGCCCCCCAAAAAAAAATTGAAATATCGGGAATATCGCGATATTTTTATGGTGGCGCAACTTCATACAAAAAAATCAGAGTACGTAGCTCATGAGCTAACCGAGCTACTTTTTGCACTTTTCGCGATGACCAAAACCAACAGATTACTGCAAATTTTGTAGCTGGTTGCGACGTTAAAGGCAGATTTCTTACCGCAATATCTGCACCGAAGCCGACAGTTATTCATGCCGCCCATGGTCAGAGCGCTACTTGACAGCACAAGTCACGTCCATGTACATGTACGTACGCTGCACTTCCGGTCTTCATGACTGATAAAAGCCTACACGGGCGCTGGCCGTGCTGACTTCACTGTGCTGTGAGCACGTGCATGCGATGCCGCGTTGCACACAATTACATGTACATTGTGCAATGACTATGCTTACCGCTTCCGGCCAACATGACTGAAGCTAGCAGCATACTGGGCTCATGGATTGGGTGCAATAATTCCAGACTACATGGAGTAAGATCTGATATATACATTCGCTAAGTGCACATTAATTATCGTGGCTATTACGTTGGGCTTGGGTACTAGTTATGGAAATTTCCAGACAGCGTGCTGACTGTTTACGTCTTCTCCAAAGTGAACGTCGCTTTCGGATGGTTTTTGCATGATATGTTTTCGGATTAAGTTCGTAAAAGTTTGTTTCTACCTGGACATATGGACAAAGTAACCAACTGAAATTCAAGTAAGATTTATTTGGTCAGGAAAATGCAACTGACGCGTCATGACCGTAAGCCTAACGTTACTTTGGAACATCTTCAACATGGAGGTAGAAGGACGGTCAGAATATTTTACGGGGAACCTGATCACAATCGGAAGGCTTTTTATGATGTTTTTTTAGATCAAATATATGAACAGTGTGTTTCTACTTGGCGGAATGGACAAAATAAACGACTGTTATTTTTTTTTAGCATGAACCAAACGTGAGCTACGGTAAGTCCATATTTGTTTGGTGTTGGTTTGGGTTAATCGTTTTTGAAAATTGGTAAACGGAAACGTTCAACCCGTGTGGGTTACTCTTTATCTGAATAAAAAGCACAGCACTAGATGGAACGTAAACACGTCCTACCCGCCCTGACGCTAAGAGAAAAAAAGGACGCTTACGTGGCATACATGCCACGGGGCACTGTGGGTAGGTCAATAGGGGGCGCTGTTGTATCAATTCTTAGCGTGAATACCTGACGGTCTAGGGAAATATGCATAAGTAGTGGCTCTACAGGTAAGACAAGTGAAGTAGACATTAATTACTTTGGTCTAAAAAGAATGATTAAACAAAAAATTACATTTAAATTATGTATAGTAAAAAAGGTGTTAAAGGGTCTCTGCAATGGGAATATTATGGCTTGAACATGTGCCAATAAAAAAAACTGTACATGGGGACTGTCATTTTACCGTCTTCCTCACACTGATTCAGGGTTAAAAACAGGTTTTTTGGTTTGTATGCTAATCAGCATTTCCACATTCATGACCAAAACTGTGATGTCATCTGGGGAACTGAGAGCAGTAACCCAATTGATTTGTGCACAAAAAGTTGGGGTTGTTTTATAGGTTTTCTGACAGACCTTTTCCTCCTCAATGGGTTTTTTGCCAAATATGTTCCTTTCACTCAACTGGTGTAATTTTTTTACCAAACCATTTCTGTAGGTCAAGTTTGCCTCTTCACATTTTATGTTTTTTCATTATATTTTGGCTGTTGGTTCCCTACATGAGTATGCGTGAAAATCCCCCGTTTTACAAAGCCATTCAAAGGAAAACCAAATGCTGGTTTTCAACCAAAATAAGACTTGCCATTCATTATTTGTCAGTATATTCTCTGTATGAAGGCAATAAAATAACCTGACCGAAAAAAGCACTGTAGCCACCCTTTAAACGACTGGAAGTGAAATAAACACATGATCACGTGGGTTTTCTGAGAAAAAAAATTTACTCAGAAAAGTCATGTGCCTACGTTTTACGTTTTTTCGTAATTATCAAGAAAACGCCTCAATTCTACCGTTTATTTGTGTGGAATGTTATATTATACTTTTTGAAGACCTTTTCAGTCATGGTAAAAGCAAGCAAAGGCGCCAAACAAAAAATCGCCAAAAATCGGCCAACGAGGCCAGCGTGTACCTTTAGTTAGAAACATGTTAAGCAACAACGTTAAAAATAAAATGTTAACGTACGGTACAGGAAACCCAAACAGAAATGTTCAAAGATTTACGTGCAACTTTCATAACTTTCAAGGTATGAAGATGAAGCTGGAAGAAACATACTGTTAAAATATTTCAACCTGAAATGGTATTTATCCACAAATTAGTAAAACAAAGAAAGAAAACAGTTTTGATCTCGGGGTAAGATCAAAACCACTCTTTAAGTTTTATAAGAAAAATTAGTAGGTTTTCACTATTTTCTCGTGACTCACATGTGTTATTTCATGTACAGGTTGGATTAGACAAAGTGTGCGTGCTGTTCTATGACCTTTACCGATTAGGTATTACATGTATACCTTTTAAGGTACAATACATGATTGGTAAAGGTCACAGGACAGGACAGCACTCATACTTTGTTTGATCAAACATGTACATGAAATAATAAACCTGTGAAAATTTTAGCTCAATCGGACATCTGAGTCATGAGAAAATGGCGAAAACCCTACTCAATTTTTCTTTTATTAATACATGAAGAATGGTTTTGATCTTACCCCCAGATCAAAACTGTTTTCGGTCTTTGTTTTACTTATTTCTGGATAAATACAGCATTTCAGGTGGAAATATTTTAACGATATGTTTCTACCAGCACCATCTTCATACCTTGAGTGAAAGGGGATAGCTAAAACAACACAAGTGAGGGTGTCTTTTATGTTTGTTCAAAAAATCATTCCGACGAACAATCTTTGGAAAAGACACTAAATCACGATTTCCTTGAAACACCCAACATCTGATGATCCAAGATTTCCCACGGTGACTGTTCACACCGTTTACGAACTGTTGAGTCCATTTTCTGTCTCAAACTCAATAATTTTTTGGAGGACTTGCAAATCCTATATGCTCCCTTTAAGTGCAGTTATTGTGTAGCTTAAGATGTATAATGCTCCCGAGATCTAGTGATTCTTACCTTTTGGCATCCGTTGAATCAGTTGAAATACTTGGCTCTTCTCAATCAATTGTTTGGAAATGAAGAAATGTTGAGCTGGATAGAATGGAGCACCGTGGAATGCTGCTGTGTATTCTTTGTCTTTTGCCATCATAAGATACTTATTGACAGCCAACTCCTTCACATTGAGATTAAGACTACCACCTGTCCGTTCAGAAGATTCTTTTTGAAGCACTGCTTGTCTCTCAGTACAATATGTCTGATAAAGAAAAGTACAAATTGTAAACTCACATTTATTTTTGCTGTATTTTACCTAACCTGGAAATGATTCTAAACCTAGAAAGAAAGGTGTGAAAAGCAGTCTTCCATCTATTTGGGAAATGTCTGCATTCACTACATGTATGCATGGGTACATCATTTATTCATCATGAAATGTCTTAGAAGGGTCAAAATACCACTTGACCCCCAAAAAATTGCAACAGAAGGGTTATGGTATTTTCTAGTATTATGAGGTCAGACAAACAAAATATCAAAAATCGAGAAAAATCCAACTTTCGCAAGGGGTCTAACTGTGACGTCATCGAAATGGCAGCCAAAAGCTGCAAAATGGCAAAATTATATCCATTAATGTATTGATTTCACTCATTGTTGTGGATTTCTCAGGTGACAATGTTTGTTCAGAAGCAAATTTCTGGATAAAGTAATGAATTGTTATATATAACAGTGTTCAGGTGAATTGATTTGACAGCCATATTGGATTTCAAAATGGCCGCAAATTTAGTAATTTTGCTCATTATGTCAAATATGATCTATGAGAGAAAAAATAATCGTTAGAAATACTTCTGATCTTGTTTCGTCTAACCACTACATGTACAAGTACAACTTCATGCAGCTGATGTAGCCATGTGACACTCTCCGGCGTTGTGTTGGTGATTTCTATGGCCATCTCAAGGTGGTCCAATTAGGTCCATGTACGTACTTGAACAGGATGTGGTGTGAGGTCTGTTCAGGGGTACCGCAGACACAGGCCGCTGAGGGGCTCAAGCACTAACTGTGCATGCTGGCATATCATCGAGATGTCCAATTGCTGTGTGCAGGCTACTGAAGGTGACACAATCTCTAGGGCAAGTAATCACCTGGTGGAAGTTTAGTACTTGGCTTCCGAGGGGTGATGACCTGGATTGGTCTTTCAGTCTCTTGCCGGTTGTTATTCTATTGTTCAATGAGGTTGAAGTTGGAACACTCGGGGGAGACTGCATAACGGTTGAAGGGGCGACTAGAGCTGATGAGGCGTTTTCTGTCAAAGCAATCCAGCAGCCTTGATGCGCTCATGAATGCAGAATATGGCTGTTGTCTTGGGAGGCCTTCTCTAACTCTAACAGCACATGCATGCAATGTTTTCTGTAAAGTGCTATGGACAATGCCAGTTATAACAGTGGAAAAAGCTTCATGGATGTGGGCTGAAGCATCCAGTAATTAGCCTCATGGAGTCCTCAGGTGACATCCAGGTTGTTCCATGATGAAACATTTATGTGAGCTGTCTGTCTAGTTTGTCCCAGATTCTACCTCACCATGTATTATGTCACTCAGTGACCACGTGAGATTGTGCTGACCAAGCCTTCAATGCGTACTCTGACTTCACAGCCTTTGGACGTGTCACTCGGTGCCAGGCACCAATGCACATATTTCTTATTGAAATCATTATATCGCCCAACTATTTGCATCGGTGTGAACGTTGAGGGTGACTGATGATGCATCAGTTGTGATTCTGGATCCCCCGTAGCTGGGTGTGCTGTTTGCTTGGTCAGCACGGAAAGGACCTTCATTTCCCTAGAAAGTAACAAATTCCCTCCAGAAATGGGAAGGCGGTACAGTACAGTTGATTTGAAGGTGTTCATTACCATTAGAGCTCAGGAAGTGCAAGGTAAAGCGTTTTATCCTGTTTTTATGGTGAGAATTCAAGGGTCTTCGGCGATTGGGATATCGCCGCCCCCTTACTCACCTATAGGGGAGGTTCATGAGTAAGACTTTGTGTTTGTGTCCGTGGACACCAACTGAATTGCTGGTATATATAATACATGTAGCTGCAAATTATTTTGTTGGAATCTTTCATGGAAATCTTGCAAAGTCAAAGATTGTCGGAAATCAAGCCAAGGGGGCTGGCGGCCGCACAGTGTCGGCCTGGTGCGTAGGTTGCATTGGATATGAGGCCCTGCACGGGTGAAAGGTCCGGCACAATAATAATAATAATAACTAGAGGTTTGTCTGGCAACTGACAGAGCAAATGACTTTTTCGCCAATGACTTGTTTGACCGGAAGTAGAGGTCGCAGAGGTCAAGCAATGTGTGACAAATGAAAGACCTTGCCTAACATTGTGTACTTGGTGAAAGATTCATGATCATAGCTCCTTAATTAGGAGCTGCTTCCTGTTTGACTGGAAGTAGAGGTCACAGAGGTCAAGTAATGTGTCACAAAGAAAGACCTTGACTAACAGTGACTTTTGGTTAAAGAATCATGATCATAGCTCTTACCACTTTTAAATGAGGAGCTACTTCCTGTTTGACTGGAAGTAGAGGTCACAGAGGTCAAGTTATTTGTCACAATGAAAAACCTTCCCTAACAATGATTTTTGGTGAAAGAATCATGATCATAGCTCTTACCACTTTTAAATGAGGAGCTACTTCCTGTTTGACCGGAAGTAGAGGTCACAGAGGTCAAGTAACATGTCAAAAAGAAAGACCTTGCCTAACATTGACTTTTGGTAAAAGAATCAAGTTCATATCTCAAACCGTTGATTTTTTGTTGATTTTTGTTGATTTTGATTATTAAATTTAAATTGCTTGTAATTTGACACCTGATGACGTCATGATGACGTCATTGCTTTTAGGATCATCCTTGCATTAGAGTCCTTCATTGGTATAAGTTTGATGATGATCCGAACTTGCAAAAGCACTTAAGTCGTGCTTAGAAAAAACGTGTACAAATTCTCATAGACTTTTGGAGAAGAAGAAGAATAACTTTTTCGCACTCGAAAGTGCGAAAAAGTCAATAATATAAATTTATGATTTATGTTTATAATAGATGCGCCATTTGGACATTGTATTGTGTATGTGGCAGATCGCAGCGTATTATTAAAGGTTTTAGTGCACGCCCATGCCTCCCAGGTCAGGTGCATTCCACCACATAATGAGAGTGGCCATTGTGTTTAATAGCAAATTCAATGGACCAGTTCGCCAAGGATCGGAGCACATAAATTATGTAACGTTATGAAGGTCAGTCCTAATCTTTATTGACCTCTGGCGTACCAGAGGTAATGGATGGTATTTGTTAATAGCAAATTACATGAAATAAGATAGTGGAATCTGGCTCAGAAGATAAAGGAAACCCGCCTCCGGATTATCATGTGAAGTGATCATGAACGAATGAAGTAGATATTTTGGGCTCATTAGCAGGCATACATGGTGGCTTTCTGGCCACTCGTATTTAGAATGATTACAGGTGTATAAGGAGATGGTTCAGGGCTAGGGGGATCGATGACCAGGGAAGATAATAAGTTGCGCTTAGAAGCATATGGCATTATTCAAGCTCTATAAATGTAAATATTATTATTATAATTATTATAATTATTGTAGTGGTATGTATTATCGCTGGGTGGAATTTGCCCAGGGCAGAGAAAGTTTTGTCTTCCTCTAATATGTTGGTCTAACCTCAGGTTTGGCAGTGCTCATAGCCTTTAGATCTTTAGGACTTCCCGGATGTGGTGACATGCACTGAGTAAACCCTATAATTATCATGAGTAGGCCTAATCATAGAAGGGCGCTAATAAAAATTTGATCCGGCACATTTTCCGGGGCACATTTTCAGGGTTTTTGTACTCATATTAAAGGCACATACATGTACATGTATATGGGTCATTCCGTGTCAATTCAACGCGCTTTGGAACCCGACCGACTCGGATTTCAATGAAATTTGGTATGCTTATTGGCCTCCATGAGAAACCCCCAGAACCGAAATTTTATGTAATTTGGTCCATTACTTTTTGAGATAGGGGTTAACGAACTTTTGACTAATTAGCACAATCTGTCGCATTCAAACAGCCATATCTCCAGAAGTAAAGAACCTACAGAAATAAATTTTAGATCATTCTAAAGCTCTTATAATGGCCTTCATTTTGTAAAATAAAACCAAATTTTTGTATGTACGACGAAAAAATTACGTTAACATTTGACCTTTGACCTCGATTAAAAAAAATGCGTATTTTTCAAAATGCGTAATTTTTTTTTAATTTTAGCTTGACATGTAAGTAACATCTCCAGAAAAATTTGGAGTGGGCGCTCATATACTTTTGGAGTTATGATAATTTACACATCAGATTTCGAGGATAAAACCTGTAAATAAGCATTAACATGTGCACTGTACATATACATGTAGTTATGTGCATGTTATCCCTGTATAGTAATGCATATGTGCACAAATATGAGGTATTTTGGCCTATCTAGCCCTTGTCAAGTAAGCATACAGTGTAACTACAAAACTGTACAAAAGCCCATTCTTAATCTTTTAGACGTTTCTCTGTGCCCTATATCTTATGGGGGGGGGGGGTTTACTGGAAATGTCAGCCAGGCATGTTAACTAACCTAGTCAACTCCATTCCATCAGAATTTTTGTTGTTGCAGATTTCATTTCTTTTGCAGACATCAAGTAAACATGTACATGTATCTGGTTTCTGTAACAGTTTCCACAATTATTACTATATCCTGAGACTATCTGTGTAACCTGAAGGAATTTACAGCTTACAGTTTACCATTGTTAGCTGGAAGGAACAATCGCTAGTTTGCTTAAATACACGATTACACATTACGTAATGCACTCTCAGAATAGTAACAATTGTGGAAACTTTAGTATTACAGAGACTAGACACATAAAAGATGCCTGCAAAGGAAATGAAATTTGCAACAAAAACTGTGATGGAATGGAGATGACTAGGTTAGGCCCTGTTTGTTTAATGCACAATATCACGAATCCAGCGGATCCGGATCCCATTTTAGCGTACCCTGCATAGGACCTTGATCCCCAAATCTGGGATCCTGTGCGTTAATCAAACAGGCCCTTAGTTAACATGCTTGGCTGACAGGTACACAATGTGGCTTGCGTCATGCTCCTTTTGAGGAATTATGTGTGAGTCTTCCCCCGTGAGCGCCGAGGACGTCAAGGAGAGGCGGCTCTACAATGGCCCGATTGTAGAATGCACAAAACTTGCCGAGGCCAAAACAGAGGGGATGCATGGCGATGCTTATTTACAAGATCTTTACGGGGAAGCCTCCAACAAGTGGATGTGATGTGCTTCGCGGAAAAGCGACTGGGTTTGACAGCTTCGTCCTCCGAGGGGCATGGGGGCTCAAAGGAAAAAGGAAAAGCAGAACCAAAAGCCAAAATACAAAACAAAAAAGGAAAAGGAAAAGATAATGATGCTTTAAAGAGAAGGTAAGAAGTATTTGGCAGGTTTTAAATAAACGCATGGCAAATGATGGTTCAGGTTGCACCAATGAAAGGCCCTAATTGATGGTGCAAGTATACACCGTGTTCTTGGGTGCCGCTTGGTAACATCGCAAAGTTGATAGACTGGGTACGGATGAGGCGCAGTGTATAAAAAGATCTCGTTGGCCCAAAGATCAAGAACATTTTGTGGTCTCGAGTGGGCATGGTTTTATTTTTGTCGACACGGCGCTGCTTTTTGGTTTTAAGAACGGTGCCCACGGCTGTTCCACAATTGGGTTTTGCCTCCCCACATGGTTGAATCATACGGGTGTGCACTCGGAGGTTTGGATTAATGACAGGTTTATAGGCCAATGTAGAGCAGAAGGGGGGAAGATAGGCTCACAGTTGGCATATGAATAGTGATCATTTAATTATTGCTTTCAGTATGGTAGCGGGAGCATGCAAGATGGAGGAGCCTATCTGAAGGCGGCAAGGCACAACGCATTGTGTCATATATGCAGACACGACCAGGGCCCAATTTCATGGAATTCGTTACCGTTAGCAAAAATTCTTCGCTTACGGTAGCAGAATTTGTTTGGTTACGGTTAGCCTATTTCACGGAAGAGTTTCCTTTTTGGTAACGGTAAGCAAGGAATTTGTGCAGAATGTATACGACAGCGCATTAGCAGAAAATGATCACGGTTACCCTAGAAATTCTTCGCTAACCGAGAGTCTTGCTTACGGATTCCATGAAATAGATTTCACGCGTAGCAGTGCCCGTAAGCACAAAAATAGGCCGTAACGGATTCCATGAAATTGGGCCCAGGATGCTTTCCAGTCTCTCTAGGTGTGAGTACGAGGCGGATCATCCATCTGTTTTTGGGAATATGTTCTGCAACTGGATAAGAAGAAGATGCTGTCCTTCGCCCAAGTCCGGAAAGAAGTCATATCGGAAGCTAGACGGCCGCCCTGAAGCTTAGGCATCGTTTTGTGGGAAAGTGCCAAGTGCCTACGCCGCTGTCTGCTGCGGCGAGGGATGGGCCCTTTTTTTGAGCTTTGTAGTTGGCTTTTTGGGACTCATCCCGGGGAAATTGGAGCGGCATTTAGAGCTGCGCTTGAGCTCAGGCGCGTCGGGTTTCAAATGGGACGGTGCGAAGTTGATGGAGCGCCGCACACGTAATATCTCCTTCGGTGGCCTACTGGCCGGCGGAGATACAGACATTGGCAGGCATCTGGGACGCTTGCTTTGTATTCCGTTTGCTATCGGTAGTAGATCATTTATGGGACCACAAGGTGGATGTGCACGTGGACTCTGAGGCTTTGTTTAAGGGCAAGGTCTGTCGCCTTAGCCAGACTGCTAAAGTTCATATTTTCCTTGACGTCAGGGGAGAATTTCTCTTTGTAGCGCCAACTCGGCTGATGGGCCTTCCAGGCAGTTGTTCTCCGCAGATTTATAGTCCGCTAAAGTCCCCTCTCTTTGGGTGTTTGTCCAGAGAGAGTTTGGTGGTCGAACAGGCTTCACGTGGGATCTGATGGTGGCCGGTGCTAAGGCCGTTTATACAGCGTTTCCTACACGTATAGCAGAGCCATTTGCAATGCCGAGCGCTCGAAAGCCCTTTGCGCCGTGGATACATATATACACCGAATGCATGGCAAGGGCATTCCCTTTGAGCTTTGGGCCGTCAAGTGATTCTTCCCTGGTGAGACCGTAAGTGCAGGGAGGGTAGGGAAGAAAGGAGATTCTCAGTGCTGCTAGGTTTCAGACCCCATGCTTAGGGGTATGGCTTCCTTCGCCTGGCCACCGCAGTTCAAAGTCCATTTCGAGGTGAAGGAAGTGCTAGTTTGAAGGAAGCTTGTGGGACCTAGGTGTCTGCCTGCAGGGTGAGGAGGCCAGATGCTGTGGCTCTTCATACAGGAATCAACGATTTCGGTTTTCAGGATATATAGTGTCCGGCAGGCCGCGCGGAGAGCTACCACGATGTAGGCTGCCATATCATGTCGATTCCCCTCTTTCAACATCGACGTTTCAAGGACCAAGTGGGCCAGACTGTCAGGGCGGTATGGGACATCACCATCGAATGCAAGACGCTTCTGAGGGCGTTTGGTGGCGGGCGCCCAATGGTACAGTAGTCACCTGCAACTACCAATATTATGCTGAAGGCAAAGCCCCGGATGACATCGTCAATAGGCCAGGGCTCAAGAGGGAAGATCCAAATCCACGATGTTTGTATATGTCCGGAGCGGCTCAGTGGGAGAGACAAGGCATGAAATTTTGCAAGAGTCAATTATAATTGGCAGCATACACTGTGGACTCAGCTAGGGGACACGATAATTGTCTTCATTGCAGTTTGGTATTAAAGGCGGTCGCGGCATCCAAACGCCAGGGAGGTACAGTGTAAACCCGTGCATCGAACCGGGTCAGTTAAAGTGGCTAAATTGGAGCAGGCCGAGGTGTGCTTCTCCCCAGGCCATGCAATGAACATTTTCTCTGACGGGCGTGATGGTTGGTCGGTGAGATATGGGTGGGCATCGTAACTTTGGCTACGGATCCAAGCGATTTTGTATGGATTATACAGGAATCTTTTCTAGGTCTGTGGTGTGCAGGGGTCCGCGCGGCAAACTGGAATCGTAAAGGGCGGTGTCAGAGGCATTTCTTTCAAACAAACAAATGGCAGGCATTTAGGGGGGGGGGGACTTCCCCTCTAAGGTCTAGACAATGAGGCAATGCCAACCGGTTCGCGGATATGGCCCACAAGGATTGATGCAGTTACCCAGGAACTTCAAATGGCCGTACCGCCCATCGCACCAGGCCGCAGGTGGTTAGTGGATAGACAATAAGAAGCGGGAGGCAACCTTGTCGACCGACTTGGAACGGCATTTTCCATTTCTTTGGACCGGAGCGGCCGAGCCCCGTGAGGACTTGGAGGCGAGGCCTGAGAGGTTCCCACCTTGGGGGTTCTAGGAGCTGAGCAGGGAGTCTTAAGCCACTGTAGGCGGACAGCATGCTAAATCTTCAAGCGCTTTGTTGAGTTTCAACGGACAATGAGGAAATGTGGCACAGATGTAGTGCCCCGCGATAAAGTTGTAATTAAAATGGAAGTGGATGGCCTTCGACGGCGGGCTTTGCTGCTGCCGTTTTCTGCCGTCCTCGAGCTGTGGCTTTAAAGCCACTAGATCGGATTCGCAGCTGTCCAGACAAGCCTACAGAATACCGGGAACTAGGTCTAAAGCCCCATGGCCAGAAATAAACTGACAGCGGAGAAATAACAACAGGTCGTCACAGCTTATAGAAGAGAGGGCGGATAAGGAATGGGAGTGAGAGATGGGGTGGTTTGGAAGGGGGGGGGGTTGCTTTGAGGAGACGCGCAGTAGGGTTGGGCGGTTTCCAATTTTGCCTAGCCAGTATACCGGCTCCAAAAAAACCCCGCGGTATTCGGTATTACCGGCAACTTCTAAAAGCACAAATTACGTCATCTTATCTTGTGATCGGACACCCACAGGAATGTTAAAGGGATGGTACAGAATTGGTAAGACAAAATACACTTCATGATCACAGATTCACATAAAAACTGACACAGTATAATGGAGATGATAGGAGAAAACATCCCATGAAATGTTTTCGTCTGAAACCGCCATATTCATTGAGAAATAAATGAAACTATTTTCCGATTGGAATAAATCGCTTCGAAGCGTTTTATTCATTCGTTGAAATGTGTACAGTTCTCTGTACACGGGTTTTCACTATTTTCTCGTGACCCAGATGGGGGGGGGGGGTTGACACCCCCCTTCCACACCTCCCTGCGCCCTCACAGTGCCTGGCTAAAAAAAATCACTCCGGGTAAACCCCCCCCCCCCTTAGCAAAAAGCTAGATCCGCCCCTGGCAAACTTCCCAGTGGCAAGTTCAGCTGTCACAAAATGCAGTGACCACCAATCACATTGATAGTGAGAGCCAGCCAAGCATTATTATTGGACGAAGCTTTTATATGAAAGGGTCACCAACCTTGTATAAATAAATTCACGATCTTTTCCCACACACCCTATTACAGTCTGCAACTCATGAACTGTCTCCAGCTGTGTCTACACATCTTCTATACATAATTGACAGGTCTTTTGTTAAGCTGGGTTCAGATTTCTGGGTCAAGAAACCAAAAACCACAAACTTTCTTTTGTCGGCAAACACAAAGGGATCTCTAAGATCTTATCTCCATTGAGGAAAATAACAAGTGGGGCTCTTCAAATCTTACAATACCGCGTTTTTTTCTAAACCGACTTTGCCGGTATTTCGGAATTAAAAAAAAGCTTCGGTTCCGTTTCGGTTTTTGTTTTAAAGGTAGTATCATACTTTGGTAAGAGACTAGAACAGACTCTGTTCAATATTATTTTATATCCCCCCCCCCCCACGACCTGTCCACATTGCAGGCCCGTTGCACGTACGTACATGTACGTACACGCAGTCCCCTGTATAGTGTATGTAGTGCGCGTCGCGAAACCGCAGCCGTTCAAAAATATCGAACAGAGAAATATCGAAAGCTCGAGTTAATGAGCTGTGAGTGGGTGGAGCTTGTGTGTGACGTCTCCACGGTACGTAATGAATATTAACAAGTGTCTGTTACTATTATGACATAATACACTGTACATGTAAACACGGTATATAATACAGTATATTGAAGAAAATATTGTGGGTAGCCGTGTCAGTCTATCGAAATAGAAAAGAAAATTAGGGTAGCATCTAAAGACTAACTAGTCTTTAGTTTGAGACTCTCTGAGGGATTGTAGATTTGGAACATGGCGTACCTTTGCCATTTTGCTCATGAAGAGCAAAACACGACCCTTGAGCTGTATCGCATGTATGTGTGTGTCTCTCATGCTATGCTACATACGTCCCGTGCACGCTGCCCGCGGACGAATGCATGCACCGTGCACAACTGTCGATCAACAACGAAATGTCACTCCAGAAACTAAGCAAGTCTGGCTATTTTGGTGCAACAAATTCACCTAAAATGTGTCTTCACAGAAGCTACATGTATACAATTTTACGGTGATCTCGACGTGAAAAATTGCTGTCTGAGATCCCATCTTCATCGCAAAATTGTAATATTCTGGGCAATAACATACAATAACATGAGTGTTAAAATGTAAACCATGTACTGCGCGGGCACACAAAGACTCATTAACATAATGGCATTTCTAGTGCATGAATATATTACAGCCATTTCGAAATTGTAATGTTGCTTTTGCATTATAATCATCAAAGTAACGTAATGTACAATTTTGCATTATTCACTTTACTTCACCAAAATGTGATGCCATTGCTTGCATGCAGCAGACGAGATCGACCACTTTATATTGTAATTTACTTGTCAAGTTCATCATCATCTGAGGCTTGTTCTTAAGTCCATGTTTTCACAAACATCCCATACGGGACAAACCAATATCAACTTTTTAAGCATGAGCTACATGTAGTTGTCATAACTCCTACCATGTTTTTCAAATGCTGAAATATATAATTTCTTTGAATGCACAGCCGTTTCCCTCCCGTGTCTACGGCGAGGTCTTTCATCTCTGCTCACTCAACCACGGAGCTTTGAGTCAACTGCTTCTCCTGTACTTCCCCTCTCCTTTCCACCGGGGCTGCCGATGCAAATTACAGGGGTGTTATACCCCTTGAAAGCCCCTTTCTTCCATAATCATAATCACAAACAGACAAAGCCTGGCAGAATTCCCATTATACTTGACTAATCGTAGAGTTTATAATCGCCTTATAGGATTACTGCACTGGGCTCTTCACCGTTACCAGTCACAGATGACGCCCACTTTGTAGGAAAAACGTCATGCATTCCGCTGTTGATGAGATATATCACGCATCGGACGAAATGACAAAAATTGTCCGTGACGGCGAAATCCGGAGTAAAAAATAACTAGAACAGCGAAGCTGTCATGGCTCGCTGCGGCCTTACGTGCAGTTACAAACATGATAGCAAATAAAAAAGTATATATAACAGCAGAATGAAGCACAATAATTCCTATCTAAATGTAGAAACCTCAGTAGTGCAACAATGTTTGAAATTCCAAGCCCTGTATGCACAATGTACGATTTGATGATTAACATGTTACAACATGTACACCCATGCCCCTAATACAGCCCTAAACTTAACAGGCCAAATCATCAACATTTTCATTGATGATAATAACAACATTATTTTTGACAGTTGACCCACACACACATCCATCACAAAAAAAAATTCAACATTTTGAAACAATATGTATGACATTAAAAGAAATTGGGCTTCAAGCACATACTAAAAAACTTTAACATTTCACGCGGACGGCCGGACAGACGGATGGTACAACGGTGGGCCCGATGGACAGACGGACGGAAATCGGTATTACATAAGACTCGCACTGCTTCGCAGCAGCTCGCCAAAAATACTGCCACTAATGATCATTGGAAGAGTCAACTAAATTGGTCCTTGGGAAAACAGTGTAAATTTCGGATAACAAAAAATTTGCTTAAAGGTAGTATCATACTTTGGTAAGAAACCAAAACAGAAATCTTCAAGGATTTTAATATGTACATGTATATCTTACAGGGTATGAAGATGTTTATGGTAGAAACATACCGTTAAAATGTTTCTGTCTGAAATGTTGTATTTATCAAGAAAAGAGTAAAACCAGTGACCAAAATCATTTTTGATCTTTTAAAGATAAAAAATAAAAGAGAAAAGACTTGAGAAATACTGTGGCCGTTTTTCACTGTTTTTTCAAAAAGTGGGCACCATATGGGACTGGGAATTTCACAGATGACTAAGACTTTATCTGTCTTGATATTTTTGCCTATGGATCTGTATTTCTTTGACAAAAATCAAAGTATGACACTACATTTAAAAGCACAGTGAAAATAATATCGCTGGTGAGTCCGTCGTGAAGTGGTTAAGATAACCATCCTAAATAAATATTGGCATATTAAGTAAAAGTCACTATAATGAATATCATGGATCAAAATCTCACTCTGAGAGGTAAATTGTTCGAAATATGAGCGATTTGAGCACGATTATATTGCCTGATAGTTAGACCTCTTGCGCAAGTTGGATTTTTATCGATTTTTGATATTTTGTTTGCCTGACCCATAGAGCTACACATGTATATCAAAATTACTAGAGCGCTAGCTCCGCATTCTCCGCGCGTATTCGAAGAGTGTATTCTATATGCAACGCCCAAGTATGCACGAACGGTACCGGTAGCGCGTCTTGATGACGCTTGCAATCATTGCGTGACTGAAGTGCAGAGCGTGTGTGCGCAGGGTGATAAATGAAACGCGCATTTACCAAAGGTGCGTCGGATTTTGGGCGTATTTGGCTTCGATAATGCACCTGTATAGAACACAACGCAGGTATGCAAATGAACGTACAAAAAACGTACAAAATTGTGGGCTTTCCATAGGTTTGTGCACAAACGTGGATGCGCCCAGCAGGCATCACTTTTTACACGGAGCTAGCGCTCTAGTAATTTTAATATAGCTCTATGGCTTGACCGCATACTACAACAAAATACCAAAAAACCTTCTATTGCAATTTTGGGGGGGTTAGTGTACATTTTGTCATAGATTGATCCTACTATCAGACTCTCTGTCAATAGGGTTCCGCGCTCGTTACGTCACATTCAGAAGTTCGGACAAACAAGTCACACATTGTCCCATCAACTTACACTTAAACATTTTGATATGTCTGGTCTGAACATCTGGGTAACTATAGCTGTCAATATACATGTAAAGGGCGTATTCTATAAATAACTCGAGTGCGGAGACCTATTGAGAATACTGTCAAAAATAAAACATTTAAATAAAACATCAAGAAAATGTGTAGGGGTGCATGAATCAGACCATTCAGGTGAATCTGCGTGTATTATCAGATTGTGTATACACTACGCCACAGCAATTTTGGGGTGTATACCCCAACATGCCCAATCAGCAAACATTATAAGGGCTAGTTTCACCACAATGTGTCCATTCAGGGGAACAATAAAGGTTTATTGTAGGTTCATTTTCTTTAACATTCTGTTTAAAATGGGTATCGTTTTTTGAGGACACAATATAGATTGTGTGTTTCTACCGCAGCCAAAGGTTTGCCTTAAATTGTCCCAAGTGAAATAAAATAAAGTATTATTGAATAGCGCTTCGCACTAATGACCTCACAAAATCCCTGGATGTCAGACAAACATTGTCTCACACACGTAGTGTACATGCACGTGTGCACACACACCCGTTTGCATGGTTGCAATGTTCGTCTGAGACCCGGTGCTATTTTTAGCGCAAGTGCGGAGCGCTATTGAATAGAGCTCCGCACTTGTGACATCACATTCAGATGTTCAGACAAACAAGTCTTACATCACCCAATTAACTTACGAGTAAATGTAGTGAAATTTGTCCTTACATCCGGGTAACTATAGCTGTCCATATAAAGGGCGTATTCTATAAATAGCTTGAGAGCAGAACCCTTTTTGGGCACGGGGAGACACATAAACTATACATACCTCAATGGACTCTTGATATGTGTCCGTTACTGTGACTATCAGACAGGCTAGTAGTACATGTAGGGTGTGATGGAGTATCCATCCTGGAGAAGGCATTCTCACTGAGTGCTGTATAGTATTGCACACAGATAGAATGCAAACACCTCTCTAGTCCCATATGCTAGGTGCTAAAGGTTGCATACCATCGTTGGGTCAAAGACTACGCTTGCTCTTTATGAGGGGGCTGTTCTTTTCCCCTTTTTAAGAATCCTTTTGTGTGTGACTGTGTGTTATTCTGATAGAAAAAGAAGAAGAAAGAAACACATATAATAATTAGTTTCACAAAGTAAAAGATTGTATTTATGACAATCAAACTTGTAAACTAGAGATTGTGTCTGTTGAAAACAGAACACATGGCTTTTCCGCATATGATACATAAAACATTTCACAAATTAATACACATCAATTATTTTGTTTGATTAAGACATGTGGTTTAAAGGTATCCATATTTCAATGTAGAAAAATAATGTTTAACCCATTTAATTGTTGCAGGGTTTATGGAACACATTGCTTGTCAATTAGAATTGTGTCACAAACAATAACCTTGCCTAACATTCACTTTTGGTGAAAGAATCATGATCAAAGTTCTTACCACTTTTAAATGAGAAGCTACTTCCTGTTTGACCGGAAGTAGAGGTCACAGAGGTCAATAAATAATGTGTCACAATGAAAGACCTTGCCTAACATTGTCTTTTGGTGAAAGAATCATGATCATAGCTCTTACCACTTTTAAATGAGAAGCTACTTCCTATTTGACCGGAAGTAGAGGTCACAGAGGTCAAGTAATGTGTCACAAAGAAAGACCCTGCCTAACAATCACTTTTTGGTGAAAGAATCATGATCATAGCTCTTACCACTTTTAAATGAGGAGCTACTTCCTGTTTGACCGGAAGTAGAGGTCACAGAGGTCAAGCAATGTGTCACAAAGAAAGACCCTGCCTAACAATCACTATTGGTGAAAGAATGAACTTAATATCTCAAACCGTAGATTTTTTGTTGAATTGTGAAGATTTTGATTATTAAATTTGAATTGCTTGTCACATGACACCTGATGACGTCACAATGACGAAAAGTTTCAGGAGACAACTACCCTATAGGGACTTCCTTCAGACCAAGTTTGGTTAAAATCGGCAATTTAAAAGTAGCCAAAGTGCCATCCAGAAAAAGTCTATGGTAACTCAAACGACAAGAAGAAGAAGAAGAAGAAGAAGAAGAAGAAGAAAAAAAAAAATCAGAACAAAAACAATACCTTTTCCGATTGAAATCGAAAAAGCAATAATTTTGCCAATTGTATAAACGACGACTGTATCATTGAATAAGCTGTATTATTAATTTATTTATCAAGGAGATAGAATTATGCAAACAATTTATTGCCCTTCAAGGACGTAGATAAGTACTTCACTATTAAAGTGCCTTTTGAGTGCACATGCAAAAATCACGGTCAGGTGTGTCATGGCTTTGAGGGAGGATAGGGTGCCAAATGTTGCTCAGAAAGAGACCAATGTCCTGTGAGACAGTATCATGCTTGTGTATCTCTATGGCTTCTCTGATGCGTCAAGTGTGCCAATTAGATTCTTTCACTATGAGGGAAACATGTTGCCATTTAATTACATGGTCTAAAAAAAATTGGTCTTGTTGAAGTCGTGTCTTGGCGATAAGACATGCTTCTTCAGATGGAACATTGGTGAATAATGATTTGACATCAAAACTCACGAGTCTGTCATTGGGTTCCATTTTAGTTCATTTATTATTTATATGAAATCGGCCGAATTAGGAACGCTGCGTGGTGTGTTGCCAACCAGTGGGTTGAGTATCCTTGTATTGCGAGGTTGTAGTTCGGGGAACCTCGGGAGGATACAATCGGTCGGAGTGGGATTCCTTCCTTGTGGTTCTTTGGTTGGCCAAAGAATCGTGGGCATGTGGAACTTGATGGGCGGAGGCTCCTGTATGTGTTATAAGGGATTCCTGAGTTTCTGTTCAGTGATAGGAGTTTCGCTGCCTATTCCCAAACATCCTCCAAACCAATGAACTTGAAATTGACATATGTGCTCATACTGATCGCATTCTCTGTCTTATAATAAAATATGGTCCGCAAAAATATGTTTTAAATGTAATATCATACTTTGATTTTTGTCAAAGAAATATAGATAGGCAAAAATATTAAGGAAGATACAGTAACAGTCACGGAACAGTGAAAAACGGCAACAGTATTTCTTTAGTCTTTTCTCTTTTATTTTTGATCTTTAAAAGATCATTTTCGATAATTTGCTTTAAGATATTCTTTGTTAATTTTGTTAATATGTAAAATAAGTCTTTTCTCTTTTATTTTTGATCTTTAAAAGATCATTTTCGATAATTTGCTTTAAGATATTCTTTGTTAATTTTGTAAATAAGTAAAATTGCGTTGGTAAGTGGGCGAAGTCACGCATGGGCGAAGTGGTAAGTGGGCGAAGTGACGCGTGGGCAAACTGGTTGTGGGCGAAGTGGTTGTGGGCGAAGTGGTAAGTGGGCGAAGTGACCGACATCCGTTCTATCAAGGCATAATGGCCAGAGGCCTTGACGACGGTGATCCCTCCAAAGCCTTCCCAGTGAGGAACGGAGTCAACCAGGTTGTGTCCTGGCCCCAACATTGTTCAGCATGATGCTCTTGGCAATGCTGTCTGACGCCTTTAGAGACTGTGAGCCCGGCATTGACATCAAGTACAAGTCGGATGGAAAACTGTTCAACCCCAGGACAGCGGCGTAGCTAGGATTTTTTCAGCAGGGGGGCACTGGGGGGGGGGGGGGGGGGGGGGCTTGGAATTTTGTGGGGGGGCACCCGGAAATTTTTTCAAAACTGGAGATTTGCAAAATATGAGAAATGCAGGGGGGCAGATCCAGCGGGTGTGGGGCAACCTTTTCTTCAATCAAAAAAAAAAAAAAAAAAGGAAACAGAAAAAAAAAAATAATAAATAAAAGGGAAACAGAAAGACTCAAAAAGAGCTGAAAAACAGGGGAAGACAAAATTAGCTAGCTTTGATCGCCCCGAAACGCATCCATCGCTATTGAATTGGGCATTTTATTTCCACGCTCCCTGGAAAATCATGGATAAGCGCTCCCTGGAAAATCATGGATAAGCGCGAAGGCCTTGCGGCCGGGGTCCAGGGCCTGCTAAAAGGCCCTGGAAGCTCAGGGGTTCTAGATATTCTCTGGTGCAATCTGAGCCTTATTTTGGAAACAATTGTTCCGATAAATTTATTCATATTATTACTTCATTATTTCTTTTTAATCAAACACTCTTGAGCGGGAGAAATTCATTCTGGGGACCAGATTAACTATAGCCAAACCAGACAAAATGGCAGATGGGCTGTTTTGAAGTTCGCAACCGTAAGCGCGTACGAAAATTGCATTTTTACACTGAAATGTTGCACAGATTTCTTCACTGCAGAGTAAGAAGGACTCAGGAACATTTGCTGAAAATAAAAAATATCATTTTGGAACAGTAGAAGCTGTTAAGTTGTTTTTATTTCCTTTATAGCTATCATATCCTGCAGATAACGCTTTTTTTTTTTCTATACCCACGATTTTTTGTGGGGGGGCACCTGGGGGGGGAGGGGGTACACAGAATTTGTGGGGGGGCACGTGCCCCCCCAGGCCAGTTCCATGAGAATTATTGTGGGCAGGGCTAATACAGTGGTGGTTGAATACTGGCCAACAGAGGGCGCTGCTGGGTCAGTTTTCAACCACCACATGCCAAGTGTGTATTATCCCGGCACATTTGCCGTTGAAACACGATAAATGTTTTATTAATAATGGTTTGAGGGGCTTATTATGTAATTAGGGTGTTTCATTCTTAATTTCTATAAATAATGATTATTGTAGAAGAGTGTCTTGAGCGGGGGCTCAATGACTGTATTGGAGGGGAACTTGATAAAACAGTGAGTGAAACAAACAAGAACTGAGTGAATCTTTGGGTTTAATTAGAACGTCCAAAAAGGTTGCAAATATGGTACATAATATAAGGAAATATAATTGGGGCTACCACCCACTTTACACAACCACAACCACAAGAAAAACACCTGTAGAAAAATAGCATATGAAATTAATACGGAGAGAAGTTGGTATCAACTTAAGTCAAATATACAGTAATGTGACTGTGGCTGGGCCGAAGCTCAGCCTCTGTTCCACTTGAAGTGAGTAGATAGGAAACAATGCAGTGTCGACCAATTTCAAAGTGGTGGAACACTGATAGATTTACAAAATTTTCAATTACAATTTCACAATTTAAGAATGTCACAACGGGCATACAAAAATCATTATTGCTGACTTCTATGCCGTACCTTAATGAAAGGTGTTTTTACAATGCCGCCAAGGGTTCAAGGTCTCACGCAACATACAGCTTGAGAAGTACACACGTATATAGAAGTGACTGTAGATAACAGAAATTAATAAAATTACAACTACATGTACGGTAACTAAAAGATAAGTTGCAAGTAACAGTTGATGCAAAAAATGAGTTTGTAGTTTTAATTCTGCAATGGCCTTGCCCAATTCATTCTGCGGATAATATTCCCCGCATGCACGAAGTAACAACAATTCTTGTGTAATGCGTATATAAAATTAGAGAAAAATCCAGAAAAATTTGGAGTGGGTGCTCATATACTTTTGGAGATAATTTAAACATCGGATTTCGAGGATAAAAGCTGTAAATATGCATTAACATATGCACTGTACATGTACATATACTTATGTACAGGTAATCCATGTAAAGTAATGCATAGTGTGCACAAATATGAGGTATTTTGGCCTTCTCTAGCCATTTTCAAGGAAGCACAACTACAAAACTGTACAAAAGCCCATCCTTAATCTTTTAGATGTTGCTGCATTTTAAACACTAGGCCCTATATCTTCCGAGAGGGGGGGGGGGGCGCTAGTGTACCTGTCAGCCAGGCATGTTACATGTGGGGCCTGTTTGTTTCACGCACATGATCCCAGATTTTGGGATCCAGGTGACCTAAGCAGGGTACACTAAAATGTGATCCGGATCCGCTGGATTTGTGATCTTGTGCATTAAACAAACAGGGTCTAACCTAGTTATCTCCATTCAATCAGAGTTTTTGTTGCAAATTTCATTTCCTTTGCAGACATCTTGTATGTGTCTAGTCTCTGTCATAGTGCTATTTAAATCCTCACTTAAAACGTACCTTTTTAAAGTTTGAATGTTTTTAATCAGAATACTTGAACATGTACTGCTCTGTTGGCGTTTTATCGTTAGCCCTTTTTAGGCCGGTTCTTATCTTTGTTGGTGATGGATTTTAAATGAATAATGTCAAATGATTATTATAATAGGTTTTTATTGTGTGTATTGATTAATGTTAAGTTTTGTTTTATTTTGTAAAGCGCATTGAGGAATCTTTGATTCATATTGCGCTATATAAATGCGGTTTATTATTTATTATTATTATACTAAAGTTTCCACAATAGCGTTCCGCACTAATGACGTCACACCATGCGTGCACGTGCACACATACCCCAACTCACCACACGTTTGCATATGGCCGGTTGCAATGTTTGTCTGAGGTTCGATGCTATTTTTAGCGCAAGTGCGCAGTGCTATTGTTACTATTCTGAGAGTGTATCACGTAATGTGTAATCATGTATTTAAGCAAACTAGCAATTGCTCCTTCCAGCTAACAATGGTAAACTGTAAGCTGTAAATTCCTTCAGGTTAAATACAGATACTCTCAGGATATAGTAATAATTGTGGAAACTGTTACAGAAACCAGATACATGTTTACTTGATGTCTGCAAAAGAAATGAAATCTGCAACAAAACAAGTCTGATGGAATGGAGATGACTAGGTTAGTTACATGTAACATGCCTGGCTGACAGGTCCAGTAACCCCAAAAATCTCAAAAAGTAATGGACCAAATTACATACAATTTCGGTTCTATGGGTTTCTCAGGGAGTCCAACTAGCATACCAAATTTCATTGAAATCCGTGTTGGTCGAGTTCCAAAGTTTGTTGAATTGACACGGAATGACCCTAAAGAATATTCACTGGTCAGGAATTTCAAAGGTACAAAGCCATGGGTCTATAAATGCACACGTACTAAGTAATCAACTGACTTAATGTAATCATAACAAAATCCGGAGTATTAGACTACATACATACATGTATGTACATGCTTTCAAGTTCATAAGCAACTGAAAGAACAGGTATAACAAAAACACAAACAAATCAAGTTTGCAGCTTTTTGTAAAACTATCTGACAGGTGGACATCCTTGCATTATGTGTTCTCCTACAAAAGAGTTTATAAATTCAGCTTACAGAAAGTTATTTATTTTCATTTTTTTTGGGGGAAATGTTGGTTATAAATCAGACTTCAAGAGGGTGTAACATTATTTTAAAATGCCTCTAAAGCACTTTGTATAAAAATTAAAATGATTGAATTGAAAAAAATTGTAAAAAAAGAAGAGAAAATAGAGAAAAAGTAATATTGTTGCTCAAAGTTGATTTCAATCAGCGATTTAACTCGCCGATTGAAATCAACATGATTTAAATCAAACAACCCTGTTGTAATTTACACATTTTTTTCTTTGGTAATTTTATGTAGGCTTATAAATAATAATAGGCAAGCAAGTATAAAATTTCAGGTTTAATCAATCAAATGCTTAAAGTTAGGAGGGCATGACGCGTTTCAATCCTAGCAGGATCTTTTTCAAAGGCTAGAAAGATCCTGCTAGGATCGAAACGTGTCAAGCCCTTCCCGGTGGAAAATACATAGTTTTTTTCTCTGGGACCTGCATTATTTTTCTCTACCAAACTATTATTTGCCCCGCTGAAAATATGTTTTTCAGGGACTTGGCACGGACCATTTTCTCTGCGACCTGCATTATTTTTCTCTTCCAAACTATTATTTCCCCGGCTGAAAATACGTTGTGTTTTTTTCATGAACTTGGCCGACCATTTTCTCTGGGACCTGCATTATTTTTTCTCTACCAAACTATTATTTCCCTGGCTGAATACAGGATACAGTTTCGGCCAGCGGAAAATTTCATTGATGAACCGCGACCACCGCGTTCGCTAGTGCATAATTCATAAGTATCAACATTACAATAGCACTCATCTTGAGGCTCTGCCTCATTAACTTGTCTCCGCATGGGTGATTTTTTGTGCAAAGGGCCGCGTTCCCCGCGGTCCTTGGCAACAAGCCTAAAATAAACCATGGTGGCCGCGTGCGGTCAGACCGGGGCGACCTTTTGGATAAGCTCCCTTAAGCATTTGATATATTTCAGGTCATTTTGGCCAATGAGCAGTTTGCAGCAGTTTATTACTTGTATTGTTTAATTAATCATTTTAATATAAACATAATTTGTTATGCAATGTTAATAAACACAATTGTTAAAGTTGGTCGGATTCTCCTGACGGCCCGGTCGAAAACTGCCACATACCGGTCGAATTCTCCCACACAGTGACCACTTTTTCAAAAGGTCAGTAGTCATAGCCTGCAGTTATCGGTTTTCGCTCGGATAACGAGAAAGTTTCTCAAAAATGGAAACGAAATGGAATATCAGAAAATCACTCCTCAATCCTTTCAACTGGACACTTCCAGATTATTATCTGTAAAAATCCTCGAAGTTCAAGTCTTTTCTTTGAAAATATTGTCCGTCATTTACAGCGACACCGATTCCGCCATGTATCAGGTAAACGCGACGTCGTGTGTTTTCACCCCCTTGGCTGAGCGGCAAAGTTCATTGACATCTTATGTTCTTGCATTAAAAAATAAATAAATAAAATTTAATATAATTTTTTATCTTGATGCAAAATATTATCATAGCATTTTTTATAATATTTGGAATCATTATGGGAGGCCTGAACATGGATACATCAGCTTATCAAAGTAAGGAGAAAAACAGAACACTGTCACTCCGATTTGAGAAAGTCTTTTGTCTCATTGGTACGCCATAAAAACATATATTGCAACAGGGTCACATGACCTGCCGTCTGATATCGGAAGAATGAAAGTTGCTTGAGCAGACGACAGTTTAGTTGGGAATATTGGAAAGAATTCCACTGACGGCCATCACTTGTGCACAAACCTATGGGACCGACAGAGGGCGTTTTGATAAAAAGTGGAGTCCCCAGATCCGAGTACAGAGTACTCCGAGTACTTCAGGGTCCGAGTACTGGACTGAGTCTGAGTACATTGCTGCCGAGTCCAAGTCCTAAGTATCGAGTCCGAGTACATTCAAGACCGAGTACAGGGCCGAGTCCGAGTACCAAAGTTCGAGTCCCTGGCCGAGTACATGCACAGTACCAACGAATGCAGTTCATGACAGTCGTGTTTAATAAATCTCTTCATTACACAACAAAGTCAGCAGGTAAATTTAAAAGAAACAAAAACAACTACTCTTTATTCTCTCTGGACTTAACAAAAGACACAAAATACCTTGTATGAACACCGAACAGTGCTTTTTTTTTATCAAACTTACAGGGTATAAAGATGGTGATGGTACAAATATACATGGGGAAACCTTTTCTGCCTAAAATGTTGCATTTAAAAATGAATCACAAGTCAACAACACTTTGGATCTCAGGGTGAGATCAAAACCTCTAGGGGCCTATATGAACAAATTTGAACATTATATACAGTGAGCGTTTTTCACCGTTTTCTAAAAAGAAAAGTGGGCACTGTAAGGGACTAGATATTTGCTGTATCGTTCTTGATATTTTTGCCCATGAATCTGCATTCTTTGACAAATAACCTTGAAAAGTACTATCGTACTTTGGTAGGAAACCAAAACACATATAATTTACAGGGTACAATGTATAAAGAAAGACCTGGAACAAACATGCATGTATGTATTATACCCGTGAGATGACGAGAACCTTCGAATATGTAACTGTCACATTAAATGTCATGCAATACGCATGACACGTGCGTGACACAAAGTGTACTGAGATACCGATTGAGAATGTACCACTAACTCCACTACATGTATCTCCGCACTCCTTGCACGTGCACGCATGCACACCATACCCAGTCAAGGAAAGCCTTCTACACGTTATAATTAAATGGATATCGTGCTACCGCGCTTACGATATGTTCGAGGATGAGCAATGTCATCGACGAAAAGGTGAATTTATTCGTTTTTTTTCGGAAACTGTCGAGTACTGGGATCGAGTACCGAGTACTTAACGTCGAGTACGTCCAAAATTCAAGTTCATCGGGTCGAGTACGGGCCAAGTAGGCCTACATTTTTTTTTCAAGTACGCGGAAAATGGCGAAAATTCCACTTTCCCAAAAATATTTGTCAAAATACCACATTTTTTTTCTCGATGAAAAATACAAATAAAGACATTAACAAGTTTTTACTCACATAGCAGTGTTCTCCAACTTTGAAAATTAAAGAGTGGTGCTGAGCACGTAGCGCGAAGCACTAACGGCGTGGGGTTCGGGGCCCTCTTAAGCGTGGCGGTTCTACACGTTGGAGAACACTGCATAGGTCTACATCTTTTACACACTTTTGTTGGCAAGAATTCCACTGACGACCATGACGGAAACAAAGTTATATCCTCTAAAAGTTAACTTACTGGATACAAGTTAGGACCAACTTCAATCTCAGGAGTGGAAAGCTGGGTAGCACATCTGGAGAGTTTTACGGGGTAGGCCTATTTTGGACTCACACTTCGGATCAGTAGCGCACAACGGGGGCAGCCATTTTCTATCTGTGAACTTATGTGTGGTGCGCATGACAGAGGGCAAAGGGCACTGGAGCTGTTGAATATTGATGTTCAGGAGGGACCATTGTTTGGCAGGGGCGGGGTCGGGTGGGGGTGTTTAGTGTGAGGTAATAAATGGTAGGAAAACTGGGGGAGGGTTTAGATGTGGGAAATTCGAAATAGCATTAATTTAGAGACATTTTTGGAAGGTCTGAATTGAATTGCAGTACGCAGCTTAGATTTAACCATGCATATTGGGACTCCCCCGCCAATTTTACTTGACCTTAACTTCAAATGGAACATATTATTAACCGTCTTCTGGCAGCAAGCGCTTGTGTGGCATGCTCAGATAATCCATTGCAATATTGTTGTTTCTTCCACAGCCCGGGTTCGAATCCCAGTGAGATCAAGGAAAGAAAAGTTGGAAAATAAGAGTGATAATGTAGAAGAGGAAGGGATATAGGAGAGGTAGGAGAGAAGAAAGAAGTGTAAAGAGGGCTTTTTTTTTTTTTTTATTTGCCCCCTTTTTTAAAACCTCTCCCCCTTGTCACTGAGCCCCCTCTCACACCTAAAAACCCTCAAAACAGATTTCCCCCCTTCTGAACTTGTCAAATATCCCAAAATTAGGTAAATTTGGCCATGGCCGTCAGTGGAATTTTTTCCCTTTTGTTTTGTTTTGATCGAAAAGCGATGTTGCGTTTCGGAGAAAACGCCATCCAAAAATGGCCCAAAACACAAAAATCTAGGCCTAACGTTACTTTCAAATTGGCTGCTAAAAAATGGGCCTACCGGCCTATCAAAGTCTTCGGGAGGACCCATTTTCATGATGCTCGGACCAGCCACCATCTAGACTTGGGGCCAAGTCTTTCTTAGTCCGGTCGGTGATTGTCTCTTTTTCCTCCCGCAAGAGACAATCACCGCGCGGACTAAGAAAGACTTGGCCCATAGTCTAGCCACCATCTGGATTCAAACAATTTTCAAAAATCATACCCCTCCCCCAGGACACGGATCACTGTCCCCGGATCATCTCAACAAAATATGGTCACCTTACCTTAGCCTCCCAGTCCCCATGTCAGACCTAGGGTTACGCATAGATATATATAAAAACTAGATTACGCACCCGTGCACAAACTAATGGGAGCTATATCCGGCATGCAGGACGCGGTCATTTCATGTAGGACAAGCGCTTATTTAGAACGATCGCGCAAACCGCGCGGTACGCGGTTCCGGCCGTTACGCGGTACGCAGTTATGCACCAGAAACAATGATAGAACCATAGATACTATAAAAAAAAAACTAGATGACGCACCCGTGTATTAACGAATGGGGGTTGCACTACGCTCACGCGCTAATAACAAGCCGCGCCGTTACGCGTTACGCGGTACGCGATGCCCCAAGAAACATGATGGAACGCCGTAGCTATATTCGGTGGCTTAGATTGTTTGTCGGTAATTCCATCATTTAATTTGCCAATTGCATCATTTTATTAGCCGTTTTGTCATTCCGGTCGGCAATTCCATCATTCAGTTTATCATTCTGTCATTCTGTTCGAAAATTCCATCATTCAATTTGGCAAAATGAGTGATGGAATTACCGAAGCAAACAATCTAAAAAGATACACATGAGATAGCTACGGCATTCCATAAAAACGGATTCGAACTAGTCCCATCGAAAATGGCGCCGTTAAGACGCGGCCAAGAGCAGCCAATGCGATATCTAGTTTTTTTTATATATCTAGGCCTATGGGGTTACGATCATCGCAACTACCACGACTCCCGCTATGAAAGTTTCATAGCGACGCGGTACAAATTGTCGACTGCGTAGAAAATATATCTCTTCAAAATTCTCAATTTGCGCAGCAGTTTTATTCAGAAATGAACACATATTATAAATAATAAACACATGACGTGTTAGAATTCCATGCGAATAAAGATAAATCAAGTTATTACCGTTGAGAAATTTGACGTTCAAATCTTCAAAGTTCAACCTGGAAAGTGGAAGCGGAAAAAAATGAAGAAAACCTTTAGAACGTCTGGTAACCACCCACCATCATTTAAGCGCGGTGTCATAATAGTTTTAGACTGGTGACATAGAAAAAAGACTGAATCAGACGGCTGTTGTATGTATGCTTAGAAGATACGTGAAGTGCCCTTGATCTCACGCAGATTGCCGTTTCGCATACGCTAGGTTTTGCTATGGAGCCCATAGATAGTTTTTTTTTTATATCTACGATTGAGCCTAGTAGGAGGAAAGAACACAAGCTAACGTGTTCGACTTTTGTCAGTCAGCTTGCTATTTAGTGCAAATTATTTTGGGAGAAGGGGAGATGGCATCATCAATGGGTAATAAACAACGGCTGTTTTTGTTATTTGTTTTATATAATTTTATTTGTTTATAATTTTTTTTTTCAATTCTAGCTTTTTAATTTTTCCGACATGAAACGGCCACACTGTCACGAGGTTATTTAGACTGGTTCTCGTTTTCAAACTTTTTCAGCGCGCGAAAAGGTGAAGCATATAGTCTGGGATTCGATCATCTTATTCGATAGTATTATTTTTTTTTAATATGACATGTGAGTTGAGGAAGACGACCGGACCGGCCAGACAGACGGTAAACACACGACGCTATACACAAAAATTACAATCTTTGGTAACAGTTTTCTATTAGTCAGACAGCACTACTACCAAAGTACCATGCTTCTAAAGTACTAGTACTAGGCCTAGTAAGTACTTGATGATGGGCTACAATACTAAATAGTTTAAGTACAAAATACAAGTAACGTTTGGCCTACAATAATAAAAGTAGTAAAGTAGTAAAGTTAACTACTGAGACTTAGCACAATAGGGTTGAATAGCAGCAATATTCTGGACCGTACCCACTACCAACTGCACCAGTACCGTGGCATGGTAGTGGCGCATGTGGAACTAAATAGTAAATTGCAGCAGGACAATTCTGTCGCTACTCACGACACTACTGACACTAGCCTAGGGAGTGCTCTTGGCGGCGAGATTCTGACGGTAAGAACTATTAAGATAAATAATGTCTTTGAAGTTTTGAATTCTAACATTTAAAATTTATGCATGATCAGTAGACCCAGTAACCATGTAACTGGACTGGGGCGCTGAACTCCCTTTTTAATTTTTTGGGTTGACGGTCGGTCTAGCGCCCCAGTGAATCCCATAAGGTTAAATGTGTTGTACTTGTAGGCTACACGGAAAAAATTGCAATTGCAAAATTTAACGGAAAGAATTCCACTGACGGCCATCACTTGTGCACAAACCTATGGGACCAACAGAGGTCGTTTTGATAAAAATGGCTACCGCTGCATTCAAAGTGTATCATTGTATTTTTTTGGTCAACAAAATCTGAAAATCTCACTTTTTAGATAAGCTACACCAGTTTTCACTCCTGAGATTGAAGTTCATCACGACTTGCATCTCTTGGAGGAAATAACCCTGTTTCCGTCATGGCCGTCAGTGGAATTCTTTCCAATTTAACATTTTCTCCAAATGTTAAAAAAGGCAAATTTTAGGGTCCAAGTTACTCGGACTAGGTCTGACATGGGGACTGGGACCTGGTTACGAAGAAGTGTATTCAAACATTGGAGAAAAACTTTTCGGCCAACTTGTGAAATACATTTCCCGGGGTTCCTGAAGTTTAGTACACTCGGGTTAGCTAGTACCCAGCTTCTACTCACCTAAATTCTAGGTAAGTAGAAGCTGGGTACCAGTCTACCTGAGTGTACTAAACCTAGCCTGAGTGTACTAAACTTCAGGAATCCCCATTTCCCCTTATTTTTCCACTTTCTAAAATCCAAACACGCAATCTGACTACATGGAGCCATGGATCTGATTGGTACTTATCAGTAAATCATATAAAACTACTTAGAATATCGAAAGATAATTTTATGCAGACAAAATGACCCAAAACTTACCGAAGGTGTCGAGATTCCCTCCGTTTGCCCTCAGTCGGCCATTTTGAATAGTGCGCAGTGCCATCTCGACCAAATTACGTCATGCGAAATGCCGTTTTGGGTGTTCCACCTTTCAAGCTCACTGCCCTATGGAGGGTGTTCCCAGAATAACACGTCTGCTGTATGTAGGCCTACATGTACATGTACCGTGTATACACGCATATCGCATACAGTATGGAGGAGGTTTTTTTAAGTCCGCATTGTTTTTCCCATGTCAAGCTGCCACTGTCAGTTGAAATCTTGCATCATGAACTGAATGAAATTGCTAAGATTGCCGTTGCTATGGACACGCTCACACACTGTATGCGATATGCGTGTAGCACTGTACAGTGCACGTGATACCAGTATTCTGTTGTTGCACCTGTAAAATCATGCCCCGATCATAAAATGCAGTTCATAATGTAAAGCGAATTGAGATCGACCATCCAATCGTAAAAATTGTAACACGCTATGTCGGCGCTACATGTTTTTACATTGTCCAATCAGCGGAAGCGATGTATGAATGAAAGCGCCATGCTTTGGTTTAGCCATATTAAAATAGTGTCTGGCAACCAGACACTCACTGCGCTATGATTCGCTGCACGTGAATGTGAATGAGACTTGACTTCGCTGGTCCACAGTAGCTAAAATCGTGGCTGTTACGCGCGCGCACTCACCGCTGCCCGCGGATACCAGAACTTTATAGAATCTAAATAAGTACTGCTACTCTTTGTTAATTAAACAATGATGACAGCGTCTGCTGAAGAAGAATGGAAGGAAATCATGATCCTCTATGCCCTCCCCAAGTCTTTGGAGGGGATTGACAAAGACTGAAAGTGTCTTAATGATTTTGTTGGCTTAAGGGTCAAATGTCTCCCAAAATGTCATCAATCAACTTGGAATTATGCACAATTGGAGATTGAAAACTGGAACTGGAACTTGAACGAAAACTTGAACTGGAGTTCAAACTCGAACTTGAACACAACAATGAAAAAGAACAAGGAAAGTCCCCTAAAGTTAAAAGTCCTCAGGAGACGGGTGTCCAGTCTGGCGGGCTGAACGACGCGTGGTACGGGTGGGCATGCACTGAGAGGTTGAAGGGCGTGCCATCAGGAAGGACTGCTCCTTGTGGCCAGGGGCGTTGTGTGGCATGAGGGCCCTGAGTGCTCGGGGGACTGAACTGGCCGGTGTTGTGCCTTGAGGCTGCCGTGGCTGTGAGGTGTGCGATGGTGATGCCGGGATAGCTGGAGGTTCCTCCGGGCCTGTCGGGTCATCCTGTGCTGCTGGCGGGTCTGCATGGTATTCCTTGGGCATGGCAGGGGAAGGTCTGGCAGGGCTGCGTGATGAAGGTGCAGGCAAATGGGCTGGTGCTGGCGGTGCATCGGGGCAACGGTCTCCCGGGTGAGCAGTGGATGGTGGCACTGGGGCTGCTGCAGGGCCTGGCACCATGACCATGGGCGCACGGGGAATGACTGGCTGGTACTTGCGCAGGAACTTTCTGTTGAGCAGGGTGACTCGTCCGGAGCCGTCCACTCTCACCACGTATTGGTCGAATTGGCGTACCTCGACCACAATGCCAGTCTTGTCCCATTTGGGGGTTGGGGGCCCGTCTGGTTCTGGATGCGAACACAGTCCCCTGTGACCAAGGGTGGAAGGGGTCTTGTGTGCTCCGATAGTCGCTCAGCAGCACGCATGTGGCGGTTCCTAAGTGCCTCTTCCCGCGACTGTAGGGTCTCCTGCCATGTTCGGTGGGGCTTGTATTTGCCCGGGTGGATAGGGATGAAGTCCCTGATGGGGCGGCCGAAAATGCACATAGCCGGAGAGAGATGTGTTTCGCGGTTAGGGATGTTGCGGTACTGGAGCATCGCTCGCTGAAAGTTGTCGGTGTCGAGTGACCCAGTGGCATCGGTGTTATCTGTGATGAGACGCTTCAAGGTCTTGACGCCGACCTCTGCACGGCAATTGCCATGGGGGAAGGCAACTGATGACATGCGGTGGTTCACACCCCAGTTGTGGAGGAATGTGGCCGTCTTGTGGGATGAAAATTCGGGACCGCTGTCTGACGTCAGTTCATCACTGATGCCATAAGTTACAAAGATGCGACGTAAAGCAGTGATGAGTCCGGCAGCGCCGTTATTCGCTGCCTCCACAATCGGCCAGTTGCTGTACCTGTCCACAGCCACGAGGTAGTTCCGGCCACGGTAGTGGAAGTAGTCGGACACGAGGTACTGGAACGGATAGGCCGGATAGATGGGAGGGGTCGGGGGAGCGCTTGGTTGTGAGGGTGCCATGCGTTTGCAAGGTGAACAGCGTGCCCGCATCTCAGTGATGGCTGGTGTCATGCCTGGCCAGAAAAATGAAGATTCTCCCCTTGAGCACATCTGGGAGATAGTGCTGTGCATCAAAAACGGATTTCCCGGTTCCCGCTTTGCGAGAGCCATCCGGTTTCAAATTTTCGCCAAACGGAATACGAAACTAAAACAAAAAAAAACTAGACCAACGTTTGCCGGTGGTTTGGCTAAAATGCTAAACACAAAAAAGTAGAGTTTAAACATTTAAATTGCACACGTTTCGTGCAAAACAAATAATAGAAGCCTTCTGAATTCTGATGAAAGCGACGATCACGTTGAAGATGAAGAAGACGTATCACGCACCGTAGAATACATCGCGCACGCCGCTTGCAAAGCTTGCACAATGCACACGTACACTAAACACCGTATTCCAGTTAGCCATCTTGAAGCTGGTATCCTCGTGCGTTTTCAAAGCATATTATGCAGCAAAGTACCAGCGAAGTAATGTCACAATACGAAATCAGTTATTGAAGCTAGGTCTGTGTTTGGGCCCATTGCAAATAACATGGACAATAGACGTAGCCGTAACTCTGGAAAGTGGAAACCAGTTATATACAGTTTTATACACGTTACACGGCCACGTGCAGCGCAAGGCTCATCAAGCACATTATTATACTGCATAGTGCATGTCAATCACACGCGGTAGGTTTGCAGCCGGCTTCGCGTCTGTACCATGCCATCGAACAAGCTCAACTGCAATCCAGTGACGTTAGTGGAGAGGAAATTGTTTGAGGTTCGTGTGCAAACTTCGCAAACAAGTGCTTGGCACCTGGCAGTAGCGGTACATCTTAGAAATAGATATAGTTGCGCCACTTACGCAACATTTGTGGCGTAAGTGGACTTACGCCATGGCGTAAAGTTTCGTGAAATCGGCTGCGGCGCCACAACGATGTGTGTACACGTGTTACGTGTTACGTGTACATAATTGGGTGTGTTGTACTTGTATACCATACAGCTACAAATGGTTGTACCCAGATTCCCAATTGCATCGCCACGTGTTCAACGGTCACGGACCCACGCTGATTGGACTAACTGCCGACGAAGTACTACCCACATAGTCGCATAGTGTGGAAGTTTTTTTTTTTGATTGGCCGACAGCACGCCCATAGTGGTCACGCAAATACTCTCCAGACTGTGTGTCAAACATAGTCAATAGTGGGCTTTTCAATTGAAGGCCCTATTCTCCTACACTGAACACTCGCGATCGCGCACTAGCGCTATCATTTAAATTAATGAGATTACATCGGAGCTCGGGCAAACGCTTTTTTTTGACGGTCGGATTCCGGTTTCCAAAAGCTCCGATAATGCACAGCACTACTGGGAGATACCCTGGTGGGCTGAGTGTAGGGCCTGGAGCACTCAACCCGAAGGGATGGAGGAATGACGATGCAATCATTGTAGAAGACCACCCCATCAAAGCTTGTGAGATTGTCACGAAATTGGTGATACTGCCGGAGTTCAGGGGGAAGTTCACCACGATGCTCAGGGAAACCGTCCTCGACAGTCTCGATCAATTTTGACATGGTGGGATCGCTGGTAGTTGTGAGACGGATATCATCCCATGTGATAGACCTGATTACCTCTGTTGTGTGGGAGGTTGTCTGGGAGCAAATCTCGGTGGTGTTCTGGTCGTGAGTGCGGAGGGCAGTGAGGAAGTCACGTGGTAGTCCTTGCTGATGGGAGGGGTGAAGAACGGTTGCCACCTCATCCTGGAGACGCATTGGTTTGGGCTCACCAACCGGATGGCGGGAGACTGCATCCGCTGCGGCATGGCACACTCCAAGTATGTGGACAATGCGAAAGTGGTATCGCAGTGACTTCTCTTTGAGGTTGCGGAGAGGAGGGTTCGGTATGTCGTCAAGGGTTCTGTCACTTGAGGAGGGGTTTGTGATCAACGGCCACGATGAGGTCAGAGCAGCCAAGGACAAAGTGGCGTGCCTTGTCGAGCGCATCAAAGACCGCGAGTGCTTCTCCTTCCACTGGGGCATACCGTGATTCTGCACCTGACGTGAAGCGACTCCCAACAAGCGTGATCTTCCAGCCAGTCTTGCAGCAGAAGGGCTTGGTGGAAGGGCAGGTGCAGTGCTTCTGGAGTAGCCAGAATCCGATGCCATCCTTGCTCCAATCGGTGGCGAGGCAGGTTGGCTTGGTCTTATCAAAGATCTCCACCCCTTTCTGGATCTCGCTGATGATCAGGGATTTTGAGTCCTCAAAGATTTGGTTCAGTTGATCTGTCCAGACGAAGCGTGTACCAGGCTTAAGGAGTTCACGAAAGGGCAGCATCCGTTCGGCGGAGGCGAAGGCATAGGAGACTTGGTTTACCAGGCCGAACCAGCTGCGGATGTCAGTGATGTTGCGAGGGGTGGGGAAGTTCTGGATGGCCTCTAAATACCGAGGGCAGGGGCGGACAGTGCTCGGAGTGACCTCAAAGCCAGCAAACTTGACAGTAGTCTTGGCAAACGAAAACTTGGAGGGGTTCAGTGTGATGCCGTTGCGGCCACAGATATCAAGCCACTCAACTGCCTGGAAGAATGCCTCCCCGATTGTATCTGACCACAGCAGGGTGTCGTCCACGCACTTGTTCTTCCGTGGGATGTCAGCGACGATTTCATCGAATCGGCGGCTGTAGCCATGCATCACCTGAGGCGATGTACCCTTGTGGGGCAACACGGTACCGGTAGCGGCCCCACGGGGTGATGAACGTTGTGAGATGGTGGTCCTTGTCGTCAAGGGCAATGCTGTGGTAACCGTTCCACGCATCAAAGATGGTCTTGCGTGTGTTGGGTGGGACTGCACGTGCCTGGTGGAAGGGCGACTGGGTGTGGTGGGTCTCACGGAGGGCGTGGCGATTGAGTGGTTGCAGATCGACAGTCCGCCTTGGCTTGCCAGATTTCTTGACGCAGATCACCAACTTGCGGCACCAAGTGACCGGTGTGCCGACAGGGACTGGTTCAATAACACCAAGGCGTACATCTCTGTCAAGGCCTGCCTTGACATCATCCTGCCAGTGTAGTGGGACGGGGATTGGTGTGTGGTGAGCCACTGGTCGAGCATTGGGATCGATCATGAGTTGCAGTGGGGGGCCAGACATCATGGGGAGTGGCTGATGCTCACATACATTGAAGGTACTGGACTTATAGCACTGTAGCAGCCAGGTCTCGAGCCTCCCTTGGTTCTCCTCCGTGGCTGGGAATGGGAGAGATGTGGGTGGAGGTGGTGTCGCCTGGCGTCGTGGGCACTCACATGTGTGGGTAACGCAGGAATCGGGTGTGGGAATCTCTGTGGCAGCGGAGGACTCGGCTCTGAATCCAGTGGGGTCATGTGATTCTCCAATTGTAGGAAATGTGGTGGGTATCATGCCAAGTGCGACGCAAGCCTGCTTTGACAGGAACAGCCTGTCAGTGGAGTCAGTAAAGTACACTATCTGGCGCGTTTCAAGTGTCTCTCTAGACATGGAGGTCCCAGAGATGCGGAGGACAAGGGCACCTTTGATGTCGATGGCATGGTTGTTGGCAGCAGTCATTTGCATAGTGACAGGAATGAGGTGGCGCCTTTCCAGGCCCAGTGTGGGTAGGAGCTTTGTGCCAGCTAAGCATGACTGGCATCCGGTGTCAGCCATGGCAGGACAAGAGACAGGAGGGGTGGGGCTGAGGAATGAAGGGTGGAACCCAAGAGCTTGTCCATTGGATGGGATGGCCCGGATGGAGACATCGATGAATGGTTGAGGGTCAGAAGCTCTTCTCTCCCATGCATTGCAGAACCCATTATAGATATGATGCTGTAGTGTGATCGCATGGGTGTTCGTTGCTGAGGCGTCGTCAACGGAGCATAGGGTATCGAAGATGGCTGTGGCGTTGTCTTGCAGTGGAAGTGCGGCAGGCTGCGTGGGTTGCTGCTTCCGATGAGACTGGCGACAAACATCCTCTTGGTGGTGGAGGATGCCACATTTGGTGCAGTTTTGGTTGTAGGCAGTGCATCTCTTCATACGCTCCTGTCTGCTCCGACCATGGCCTGGCTTGACACAATGACTGCAAGGCAGTGTGGCTCTGGTGTCGTTCGGTCTGTCCCGTAGGCGTCCTTTCTCTTGGCGCTTATAGGAGGTGGCGGCGGCTGCAGTTGTGGTGTTGTTTTCCCCGAGGAGGCGACCAGCTGACCGTTTGCCACTCTCCTTTGCTTCGACGTATCGGAGTGTCTCTTCCAGGGACATGTCTTGTTTAGATTCGCCGAGGATGTTGAAACGGATCTCTTCATCCCCGAGACCCCGGATGAGGGCGTCTCTGATCATGATGTCGCTGTAGTCGACTAGGGCTGTGCATTGGCATTCTACCTTAAAATTGCACACTCCAGCTTGGCCTCGGAGACGGGCCAAGAAGCCTCGAATAGGTTCATCACGGTCCTGGCGCAGCTGCTGCAGCTGCACCTGCGCAACCATAACATTCTCTTGGCGTACAATGTACAGCGAGCGTCTTTATGTCGCTGAGGACGGTTTGCTCGTCACTGGAGGCCAGGCGCCAAGGGCCGTGTGAGGTCCTTCCTGAGGGCCTCATCGCAGCACTCAAGGAGTTGAAACACAACGTCTGGGCTTGAGGTGTGTGACTGCCTTGTAATCTGACCATCTCTGTTCGAAGTATAGCCACTCCTCACTCGTACCAGCTGCAGTTATCAATGATCGTCTCACTTTCTCCGCCTTGGCTGCCCCTGAAGCTGTTGCAGGTATCAACCCTTGGGGGGTCGGGTGGGCAGTCCGTTCATGTAGGTCAATCAGGTGGAGCAGGACCTCAGAGGGTGTGTTAGTGGGCCACGCTGTGGTAGAGTCAGGTGCAGGGCAGGATATGGTGTTCATCGTTGGGCCGGTGACGCTGTCGTCATAAATAAGTACTGCTACTCTTTGTTAATTGAACAATGATGACAGCGTCTGCTGAAGAAGAATGAAAGGAAATCATGATCCTCTAGAATCTTCAACAATTAAGATGCCGATCAAGACTGGCTCAGGGTGTGCGTGCAACGTGCATGTAGCGTGTGCGATGGATACATTTCTCCAATGTGATCGTTGCATTTGGAAGGTTTTTCATGATATTTTGAGGATTTAGTAAATGAGTAGATTTAGTAAAAATTGGACAAAAACAACCTAGTGAAATTCAAGTAAGATTTAACTGATGAGGAAAATTAGTGTTACGGTAGGCCTAGGCCTATTTTTTTTTAGGGAGGCATGCCATGGGGGGGGGGGGGACACGACGCTACAACCCCTCAAAACAATTAAAAAGTTCAGAAAAGAAAATGATGTCATTGCGATCGGGATTTCAGATATTTTCCTGTTTTTTTTCAATTTGCTCTCACACCCCTGATGCACTGTGTAAGATTAATGCTACAGTACGACGGTCTTATGGTGCTTGACGACCGAAAAGGTTTATCTTATATACGTACTTTAATCTGCATATTTCTTGGTGCTTTTTGCATTAATTGTAGTGCTGTGCTTTTTATTCTGTTATAGATTAACCCACACGGATTGAACATTTCCGTTAACTAATTTTCAAAAAAGGTTAACCGAAACCAATACCAAAATAATATGGACTCACCGTAGCTCACGTTTGGTTCATGCTAAAAAACATAATAGTCGCTTATTTTGCACATTCCTCAAAGTAGAAACACACTGTTCATATATTTGATCTAAAAAAAACATTGTAAAAAGCCTTCCGATCGAGATCCCCGTAAAATATTCTGACCGTCCTTCTACCTCCATGTTGAAGATGTTCCAAAGTAGGCCTACTGTCAGTTTGGTTCAGATCGACTGTTTAAAAGTGACCAAAGTGGGGGGTACAAATTCTGTGTACAAAGTGAATGGGTTTCGTCCACGCAAGAAAGGAAATAGCTTTTCCGCTTCGCTCGGATAAGCCCAACAAATAACAGAACAAAAACAATACCTTTTCCATTGAACATGGGAAAGCTAATAATGTCACTTCAATTTCAATATAATGGTCGTTAGCTATGTCTGATGAAGAAATTGTTGCTACGAAAGCTCATGCACATTTTTAACTCTAGTTAGTCAATAAAGTGCTACTTTTTTTTTATTTTATACTTCAATTTGATTTCGGCCGGCTTCAATGCAGATTGTTCGGTAAGAAATGTGACATGTCACGCTGAGCAAGTTATGAACGATTCTGACTGAATATTCTGTAGGGTTGCCGGCACCAAATCATCGCAATATTCCCAAACACGCATGTAGATCGAGACCAGAAACTGAATGTATAAGTAGGCGCAACGATCGTTGTGGCATGTTTTACACACTCCTACATCGCTATGCATCCATTGATCGTGCGTGCACATTATCAACACGTGCGCAATGTAGCGCTGTCATTCATTTTTATAAATCGGAGCTCGGGCAACCGCTAATTTTTTCAAAGCATTTTCTGGTTTCAAAAGCTCCGAAAATGCACAACACTATAGAATACAGTGCTTAACTCAGTGTTCAGGTAAAACAAACAAAACTAATTCAATTCAATCACTCACCGATGCAAATTTACTGAAAAATTCCTTCTCTTATACATGTAGGCCTACATTCATTTGTTCTTTCACTGGCAGCTTCATAAATTTTTTATTGAAAGACAAATAAAATAAATGTCACGAAGGAAACAAGCAGAACAGAGTCATGTGTTTTTATTGTGTAAGAATGTAATAACCTATAAAATATGTGGTTTTTTTAATATTGCCTTGGTGCCCTTCGCAACTTTTTATGATTGCATTGATGCCCTTTGAAATTTCTGAAAATTGCCTTGGTGCCCCAATTTTTTACAAAAAGTCAAGGCAAAACTGCCTTGCCCCTTTGGAGCCGAAGCATCAGGGCTGTTAGTCTTAAAATGCATAGTAATCTATACCCAAAATTACTTTTGAGTATCACTTTACGACTGGAAGCTTTGTTCTCAACATCCTGAATATTGGAGATACATGTAGCAGTGAGTGTAATCATCACTTTAGGGATACTGATCACAAAGAATCTCATGCGGTAAACAGGAATCACATTTGGAGATCAAAAACACATGACGGTACGACATGTACGACGGTACGAGATTATGGGATTAAAAAAGTCTGTTAACAAAAGGACTTCTGAAAGGTGATGTCCTTTTTGCCTCCAATGATCCTTTGCGCCTTCTATCAAAAACATGCTATTTGCAATAATCGTACTGTCATGTGTTTTCAATCGACATGCGTATTCGATTCCCAAATCTGATTCCTGTTTACCACAAGACTGTGCGAAATTCTTTGTTATAAGTATCCCTGAAGTGACAACTACACTTGCCACTTTCTCCAACATTCAGAATGTTGAGAATTGCTTTCTGTGGTTTACTTGATGACATGCATCAGACCAAACCAAGAAAATAAACCGCAACGGCAAAATCCGGAGTGAAACATGAAAATGACCCATCCAATGATCATTGGAAGAGTCCACAAATTGGTCCCAGGAGTAAATAATATCAATTTCATATGGGAAAAAATTGCTATAACCAGATAACACGGTGGAAATAATACTGTGGATGGGTTTGTGGTTTTGTTTAATAAAGTGGTTAAAAGGAGTTTGATTTGTAGCTCAAACTTGACTTTTGTTAGTGGGAGCAAATCACTCTCCTTCATCTTATTTTTATGAAATGAAAGTACGAAACCCCTTGGATAACTCATACACCTATTGTAAAAGTTGCCTGCATGTACCGTATATCAATCTGCATCATCTTGTCTTCATAAATTTTGTGAAGCTTCTACATGTTCATGTTCCTTTTATTATTTTACAATTGAATGTTGACTATTTCCTCTTCTTTTGCAGTATGGGTGGTGATAAATTATGCAGTGTGTCAGTTTCATGTAAAATCTTAGTCACCAACTAGGATCTGTGTCACCATGGAAGAGAATGAAGATGACATCAATCCTGCAATGTGCCGTGCAGTTGGAACCAGCACCAATGGACAGCAGACATCAATGTTCTCACGGAGTATGGTAAGCTGTAAATGCTAATTAATGCAGTTCTTAAATGGGGCTTGGAAGTAGTTGGCAACTAGTTCGCGTCTCCAGATACTGTGAGTTGCAGAGACATCTCCTCGACCTCTCTGAGACGTGTCCTGAAAAAGTTTAAACATGCTTAATTTTTTTGGAGATTTTTCCAGTCTCTGCAACGTCTGCATAACATCTCCATCAGTTGCTTTGACGTTGCGGAGAAAAATTATATCTACTACTGCTGAGAAGTCTCAGCGATGTCCCAGAGATGTCTCACGTCTCAGAGATGTCTCACGTTTCAGAGATGTTGCGGAGACCTGCTTGAGACCAAAAACACTGATGAGACGTTGACATCTCTGGAACTCTATTTGACGCTGTTTGACCCACTTTAGAAACTAGGTGACTGAACACGTGCTGATATCCCTCCCGGTCAAAGTCAGATGCATGATATAGACAGGAGTGTGAGATCTCTGCGTTTTAACGGTTTTTCGCTTTTTTATGAATTTGCCGCATTCTATTTTTCCACTTTTTTATGAATTTGCCGCATTCTATTTTCCACTTTTTTATGAATTTGCCGCATTCTATTTTCCACTTTTTTATGAATTTGCCGCATTCTATTTTCCGCTTTTTTAATGAATTTGCTGCATTCTATGTTCTGCTTTTTTGATGAGTGTGCCGAATTATATTTTCCGCTTTTTATCTCCGCGCCAGCGCAGACTTTTTTTCTGTATTTCTTTTATTTCTTCCTGCCGACATGACAGTCAAACAAACTTTACGGGCAGAATACGTGCAGAAACACGGCTTGAATGCCGCACCGCAGTATGTGCACACAGTACTACGGTACTGTTGTACTTGCATGTGTAAAATCATGCCCCGATCGTAGCATGCAGTTCATAATGTAAAGCAAATTGAGATCGACTATCCCATCACAAAAATTGGTACACTCTATGTCGGCGCTACATGTTTTTTACATTGTCCAATCAGCGGAAGCGTTGTATGAATGAAAGCGCCATGCTTTGGTTTAGCCATATTAAAATAGCGTCTGCCAACCAGACACTCACTGTGTTATGGCCGTGTCCCAATTCACTGGCTGTGGCCGCTGACTACGGCTGTGGCTGCAGCTGTGTCTTTGAACTGGATTCAGCCAGTTGAATTGGGACGTGCCTTCAGCCGCGTAGACGCGCCCTCAGGATGATTTGAATCCATATATGCGCAACTGAGGTTATGGCAAGCCAAATACCAAATAATTCGATAAACACGGTTTATCGGTGAAGAACAATCTTTATAGAGATAAAATTTGTTTACTACACAGTTTTTCTCAAAAAGCAGTGTTTACCATGTCGGAATATAGTGTTTATTGGCGAAAAATGTGTTTATCTCCGATAAATAGGATTTATCAAATTATTTGTCATTTGGCTTGCCATATGAAGTTGGCCCGGCCACAACGAAGTCACCTTCTCTTGTGGCTTGATATTCGTGACATCGCGGCCACAGCCACGGCCGCAGCCAGTGAATTGGGACGCGGCAACAAGATGGACGCGCTGCCATTTGCCGCATCCATGGCTGCAGCCAGTGAATTGGGACACGGCCTATGATTCGCTGCAATGAGACTTGACTTCACTGGTCCACAGTAGCTAAAATCATGGCTGTTACGCGCGTGCGCTGCCCGCGGATACCAGTTATAGAATCTTTAAGAATCAAGATGGCGATCAACACTGGTTCAGTGTGTGCGATGTCATGTGCAGCGTGCGCGATGGATACGTTTCTCGAATGTGATCGTCACTTTTGGGGAAGGTCTTTCATGATATTTTGGGGATTTAGTATGTGTAAAATGAGTTTATACTTGGGCAAATCAGACAAAACAACCGAGTGAATTCAGGTAAGATTTACCTGATGAGGAAAATTATTTTAACGGTAGGCCTGTTTTTTTCGGGGCGATCTGGAGGCGGGTGTAGGAATAAAATTCCTCCATGTGCAACGCTACAAACCCCCAAAAAACAATTAAAAAGTTAAGAAAAGAAAATGATCACGTCATCGCGATCATGATTTCAGATTTTTTCCGCTATTTTTCCAAACTTGCTCTCACACCCCTGTATAGACAGGAAGAACAGGGTGTCCGCGGGTCTTTAAAAAGTATTAAAAAGTCTTAAATGACATTTTCCAAATTTAAGGCCTTAAAAAGCATTAAAAGGATTGAATTCTCAAAGGTATTAAAAAAATTCTGGAAGCGAGTTTTTTTTACATTATGTTATATTACATGTATGTTGTTATCAGTTCCTAAAAATCGGCAGCACGGAACAAAATAATTTGGAAAATTGTAGCACGCATAGTATTTTAGGTGAATTCTGAACGCACATGGCAAACTCGGTCAGGGGTTGTCAAACCAATACGCGTACGATAGTCTGAAAGAAATATCGTCTGGCTCCGTGTTTTGTGTACACGTGTTTATATGAGGCTAAATGGGGCAGGAAACAGACCCTACTTCAGTGATCGTGCATCCAACATCGATCGAAATGGCCACCGCACCTGCAGATATTTCTACCTTCATGCTCCGACACTCTCCGGCGCTCCACGCTTAAAAATTTTCGCCGAAATTTAAAATCATGCTGCCACATTTACATATATTTACTATTAAAATGATCTGGAAACAATAACAACCTTTTCATTTATTCTATTATATAAAACTTCATGATTTTCCAATGATTTCGCGCGAACTGTCAAGTTTGCTACACGAGGCGACTCAAATCGACATGCATAAACGATGTACTAAACTGGATCGAGCAGTGGGTCACCCCGGCCTTGTATGCATACTCGTACACGTGCATGGCAAGAGACCTACTTTTGCTGCATATGATCTGCGCACGTGTACACAAATCTGGTTAAGCGTCTCCCCATCGACTCGACCCATTTAAATCAGTTTCTTCTCTACAGCACCATGCTCAATCCATCGATTTTGCACTCAATCTCGTTCGGCGTCGAACTTTCGCAAAACTTCGACAAAATTCTTCATAAAATACAATGTTTTGAATGAGGTTGCTTTTATTCAAAGTACATTTTTGAAGAATTCTGGTACATCCACATAAAATAAGATGCCATTTTTGGAAATTATGAGGCACAAATTCTTACATAAAGTTGAGTTTGCGATTGGAACTGTCGACTCCAATCTTGCCACAACGCGATTTTACCGTGATGGCCGTGGGGCTAACGCTTTGTGTGGCCGGTCAACATTCCTCTCAGGCACGCTACCAATTTTGGGTTGTGTACCTCGGTGCACGGAAACCTTTGCTGTTTAATATCTCTATGTAGGGATGTTTTATGTTCATCTGTTTTTTATTGGTTTTCACTCTTAAGCTAAGATTCACCTGTTTTATTTTGTCATCTGTCACCTACATTTTATCAATTTTTCTTTTGATTGGCATTCTGTGAAATTTAGAATGTCTAGCAAGAGGTCCATGAAATGCAGGGCCTATGTGGTCTACCCTATTTATTTTACTATGTCATGAAAGAATTGCAAATACAGTGGCATGCTGTGAGCTACCTTATACATTATGTTGTATTTTGTATGGTCTTAAATTCCTTTAAAGGTGGCATTAAAAAGGGTCTTAAAAAGTCTTAAATTTGACTTGCTGAAACCTGCAGATACCCTGAAGAAGTCATGGTGACGTCTCCTTTGTGAGACTGCAAGCCAATTTTATGTTGGAGACATCTCCGCGACTGCAGCGACAAGTTGGAGACTTTGTAGAGACGTCTCCGCCTCCTGAACAGTACATACACCATGTACATCATACATTAATGATAATAATGATAATAATCACCGATAATGGGTACTTAGAAAGACATTCTTATAATGGGTACTTCAGGCTGTATCTAACCAAGGGATATGTCGCTGCAACGTCTCCAACTTATCAGTTGTGGAGACGTCTCCAACATAAAATGGCTTACAGTGGTGGTCACAAGTAATTCCAAGCCCTCGCGAGTACCACGCATGATGTAATGAGTGTGTGGCGTGGGCCCCCGCCAAATCCCCGCGTGGGTGCGGGGGTGGAGCCCAATTCCGAGATAGTGAGGTCCGATTCCGAGTTAGTGAGGCTGAGTCCTTAACGATTCCACCCCGAGAAGCCCAATTCCGAGCACGAGGTGTGCACTAGCGAGTGAAAGCTTGTGCACGTGTTTATCATCATCGGAGAGCGTGATTTTCTGAGAATGTTTGGGCCCCGTAACATGGATAATTTTAAAACAATCAGTTTATATTGTGTATGTGGGCAATTCTCCATGGGAGAGGAAAAAATGTCAAAATTAAATCTGTACATATTGAAACTTTTTTGTACCTTTTCCAGACCACAATTAAATGGGGAATTCAGATCAAAAAACGAAATTTCAAAAAAATGTATATTTTTGGTAAAAACAGTGATTTTTGCAATTTATGTTTAAAAACGTGTGCAGATTTGGTAAAAAAATTTTTTTTTGAGTTTATTTACTTTCTGAGTAACAGGGAAAAGGGTTGATTTATTTTTTAATGTTACATGTTAGCAACATTACTTGGGGTCATAAAAATATAAATATAAATATATATATATATTATATATATAGTGTAGGCCTCAATTTAAAAATGTCAATTTTAGCACGTAATTCCGTTACCGAAAAAATGGCAAAAGTTACTTATTTCACAGACTTTCTGGATTTTTTTTCTTGAAATCATGGATGTTAGGAAGGGCCCTCCAATAAACATGAATGAAAAATGAAAAATTAAAAAAAATTATTTCTTGGCATTTTTCCAAGTGGTAACGGAATTACGAAACGGTAACGGAATTACGGTAACGGAATTACGCGTGCACAAAGTGTATACATTTCCATATATAAACAGTGTACATATCACACAGTTTAAGTTTACGTGGCCAGAGCATGAAGATGTTGAAAGTTATTGAGACAGCAACCATCACATTGATCCTACCTGAACCCCAGATGGATCTAGACACATCTCTCAATCTACAACATCCAGTAACCATGGTAACTGGTGTTTTTTCCACAGCGTGTACAGTCTTGTTACATTTACCTTTTCAGAGATGCAAATCAGTATAGTTTGAATGTATTTGGCACGTTGAGCCAATTTAATTTTTCAGAGTAAAGTATGATTTCTGGTGAAAAAACACAAATACTACATATATGACTCTTTGAAATGTTCTACATTGCACAGTTTAGAGCATTTCCCATGTGTAAAACTATTCCAAGTACACCTTTCTCTTTCAATTCAGCTGCATTTTCAAATAAATACCAATTTTGCTTCAAAAATACTGTTACTCTGTCATGTACTGTACATGTACACTGTAGGCCTACTCTTTTTGTGAGCATACTGTAGGTTGCCATTTCTGCTTGCTGATCCATCTGAAATTTTTAGAATTCTATGCAATTTGATAAAATGCTGTTTTCTGAATGAAGTATAAATTACGCAAATCCTTAAATTAACTAAGCTTGAAACGTACTACAGAACACCATACACTGTTTCCATTTGCGTGGAATCATCAAATCTATCATACATTTTTTTTAACATGGAACAAACCACAGAGTGAAAAAAGATATGACCAAGAACCAAGCAAATTTGAAACATTTGAAGTTCATACATTTGACATATTTCCATTTAAGGCCAGCAGTCTTACATGTTTATATGACAATTTTGTTTTCTTTTGCAAGATTACAACAGATCAATCCAGTAAGCCCATCCTTATATTAATGCTACCAAAGTCAGCCAGGGTAAAATTCTCAAACTTGTATAGTGGTAATGAAAGCAATCCTGTGATTGGTCAATATAAAGAGTAGGGCTCAATGTATTAGTCTATGAATTGGGCAAAATTTAAAATCTGTAAACCAGCAATTGAACCGGCAATGCAGTCATCACCTGACTGCATTTGTCCTTGACCTTTGACCTAAAAAGCAACGCCTAGACAGGTTTAGGCCTAAAATTACATTTTGATCTGCTATTTTACATGTACATGTAGCTTTCCCCTGTAACATTTTATAAACTTCTAAAATGTGTATTGTGATGAGTTTATGTTGAATTTAATGTTAGATATTGCGTTTACTGTAGAAACACTATGGCGTAATTCCGTTACCGCCCAGCCGTAATTCCGTTACCGTGATTAAAATGCAAATTATGAAAAGAGTGATTATTTTTTCAATTTTGCTCTGCATTGTAGTTAACACCACCCCTGAACTCTACAAATAACAGGTAGTGTCCAATTTTAAAATTTCAGAACTTCAGAGAGTTTTATCAGTTTATGCAAGAACTCAAATATGCTTGTCCTCGGTCCGTAATTCCGTTACCGATATTAAGCTCCGCCCTTAAAGGGTAATTTTGTGGGAATTTTTTTTTTGTAGTGGTCAATCAATTCTATTGGGTCTTGGCTCCCTTTCCATGTTTAGATAAGTTGTCTAGCATAGAACATATTTTCTTGGTAAAGAATAATCCCCGACAAAGTGGCAAATGGGCGTAATTCCGTTACCGAAGAATCGCCCATATACACTGTATGTATGCACCGTCGATATCAGAATTTTCAAATATCGATATATCGGCGCAGAAATATCGATATTATCGATTTTCACATGTGAGGACAGCATTACAATTGAATGCCCTTGCTGTGTACACAACACGATATGGGAACGTATCATTGAACCCCAAAACACGAGGTCAAGAGACTTACCATCCAACCTTTATACCAGTGTTGTAGTCGTCGAGACTGGTCTTGGTCTCGAGACCAGTTTGGAAGTTTTCTCGGTCTCGACCACGTATGGTCTCGGGAAAAACGCTGGTCTTGGTATTGGTCTTGGTCTCGCACCTGCTGTTCTCGGAATTTCGGGCCGAGACCAGCACGAGACCAATAGACCAAAAAAACATACGCTGCCCGGCCGCGATATACATGTTCCATACTGACCAAAAATCCTACCGCGTACAGCAGATCTTCGGAACCGACCGAGCCTACACCGTGCATACACACAGTACGTACGGTGTATACAGTATGTAGTCTTCCTATTCACACGTGGTTGAGACTGGTGCACGTTGTTTTGATATCGTAACTTTTATGTGTGGCTGTGGGGGTCGGATACCAGTCATAGAATATTCGAGATGACCATGCTGACTGCATGATGCATCGTGTTTATGTCTTCTCGATGCATTCGTCGCGCCCTAGGAATTTTTCTCATGACGTTTGTTTTTAGATCCAGCACATGTACTTGAAAAGTGTGTTTCTTCTTGGACAAAATTACCGACTGAAATTCAAGTAAGTTGTAGCTGATCACGAAAATGCGATTTACGGTACGGTCAGAATATTTGTAATTGCACGGGGATCTCGCAACGTTTCAAATAACGATCGTGACAATGCAAACATTGTGTTTCATGTCGGTGTTCATTGTCGGAAAAAAAGATCGCGCTAAGTTTTGCATGGTCTGTCACGTCGGTAGAAATAGCGCAAAATAAAATTTGGCACCCTTAAAAATAGCGGAAATCAGCTATAAGTCAGGTCTATTCAATGAGCTGTAATTTTTAAGCACGGTACGGTACTCATCAACAGCCATTACGCAACATACTTCCGGGTTCTTAATTTCTTATGTTTTATATTAAATTGCGGGTGTCCGGCAATGTTATACTCCTTTTAGTTGATATTTTGTTTTACAAGTAATCTTCTTATATTTCGAATAAACTGATTTGTATTAATTAAACCAAAATAAACATATAATTAATGGTTTTAAATAATTTTTTCAAATGCAAGAAAACTTCATTTGCTAGCGCCAGTGTTTCCCCTGGGTTGCTGGTAGCCGTGAGGTGGTAAATGAAATTTTTCTGGGTATGGAGTATGGACCCGGCGCGACGACGCGCGAAGCCCTTACCGCGCAATGTCCGGGGCCCACTTCTTAAGAACTCAGTTTATATACCTACATCATGTTATGTTTGCTTTTGTATTGAATTGGTTTTTAACACTGATCCTATATTCTTGTTTTAAAAAAAATTGTTAATTTAAAAAAAAAAAATATTGTTTTTGTTTTTTTAAGAATGATACAAAATAAATGAAAACAAAAACAAGTCCACATATGGAATATTATTATTTACCTTTACTGTTAAGGTAGTGTTTAGGGGCCTACAATTAAGTCTTGATCACAAATTGAATTTTAAACACCAAATAATGAATTGACACACCTCGTAAATTAAGTCTGGTCACGCAAACATTTGAAAAATGTAGGCTATGCGAGAACGATAAGGCTCCATCACGGTGAGCCAAGCACTAGCTGTCACTTTTCGGGGTGCCGTAACGCTATGGGTTTTGAAAACAACAACTATCAGTATTTGGTGAAAAATTGCGGCACCTACATTGTACCTCTACTCCTAGATCATAAACTATTTGTTTTCTGATCCGTTATGCTTACGTACATTTTTAGTGCATTTTTGTAATTCACCCACAACTTTTCGAGAAAACATGTACGAAAACGGAAATCAGTAGCTAACAAAACTTGCTTACGTTAACCATGGAGGTGCGTTAACTCAGCGTGATTTTAATTCACCAATCACAATCCTAAGGATTCTTTCGGTGGCGAGTTTTTGGCGCAAGCAAAATGAGCAGCCATGCACCGTGTGTGGATCGTGGAAGATTTCCATTCCTAGCGAATTTGAGGTAAAAATGACTAAAAATCAATGTCGAAAAGAATTCCTCCATTTATTTGTTCAAAAAACATTCGATAAAGTCCACCAAACACCGCTGATCTCAAATGCACCATGCACGTGTGTAACGAACGGAACGCTGGTTACAGCCTCACGGTTTGTTTGAGCTGTGTCGCCCGGCCGTACGCGTTGAGTGTGCCGCTCGGCCGTACGTGCATACTCGCTGTTACGTTTCGTTTTTTAGATCTTCGGAATGGAAAAAGCGCTTTCATTTTCCGCTTTTAAGCGTAATGTTGGTGTTTTTATAAAGATTATTAAACATTTCTGTGATTTTCAGCTTATTGTGTAATAAAAAAATATAATTTTTGTTTCTGTGAGCGTGAGGCGGCAGTGTTGGCAAAAAATGTGCGATGCGGTCCCCAAAAACCGTGAGGCGGGCCGCCTCACAATCTAATAGGCAGGGGAAACACTGGCTAGCGCAAAACTGAAGCTGATGTGCACTTTTGTTCATGATCATGATCATATAAAAGTGTTTACTTCCAACTTAAGTTGTGATTGTGTAATATATTTGCAATTAGCGTACATTTTTATCAAACAAATACTGACATTTGGTTGAATGATTCAGCTAGATATGAGCTCTGAAGTATAAAGAAGTCATACCAGTAACACTTGTTTGCCAAAATGGCAAATAACAATGTCTTTTTATCAATTTTAAGTTTTATTGAAAAAATAGCATAAAACATGTGGGCGAGTTGAAAAGCTGGCGGACTACCCAGAACTCTGGCTGGGTAGTCCGGCTGGCGACTGAAAAAAAAGTTAAGGGAGAGCCCTGGCATGGACAGGTTATTGGAGAGAAATAAAATTAAAATACAATTTGAACAAAATGCTATTTGGCGTTGTCATTTTCATTGAGCTTTACATTAAGTTCACCAATGTCTGAAAAGCGCCGAAGTCACTGCATGCCGATCAAAGTACATGTAGATAGCTCTATGGACATACCCTACATAGCTTAACTCCCACAATTTGTGTTGATGTTTATTTATAAATCTGGTCTTGGTCTTGGTCTTGGACTATTGGTCTTGGTCTTGGTCTCGGACTGCTTTAGTGGGCCTGGTCTTGGTCTTGGTCTCGGACTGTTGGTCTCGGTCTCGGCCTCGGTCTCGGACTGCCTGGTCTTGACTACAACACTGCTTTATACCAGGGTTGATAAAAATCATGATTTTTATAAAAAAATCAAAAAAATCGGATTTATTTGATTTAAATCAGATTTTTTTGATTTAAATCGATTTTTTTGATTTAAATTAAAATCTTAATTGTTTTTACGTAATAACATTTTACTATCATAACATTTTGCTTAAAAAAACCCATAAATGATGCCAAATTGCATCTTCTTGTCGCTTGGGCATTGTGGTCATTAAAGTGTAGCAAAAAATTTCAAAGCAACAAAAAACAGAAAATGTTACTGACTGTCACTACAGGCATACTCTATTGCTTCCTTGCTGATGGGATGTTTAAATGACCACATTCAAAGATGTTTCATGGCTTGTACATGTACGTACCAGTGGTCCATTTGCATCGCAGTACATGTGTATTAGATGCAGTGATGTACACAAACAAAAGTTAATTCTTTGCAGTTGCATACATATGTACGTATTATTTTACTGTGTAATTCTATTCATTGTATAGAAACTTGTAAATTACAAGTAATGCTGTACACTTACATTGTACTTTGCTTCAGGATACTGCCTCATTTTTCATACGTGTGTATACATGTACGTGCATGTGTATTTTGTACAGTAAAATTTCATTGTAAAAACACTACATAACTGTTTTAAGACACCCTGTTATAGTGGAAAAACTAAGCCAAAAGTTAATGCAAGTGTTCTTTCAGTAAGATATTCTGATTTTCGTAGAAAAAAATCATGAAATAATGAAAAAAATCATGATTGATTTTTATGAGCGATTTTTTTGATTTTTTTCCACTGATTTAAATCATGATTTAAATCAATGATTTAAATCGAGTGATTTAAATCAAACAACCCTGCTTTATACACCGCTGTTACAAGGGCACCGCAAGCGAAATCTAGTTTGCGCGCATGCGCAGGGCTCGAAATATCCACTAGACCGAGGACCGAGTCTAGTGATTTCTAGTGTTGGTCTAGTAAACTGTGTACTTCACAAGTCCGACTGTCTAGTGATTTTGTTTTTCTTGCACAGTTAAAATGGTGCCTAAATTGATGATTTCTGACACAATATTACATACATGTACAATTAGTTTTCCTATGAATGCCACAGGTCTAGTGAAAAAAGTTCAGGTCTAGTATAATGCTTCAGAAACTAGACCTGCTGTCCAGAGCTTTTTTTTCACGAAATTTGAGCCCTGATGTGCCAGTTTTTCATGGTGGGTCACCAGAAATGCATATTTTATGAGGTGTGACCTCATTACGCCAGCTCTCAAAACGTCTCTTAAACTCCTCCAAAATTTCCTAATATAGAAAAGGTGATGCGACTGTTGCATATGTATGTCAGCTGGCAAATCGCCGAGGAAGAAATTTCTGGAGGTTCGGGCAGCGCGAAATACAAAAAAACAAGCAGCGCTCTTTTCTCAAGATAGACGACGGATTCCAGAAAAAGTACGTTTTTAAGTCATGTTTTATCAAAGAAAGGAAGTTTTACTAATCAGGGGATTGGAATAGCCATTAAAACCAGTTACTTTACAAAAGTAAGGCCTTTTTAAAGTATAAAACCCCTGCACTCGCCAGGAAATTAAAATTGAATGCGGCATACAGCGGGGCTCATGTACATGTAGCTGGAAGTGGGGTGCTTTTCAATCGTGCAATGTGGACGCACCCATAGGCAACATACACACTGTACTGTACAGTACCTCCACATACTGCGTGACTTTGCAGGATCATAATATGCAGTTTTTATTCCTACATGTATCTACAAAAACTCACAAAATCAGGAAAGAACGCAAGACATTTTTTAGGTGTTCGGGTTTAAGCCGATGATTGATATACAATGATTACGTAATCCGAAAGTAAACAATGGATTCACGCTAAATTTAGTACATGTATGTGTAAAGCACTAATGCACCTTATTATGTTTGTGAAGTTTGACATCTGTGACGTCATTCAACCGGAAGTTATGCTCTTTTAAAGGGAAAATTACGTAATTATTCAAAATACTATGTACTCAGTAATTACATGACGTACATCAGTGAAAATTGCAAAATAATTACATTCAATGACGTCTGTAAAATTTGGTGCTTTATAACTTGAGAACCACATGACCTATCATTTTGATATTGACATATGTTACTCAACAAGTAAATCTCAACAATTAATATATTCAATATTGTGTAGAAATGACCTTCGCTTCCGGTGTTACCGGAAGTTGAATTTTGACTCAAAATAACTCGAAAACGGAAGGATTTGGGCACATACAACTGGGAAAACTAAAAGATAGAGTAGTTCTTGGGTTTTCAGAAAATATAAACGATGACGTCATACGGGTTGTTTAGCGCCCTCTACAGTTGATTAAAGATATACAGTGATTACGTAATCCGAAAATAAACAATGGATTTCTGCCAAATTTCATGGGTGTGAAGCAATAATGCACCTTGACATGTTTGCAAAATTTGAAATCCAGAAGTTATGCTCTTTTAAAGGGAAAAATATGTATTTTTTCAAATGCCATTTACTCTGTAATTACAAGACGTACATTGATGAAAATTGCCAAATATTTACATCGTACGCATTGAATGACCTCTCTTTACTTTCAGTTCTTTGTGATGAACTAACAGGAAGTTATAGTCAACACGATATTGCATATATTTTAGGGTGACACATATGAACAGTATGTACAACCTAGCTAGCCCTAACAGGCATTGAGACCACATATGACCACGCATGGTTTATACAGTGGTTGCTTGTGGTCTACAGTACTCTACACACACACATAATGCTTGAGGTCATCTGTGGTGTATGAGACTGTGTAAGTTCTGTGCAGTGTTATGTCTGTGGGTTTTAGTGGTATACAAGACTGTACCGTGCTTACCCACACTGTGGTCGTCCGTGGTGTATGTGCTATACTCTGGGTATGGTTAGCGGGTGCTGCCCGGTGAGGTTTGGGGGTAGGCCCGGGGTCAGGCCTGGTATGCTGTGAGCGGGCACTGTCTGCTGATGTTTGGGGGTAGGCCCGGGGTCAAGGCTGGTATGCTGTGAGCAGGCACTGGCCAGTGGGGTTTGGGGGTAGGCCCTGGGTCTAGTGGGTATTGGGTAAAGTGTGATACATATACAGTAGTGTGTGTTCTTGTGAAAGACTCCTTTATTTGTGAAGTTGTAGGGGTGCTTTCTTGAAGGAGGGGTAACATATATTTTTTGTAATTATGAATAAATCAATTGAAATGTTAATGCATTTGTATCATATATGCTTCTTTTATAAAGGTATTAGGTAATCTCATTCAGTGTAGTAATAATTATGCAGCGGGAAAAAAAACTTTTATTCAAGTAAAAGTTACATAATAATTCAATGATATGAAAATTAAATTTATGTGGCGGGAAAAATTAACCAATGGCAGGGTTGTAACCATGGTAATGCATCATCAAAATGGGTGGGATTTGAACCTCTGGGGTCTATATAAGGCCAGGAAAATTAGGTTTCATCAGTGCACAACTCTACTTGAAGCAGTGAACACCCCCGCTTACAAACTAAAACATGTCCCATAGACAACTAGCCAGGCTGCAGGATGACATTGCATCATCTGAAGGTCTTAACCTTCTGCAAGATCTTACAACGAGCAGAAGGATGGCAGCCTGGCAGAGAAGTGCACTGGACAGTGGGGCTTCAACATCAACTGCCCCACTGCCAACGGCCACCCATCGCCCACCAGGGAGAACCCCATCATCGTGCCAGCTCTTGGACCCTGAAATGGAGGAGGAATGCCAGGCAATCGACGACTGGATAACATCCCAATCAGAGGGGGAGTATGAAGAGGCCAGTGATAGAGATGCAGCGAGTGTTGAGGAAGACGAAGCAACTGAAGATGAGCAAAATGAGGTCCAAAATAGTGAGGTTTCAAACGACGAGGAAGCCCCCAGACCACGGCGCCGTCGTCCTCGAGTCTTCCAGGAACCCAACTCGGACAATGATCCGGACTCACCTGGGGAGGAGGACTCGGACGAAGACACCCCGGATGCCGCTGGCTGGTCAAGGAGCTACTCCAAAGTCCGTCAACGTCCCTTCAAGGGAGACGGTCCAGGTCCCACCTTCAGAACCGAGGGGTTGGATCCTGTGGATTTTTTCCACAAGTTCTTTCCAGTCAGCCTCTTGGTCAAGATGGTGGCCTGGACAAATGAAAACCTCACTGCGGGAGCTACCGGCAGATCAGCCCCAATCCCGACCACCCTTCAGGAACTGAAGGCGTGGTTCGGGATAGTCATCATCATGGGGCTGGTCAGAATAAGATCTTTGCGTGACTACTGGAGCACCAGCCGTAGCTTCCGCCATGACCTCATCTCCACCACCATGTCATTTGCTCGCTTCGTCCAACTCAGCGCTAACATCGCCTGCTGCTCTCGGGCCAAAAACCCTGATCACTGGCCTAAAGACACCTCTGTGCAGCGGCAGCACATATACAACCACAAGAGGTGTCATCCATGCTACCCCGTACAACCCCTCTGGGATAAAGTTCGATCCAGATGCCGCCGTCGGTTCCAGGCACATCGCGAAATTGCCATCGATGAAGCGATGATCTCCTACCGAGGGTTCAAGGGTGCCGTGAGGAAGTTCTTCATGCCTTGCAAGCCAATACGAGCCGGCTTCAAGGTATATGCCCTGTGCGATTCTCGCACGGGTTATATGATGAACTTCCATGTTCACAAGGCCAGGACGCAGCCACAGAAGATGTTGGACATCGCCTTGGAGGTTGTCCAACCATTCGAAAAGCTGTACCATCATGTCTTTTGTGATAAATTGTACACTTCTGTGGCTCTTGGGCGACAACTGCTGGCCAACAAGACCTACGTGACCGGAGCAATCAAGCAAAATGCCCGCGATCTGCCAGTAGATCTGTCGCCCAATCCTGTCAAAAATCCCGCCAAAGCCTGCAGTATAAAACGCCTCAAAAAAACACCAAGGGGGACGTTTTACTCCAGGCAGAACGGGAAATTGACGTACGTCCTGTGGCACGACTCCTCTGTAATGTCACTACTGTCCACCGCCCACAACGCCTGGAGGGAAAAATCAACTCCGGACAACCCCTCGGGCGGTGATACAGTACGGAGGAGTTTCAGCATTGATGGGGTTGAGCGGAAGAAAAAACATCCGGTGCCTGCCCCAAGGCAGGTCATCGACTATACCCAGTTCATGGGAGGCGTCGACCGCTCGGACCAACTGCGGTCCTACAACACCTGCTCCCGCAAGTCCCAGTCCTGGTGGCACCACTTGCTCTATTTCCTTATAGACATTGCAAGGGTGAATGCGTGGGTGGCCTTCAAGTTTGTTAACGGGGATGCACGCCCTAAGCCCGCCCATAGCCGATTTACCAAGGAAATCGGCGAGGCCCTCATAGCCGGATATGCAGAGACAACTGCAAGAGAAGGACGACACCATCGCCGGGCACCACATATCAGAGGACAGGGTGTCTCTTCTGAGAACGGTCCCGGCCACGTCCTTGTCCGGCTAGAGAGTGGCCAAGGAAAAAAGACCTATGGGCGAGCCTGCAGGGAATGTGCCTTGTCCGGCAGAAAACGCCAACCACCGGGCCCGAGAGCGAAGAGCAACATACAGCGAAACATAACAACAAGATATGGATGTGCTCATTGTCGGGTCCCACTCTGCCGGGCATCGCCGTTCAACTGCTTCACCAGGTATGTGTCTGAAAACTTTATTCATCATTGAGTATCATGAATTACATATTTCCAATTATATTTTAAATGTGCTTCCAAAATACATGTGCAATGATGATATCTTCTTTTCTCTTGCAGCTACCACAACAGATGAAGCATCTGCCATCTTTGCCATCTGGCCAAGGGGGAGCCCATGACGGAGGGACGGGCTACTACCCCCAACAACATCCCTCCAGGGGGAGCCCATGACAGAGGGATGGGCTACTACCCCCTAAATCTGCCCTCTTAAAAAAAATACAAAAGAAAATACAAAAAAAAAAAATTAAAAAAATTAAAAAAAAAAAACTAAATAAAAAAGAAGAAGAGACAAACTATCTATGGAGTGATGACCCAGTCCAGCCTAGGAGAGAAGAGACAAACTATCTATGGAGTGATGACCCAGTCCAGCCTGGGAGAGAAGAGACAAACTATCTATGGAGTGATGACCCAGTCCAGCCTGGGAGAGAAGAGACAAACTATCTATGGAGTGATGACCCAGTCCAGCCTGGGAGAGAAGAGACAAACTATCTATGGAGTGATGACCCAGTCCAGCCTAGGAGAGAAGAGACAAACTATCTATGGAGTGATGACCCAGTCCAGCCTGGGAGAGAAGAGACAAACTATCTATAGAGTGATGACCCAGTCCAGCCTGGGAGAGAAGAGACAAACTATCTATGGAGTGATGACCCAGTCCAGCCTGGGAGAGAAGAGACAAACTATCTATGGAGTGATGACCCAGTCCAGCCTAGGAGAGAAGAGACAAACTATCTATGGAGTGATGACCCAGTCCAGCCTGGGAGAGAAGAGACAAACTATCTATGGAGTGATGACCCAGTCCAGCCTGGGAGAGAAGAGACAAACTATCTATGGAGTGATGACCCAGTCCAGCCTGGGAGAGAAGAGACAAACTATGGACTGGCAGGAGAGAAGAGGCTGGCACAACTACCAAAGACCAGTTGGTCTTGGGCTGTGATGAAAATTGATTGATTCCTATGTGAAACTTTATCATGTAAAGTAACTGTGAATCTATCATATTTCTGAGCCATCCATTTTTTATTCATTTCCTAAAAATTGTAGCCCTATTTTTGTGATAAATGGTGAGAAACTTACTTTTACCAATGTCTATGGCAAACCCTCAACTGCCCATACTTTAGTATACTAGAAAAAGATGTATGTTTTTTGTGGTCTACATGGTCCCACACTGTGTATGTGGAGTTCAGTGAGTAGTGAGAGAAGGCATATTGCCCACAGAACACTGCAGAAAGGCATGTGGTCCTATGTGGTGTACAAGGTCATACACTGTGTGTGCTGTGTATTGTGTGTGGCAAGATAAGGCATATAGACCACATTACCCCACAGCCAGGTTGTGTGGTCCCTTGTAGTCTATAGTACAGCACCCCGGTGCACACAGTGGTTGCTTGTGGTCAATGGCAATGCTCTTGTGTGGCACATGCAGAACGTTAGGGTTGTATGTGTGTACAACAGTGTCATTCCCATTGCACAAATTACATTACATCTATGAGGGACGATTGACCACATGCGTTCCAACATAATTTTTATGTTCACATAACAGTTCCACTACGAAATAAGACCCCGAACACCTACAGTAGTGGTTGTTCACACAACCACATGTTAAATTGTATGTGTGTTTATGATTCTGCGCGCGGCGGATGTTTGATAAAAAAAAAAAACATTTATAACCAACCCATACCAACAAAAGAAATAAATATGTCACATGGCAGTGTTCTTCAACGTTGAAATGAAAGGGTAGTTGCTGATAGGTATATAATACATGATTGGTAAAGGTTACAGAACAGCACTCACACTTTGTGTGATCCAGCATGTGCGTGAAAAACCTGTGAAAATTTGAGCTCAATCAGACATCTGAGTCACGAGAAAATAGAAAAAAATGCAACTTCATTTTTCTTATAGAACATAAACAATGGTTTTGATCTTACCCCAAGATGAATGTTTTCGGTCTTTGTTTCACAAATGTTTGGACAAATTTACCATTTCAGGCAGAAATACTTTAATGGTGTATGTAGTATGTATGGAATTATATGTAATTCTGTGAACATTTCTGTTTAGGTATGTTTTCAATCATGACATATTTTGATTCATGCTCTTTGGTACATTTTAAGCAACTGCTAGCCATTTTCCTCAGGCTTTTTTGAGCAAAAGTTGTAAAGATTTGAAAGGGTCAGTACAGGATTGGTATTCATACAAAAACAGAAATGTTCACAGATTTACGTATAACTTTCAAGACATTAAATGTGTTAAGACCAAGTGTTTTGTTTGGGGGTATTAACAAAAATTCAAATATTCCTCAATTTTATTCACTTCCAAATATTGATAAAGACCTGTGTGGTCCCAGATTTTAATAATAAAATTAGAAATATGGTAAAGCAAAAAACGTAGACCTCAAAATGAGAAATACATTTTTAATGAAAGTAAATTATGCAAATTTTTGGCCTCAGCTGAAAAACACATTACATGAATAGACAGACCTGTTTTTGATTTCAGACACTATAATTATTTTATGGGTCTAGCTTTGTACTTTTTGTAGCAAGACTAAATTCACAGGAAAAGAAAAAGAAAAATTTACATTCCTTACAAAACTATTGACAGATGAAAAATAATAAGAGCGAAAAACAATCCATAACAGATGAACATAAAGCATCCTTTATAAGTTTCCATGCATTGCGACACACAACATAGGTAGTGTGTCTGTGCGGAATGATGACTGGCCGCACAAAGGATTAGCCCCACAGCTGTCACACGGGACATCGTGGTAGGTAAATCGCTTTGTGGCAAGAAGTGTCAACAATCACAAACTCATATACGAAAATGTTGTTTAAATAAAGCAACCTCATTTCAAATCCTATATCTTGGGAAGAATAAGTCAAGAAGTTTTGTAAAACGACTATTAAACAAGATTGACTCCCTAGTCACAAGTGCAAAAATTATTGATTTGAGCTTGGTGCTCTATGGAAGAAACGGTTTTAACGAGTTACAATATTTCTGTACACATGTGAACATGCACAGATCATATGCAGCAAAAGTCTATTGCGGTTCAGTACACGTATATACACGTGTACTGAACCGCAATGCGCATGCGGTGCCGGAGCGACGCAACTGCACATTGTCGATTTGAGTCGCCCTGCGGCTTCGCAACATGATTTTAAAGAGTGAAGGTGATTCTTAAGCGTGGTGGAAATCGGGGGGCGCCACAGAAAGTGTGGTGGTGCGTCATGTCTTTTCTGCACATTGGAGAACACTGCATGGTGTTACCGCAAAACCTATTACTTTAAGTTTTGTACTTGTCCACTTCTGCATGTACCTCTACATGTACGTATACACATGTTCAAATTAGTTTTTAAATCAAGTCTTTTTTGTTTGGTTTGTTGGTTGCTGATAGATATTTGGTTTGTTCTACACATAGATTACCACTTTGCAGCTTGTGATAGATGTAGCCCCAGACTCTTACGTCTGATGAACTACTTTAATACATTGCAGCTGAAGGTGTCAAACTGTCAATCCAATCTTATGAAAGCTTCCCATGGTTCTATTTCAAGCCATCTCACTGTTCCTCAGAACAGAAATAACTTCAGTGGAGGATTCAAACTTACATATACATGTGTAGTTTGACCGTCTGTCACGACATGCCCCCAGTTTTGGCTCAGTGTGACTTCACAGGGTCATAGGTTTGGCCCCCTAAACTCCGTGTATACAAATAGGAAATAATCATCAAGTGAAACTTTCTTCAAGTTTTAAGTTATTTATTAACCCTTTCAGCCCCAACGGCGACTAAAGTCGCCCATGCGTTGCACTGCGCTTGATCCCCAATGGCGACTTTTGTCGCCCGTACGTTGTACACCGCTTGAGCCCCAATGGCGACTTTAGTCGACGAGCGACTTGCGCAAGTTTAGTTAGCTGTAGAAGCTTCGCTTGACGCCCTCTGGTGTTGAGTTTTATACAGGTAGAAAGCTCAATGACGCGTCTTTCCAATGGTACACAATACACATAGGGACGCCATTACGAATTTTCGAGAAAATTGACCTACAAAGTTACAACGCCAACAAAGTTTTCAAGCTGGAATTTGCTCGCCTCTTGAGCATCATGACTGATCGTGAGGTTGTTATTCTTGCTGAGCTTTCTCCTGATAGTGATTCAGACATGGAATCAACTAGTTCAGAAGATCCCAGTGATATCAGCAGTGATTCTGATGATGATTTTGACGCTACGAACTCAGCTGGTTCAAGTGCCACAACACCGTACCGGGAGCGGGCCAAGCCAACACCGCGGCACCGGGCCGAGTGCGACTGGAGCCCGCGGTGTCGTGGCGGTGGCCATGGTGGTGGCCGCGGTGGACTTCGCGGTGCTCAGACACACAATTTGTGATATTGTGCAAATAATAAAACAAGTACATAATAATTTTTACATGGTTGGAAAGATCATTTCAGTGGCTTCAAGGTTTGTGCATAAAGTTTTTTCCCATGATAATTCCTTCATACTGAAAATCGAGTTTGAAAATTACATTTATTCTGAGCTGCATTTTTTGTGTGTGTGCAAAAAAAACGTGGGACAGGGCAGTGTACTGTGCACAAACAATGTGGGCACTACAGGACGCATGGTAATAAACAATGTGGGGCTGAAAGGGTTAACAAACACTAAACAATTCTATTAAAATCAATTAAACATTCACAGAAGAAACAAATTAACAAACAAAATGTTGGCCAATGGACTACTCAAGTGATACTTGTGATATACACTGTATGACTAAGGAAATACTGTATCTATAAACATGTATAGATAATGCTAATAGATAATTAAAGGCATATTGTTTGCTCATAATTAACGGTCAATAACTAAGGTTAAATCGATAATGTTGCAAAATAAGCTTTAAGTAATTCTACACTAATAATATCATTGATTACTCAAGTCAAAGTTAAATCACCTTAAATTACAATAATTTGTGTTACCTACTCAAAGCAATTTGAAAATATATTTAACAAATTAAAGGGACCACCGTAAATACGGATTTCTTTGTTGTTGTAGTTGTCACACTCCTGTGGAGGTGAATATTGTTCTCTAGTCCGGTATAGCCTGGATGTGTGCAGCACAAGAAGGAACCTCAGAGTAGGCCCCAGGAGATTGGCTTTCCTCGGCACGCTTACAGTTGGGGTTGGCGACGCCTGGTATGTGCTGCCGGTCCTCCGGTAGTGATCACGGGCCCGTCTGCCTCGGACAACCGGTGTTATAGTAGTAGGCTCGTAATTCTTTCCGCAGGCTTGGACTAGAGTTCATTTAGGCTTTCTTGTATAGCCTAAGATGCCATCTGAAATTATATATGTATATAATCATGTATATATGTATATATAAACACAGAAATGAATCAAGGCTAATAAGGTTTCAACGATCCTAATATTCAGCCCTGAATGAAATAATAAAAATATAATAGTTCAATCTCGAGATTTATGTTTCAGGAATGTTTATCGTGTTATACAAATAAAGTTGATTTTGGATAATCTTACTGACGCTCTCCATTAGTTTAACACAAACGTATAACATTCTCAAGTACATTGGACATATCATATCACTTTCGATAAACAGCAAAACAATAATTTTCAAGAAAACTCTAAGATCAAAATCCCAAACTTACGGTCTGGTGGCAGATCAATGTTGATGTTTCCCGGAGAGCATCACTGATTCAAGACTTGGCCTCTCGAGGCTTTTTGGCGATAATTTCGCTCATAAAGTTCAGGCAAGCTTGCGAAAACGTTTTGCGTTGCGTCTCTGCTTTTTTTAATTCGGTGGACGCAGATCACATGACCCTTCTTAAACTACAGTTACAAGGACGCAAGGAAAGAAAAGAGACACAAGACCATGGCAACAAGGACAATTGATAACTTATGAATTATTTATTAGGGTTTACAACTAGGTATAGGTATGGGTAAGACGAACAAAACAAATGCATGGACAGTACGTGACAATAGACTGCTTTAAAGTGAAACACAAAGCATAAAAAGGCAACATTTAATATTGATTTTCTTTATTGTTCTTTTACAGATTGGATTCTTCCTTCTTGGTCTGTGTACACACCTGCCTTGTGCTATCATGAACACTGCAGCAAATACAATTGCACAAAGGTGAGCAATATACTCTTGTGATCAATCTGTACATATGATCAAGCAAAATAGGTCTGAAGTCAAACCAGGGGCCAATATCACAGAGCTGCTCAACACAAAACATTTGCTAACAATAAAATGTCTGTCTTAATAAAAATATGGCTTCTGACTGCCAAACGAACAAAGGTAATTGACTATTGGGGTCACCACCAACATTAGGCTGGATGGCTCAGTTGGTAGAGTGCCTGTAGGGTATTCAGGAGGTTGCCGGTTCGAATCCCGCTCCAGTCAATTTTTCTTTGTTCACTTTTCAATGACGTTAATAAAAACAGGATGAACAACCACATTTCCACGTGCACGTGGAATTTTTAATGGTGGTTTGTTTTATTGGGCAAGACATTTTTGCGCTAGGCATTGAAATTGGCTCCAGGGATTTGAAATATTCTTGATGGTAACAAAAGCAATAGCCCTTTTTTGTTTCTCTGTCGTTAAATGTCATGCGTATCAGAAAAGGTTGCATTTGTGCAAATTAGATTGGACCATTTTTCACATTTAACACATGTTTTATCACAAATGTGTGGTATCAAGTTGATGGCTGCATAGCCATGTACCCATTAATCCACTGTTTCAGATAGTAGTCTAAAAGTTGCACTTTTCCCTTCTATCAGTAATGTTTTGGTAAAAATGTATAATGTCTTGAGATCAACCTTGTGCTAAAGCTCAGTATAAAGTTTGGGTTTGAATTTATTCAAATTACTTTAACATCGGGACCAATTATTATCCTCTCTGATATGTAAAGTTTATGTGCAATATTCAGATATTATCTTATTTAAGCTGCCAGCTGCTACATTTAGTTGGCAATACTCATCGTCATATCCCTACTTTTTGTTCACTTGAAGGAGACATTGAACAGCAGGTTTCTTTCGTCGCATGACTTCCTTATATTCACACCTAAATAACGAATGGAGCAAAGCATTCAACATTGATTGAGCATCGTATCATAAAGCACAAGGCATGAGCATATCTTATAACTGTACATTTGTTGAATGGTAATTCTTCCTATTTACATTTTGTAAAGGTGCCATCAATCAAATCAATTTTGCCTGGAAATTATGCAATTTGATAAAATCCCTCTTTTGATATCTAGAGTGTCTGTGACAGCTTGCCACCTCACAAAATCACTTAATGGGAGACTTAATTTGGAGCTTGGTATTCAAGTTGATAGCACACGCGCACAACAACACGCTCACAATGGGAACTTTTGAGAACTCATGTGACAGTCATTTGAATATTTAATTAGTCAATTTTGTGACCAACATATCTCACGAATGTCAAGTGCTATGGTGATGATTATTTTTGCAAAAGCTGTGTAACATCATGTTGTTGTGCATGCTGCAACAAAATGTACCGTGACGTCATCATGATGTCATCATGATGTCATCAAAATGCAATAACAGGAATGCTACGGTAATGGTTCTTTTTGCAAAAGCTTTGTTGGATCCTGTAGATGATGTGTACACATGCTAATGTGAAATTAACTGTGACGTCATTATGACGTCATCAAAAAGGCTTATTTTTATTCCATATAGTAAACAATGTCTGATCATCACGAAACGTGGTAGGTGTGGTGTCTATACTCAAAGAATGTTTCTGTGATAATGTCATTTTGACATCATCGGGTCTTGAATTACTACAAATTTTGTGTTTTTTCGTTCTTTTTCTTCTTAATGAAATCTTTTAATGCCAAAATGTTAGATAAATTTTTCAGTTTGATTTAACTTTTTGGAAGATTGCTTAGAGCTATAAAGCTGATTCTTTTTGCATGAGCTTGTCATGTAGATGTGCATGCTGTCATGAAATTTACCGTGACGTCATCAGGACTCCATCAAAAGTGCCTTTTTGTTAGCAGCATACACTATGTATCTCGAGAACGACAAATGCTACAAAAATGATTATTTTTGCAACAGCTTGGTTACATCACGTACAGTTGCATCATCTCGTAAAATGCTTTGAATTGTACAATTTATTTTGAAAAAAACTAAAGACTGGAACCAAACTATCATGCACGCACGATCTGCACCACATGAAAGAGCTCGCGCAGTCGCCATTACAGTGTTAAAGTCAGTCATACAGGGTAATTGCGGTATGAAATACGAAGGCCGGTGTTGTGTGGAGCCGTCAGTGACTGGAAATACGTTTTTATATTGACCTTTGACACAAGTAAATGACCAATAGCGCGTCTCGATCTCATGGGCTCGCTCGATGCGATGCACACAACGAATGCATGCACATAACAGCACATGTTTACATGTAGGCCTGCTGTACGTTGTTTTGTGCACGTGAGATTCATGATGCTGATTCGTTCGCGCTGTCACTTTTCGTTCGTATCAAACCAACAGGCCTACAAAATTACAGAATACAACATCTAATTGTCGACAGAAAAAATTATCTTTGTGATATCGAAAAAGATGTCAAAGGCAAATTACAAGGAAGATACGGCTTGAAGAAAAGGAAGTTAAGTTTTAGGCCTAACGCAACGTCAGGCCTTCCTTCCTCCATTATGGGCCTACCACGTAAGAAAACTTTGTTTGCCAGGTAGGACGCTGCCTTAGTTCTAGGGCTGAAAAGTTTGTCACGTACGTTCGTAATTCTTGAGTAAAATGCAACTCAAGCTGCAACTCATCATAATTGTGAAAGACCAGTGAACTTTCGTCTCCATATCCTAGCCCACTGCACAGCGTGTACAATGCACATTTAAATGCATGCATGCACGTTTTAATGCACGCAGGCCCATGCATGAAAGTACATGTACGTGCAAAGGCAAAGACACCGTGCGATGTTGCTTACCATTGGGTACGTTCAGACAGCGTGTTAAATTCGCTAAAACAACTGGTTTAACCCGATCGGTTTTAGCATATTGTGTCTTGACGCTCTAAAACAGTTATTTATCTAAAACAGATCGGTTTTATCCGCCGCTAAAACACCAAAGTTAAAACTGCTCGGAAGGAGGGTTTAGCGCTTAAAACCGATCGAGTTTACTGCTAAAATGCTATTGGGACAGAATAACTTTCCGACATCCTGTTTCAGTGCAGAGAAGCCTGGTAGCATGGTTACGTAACACATGTGGCGCGCTTGTTTATATTCAACACACAGATAAATCCGCGCGCTTTATTTTATAACTGAAAGCCCGTACGGGGTCAATTCAAAGTGCATGACCTCTTAAAACCAAAAATAAAACCGATCTGTTTTAACTGCAAACAGTAAAACGCTGTATGGACGCAACAGAATTTTAACTTACGACTTACCCCCCGCGGTTGCCGAGCGGTTTAACTCAATTCGTTTTAAATACAGGGCTGTCTGAACGTACCCATTGTTTGGCTGTTTCAAGTTATCCTTTGATTTTGAAATGTTTGTGTTACCAATGGTCTGACTATGACCACAGCCTAGCACAGATCACAGCCATAATTACATGTTTATAACCTTCCTCATAGTCATGCAGAGTTAAGGCACAAGTTCTTTAAATTAACATACATGTAGATGCAACTTTCAGATTTTAATCTAAATTTGTTTATTTGTTTATTTTTCTCCCCAATTCCAATTTTTGTCCCCTTCAAATGTTTTGAATTTACTACATGTATTGTTTAAGTCTCCTTTGATGATAATCACTCCCTTGTGTTGTGAAGTATGTCTACACGCACGCCGCGGCGCAGTGCACAAAATATTCATACTCGCGGTAATTTTCAGATTGTTTTAGCATAGGTCAGTTGCATCTCTGCATGTAGATGTGCATGCTACCATGAAATTACCGTGATGTCATCATGACGTCATCAAAAAGGATATTTTTGTTAGCAGCATACTCGAGAACAACAAGTGCTACGGAAATGATTCTTTTTGTAAAAGCTTTGTTAAATCCTGTAGATGTGCATACTGCAGCTGTGACATCATCAAAAAGCTGAATTCCATAAATACAGAAAACTCCTCACCTCTGTTTACCTACATTTCCATTTTCAGCGCTCATGCACACAAAACCTCGCTGAAAAAGTTGCCCAAGCCACACCCTCCGCGCCCACTGCATGACCCCTACAAGAGCCCCTGTTGCACTGAGACTCGCCCTAGTTTTTTCAGCGATGCGTACAGTGCACATCATGTAATAAAAACAGAACAAAGCTCGCTACACACGTGTGTGTACGTCCACATGTACTATACACGCCGTATCGTTCGAGGATTCAATATGGCGGACAACGCCTGAATTAAACGGACATTCACAAGCTGAAGCCACGTTTCAGGGAAAATACCCCGTTCTACCAAAGTTAGCCTGATCGGCATTTTAAGCAGGATATTCCCGTCTAGTCTACCGAATCTCTATGACCGGTTTCGACAGATGGAAATTCACCGGGCATGTACGAGCCCTCGACCAAGCACGACCAGGGCTACACCCCGGAAAATCCCTTAAGGAGAGGTCGACGTTATCACGTCATGGAAATGCGGGATGGATGGATAGCGGGGCCCGGCAATCGTTGCTGTGCAGCCATCTGAGCGCCCGGTCTCCCCCGCCTGGTCACAGAGGCAGGGGCACCACCATCACCACCGCCACCGATCTTCGAGCTTCATCACCTTTCTACTCATCTCGGCCATGATTTTTAGCAAGAGTCCTACGTTCTTCAAGCATTATCGACATTTCGGGGCCTACATCATTGCCCCCGAGATCACGGGTCATTTCCCCTCGCCGCCCATCACGACCTCCCAGGCCAGCCTTTGACATACTGCACGTGACTTTGGTTAATACATCGGGAGAATTATCAACTTTTGCGGAGCCTCCTTCATCGCCCTTGAGATCAAGGTCCTCTTCATGATGCTGTCCGGACGTCCACCGTGACCTTGTTTCAATGGGAGAATTATCAATAATTTGTGGGCGTACATCGACTCTGACTCACGGGCCCTTTTCTCCACGCCGGGCGTTCACCATGATCTCCCCGACGTCCGACGTACTGGCCTACCACACGTGGTTTTCTTTTCAACGGGAGAATTATCAACATTTTGGAATTTTGTGGGCCTACATCGTCGACTCCCACGTCACAGGTACCTTTCTCCACGCCGTCCAGACGTCCAACATGACTTTCCCGACAGGCCTACCGCACATGGTTTTTCGTTTCGACGGGAGAAATATCGTTTCTCGACCATAAATCGTCGGCCCGACATCTGGACGGCGTGTATCCACGCCGTCCAGACATCCTCGTGTCTGCTCCCCGGCCTGGCTACCTCAAGTGTTTTACGATTCATCAGGAGATTTATCAACATTTCTCGGGGCCTACATCATCGCCCCCGTGGTTGTCGGTGCGATTCTTGCGCTCGTTCATGGTCCCGCTCTCGCTCGTTGGATCCACCCCGGAAGCAAACTCGATCTTCTCGCTGGTGGTCACAGTCCCCGCCGTTGCATAGGGGCCTGTGCCGCCCAACTTTCAGACTCCTTTCGGATGTGTCTTCCTCCCTTTTCAAGCAGTCCTACTTATCTTTACGGAAGTGGGTAAGCTTTTCCAGATTCTTCCCTTTCTTTCCTTGGGCCATGGCCATTCTCAGCGGCCACTTTTTGCAACTTGGCTGAGGCTCTTGAGTCTATCCCTTTATTATTTGATCTTTATTCAGGGCCACCCCTTACTCACAAAGGAGAGGAATTTATGTCATTTGGTGCTAGCGCCAACCCATTTCTTGTGTACTTAGCCTCTTTTTGCATAGCCTCACAGTTACCGGGATCCTTTTGAGTTTTTCCTTGGCAAGCTCTCCTTGAGACTTGTTTATTCCCTTGTGGGTTGGGTGCCTCTGGTTGGAGTTGGTTTACTTATGATGCTGTCGGGCTGTCTTCTGGAGAAAGCTCCTTCCTGTTAACAATGCCTAGTTCATTACCAGCTTGGACTCCTGATACTTGTGATAGCTTCTGAAACCCTCTACTCTCTCTCTCTCTCTCTCTCTTTCACATTGGTTGCTAGGCTGTGGTTTCCCCTTAGCAGGCCGTAGTCAACCTTTTTCCAGCTGGCGGCAGGGACAGGGTCCCAGACCCTATGGTCGACTAGTATCTACGTTCTTTTGCATTCTTCACTTCACCTCCTTAGTGAATCCAAGTGCATTTGTTACTGACCTGGATGATTATCTGAGGTTCTTCTCTTCCCCGTTGCCTCCCCCAAGGCCGTACGCTTCCTTTGACGTGAGATCCTATTCTCCCTTTGCTGTCTGACTCTCTCGCTCCTCGTTTCGGAGATCCCTCCTCCACTATGGTGGTAGTCGGCTTTCATGTTAGGTTTCGCTCCTCTCAATGATTGCCTCCCGCCTACTGGAGGTTGTACTGGGATTTGCTACCTACTCTCATTTCATGTCGTCATCTAGTCTTGGACAGACACCTCTCCCCATCCGTAGGCTCCAAGTCCGCCTCCTGGCTCTTCTTTTGGAGGGAATGTCTGTGAGTTCAGTGAGAATTATGGGAGTTAGCCTCTGCCTATCGGCATCCATCTCATCGACCGAAGAGGGATGCAGCCTACTTCTGTTCTTCATCACCTACGGGGTTCAGCACCTTGGACCGCGTAGTACCAGGTTCGCATTTCAACTCCCACCAGCCATTAGTTGGTCGCCTATTTAAGACGGCTAGATTCTACAGCTCTAGGAGAGAAGTTTTCTTCTCCTCCCCCCCCCCCCAGCATTCTTCCTTGCAACTAAGAAGTCCTGTAAAGGTATTCTCACCAGTAAGTAGGAGGTCACCTATATGACACCAGAATTCTCCAGCTCTTCTCCTCGGCTTTCTCCCTCGCGACTAAGAAGTCCTAAAGAGTGCAACCAGTCACCTACCAAAGCACTTCGAAATTGCCTTGCTAGTTGTCCTCCAATTTCTGACCACAGGCAGATCTACGACTTCGATTGATCTGAGGGACGCTATCGCGATTCGCATGTTCCTACCCACAAGCATCATCAACTTCCATCTGCCAGGGGACTTTGTACCAGCTTCGCTACCTGCTCTCATGGCCCTCTTGGGCCTTTTCAGCGATCACCAAGGTGACCGTAGCTTTCTTACGCCAAGTACCTGGACGACTGTCTCCTTTCAGTCCCAACTCTACTGGACTCTGTCTAGGCCCCCACGATCAGTCCTGCTGATGCCTATGGAGGGCTTTGTCACCAACACAGGGAAGTCACCACTGGCTCCTTCCTGATAACGTTCTCGCCTTGGAGAGGTCCTCTACTTGGCCACTGGCAGGCTCCTCTGCAGAGTTGCTATTCAGCCACAAGCCTTTACCACACAGCGACTCAATCCCAGGAGAATCCCAACTCTATGCACAGCTCACCCGCAGCATCATCTGTGACGTTGGTCGGATGCCTCGAGGAACAGCCTATCATCGGCACTTGGTCAGCAGAGCAAAGAGCTGTCACTGAAGTCATTCCGTTCCAGAGTCCCTTTACTCCTCTACTGGTTCTAGTCCGATCCCTACCGTTGACCACAATGTGTGACAACAGATACATGTATAAGGGCATTTTTATTTTAAACAATTTAATACTGTTCTAGTTCGGACATACATCTCCTCTGTGGAATAGTACACCTGCTGCCAGAAAGGAATCCACTGTCTGTCCCTGTGCCATTGCCAAAGGGACCTTCTCCATCGGTGCTTTCCTTGACACCTTCACCATACTTACTCACATGTGCGTATAAGGATACACTCTACTCCGAATGAATGGGTATGCCTTTACAACAAAGCTGGTAGGAGGAGGTTGTAACATTCGTCGAGACCTAACTCTATGGCTCAGGTCTCAGTTCCTGCATCAGGATCCAGCATTCCTCCTTTTCAGCTGTGGGCTGGGATGCTGTCCACATTCCTTTCAGAGCAGCTGGACTTCTGTCTGAAGCTTCAGCCATTGAGGCCATAAGTAGACTGTGATCCACCAGATGAACTTACGATAATGGAATTCTCCACTTTACCTAGCAGTGTAAGGAGAGAACTATTGATCGACATTTGGCACCTATAGCTGCCACATGAGATGGTCTCCATAACCTGGGGTTATAGACCAACTACCAGGGCCCTTTGGGCAGGTTCCATGGTGAATTAACCATGTCTTCAAGCAATCCTTGTTATCACATCTGCTATGGGGCATAGCTTCCAGCCAGCTAAGCTGGTACTTTTCGGTGCTACCTCCTACAGCTTCATGGAGAATATTGCTTCCATGCCTTTGCTTAGAGAATGGCCACGCTTGCTGGGATCATAGAATTCCTACTAAGAATCTGTCAGCCTATTTCTCCCCTCCAGTTATTTTCTGCCAAGCTCAGCAGCATTTGCATCAGTGGAAGAGGATTACGGTGGTGCCCGTACGAGCTCTCAGTACTCATCGCTCATATCCAGCTATTACAAGGCTACATCAGCTGCGGCTCATCACAACCATCCAGCCACATCGTCCAGCCTCTGTGACCACAATCGTTCAATGGATAACGGAGGCAACCCCCCATGTAAGCCCTCAGAGCGATAGCCAAGGATCAAGATCCAAAGCCATGGATGGGTATCAGAGGCAACCCCCCATGTTAGTCCTCAGAATGATTCATGTACTCGAGGATGGAAATCCAGAGTCCACGAGACACACAACATGTCTGCAGCTTGGACCCACCTGCTTGGAGTATCTGTTACAGAGATAATAAAGGCAGCATGCTGGAAGAACCTATCCACCTTCACATCTTACTGCCTAAACAATGTAGCCTGTGGGCAGGACAGTCCTCCAGGAAGTCAGCCGATCAGCAGCCCAAAAGACCCGGAAAGCTCCTTACAACTAGATCGGGTATGTTCACACGAGCTGCTAACTTCGCTGCTAACTTCGCTGCTAAAATATCACAGCGGGGGTTCGGTCGTAAAAGCAACTTTAGCTAAAAATCACCGAGCGTTCACACGCTAAATTCACGACTGCTAACTGCACAATCAGCTTGTGCAGAGGTCACGAAACCATTACGTCATTGGTTATAACATCGCTGATCTATCCCGGCTACTTCCGGTAGTTGTTTGAGGAAAAAAAACACGTAAACTCCGCGAAAACAACAGCGAACAATAGCTATAAATTATGCAAAAACGACAGCGAAATGTTACAAATACGATAGCGAAAATGACATACTCTGATTTAGCCATAATGCCCAATCTGTCCGCGGCCAAAAATGGCCGTGTGCCCCTTTCTTTTCGGCCGTGGTGTCCCACTTAATTTGAGTTTCTCGCTGCAAAATATGTACTGACTGAACATCGGCCGCCGATCCATGGCCATGTGCGTGGTAGCGAGCGCTACTTTTATGACTGCACTTGACTGTGGAAATTTCGAGATGCCGTGCTGACTTCACTGTGTAGTTTGCACGTGGTGTGCGTGATGGGTTGGGTGATCGTCGTCGCTTTCAGAAGACTTTTGCACGATATAAACATTACTGTTTTAGATCAAGTATATGAAAATTGTAGCTACTTGGCCAAAAGGACAAAATACCCGACTGAAATTTAAGTAAGTTTTATTTGATCAGGAAAATGCAATTTACGATGATTGGAAGGACGGTCAGAATATTTTTACGGAGATCTCGCAAATAACAATGCCGTAGGCCTACATCGTGTACACCGTCACAGTGTTTTTGGAATCAGTGCCTTTCCGTCATTAAAATAAATGGCCTCGTCGGCCCATGCTTTTGGTCCCAGTTCCCCTAAAATGTACACATACTTGAGGCCAAAGTGCCCTAAAATCATTGAAATTTGATGTCAGCAAGGACCGAAGAAGTGACAGCTACACGAACATTAGTATTATACACACATGGTGACAGTGTATAGTGTATACCACCATGGCACAACGTGCGTGAGAGGTCGGCAATACACATCGAGCGGAAGTCGTGTTTTCTTTAGCAGGTCAGTTGTGTTCATACGGAAAATCACAGTTAGCAGCGCTGCTAAAGTATCACATTTCACTGCTAACTCGGAGGAAGCGAAGTTAACTTCACAAATTTCTGCTGTTAACTTTCGGACTTAGCAGCGAAGTTAGCAGCGAAGTTGACAGCGAAGTTAGCAGCTCGTGTGAACATACCCATAGGCAGCACCTTGGTATTGTATGTCTAAACAGCCTTTTCACATTCTGGAGGCCCAGTTTAGACCTTTTGTCACCGCTGCATGTCCCTTCCCACCCTAATTAATATCTTACGGTGCTACTCTGCAAATGTAGGTAAACAGAGGTGAGGTGTTTTCTGTAATGGAATTCCCCAAATCCGAAGGGATTTTCTATTCTATTAAGAAAACACTCACCTCTGTTTACCACCCTCCCAGCTAAAAACAACAGCCAAAAAAAAAAACTGGGACGAGTCTCAGTGCAATATGGGCTCTTGTAGGGGACATGCAGTGGGCGCGGAGGGGGTGGCTTGGGCGACTTTTTCAGCGAGGTTTTGTGCGCATGCGCGCTAATATGCAAATGTAGGTAAACAGAGGTGAGTGTTTTCTTATTAGAATGGAAAATCCCTTCGGATTTGGGGAAATCGTCTGCTTGAGGTCTCTTACATTGAACTTGCACTTGGGCTTGGTAGCAGACTTCCTTGTTGGTTTTAGGTTAAGGGTGACCTTTGACACTACCAGCCTGTGATCTGTTTGACATTCAGCGCCTTTTAACACTTTAGTATTAAGGCACCATGTCAAAAAGATTTTGATCGGCGCGCCGCAGCCGGTTGCGTCCCATTATTTTCAGGTCTCCCTCACTGGGCTGACCGCGGCGTAGTGCGGCGCCCAGACAATGCCCAGCTCATTATCGAAGCCCTATTGCGTGTCCCTTTATTGTTATGTTAGTGAGCAACACGAATATGGAACAACGCACTCGCAAAGCCCACCGCGGCGCACTACGTTCCGATAGGGTCTGGCAAACATGCGCTGGATCTAACAAACAAGGAGTGGAAGGAAGGAAATCCCCAGAAATGAACCTTGAATGAACTATAATTATATGAATACGATATCGAAATGGCTAAGATATTAAATTAATTGCATCATTTTCACGCTCACAACTGTCATTTCATTTGTATGTAGTACTTTTGTTTCCACAAATTTTCAGTCTTTGACCCAACTTTCCATACTTGTGGTGCTAAAAATATCCTTAGTACGATGCCTGTCACGTGCCTTCGTAAGCCCACGGTCTGTCCCTGACAGTATTTATTGCCCATTTTAAAAGTTTTCCATAGCGCTTGCCGATCGACATACGGCAACAGCACTGGTATGGTGCATCATGAACGGAACGATGCACGCTGCACAATTGCACGTCCACGTGGTCTATGTTTCCCTTTACTATATCACATGCAGTGTAGTTACGGTACACTGGTTCTCGCCGGGGTAAATGCACTACATTGTATAATAAACTAATACGAAAAGCGGAACCAGTGTACAGCCATTTACAAGATGGATTTTAGACCGGTTTGCGCTACGATACGATGCGTCATCAAAATTCGTCTTTATCAGTTGGGTACGGTGTAAAAGCTCTATATAATTTGTTTCTCACTATTGGGAATAATCAATTAACATGTTTTCTGAAACTTTTTGTAACTTGCACTGTGGGCATAGTCTGGGCCCCAATGTCATGGAATCCGTTACGGCCTATTTTAGTGCTTACGGGCACTGTTTTGCTGACTCCGTTGTAGTTGTGTAGCGTGTGTGATGCGTGAGCAAACCGAGGCTTTTTGTACACTAGCCCAACCCTAAGATACAATACACTGCACATTCTTTACAGCGATCACAGCAAGGAATACTTAAACAAATTGCAAGGCACATTTCGTGCGCTGCTTAGTCAAGTATTTCTTAACTTCAGGTGGACCGCGGAGGATTAGGAAACCGGACTATAACAGTATTGAGCGAAGAATTTTTGCTAACGGTAATGGATTCCATTAAGGCACCATGTCAAAAAAAATTTTATCGGCGCGACGCTTTGCGGCGCACATTTTCAGGTCTCCCTCACTGGGCTGACCGCGGCGCAGTGCGGCGCCCAGACAATGCCCATCTCATTATCGAAGCCCTATTGCGTGTCCCTTATTGTTATGATAGTGAGCAACATGAATATGGAACAATGCATTCGCAAAGCCGGCCCGCCGCGGCGCGCCCCGTTCCGATACAGTCTGGCAAACACGCTCCCCGGCTGAACGAAGTCGAAGGCCAGGAAGGAAATCCCCAGAAATGAACCTTGACTGAACTAGTATTATTGTTTGAGAACGAGATCGAAATGGCTAAGATATTAAATTAATTGTATCATTTTCACGCTCACAACTGTCATTTCATTCGTAGGTAGCACTTTTGTTTCCATTATTTTCAGTCTTTGCCCCAACTTTCCATACCTGAGGTAGGCCTATTACAATGCCTGGCACGTAACTGGACCATGAAGCCCACGGTCTGTTCCTGACAGTTTGCCCAACTTTTTGATAGCGCTTGCTGATCTACGTACAGCAACAACACTGGTATGGTGCATCACGAACGGAACGAGACATGTTGCACGATCGCACGTGGTCTGTCTTTCCCTTTACTATATCACATGCAGTGTAGTTACGGTACACTGGTTCTCGCCGGGGGAAACGCACTACATTGTATAATAAACTAATACGAAAAGCAGAACCAGTGTACAGCCATTTACAAGATGGATTTTAGAGCAGTTTGAGCTACGATACGATGCGTTATAAAAATTTGTCTTTATCAATTATCAGTACGGTGTAAAAGCTCTATATAATTTTATATTTCTCACAATTGTATTGGGAATAATCAATTAACATGTTTTCTGAAACTTTTTGTAACTTGCACTGCGTGCGTGGTCTGGGCCCAATGTCATGGAATCCATTACCGGCTGTTTTTGTGCTTACGGGCACTGCTAATTTGCGTGAAATCTATTAATTTCACTGAATGCAAGCTTTTTGACTAAATTATAGCGAAGCATTTCAGGGTGATTATTTTCTGCTAACATGCTGTTTCATTCTGCAGAAAAAGCATGCTTACCGTCACCAAAAAGAAAACTCTTCTGTGAAATACGCTTAAAGTAAACAAAAAAGTCTGCTAACGCGTGAGCTTAGAATTCTTGCTAACGGTAACGGATTCCATGAAATCGGGCCCAGGGGTGCGTTCCACACAGCAAACTACGCGCACGGTGCACAATGTGTGCCAGCGTTTTCAAACCGGAATGCGCTGTTCGCCAAACACGCACACTACGTTCGCCCAACATAGCTAACGGTGTAGAGGAGGTGTTTGCTGAAGTTGGCTATTTACATCGAATGAAAGATGGACGCAGTACGCAACACATGTTCGCCATTTGTTACGTATGCGTTCCACTACAGAATCCAAGCGTAACGCAAACGGTGCGAACATATGCGAACCGCATATGTTCGCGCAAGCGGAACGCACCCCAGGTTTGCAGTCTCACATGTTAGGTTACCAAGGCTAATTTACCCTCGGTGGTAAAGTGTGAGTATTTCTTGTATAGATCTGCCAGTCTGCAGGCAGGACCACGTCTCCTCAGTTCACCATACCTGATTTCTGTCCTGTATTTGAGGAGGAGGTGAGAAGATTGATTCGGCAATCACCAAACAAATCATGCAACATGGACCCATTGCCCACTTGGATGATTAAGGAGCAGATTGATATATTTGCCCCATTCTTCACCAAACTCATTAACAGGATGTTCATCGAAGGAATTTTCCCTGACACTCTCAAGCATGCTGTCATAAGGCCGCTCCTTAAAAAGAGCAACATGGACAAGGAGGCTCTATCTAGCTACAGACCCATTTCTAATCTAAAATTCCTCGGAAAGTTAGTCGAGCGTGCTGTTTCCTGCCGCATCTCAGAAACTGTTTTCAGAAATAAACGTGATGATCCCTACCAATCAGCATACAGGAAACATCGTAGTGTAGAAACAGCAACTCTACGTGTTTGCAACGATATCCTACAAAATATGGATTGTGGCCGACTTACAACCCTAGTTCTCCTGGACCTTAGTTCAGCCTTCGACACGGTTGACCACGAGCTAATGCTCAGGAGACTCAGAGAGATTGGCATCACTGGATCTGCTCATGATTGGTGCAGATCCTATCTCACTGGCCATTCACAGTCTGTACAAGTTGGTTCATCATCATCAAGCAACATTCCCCTTACCTTCTCAGTGCCGCAAGGGTCAGTTCTCGGACCTCAGTTCTTTTCCCTGTACATGCTTCCAATACAGGACATCATCTGCAAACATGGTTTGAAATATCATGTGTACGCTGATGATATTCAGCTGTATGACTCTTGTTCCCCCACCCAAAATGGGATAGACTGTCTTGTTTCAATAGGTTGGAAGGCTGTGTCAGTGATCTCAAGGAATGGATGAGTAGTCATCTCAAACTTAATGACAAAAAAAAACGAATACATAATTCTGGGATCTCCTCAACAGAGGAATAAAGTTATTGTTCCTGACCTCCGTATTGCTGACACAGTTATCCATCCATCAACCCAGGTGCGCAGTCTTGGTCTCATATTAGATAATAATATGTCCATGCAACCATATATCTTACAGTGTTTTAAATCATCATCATTTCATTTACGTAATATCTACCGAATTAAGAAATATCTAACCCCCACAGCACTTACCAGCCTTGTTCACGCCTTCATTACATCCCGTCTCGACATGTATAATGCTTCCCTTGTAGGGTTACCCCAATGCCAGATTAATTACCTTAAAAAAATCCAAAATACTGCTGCTCGCATCATAACAAACACCCATAGGTCTGAGCACATCACCCCTGCTCTCAAAAACCTCCACTGGCTACCAGTCATACACAGAATTGAATTCAAGATTTGTCTCCTTACCTATAAATCACTTACCGGATTGGCCCCTGACTACATCAATGATTTAATTAGTATTCATATCCCTGGGAGAACTGGCTTAAGATCATCATCTGCACCCAAGTTAACTGTTCCTAGGACAAAAAGATCATGGGGCGATAGAGCTTTCTCTGTAGCTGCCCAACGCCTATGGAACAGCCTCCCACATAACCTGCAACAGCATACCGGTTCCTTATCTTCGTTCAAATCAAATCTAAAATCCCATCTTTTCAATAAATCTTTCTCTTACATGTAGCTGATGATGCATCTTTGATATCTTAGTTCCTGGTTCAGTAGATTTTGTCCATCATATGGTTTCGTTGTTTTGCTTTATTCATGTGTAATTGTTTGTAGCTGCATTTAAGGCTATGTTCTTTGTTATTGTTTTTTGTAATTGCTTTTTCGCTCTTTGTTTTGTGCGCCACGAGTGTCTTTGGACAGATGTGTGAGCGTTATAAATTCATAATTATTATTATTATTATTATATTGATTGACTGATTCAAACTGTTCAACAATGTTTTTAGTTTAGGCGTAGGCCTACCGTAGGTCGATCAGAACTAAAACAATCCAATTTGGCAGACGTTATATAATTTACCAAAAAAGCCCCAAACGTTCCACGGTATCGATTGTACACCAACTGGCAGTATTTGAGGTAAGAGTAAATAAAAATGCCCGTGTTAGGGCCTACATAGTCCTGCCGTTAATTCTTGGACCAGTTTAATGTTCCACCATAAGCAAAAATTGATACAGGAAAGGAAGAATGACAAAGGAACAGACATGAGTACAATTTCATGTGGTTACTGGTTACTGGTAAATTTTTCTTAATCTCGGAATACTATTTTCAAGTAGATGAGTGACAACAATTTAAGTTTTACGGAAAAATTATTGAGTCTAGGATAAAAACTATCAGAACGTCCGACAAAATTATTATAACAGCCAGTTGTAAAGTTCTGGCACAACCTGCACTCGTTGTCCCTTTACCAAAAGAAAGAAGTTCTTTGGCAAAAATTATTTTGCATAAAAACCCAGATTTTCATTACATAAAATTCAAAAACGATTGAGAAAGGGCAAGAAAACACAAATGAAGTGTAAATTCCCGGCCCCGTCTTTCTATTTTTTCTGGCTCCGTTGGCAACACAGGAAGGCTGGTTCGGCGATGGTTCAGTCCAACCACATATACGATCAAATAATAATGTACATAAGTTCAGTCAGTTAGTTAATCCATTTTTTTAAAAGTACTTTCCACACTAATCTTAATAAATATCCTATCAAATTAATAGCAAAAGCGACGGTGTGCATTGGAAAGACGTAAACAAGTAAAATATATCGCGCACATGTACATGCACTAGATATAAACCATCCCATCGTGCTTCCACGCCTGGTATCCGCCTGCCTTAGAGCCATTCAATGGATACAAACGCGCACCAGCGAAGTAGCAGCAATCCCACGTGTAGGCCATGGCATGGCAGGAAGTACAGTGTACATATACTGTGTACGTATGTACATGGAGGTAGACTTACTACGAGTGTGCATGTGGTCAACTACTCAAGTTGCGCTGGGGACGTGGCCGTGGTTTACGGCCGGACTCAGTGTTGATTTTGCGCCGGTAAGAAATCTTCTTTTGACATCGCAAAAAGCTATGCTTTTACCATCCCTAAAAGCCTGTCATTGACATTGTTATGAATATTCTTCAAAGATTCGCCACCGATATTTCACCTATTCCTGATATAAATTTTTATTATTTTTTCGGGGCACGATCCAATTTTTGACATGAAACAAGTATCTCAATACCTTCAATAAACACATCGTCAATTGAGTGTCTGTGGTTGTCGGCGCGCCGCGTTCCGCTGCAAAGGTAAGCCTACTCTGGTCAGTCTGGGAGGCTGCCACAGAGGCAGTCGTCCGTGAAAGGATTATGCAAATACAAACCTTTGTTATGCAGGGGGCGGCAGCGCCGCGGGTCGCCGGGCTGGGGCGCGATGACCCGCGGCGCAGTGCGGCGCATCCGAGCGGCCGCAGCGCGCCGATAAAAATCTTTTAGACATGGTGCCTAAATTGGGCCCAGATTTGCAGTCTCACGTTAGGTAGCCAAGGCTAATTTACCCTCGGTGGTCGGCTACTAATTATTTTTATCCCAAGTTTATATTCCATATGTTGTCAAGGTGACTGCCGTTTTAAAATACCTGCAGCGGTCTAAATATAAATATATATTGTAACGTTATACTCGAGCGGTATGGGCCTTGGGGAACGTCTATTTTTGCAAACACAATAGATGGATGATGGAATGCTCTGATTCTTGATTTTGATGATTGGTTTCATCTGACTCGCAAATCACTCTGTTCTGTTACAGACTTCTGTACTAACCTGACTTAGGCTAACTTTAAATCTGTACGTCCTTACTCTGCGGACACCAGACTGGAACTACTCAGACTGCACCAAAATGGCCACTTGGCACATCATGCACATGAGCTGAACATGCTGTGATCAAGCGCTCCCTGATGACCACACGCGCGCCCTGCATCACGCGACACTAAAAATAGCGCTGCTTAACTAGGTCACTGTTAGAAATTACTTCAAACACTTTAAGAGGTTGCTGAATATAAGGTAACCCTTCATTAATTACGATCATTCGTAATCAAACTTTTCGGTCACTACGCATGATACGACTGTTGCTCCATCTAGTACCTTCCTGATGGTGCGCTCCCTTAGCACTCATGCCATCGACGTCTGGACTGCAACATCTCGGTGAGTAGGCAGGGCGTCACCTGCCCGAATCACTTCTGGTTCCTCGACGATGATAGGCCTCACCATAAGTGGACTAGTAGGGGCTGTGGTGTGGGGTGCCTTAGGTGAAGTAGTAGGGAACAGTGGAAGCGTCTTGGGGAAAGGGGAACCGTCAACTGTGGCAATACAGGTAGTGGTTGTCAGATTGGGCTATTTGGGTGGATGCTGAGCACATCGAGATCTCTTCCAGGGGTTCTCGGCACTTCACTGGTCCTGTCGATCGACGAGGACTGGTCCTTATGTGCATGCTTCCAGTGTCTGTCCATGTCGTGCTTCCTACTGAATTTGATAGGGCAGTAGGGACAAGCATATCTCTCCCGCTTCGTGAGGTGTTGCTCCTCCACGTGGCGGCGTAGTGTTGCAGATGATGACAAGCTTTTCTGGCACTCTCCGCACTTCTGTTTTCTGGGCGAACGACTTCGTTTCAGACCCTGGCTTCGTCCATGTTATTCCATGTCTATCATTCCTGAAAAAACATAAAGAAGCAGATGGGGAAACATTATGACTACATTGTTTGGACGTTAGCACCATTCTCCTTAACGGTCAGGGGTTTTTCGTTTTCGTCTGCCAGATGGATCATTTTCGTCGATACGCGGCTGTGGCTCGTCGTTGTGGTCCGCTGGGAGTTCTTGGGCTTCGGGTTGCCTAATCAATGAATCAATGGTTCCACTTCTGCACCAACGTCTGGGTGAACCTCTGCGTCCGTCTCATTCATTTGCTTGGCTCCTTCGGTGCCATTTTCCTGATCTTGCCCGGCACGTTGCTGGTATAAGGGTTGTTTGTGTCCATCTGATTGGTCAACCTCCTCTCTCTAGCCTTGTCCCGTACCCTGTTGACGTGAGAGGCAAGATGTGTCTACATCTCCATGGAACGGTTTCAGACGGTTGACATGGACAACTTTAGGCACATATCTATCCCAATCCTTTTGATTAGTAGCAACATGCGAGGCGAGCATCGCAATCAGTGTCCTATTGAAGCGCTCCACTTGCCCGTCACTCTGAGGGTGGTATGGTGTGTTGCGGGTCTTATCTATTCCAAGCAATGCACATAAACTCTTAAAGAGCTTACTTTCGAACTGCCGACCTTGGTCACTATGTATTTGGCGAGGCACACCAAACCGACGGATGAACTCATCAATTAGGACACGGGCAATGGTTTCGGCATCTATGGTCGGAACTGGATAGGCTTCGGTCCATTAACTGAAGTAATCAGTCACCACCACAATGTAACGATTGCCACCATCTGTGATTGGGAAAGGACCAGTGATGTCTATCGCAATCCTCTCTAGCAGCACACCGGAGATTTGCTGCTTCAATGGTGCCCTTCTTCGTTTCTGCGGCATTTTTTGTTTAGCACACTCCAAACACCTCTGGCACCATCTCTTGACACTGTCCAACATCCTCCACCAGTAAAAGCGTGCCTTGGCCTTTTCATACACTTTTCGTATGCCTAGATGGCCTCCAATTGGAGCATCATGTAGTTGCCTGAGGACCTCTTCTTGCATCTTGTTGGGAATAACCAAAACGTACCGGATCTTGTTGCCAGTATCATCCCCCCACCTCTTTTGCAAGATTCCATTTCGAACACTCATCTGGTCACAAGCTCCCCACAAGGATTTACATCGGGCATTCGACATGCATAAACGATGTACTAAACTGCATCGAGCAGTGAGTCACCCCTGCCTTGCTTGCATTCACGTACACGTGCACTGCAAGAGACCTACTTTTACTGCAAACGGTCTGCGCACGTGAACGCAAATCTGGTTACTCGTCTCCCTGTCGACTCGATCCATTTAAACCGTTACTTCTGGAGTTCTGCACTCCATAGCATGCTGGTCGGAGTCAATTTCGTTCGCCGGCGAAGTTTCGCCAACGTGGACAAAATCCTTCCCAAAATTCAGCATTTTGAATGAGCTTGCTTTATTCAAACTTTATTCAAAGTAATTTTTTGGAAATAATGAGGAACAAATGCTTACAAAAAATTGAGTTTGCGATTGCAACTGTTGACACTAGTCTTGCCACAACGCGAATACAGCGATGTGCCGTGTGATGGCCGTGGGGTTAATGCTTTGTGCGGCCGGTCAATAGTCCGCTCGGTCACCTTACCAACGTTACGTGCCGTCATCTGTTATTGATTGATTTAAGCTAAGATTTACTTTACTTCATGAAATATAGGCCTAGTGTTTAATATTATTATTTAAAGCTGGTTTACCCAAGTGATTTTCCTTTTTTTTAAGCTAATGCCAAATTTGTATTTTTTTTCAAGTTGACTTCTCACTTTTTTGTGATTGTGTAATATATTTGCAATTAGCGTTCATTTTTGGCGAGCTGTGAAGCAAAGCGAAGCCTATGTAGTAGTACCATTCGTCCCGTCTGTCCGTCCGTCAGTATGTTCGCGTGAAATGTTTAAGTTTTTTAGTATGTGCTTGAACCCTCATTTTTTTATTTATTTTTTGATAGGTGCGTCGTCCAAAATAATGTTGATATTATTGTAAATGGAAAATGTTGAAGTGTGTTCTATTGTTTCAAAATGTTGAAGTTTTTTCTATTGTTTCAAAATTTTGATTTTTTTTTTTTTTGGGGGGGGGGGGATGGGTGTGTTGTCCAAAATAATGTTGTTATTATTGTAAATGAAAAATTTTGAAGTTTTTTCTGTTGTTTCAAAATGTTGAAGTTTTTTCTATTGTTTCAAATATTTTTTTTGGATGTGTGTGATGGATGGGTGTTTGCTATCATGTTTGTAACTACACGTAAGGCTGCAGCGAGCCCTGACAGCTTTGCTGTTCTAGTTTAGACGAATACTGACATTTGGTTGAATGATTCAACTAGATATGACCTCTGAAGTATAAAGCAGTTACCGGTAACAATTGTTTGCCGAAATTGCAAATAACGATGTCTTTTTATCAATTTTAAGTTTGATTGAAAAAATAGCATTAAACATGTGGGTGAGTTGAATAGCTGGCGGACTACCCAAAACTTTGGCTGGGTAGTCCGGCTGGTGACTGAACAAAAATTAAAGGAGAGCCCTGGCATGCGTCAGTCCAAACAAACTTGCGGCTCTTTTCGGTCAGTTTATGAAGAGGACTTGCTAGTTCAGCAAAAGCAGGGACAAACCGGCGATAATACGAGGCCAGTCCAAGGAAACTATGGACGTCATGAACGTTCGTTGGGACCGGCCAGTCTTTTACTTTCTGGATTTTCTCTGGATCTGTGTGCACTCCCTCGTCAGAAACAACATGTCCAGGTAAGACACGCGTTGCTGAAATAGATGACACTTTTTCGGCTTAAGCTTGAGTCCTGCTTCTTTTATCCGCTCGAAGATGAGTTGTAGCCGTTCCACGTGTTCTTCAATTGTCCAATTGTACACTATGACGTCATCTAAATAGACCAAGCATATCTGCCACTGGAGACCTCGTAGTAAATTCTTCATAAGCCTTTCAAAAGTAGAGGGGGCATTACATAGCCATCACCTTAAACTTGTTCAGGCCACAGTGAGCAGCAAATGCTGTTTTCTCTTTATGTTTTTCTGCCATCTGAACTTGCTAGTACCCGGACGCCAGGTCGAGAGTAGAGAAGAACTGGGAACCATCCAAGGCATCAATCATGTCGTCAATTCATGGAATAGGATATGCGTCTTTGCGTGTGATAGCGTTAAACCGCCGATAATCCACGCAGAACCTGACGCTTCCATCTTTCTTTCTCACCAAGACGATTGGCGATGCCCATGGTCCCGTTGCTGGTGTGATGACACATTTCTCCAGCATGTCATTTATCTCTTTCTCGGCCACTTCCCGCTGATGAAGGGGCAATCTTCTCAGTTGATGCTTAATAGGAGATGAATTTCCGGTTTCGATGCAGTGCTGAACCTTACTGGTTTTACCAATATCCCCTTCCCCTCTTGAGAACAGCGCCTGGTTTTTGAGCAGAAGTTTCTTCAACCGAACTTCCTCTGTATCATTCAGTCGAGTCACACATCTCCGGTGAAGGTCTTCCAAATGTGGGGGAACTGGTCTATGTTCACCTACGCTATCTCTCTCACTGTCACAAGAATTTACATTATTGATTTGCTCTGAATGCACTTGGTCATCTGCACCAAGATTTGGCCCTACTGCGTCTACTGTTTGGAATGTACCTGCCGTCGTTCCTTTGTAGATGGTCACATGAGTTTCTGTTGGATTCATAAGTCTTACTGGTACCATTGCCCCCTTAGTACTGACCAGTGAAGGTGCCAACAGGACATCATTCCGCTTGATAAGGCTAACAGCTGGCTCAATCACCCCAAATGGCACTCCTCTCTCATCTTCGCTGAGTTTTCCTGCAACTACCATTTCCGTCTGGGCTGGCACTACCACTGTCTCACTAACGGTCACTCAACAACTTCGGTGTCGATCAGAAGTGTCTCGCAGAGGTAACTCTATTCCTCTCCATTGCAGACTGTTACTGGTAATGTCAATTGAGCAGTTCTCCGATCGTAGAAAATCAAGGAGCACATCATTACTTATGTCGGCGATAATGAACTTGTGGAACACTAGGTGACCACCCAACTCGAGCTCCACTGTACCTTCTCCTGAGACTGCCAAGCTTGTTTCGGGCTACATGATTGGGCCACAAAAAATGAAAATATGAAGATTTTAGTGGCCCGAATGGGTCACCAACAAACCAAAAAGGTTAGTGTCGAGCCCTTCCTAGAAAAAAAAAAATGAATTCTGATCCCCTGGAAAGTATCCATACCCGGACCGTCTTAAAGCAACCCCGACAGCTAGGCTAGACAGAAAAAAAGACCCCCTAGAAAATTACGATCACCAAAAACCACGATCCCTAAGAGAAAAAACATAGACAGCTTGAATAGCTTTCTCATAATAGGCCTACCCTGAAACATCCCCAAAATATAATCCATCCCCAAAGATATCAATTCTGATCCCGTTGAAAAAATGCTTGCCATGGGATAAAACGATCCCCGAGAAAAAATAATAAATTCCGATGCCGTGAAAAAATAAATCCCAACCCTCTGAAACTTGATCTGTGTGAGAAAAAAAACATCACTAACTTGAAACAAAACTTGACTCACTTCCAAGAATGATTGACAGCTGTATTGTTAGGAACGCAGCCCTAAAGCCATATCAGATTTCAGATATTATCTGGCCTATAATTATTCCCCAAAAAGACCCCCGTGAAAAAAAGAAGAAAATACCACAAGCAAGAAAAATCACGATCCTCTAAAAAAAAAAAAAAAAGAAAAACAAAACAAAACAGAATCCCCTGAGTTGAAGACGGCTTCCCGATCCCAAATCTTCTGGATCCCAGCCAATCCCCGAGAGAAATAGAAGAAAAAGAAATAAATGCCACGACCTTCTGAAATTATGGATTAGTCAGGATCCCCTGAACCCCAACAAAATGATCCCCAGAAATATATTCATATCGCTAGAAAAATAAATTCCGATTCCAGTGGGATAGATTCATCACCGCGAAAAGGAAATCCGGAGCCCCTGAAACCGGAGACCCAATAAGAAAAAAAAACCATCAAACCACATCCCGGCGAAAAATAAAGTCTTCCCCTATTATAATAACTATAAATCCGGCCCGATCCCCTTGAAAATGCTTGCCAGTGGATAAAACAGTTTATTTTTCGCTTTCTAATGCCCTATAAAGAAAACCCTATAAATCTATAAATTAAATCCCGATCCCCTAAAACTGAATGTATCCCGACCGTCTGAAAAAAAACAAAAAAACGATAAGATTTCAGAAAGTACTTTCTTATCCTCTCCAAATAAAGTTCGAGAATATTATAAAGCGCTTTCAGCCCCTTCACTGAAATGTTTGATTGTATCCACGCAAGAAATAACTTGTCATATAAATAATCCACCAAAAGACCCCCGTGAAAAAAAATCATGACAATGAAGAGAAACCACGATCCTCTGAGAGAAAAAAACACAGAACTAGACTTGTGGTTGTGTGAACAACCACTAGATGTTCGGGGTCTTATTTTGTAGTGGAACTGTTATGTGAACATTATGTTGGAACGTATGTGACCAATCGTCCCTCATAGATGTAATGTAATTTGTGCAATGGGAATGACACTGTTGTACACACATATGTTGTACATACCTTTCATATGTGTCACCCTAAAATATATGCAATATTGCGTTGACTATAACTTCCGGTTAGTTCATCACAAAGAACTGAAAGTTAATAGAGGTCATTCAATGCGTACAATGTAAATATTTTGCAATTTTCATCAATGTACGTCTTGTAATTACCGAGTAAATGGCATTTGAAAAATTACGTATTTTTCCCTTTAAAAGAGCATAACTTCCAGTTGAATGACTTCACAGATTTCAAACTTCACAGACATATTAAGGGGCATTAGTGCTTTACATATACCAAATTTCGTAGAAATCTATAGTTTACTTTCGGATGACGTAATCACTGTATATGCTTAATCAACCGTAGAGGGCGCTATACAGCCCACATGACGTCATCATTTACATTTTCTGAAAGCCCAAGACCTACTCTATCTTTTACCCTACAAGGTTTTTTGTGCCCAAATCCTTCCATTTTTGAGTTATTTTGAGTCAAACTTCAACTTCCGGTATTCACCGGAAGTGGAGGTCATTTGTACACAACATTGAATATATTAATTGTTGAGTTTCACGTGTTGAGTAACATATGTCAATATCAGAATCATAGGTCATGTGGTTCTTAAGTTATAAAGCATTTTTTCCTTAAAACGTGTGTAATTTGATACCCGATGACGTCATCATGACGTGACGTCAATCTTCTAAATACAACTTGACATCATGACCAAAGTTCCCACCAAGTTTCATGTCATTATCTTGTACCTGTGACCAAGAAGTCCTGCTGACAAGTTTGGGAATAAAAAAATAAAAAAAATAACTAGACATGTGGTTGTGTTAACAACCACTAGGTGTTCGGGGTCTCATTTCGTAGTGGAACTGTTAATATTTTGTGAACATAAAAAATTATGTTGGAACGTATGTGGTCAATCGTCGCTCATACAATATATATTGAAATACATACTAAATTTAAACTGCGTGACTGATCAAATATTGATTATGTGATTGCACTTCGTACACTGACTGATAGCGTGTACAAAATGCCGTCACCTTTAAATTTGTAATATTGTCTGGACGATAACTTTCAGTCAGGGCCTGTTTTTTTTCACGCAAAGGATCCGATATTTTGGGATCCACCTCCTATGCAGGGCACGCTAAAATGGGATCCGGATCCACAGGATTCATTATAAACAAACAGGCCCTTAGTTCATCACAAAGAAACTGAACATTTACAAAAGTCATTGAGTGCATATGATGTAAATATTTTGCAGTTTTTATTTTGTTTTATTAAGACATATGGTTTAAAAGTGACCATACATGTATCTCAACGTAAACAAACTTAATTTTAGCCCTTGGATTTATGGAACACATTGTCATTTGATAAAATGATTTACAATACTCCGCAACCTACATCAATAGCATTTCGATTAATAAGATTTGGTGCTGGTTTTTAATGATATATAATAAGATTTACGTGGAAATATCTATGGCAAGATGTAAACAAAGTTTTGAGTCACGCAATTAGACATGTATGTTCTACACAGTGAATATAGTGTATGGGAAAAAGAGTCAATCGATCAATATAGTTTTTGTACATGACCATATTTTCACGTAACACAATGTGAGAAATATTTAAAAATTCATATAAAATCAAGAGATGCCGTAAATGTTCATTTCAAATCAACGCTGTAAGAACTTAGTCTGAGCCTTTGTATGGTTAAAGTTGACTGTTTAAAAGTGTATGAGGTGTATCAAACTCATGTGTTTCCACTGAGACAATGTAATGAAGCATATTCCAATCACCTTGCAATGACTGCCATCTGATACATACCAGAGTCTCTTGTAATCACATCAGCACTGAAGCAAGCAATTAGTTAATGATAGTTTAAGCGGTTAAGTACACAAATTGATTGAGAGACCTGATAAGAAGAAACCTGCCTTATGGATGTATACATGGCGTCACCTTTAAATATATATAACATTGTCTGGACAATAACTTCCGGTTAATTCATCACAAGTAACTGAACATTTACAGACGTCATTGAATGCATGCAATGTAAATATTTTGCAGCTTTCACTGATGTACGTCATGTAAATTACTGAGTAAACAGTATTTGAATAATTAAGTTATTTTCCATTTAAAAGAGCATAACGTCCGGTTGAGTGACGTCACAAATTTTAAACTTCTTATACATGTCAAGGTGCATTTGTGCTTTACACCAACGAAATTTGGCAGAAATCCATTATTTACTTTTGGATTACGTAATCACTGTATATCTTTAACCAACTGTAGAGGGCGCTATATAGCTTGCATGACGTCATCGTTTATATTTTCTGAAAGCCCAAGAACTACCCTATCTTTTTGCCTACAAATATGTATGTGCCCAAATTCTTCCGTTTTCGAGTTATTTGGAGTCAAACTTCAACTTACAATAACACCGGAAGTGAAGGTCAATTGTACACAAAACTGAATATATTAATTGTTCAGATTTATGTGTTGAGTAACATATATGTCAATATCAAAATCGTAGGTCATGTGGAAATATCACGTGCAAATATCTATGACAAGATGTAAACAACTAAACAAAGTTTTGAGTCACGCAATTGGACATTGCATGTACATATGTTCTACACAGTGAATTATGTACATTGTACATATATATATATATAGTGTATGGGAAATAGAGTCAATCGATCATCATATTTTTGTAAAAGACCATATTTTCACATATCACATGTACAGGTATGTGTACATAGTTAACAGGCTAATGTGAGAAATATTCAAAAATTCATATAAAACCAAAAGATGGCATAAATGTTCACTTCACTTCTGGGCCTAAGTTGTATGGTTAAAATTGACTGTTTAAAAGTGTATGAGGTGTATTAAACTCCTGTGTTGAGGCTATCATGTGTTTCCACTGAGACAATGTAATGAAGCACATTCCAATCACCTTGCAGTGACTGCCATCTGGTACTAATCAGAGTCTCTTGTAATCACATCAGCACTGAAGCAAGCAATTAGTTAATGATACCTTAAGTGGTTGAGTAAACAAATTAATTGAAAGATCTGATAAAAAACCTGCCTGTTATATACCATGGAGGTATACATGGCGTCACCTTTAAATATATATAACATTGTCTGGACAATAACTTCCGGTTAATTCATCACAAGTAACTGAACATTTACAGACGTCATTGAAATGCATGCAATTTAAATATTTTGCAGTTTTCACTGATGTACGTCATGTAATTACTGAGTAAACAGTATTTGAATAATTACGTCATTTTCCCTTTAAAAGTGCATAACTTCAGGTTGAATGACGTCACAAACTTAACATGTCAAGGTGCATTTGTGCTTCACACCCACGAAATTTGGCAGAAATCCATTGTTTACTTTCGAATAACGTAATCACTGTATATCTTTAACCAACCGTAGAGGGCGCTATATAGCTCGCATGACGTCATCATTTATATTTTCTGAAAGCCCAAGACCTTCTCTAACTTTTAGCTATTTATGCTTTATGTGCCCAAAGCCTTCCGTTTTAGAGTTATTTTGAGTCAAACTTCAACTTCCGGTAACACCGGAAGTGGAGGTCATTTGTACACAACATTGAATATATTCATTGTTGAGATTTATGTGTTGAGTAACATAATGTCAATCTCAAAATCATAGGTCATGTGGTTCTCAAATTATAAAGCACCAAAGTTTTTCCTAAAAACGTGTGTAATTTGATACCCGATGACGTCATCATGACGTCATTCTTCTAGGCACAACTTGCCATCACGACCAAAGTTCCCACCAAGTTTCATGTCAATATCTTGTAACCATCATATAGAAGTCCTGCTGACAAGTTTGGAAAGAAGGAAAATCAAAAATCAAAAAAAAAATCGAACAATAACAATAGGTGTTCGGCTTGAACCGAACACCTAAAAAACAAAAACAAATCGTACAATAACAATAGGTGTTCGGAGTGAACCCGAACACCTACATGTAATCATATTCGGAAATCTTCGGAAATATATTTCATCCCCAGAAAAAAAAGACTTAAGACAAAAATTATCCCTGAATAAAATGCCGATCCCGAGACAAAAAAGGTGGAAACAAATCATGACCACGAAAATGCACAACGATCCTCTGAAAGTAAAAATGAGTTAGCAAAAGGAAATCCCGAGCCCCTGAAGAAAGACCCCGTTGTGACTATTATTTTATACATGTTGCAAAGTTCCAGCATGGGGATGACTGTAGTCGACTGCTCAAGAAATAAACCCGGTGTCATGCCAAAAGGTGTCCGTTGCCAAATAGTGTCCGCGGAGCATGCGCAGTGAAGCCTGGACACTTTTTGGCATGTATATACATGCCAAATAGTTTCTGCTGCCAAATAGTGTCCGATAGAGTCCCTTCAGTATAAAGGGACTCTAGTGTCCGAGCACAGCCATACATTTTGCAGTAGGCTGAGTACGTACAGCTACAGGTACGGTACTTGCAGGGTTTGCAGGGCAGGATTCTCGATCCTTTCTGATTGTTTGTCTTTTTTGTTGGCTTGTTGGCTTGTTTTCTGCAAGTCTTAATCGGTATTCATTCATGTGTATGATTATGCTTGAAGTTTTAGTCATTTATTTTCTATGTTTTTTCTTTTAAACAGTTTCAATGCAAGCAATTTTGTAGCAACTGTGTATGGAGCAGGTAATGGAGCAACAATACTGATCAAAAGTGAGTAACATATTTTATTCATTGAAAAGTGAACTATGAAAAATTGACTGGAGTTGAGATTCGAACTGGCAACCTCCTGAATACCGTACAGGCGCTCTACCAACTGAGCTATCCAGCCCTACGTTTGTGGTGTCCCCAATAGTCAATTATCTTTGTTCGTGTAGCAGATAAAGGCAGCGAACTGTCATTTTCTATTGCGGGACGTGAAAAGGCGTACAAGCGCTCTGTTTTCTCGCCGGTATGCGCAGTCAGCTGGAACGATGTCGTTTTCTATTGCCATTCTCAATGTTTCTTAGGCATTATCCTTCCCATACATTGATAAATACCCAATCAGTATTGAAACGGGCTGCCATTAGACATCCATAGTGCTATTCATGAATAAATATTTTCATGAAATGACCACAAGGGAAACTGACTAAATTTTAAGTCATTGAAAAGTGAACACAAAAATTTGACTGGAGTTGGATTCGAACCAGCGATAGTGCGATGGCATTAATTTTTTCTTTGTTCACTTTTCAATGACTTAAAATTTAGTCAGTTTCCTTTGTGGTAATTTGATGATTATATTTATTCATGAATAAGGCTGTGCATTCTACCTGGGTACCCGAAACCCGACCAAAACCATTGGGTACCCGGCTCCATTTTTTCGATTAGAGTACGCGTAAAAAAAAGTAAGAACCATGCCCTTTTTTCACATAATACATCACTGACCTGCAAAATTTGTAGTTTTTTCAATGTCAAAAGCAGATTTCTTACCGCAAATCTGTACCAAAGCCGGTAGCGAGTCAAGTGCACACACACAGTGCACACACACAGTACATACGGTGTGCATGTAGTCTACTGCATTCAACCTACCCCAGACAGTATATGCAAATTCCACTGCGCCAATTTGCTGCTTTGCTGAAAAGACTTGATCAACTGTGGTGCACCCTGACCTCCCAAAATGCATACTGACATAGCTGCCATGATCGTCCTTCTTCTCTCAGCGCCGCTATAAAACAGACGTGCCCCTCCCGGGCTCTTTCGATTTTGCTCACCTAACTGCAACCCACATGCCAACACTTCCGCATATACCGGCAGCAGCAAGCAAGTACATGTACATGCCTGCTCCTGACCCGTCACCCAGAGCGGTTGGGTTGTGCCCCTCTGACCTGTGTCCCCGCCCTGGATCACCCAGGGGACGCCGGCAAGGACACCACCTCACTTCACCTTTCACTTCTCGACCGCCAATAACAATCCCACAGGTGGCCGCTGCGACCGAGACACTCGTCTGCCCTCCTACATAACATGTATCATGTACAAGCCATCTTAGGCGCCCCATGTCGCAGCGACTTTCACCAAGCACTGGACATACATCTCCAATACTCGTGCGTACAGGTAGGAAACTTCTCACCACCGTCGAGAGGCAAATTAAGGGGCTCGGCTTATACTACCCGGGCCAAACTCCCTCCATTACACTTGGCAGGGGCCTACACCCGGCCCCACAAAGCCAACACCCAGTGCGCTGGACATCATACAAGAACCCCCTTACTCTGACAGGGCGTCACAGTGATGTGGTGCTACGAAGATGCTCCCCCTCCTTCTCCTACTGATACACCACTAACAGCTATGGCGGACCTCTGCCTATGCACCAGCTCCACACCAGGCTCCAAGTTTCTTCTATCCGCAGCTACAGGTGTGCTTTGATTACACGTGATGGCTTCGAGGATGGCCCTCCCCTCTCAATCAATGTGGTCAATGCACAACCCCCTATGGGGCACGCTTACTGAATGCCCCCTTGTACACTACCATCAACTCTCCTTCCTCCTGTCGGTGGTTACGCTTACGAGGACCAGTGAGATCAGGGCTCTATCGATAGCTGAAGGCCACATACACTTGACGCCACGCAGCGCTCGACTACTTTCAACCATTGGCTTCCTCACCAAGAACCGATGCCCTGTCTTCAAGCCACCAGACATCTCTGTATTAGCCCTTTGGGCATCACGCTCCGTGGACCCGTCGGCAAGCTAGGGTGCCACGTCAGGGTATGAAGTGGTACCTAGCCCAAACTAAGGACCTGAGAAGGAGCCCCTCTCAGCCCTTCGTCACTACCATGAAGCCCAGCGTCGACGAAAGGCATGTTTATTCGCTGGATCGTCCTCGACCGTCAAGCTTGCATGCCCAGTCTGGCCATCTAAACCGGACCAGCAAACCCATCGATACATCAAGACCGGGGTCCGCAATAGCCGGTATCGCATTGCAATTTGCGACGCATTCAAGGCCGACTGCGATGCAATTTTTAAAGTGCGTTGCAAAACTGCTATACAAGATAGTACATTTTGATCATGAAAAGTTGACACAAAGTGTACTTGCCACGAAACTTCGGTCCACTGTATTTCACAAACTATTGGACATGGTAAACATCCATCATTTTTAAGCTTAAACACTGAAAAAGAACGTCAATTTCTTTGACGTGTAAGCAGCACGTACGTGTACGTACCCCGAGTCGGTACCCAGACTGTGAAACACGCACAGGCACGCACACACAATTGATCACCAGCATGCACACCACGTGGCCGCATGGCCTGGCCCATGCAGCAGCAGCATTGCATCCAGAAAATTCCACGATGTCTATCAGCGCCGCACCATTCAAAGCATACGTTGTGCACCAGCAGTACACAGTGCTAATTCGCAATCGGGCCGGAAGTCCAGGCCTACATTGTACATGTCGTACGTAAAACGTGTGTATTTGGTGCATGCAGTCAGGTCGCGCTCGGTACCGTGGTCCATGGATTTCGGCCGGTTTCAATGCAGATTTTTCAGTAAGAAATGACATGTCACGCTGAGCAAGTTATGAACGATTCTGACTGAATATTCTGTAAGGTTGCCGGCACCAAATCATCGCATATATTCCCAAACACACACGTAGATCGAGACCAGAAACTGAATGTATACGTTGGCGCAATGATCATTGTAGCATGTTTTACACACTCCTACATACAGCGCTATGCATCAATTGATCGTGCACATTATCGACACGTGTGTAATGTAGAGCTGTCATTCATTTTTATAAATTTATAAGCTCGGGCAACCGCTAATTTTTTCAAAGCATTTTCTGGTTTTCAAAAGCTCTGAAAATGCACAGCACTATAGAATACAGTGCTTATAAACTCAGTGTACAGGTAAAACAAACAAAACAAATTCTTTATCACTCACCGATGCAAAATTACTGAAATTGTCCTTCTCTTTATACATGTAGGCCTACATAACGTAACGTAACGTAATCATTTGAAATCGGTTAACTATTATTTGTGAAGCAAAGCTGCAAATCAAAACTGCTATGCACAATTTGCAAACTGCTATGCAAAATTTGCAAACTGCTATGCAAAATTTGCAAACTGCTATACAAAAATAAAATTGATTAGCAATTTTGCTACACAAAAAAAAAATCCTTAAGGCGTACCCTGATCAAGACCCGAGATGTGACATGTGTGAGAACAGTACTCGCATCCTGGTCCTACTTCTGAGTTCTAGTATCAGACTTGGACGAGGCAGCATGATGGAAATGCCCCTCCATTTTCTCCTCTTGCTACCTGAGGGACGTCCTGCGGAGCGACTTAACTCATGTACGCCAGGACAATCCTGGCTTCACCGACCTGGAAGACTGGAGTCCTTCAGTCCAGCTGACAGATGGGCGAGACCTCCATGGAATCTCTGCCCATGGCGAACTCACGATGGGTATTGTGCCCATTATGCTAACCTGATTCATATCCACCATACTTTCCTGGCTCTCCATGTAGCCAGCCCACCTCCGGAATTTGGTGCCACTCTGCATATAGTAGTAACCATCTAGGGTAGGTTGAAGACTCTCCCCACCTGTTGTGGGTTGAGACTACTAGTTCATACCTACCCCAGACGGTTGCATCCTGCCCGTCCTCCCCACTTCTGGCCTCATGCCTCCTGGCTTCGAAAAGAAGGACGATCATGGCGGCTATGTCGGTATTCATTGTGGGAGGTCAGGGTGCACCACGGTTGATCAAGTCTTTTCAGCGAAGCAGCAAATTGGCGCAGTGGAATTTGCATTAGGTAGTAACCGTCTGGGGTAGGTATGAACTAGTAGACTCCACCCACAACAGTTGGGGACAGTCTTCCTGCCCACACGTGGTTGAGACTGGTGCATGTTGTTTTGATATCGTGACTATTTACGTGTGGCCGTTTGTGGGGTGGATACCAGTCATAAAACATTTGTGATTATGACCATGCTGGCCATGATGACTGTACACGATGCATCTTCTTTACGTCTTAATCAATGTGTTCGTCGCCCTAGGAATTTTTCTTGCGTTATTTTTTTAGATCAAGCACATGTACGTGAAAAGTGTGTTTCTCCTTGGCCAACTGGACAAAATTGCCGATTGAAATTCAAGTAAGATTTAGCTGATCAGAAAAATGCGATTTACAGTACGATCGGAATATTTGTAATTGTACGTGGATCTCACAACGAAATAACAACCCTGACAATGCATACATCGTGTTTGATGTCAAAAAAAAATGGCGCTAAGTTTTGCTTGGCTTGTCATGTCAGTAGAAATAGCATCAATAAAATTCAGCACCCCTACAAATAGCAAAAATTAGGGGTGTTTTGGGAGGGTGTGGTAATTTTTTAGCACGCCTTCTCCGGGGAAGTTTAATGGCCTCAAATGAGTGATCATCAAAACCCAAAGCTAAGTCATCTGCATAGGAATACTATGCAGTCGCCCTTAGGCATGTCTGACACATAGATGTTGTAGAGAATCGGGGCGAAGACAGAGCCTTGTGGCACGCCATTGCCGAGTCTCCTCTTCCTGCTGCGTTCACCATTTGGCGTCTCCAGTATAAACGATTTGGGCATTGTTTGATGACTAGCTTCAGGTCAAAGTTAATTTTCGTGTACACCGCCTAGAATTGATGCGTGTTCACCGCCTAGAATTGATGCGTTATAGACAGAAGACTCGGGAGAGCCTAGACGTTTTTGTGACCAGGTGTTGTGAGATGTACAAATGATAGATCTTGTACATTTAGCATGATGAGCTTAACGAGCCTCACATCTGGGATGGTTTGCAGGGTCTTAAGGTAGAGGCCACGCTGCCATACAGTGTCGTATGCTGCGGTGAGGTCTACAAAGACTGCGCCAAACTTATGCTTTTTTTAAAAGGCGGTCTCTATGTCGTGGGTGAGCCGGACAACTTGGTCTGTTGCTGATTTGCATTTCCTGAAGCCTGCCTGGGAGGTAGGGAGCTTCTCTTCGACAATGTCTTGGATCCTCACAAGTATCAGTCTTTCCAGCAGCTTGTAGATGTGGGACAGCAAACTGATAGGACGGTAGCTCTTGGGATCATTTGTCGGCTTCTTTGGTTTCAGGATGGCAATGACCTTGGATGTCTGCCATTTAGATGGAGTAGTTGATGTAGTCAGGCAGGTAGAGAGGAATGATTGCAGCCATGATGTAGCTTAGGGCTCAGATTCTTGAGAAACTCTATGTGGATGTTGTCATTGCCCGGTGCTTTACCGGACTTCAGTGACTTCAGTGCGGATTCCATCTCTTCAAGGGTATAGGCTTCAGACAGGGGGGGATGACGGTGGAGTGGACTGGAGGAGTTTCTTTATCCCACGATTTACTGAGTGAGATTTGGCCTCTGTAGATCGGTCTTGCCACTTTCCATTGTTGACGAGGACTGAAGCGATGGAGTTGGCAGATACAGGGCACTGTTTTGGAGTGCTGCTTCGACCAGTAAGCTTGTTGATAGTGTTCCAAGCTTTGCGGCTGGAGTGTGTGAAATTGATACCAGAAACTTCCTCTTCCCATCTAGTCTTCCTCTTGTCACCGAGTAGTTTCAGTAGATCCCTGCATACAGCTTCCCTTACTTCCACGGTCTTGGCATTTTTTACTCTGTTACAACTATACATTGAGTGATTTGGAGAAATACTGTGGTCCTCAGATAGCATACAAGCCATCGTTTCTCCGCTTTCATTCCTTTCTGGAGTCAATATTACCACATGGTGGCAGCGGTTAATTGTAGCTTGCTACAATAGAGTCCCCGTTATTCACCGCTACTATGGACATTTCAAACAGTGAAATATCCAAGAGGACCGCGACCACCACAACTCTCCGACCGAGCTGCTGCATATTACACAGAGCTATGCAGCCACATGCACCAGTACCACAACCCGTGCGTACAGTACAGTGTGTATGTGACTAGTTTCAGCAGTGTTCACATCGCCTGTTGAACACTGGACACACCAAGCAAAAGCTCACACCAAAATAAGGGTGAAACTACCACTATCAGCCCACAGAGAAGCACCAGGGACTATCCACTACACGGTAAGATTCAGCATTTGCCCTACCTTCAGACCTTGGATATTTGAAACTTTAGCAAAGAACCAACAAACTATTTCGTCAAAAGTGTAAGCACACAGCTTGACAGTTGGCGGAAACCAGTTCCTTCAGCGCCATTACTTTCATCCATACGTGAGGCAGCTATTAGCCCTGTCGAGTTTGCTTGATGACCCTAGCCCGTATCCATCCGCTCTGCGAGAAGGAGACCTGGCTTGGTGCAAATACCTCCAATACATATCACTCCGCCACCATAGTGTTTTCTCATATAGTGACGACGTGTTTCAGCCGAAACTAACTGCAGCACCATCGTTTTTTATTAATGAACGGAGTGACATCAGCCGCAGTGTTTGCACCGTGACAACAACAGCTAACACGACTGACTACCGTCCACTGCAGGAAAACTAGATGTTGCAGTATTTTGGGGGCCTTGTTTCTGCAACCCAACTGAGAACAATTAGGCCTACATCAGTACATGCCATGGATCATGGACACTCATTGATTCTTGAGTACAATAGCCAAACACCCAGAAATGAACTGGAAAAGATCTACTGATCTTTCAGAAGAGTTTAAACTTTTCCGGCTGCGCATGATACTTTGTGTGCTTAAATGTGTCAAGTTTAACTGATGAGGACTAACGGGACCCTCAAAAGATTTGGGCATTGTTTGATGACTAGCTTCAGGTCAAAGTTAATTTTCGTGTACACTGCCTAGAATTGATGCGTTATAGACAGAAGACTCGGGAGAGCCTAGACGTTTTTGCGACCAGGTGTTGTGAGAAGGCAAAATATTGTGATTTTGACGCAGCTGAATTAGATGAGCTCATTATGGCGCTTGTGATTGCCTCCACATTCTATGAATTTTTTCAGAAAGACTTTCTCGAAAAACCTAAGGTTACAAAATTGATGAAATCCTAGTCGAAAGCTGCAAATATGATGCCATGGAAAGCAATGCATGCAATCCCTTGGCTATAAAAGCGCTTTAGTCGATGTCATGCAGCGATCCCACAGAGCATGCTCAAACTGCAATCTGACTCATCAGCCTCGAAAATGCCCTGCGTACAATGACACCTGTAAGGTCTGCGGGTCTAAGGGACATTGGGCCAAGTGCTGCCGCAAGTCAAGGCACAAACAGCAAAGAGGCAAATTGCAGCAGCGACGGCGACGGAGCACATCAGGCGGTAGATCACAATCGCGAAGCAAAGGTGCCAGATCTAAGCGCCAGGATGATTCCGGGCAGGTTGACCGCATGCAGAATGACCACCAGCAGCACCATGCCACGACAGATGGTCATGACGATGACCAGTCTAAAGGTGACTTGTTATACTCGATCACAATCTCCAAAATCACTATGACCCCATACAGTCACAAAAACGGGATGAAGCATTTACCGTCATTGATGTTAAATGCCCTAACCTCACCAGCACAAACTAACAGTGGACAAGGATATGACGACTTGACCCTCACCGACGGTCCAGTCACACATCACATCGACCTTGTCCATTTTGGAAGCGACAAGCAAGAAATCCTGCAAGAAGAATCAGCACGTGACCCAGTACTGAAGGCACTGCGACAGGTCATATATACCGGATGGCCAGAATCCATCAAGGAACTCCCACATGACTTGCGACCATTTTGGGCGTACAGAGATGAACTAGACATCTCTTGTGGAGTTGTTTTCAAGGGACGACAAGTCCTCATACTGCCGAGCATGCGCAAGGATATCCTGAATGGCTTGCACACTGGCCACATGGGAGTGGACAAAACCCAACTTCTTGCTCGCAATTCGGTCTACTAGCCAAAGATCAACGATGACATAGCGAAACTCATAGGAGAATGTGCGCCATGTAAAGAAACTCAATCTCAGCAAAAGGAACCTTTGACGCCTCACGAGATCCCAACAACCCCATGGTACAAATTGGGAACCGACCTGTTTGAACTGAACGGTGAGGACTACCTCATCATTGTGGACTATCATTCCAAGTATCCGGTCGTTCACAAGCTGACCTCCACTACAAGCGCATCAGTTGCACAAGCTACTGCTCAACATTCGGACTCCTGGGAGCTCCAGCCAAGATAATCTCCGATAATGGACCCCAGTTTGCCGGATCAGCAAACAAGGACATGTGTGCAAAATGGTCAGTCAAGCACACCACCTCGTCACTAAGGTACCCAAGATCCAACGGGCATGCAGAGTGCATGGTCCATTGATGCCAACCTACATGTACCAACACCAGCTGAATTACCCAGAATCATGGTGCTCTACAGAAGTAACGGTTTCAAATGGATCAAGTCAAGAGGGGTAGACGCGTAACCAGATTTGTATGCAGCAAAAGTAGGTCCCTTGCAGTACACTTCAGTACACGTGTACATGTATACATGCAAGGCAGGGGTGACTCACTGCTCGATGCGGTTTAGTACATCGTTTATGCGTGTCACCTGAAAGTTGACACGCATCATCAAAATCATCGGAAAGTCTTGAAGATAAAATAAAAAAGTGATTCTTATTGTTTCCAGATTATTTCTGTAACTGTACAGTAAAAAATGTAAAACGTGGCGGTGCGCCATCTCTTTTCTACACATTGGAGAACACTGATCCTCACTTTATTTCAACAAAATTTGAGTCGCCCGAAACAGATCACACCTGTGCGAAATGCCAGGCTCAAATGCATCTATGCCAATCGCACTAGCCAATCCAGCGCAGCCTAAGTGCATACATTTTGACCAGCCAATCAAGCGCGTCAGGTGCGCTGCATTGCAAGACACTGGAGGCAACTGCAAGACCACAGAGAAGTGCATCCAAAAAGGTCAAACACCAAACACAACACTTGACACCAAAGCGTCCCAGGCTAATTCCAATAGTACACAGCAGGTTAATACTAAAACTAGATCGAGGAGACCAACCCGCAAACCTGCAAGATACATGCATAGTTTGTGTGTTGAATTGTGGCGACTTTAATGTTCAATTTAATAAAAGTTAGTTAATTAGCTGTACACTGTAACCCTAAAAATTCAGGTTCCATGGAAGATACTTCTTAATAAAGCAGATTCCCAATTCAATTACAACCATAAGGCCCGACATTGCATCAAATTTACACACTGCAATGTTGCCATTGTACTGAACTACTCTTGGAATATGAAAACCCAAATTGTTTTCTTCAAAAGGAGGGGGATGTTGTATTAGGGAACTATTTTATCGTTCACATGCACAACAAACTTTCACCATTGCAACAAGGCATTCTTTACCCATGTATACGGCGCACCCCCAACAATCAGCCGGCAGAAAACAAAAATCAGCCGTGGACGATCCACAAAAATATAGAAAACAGCAGCGTTCATTTTTCTCAGCTCATTTGTGATTTGTATTTCAATTGAGAATTGCAAATTCGAGAAAAATAAAAACAATGAATTACTAAATCTAATTCACTACTTTCAGTGATGTTTTGCCAGAGTTTGTAACAACGCTAAGTGCATCTCACACTGCGCCATGCCGCAGCGAACTACCGTTGCATGCAACCTACATCGTGTCTTGCAAACAGTATTCGATCTCCACCTTCATCTGCAGTCTACATATTCAACGGACAATAGATTCCCGTTCCGTATACCTCAATTCCAGTCTGTTATATACATTTGTTGGAGTGGACAATTTGTTGCAAGCACTGCATTTCCAACTAAATATGATCATAATGGCTTGATCCAAAGCTATCGGCATTTCCCTCGCACGAAATGCTGACATGTGGCACGTTTTCACGACTACGTATCGGGCCGACAAATGCTGGTCAACTTGTACCGTACGGCGACCAATTTGTACTCCGTTCAACTTGTACTCCGCCCAACTCGTACGCCATCCAACTCGTACATACATATTACTGATTAAAATAATGACTCCAGACACAGGTTTGATAATTTATTGAACAATCACAACATTCTTAAATGAAAATGTACGTCCGACCATGGTCTGAAGGTCCAACCGTCACGGAATTGAACATGTCCAATTGCCCGCCGCCGCGTGCACGTTTCGGTGCTCTGTGTTTTCACACACTATTGTCTCTAATCCTTGAGATTGCAGTCGGAAATATTAGATTTTTTAAATGGTATCTTTCATGAATTATTTGATTTTGAGTTAGACATCACGCTAATTGGTTACAGTTGCTGCAGACACGGACAATAGTGAATCACATGCTTTTACTAGGCGCGGTGCAATGATCACAACCCACACTCGCGAGACCGCCAGTTGGAGAAATAAATACTGTGGTCCTCAGATAGCATACAAGCCATCGTTTCTCCACTTTCATTCCTTTCTGGAGTCAATATCACCCCTTTTACGTCCCGCAATAGAAAATGACCGTTCACCGCTTTTATCTGCTATTATCTCTGAAATATTAAACCGGAAAGAAATATGATACTTAATAGAAAAATTCCCTAAGACTGATGATGTGATAGTAGCACTTGCAATTGTTAAATAACATATTAATCTGATCTGCGGAATCACTTTTTTTGTTTTGTTTTGCAGATATTAATGCATTTCTACTGTTCCGTGTGTCGTATGGTGCCCGGTTTCTTGCAAACAGTGTTATAATGCTAGCAGGTATGTACAATCATCAAATTAATCATGTGGAACTGGTAAGATTATTTGAAGCTAAGAAACCCAACAGCACCACTCAGTCCAGAATACTTTTACTCTTCTAAAGCTATCCAGGCCTGTCTATTATCGAAGACCACTTTAAGAGAATACAGCTTATCATTTAAATAAATCACAAGGGAAACTGACTAGATTAATCTGAGTAATTTTTAAATAAAATAAAAAAGAACACTTATTGGTTGCGGTGAAAACTTTGGCTGATCTGATGAAGGGTTGTTTGCTTTAGAGACATTACTTTGGGATTGCAGCGTTGATCTATCATCTTAGTATGGAGGCAGTGTAATCTTCCTTAAAGTCTGCCTGTCTTGTGGCTGCTAGGTTTGGGATCTAATGGGTATAGGAGTGGTTTCAGGCAACATATATTGATGCAAAGAGTGGTGTTGAGCTGTGCATCCACTGTTTGTCTGGTGGCTGTACCCCCAAGCAGAGATGCAGTACTTGATCAGAGCGTAAATAAGGGCAAATGAGGAGGAGTGGAGGCTGGAAATCAGCTCCCCAGTCTTGATGGCACAGTCTGCATAGGAGGCATACTCTAGTGTATACTTGCCCAGCAACAATTTGCACATGATTTTTGTTTCGGGGGGAGGTGTTATTTTGTTTTTATTTGGAGACAATCCCGTATTGCCATTTAACATCTGCCTTTTTCAGCACCGACTTCACAGCCTTGATAACATCCATCCTGGTCTCCAATGAAACCGGGTAGGATGCGATTATAACGACTATTCAAACAAAAATTACGTCACTCAGTGCAGTCACACAACAATGTCTAATTACAAAACCCTTGTGACAGCAAAAAATCCATACATGATGAAAAAAACCTTGTTGTAAATTGGTTAACAATGACTTTCATGCAATTGGTCAACCAAAAAAGCTTGTATTAAGTGGGATACATGTATTGTATTATCTGTGCTTGTATTGAGCAAATATTTCTCCATAGGAAAGTACATAATAAAATATGCTCATCTTAACCGGGATCTTGTCTTTAAAACAAGCTCATATTAACAAGCAAGCTGAAAATCACAGAAATTCTTAATAATCTTTATAAAAACACATACATTTACGCTTAGAAGTGGAAGATAAAAGCGCTTTTTCCATTCCGAAGCTCTAAAAAAAATCGTAACACTTGCACAGCGCGTATACATGTACAGCCTTTACATACATGTATACGCACTGTGCAAGTGAGAGAGATCAGCGATTGGTGGACTTTATCAAATGTTTAAAGTTGAACAAATGGCTGCAGATGAATTCTTTTACTTTGTTTTAGACATTGATTTTTTACCTTAATTCGCTAGGAATGGAAATCTTCCACGATCTAGAACAGTGCATGCTCATTTTGCTTGCGCCAAAATCTCACCACCGACAGAATCATTAGGATGGTGATTGGTGAATACGGACGTTTCACAATTTAGAGCGCCACCAAGAGGGCAGCAGGGAGAGGCTGATTTACGTGGTGCATGATGGGAAATTGTCGACATTGGAGATTTTTCCCCTATACGTTCAACGTTATTGCTAATTCTTGTGTTGTTTGTGCGTTTATTTCACGTGTTATCACAATGGTTTATGCGAATCTTTGGGATGCACAGCACACAAAACTGGAATTCCATTACAGAAAACACCTCACCTCTGTTTACCTACATTTGCATATCAGCGCACATGCACACAAAACCTCGCTGAAAAAGTCGCCCAAGCCACCCCCTCCGCGCCCACTGCATGTCCCCTACAAGAGCCCCTGTTGCACTGAGACTCGTCCTAGTTTTTTCAGCGACGCATACAGTGCACATCGTATAATACACACGTGTGTGTACGTCCACATGTACTATACACGCCGTATCGTTCGAGGATTCAATATGGCGGACAACGCCTGAATTCAACGGACATTCACAAGCTCAAGCCACGTTTCGGGGAAAATACCCCGTTCTACCCAAGTTAGCCTGATCGGCATTTCAAGCAGGACATTCCCGTCTAGTCTACCGAATCTCTACCACCGGTTTCGACGGATGGAAATTCACCGGGCACGTACGAGCCCTCGACCAAGCTCGACCAGGGCCTACACCCCGGAAAATCCCGCAAGGAGAGGTCGACGTTACGTCACGGAATGCGGGATGGATGGATAGCGGGGCCCGGCAATCGTTGCTTTACAGCAACCGAGCGCACGGTGTCCCCCGCACATGGAAGGATAGCGGGGCCCGACAATCGATGCTTTACAGTCATTCGAGCGCGGTCTCCCCCGCCTGGTCACAGAGGCAGGGGCACCACCATCACCACCACCGCCACCACCGCCACCGATCTTCGAGCTTCGAGCTTCATCATCTTTCTTCTACTCGTCTCGGCCATGTTTTTTAGCAAGAGTCCTACGTTCGTCAAGCATTATCGGTATTTCCCACGCCGCCCGGACGCCCATCATGTCCTCCCCGGCCGGCCTTCGATATACTGCACGTGACTTTTGTTTATACATCAGGAGATTTATCAACATTTGTGGAGCCTCCTTCATCGCCCCCGAGATCGAGGTCCTTTTCTCGACGCTGTCCGGACGTCCACCGTGTCCTACCTGGCCGGCCTACCGCACGTGGTTTTGGATCCATCTGGAGAATTATCAATATTTTGGGGGCCTACAATATTTTGTGGGCCTACAATATTTTGTGGGCCTACATCGTCCACTCCGACTCACGGGTCCTTTTCTCCACGCCGTCCGGGCGTTCAACATGATCTCCCCGACTTTCGACGCACTGGCCTACGGCACGTGTTTTTCCTTCCATCATCAGGGGAATTATCAATATTTTGTGGGCCTACTTCGTCGACTCCGACTCAAGGGTCCTTTTCTCCACGCCGTCCGGGCGTTCAACATGATCTCCCCGACGTCCAACGTACTGGCCTACCACACGTGGTTTTTCATTGCAAAGGGAGAATTATCAACATTTTGGAATTTTCAACATTTTGTGGGCCTACATCGTCGGCTCCGACGTCACGGGTACCTTTCTCCACGCCGTCCAGACGTCCAACACGACTCCCCCGGCTGGCCTACCGCACATGGTTTTTCGTTTCGACGGGAGAATTATCGTTTCGCGGCCCTACATTGTTGGCCCGACATCGCGGGTCCTTGTATCCACGCCGTCCAGACGTCTTCGTGTCTGCTCCCCGGTCCGGCTCCCGCAAGTGTTTTTCGATTCATCAGGAGATTTATCAACATTTCTCGGGGCCTACATCATCGCCCCCATGGTTGTCGGCGCGATTTCTTGCGCTCGTTTCATGGTCTTGGATTGACCCCGGAAGTAAACTCGATCTTCTCGCTGGCGGTCACGGTCCCCGCCGTTGCATAGAGGCCTGTGCCGCCCAACTTTCAGACCCCTTTCGGATGTGTCTTCCTCCATTTTCCGGCGGTCCTACTTATCTTTACGGAAGTGGGTAAGCTTCTCCAGATTTTCCCCTTTATATTATTGGATCCTTTTGATCTTTTCAGGGCCTCCCCTTACTCACTAAGGAGATGAATTTATGTCACTTGGTGCTAGCGCCAACCCATGTCTTGGCCTCTTTTTGCTTAGCCTCGCGGTTACCGAAATCCCTAAAGTTGGGTTTTTCTTTGGCAGGCTCTCCTTCAGACTTGTTTAAATCCTTTGTGGGTTGGGTAGCTCTGGTTGGAGTTTTACATCTGTCGGGCTGTCTTTAGGAGATAGCTCCTTCCTATTTACAGTGCATGGTTTATTACCAGCTTGGTCTCCTTATTCTTGTGATAGCTTCTGAAACCATGTCAACTCTCTCTCTTTTCTCCTATCACCTTGGTTGCTGGGTGTTGTTTCCCCTTAGCAGGCCGTAGTCAACCTTTTACCAGCTGGCGGCAGGGACAGGGTCCCAGACCCTATGGTCGACTAGTATCTACGTTCTTTTGCATTCTTCACTTCACCTCCTTAGTGAATCCAAGTGCATTTGTTACTGACCTGGATGATTATCTGAGGTTCTTCTCTACCCCGTTGCCTCCCCCAAGGCCGTACACTTCCTTTGACGTCAGATCCTACACCCTAGCCTCTTGTCTCTAATCCAATGCTTGGGTCTCGACCTTAGGATCGAGATCCTATTCCCCTTTTGCCGTCTGACTCTCTCGCTCCTCGTTTTTGAAATCCTTCCTTCACAATGGTGGTAGTCAGGTTTCATATTAGGTTTCGCTCCTCTCAATGATTGCCTCCCGCCTACTGGAGGCTGTGCTGGGATTTGCTTCCTACTCTCATTTCATGTTGTCCTCTTGTCTTGGACAGACACCTCTCCCCATCCGTAGGCTCCAAGTCTGCCTCCTGGCTCTTCTTTTGGAGGGAATGACTGTGAGTTCAGTGAGAATTATGGCAGTAAGCCTCTGCCTATCGGTGTCCATCTCATCGACCGAGGAGGGATTTGGCCTACTTCTGTTCTTCATCACCTTCGGGGTTCAGCACCTGGGAACCGCGTACTACCAAGTTCGCATTTCAACTCCCACCAGCCGGTAGTTGGTCGCCTTTATTAAGACGGCTGAATTCTACAGCTCTAGGAGAGAAGTTTCCTTCTTACCTCCCTCAGCATTCTCTATTGCGACAAAGAAGTCCTTAAGAGTGCGACCAGTCACCTACCAAAGCACTTAGATATGGAGGCCTTGCCAGTTGTCTTCCAATTTCTGACCACAGGCAGATCGACGACTTCGTTCGATCTGAGGGACGCTTACCGATATCGCGATTCGCATGTTCCTACCCACAAGCATCATCAACTTCCATCTGCCAGGGGACTTCGTACCAGCTTCGCTACCTACTCTCATGGCCCTCTTGGGCCTTTTCAGCGATCACCAAGGTGACCGTAGCTTTCTTACGCCAAGTACCTGGACGACTGTCTCCTTTCAGTCCCAACTCTACTGGACTCTGTCTAGGCCCCCACGATCAGTCCTGCTGATGCCTATGGAGGGCTTTGTCACCAACACAGGGAAGTCCCCACTGGCTACTTCCTGATAACGTTCTTGCCTTGGAGAGGTCCTCTACTTGGCCTCTGGCAGGCTCCTCTGCAGAGTTGCTATTCAGCCACAAGCCCTTTGCCACGCAGTGACTCATCCCCAGGAGAATCCCAACTCTACGCACAGCTCACCCGCAGCATCATCTGTGACGTTGGTCGGATGCCTCGAGGAACAGCCTATCATCGGCACTTGGTCAGCAGAGCAAAGAGCTGTCACTCAAGTCATTCCGTTCCAGAGTCCCTTTACTCCTCTACTGGTTCTAGTCCGATCCCTTCCGTTGACCGCAATGTGTGACAACAGATACATTTATAAGGGCATTTTTATTTTCAGCAATTAAATACTGTTCAAGTTCGGGCATACATCTCCTCTGTGGAATAGTACACCTGCTGCCAGAAAGGAATCCACTGTCTGTCCCTGTGCCATTGCCCTAGGGACCTTCTCCATCGGTGCTTTCCTGGACACCTTCACCATACTTACTCACATGTGCGTATTAGGATACACTCTGCTCCGAATGAATGGGTATGCCTTCACAACGAAGCTGGTAGGAAGAGGTTGTAACGTTCGTCGAGACCTAACTCAAATGGCTCAGGTCTCAGTTCCTACATCAGGATCCAGCATTCCTCCTTTTCTGCTGTGGGCTGGGATGCTGTCCACATTCCTTTCAGAGCAGCTGGCCTTCTGTCTGAAGCTACAGCCCTTGAGGCCCTAAGTAGACTGTGATCCACCAGATGAACTTACGATAATGGAATTCTCCACTTTACCTAGCAGTGTAAGGAGAGAACTATTGATCGACATTTGGCACCTATAGCTGCCACATGAGATGGTCTCCATAACCTGGGGTTATAGACCAACTACCAGGGCCCTTTGGGCAGGTTCCATGGTGAATTAACCATGTCTTCAAGCTATCCTTGTTATCACATCTGCTATGGGGCACTGCTTCCAGCCAGCTAAGCTGGTACTTTTCGGTGCTACCTCCTACAGCTTCATGGAGAAGACTGCTTCCATGTCTTTGCTTAGAGCATGGCCACGCTCGCTGGGATCATAGAAATCATACAAAAAATCTGTCAGCCTATTTCTCCCCTCCAGTTTTTTTTCTGCCAAGCTCAGCAGCATTTGCATCAGTGGAAGAGGATTACGGTGGTGCCCCGTATGAGCTCTCAGTACTCATCGCTCGTATCCAGCTATTACAAGGCTACATCAGCTGCGGCTCATCACAACCATCCAGCCACATCGTCCAGCCTCTGTGACCACAATCGCTCGATGGATAACGGAGGCAACCCCCCATGTAAGCCCTCAGAGCGATAGCCAAGGATCAAGATCCAAAGCCATGGATGGGTATCGGAGGCAAACCCCCATGTAAGTCCTCAGAATGATGCTCGAGGATGGAAATCCAGAGTCCATGAGACACACAACATGTCTGCAGCTTGGACCCACCTGCTTGTAGTCTCTGTTACAGAGATAATAAAGGCAGCATGCTGGAAGAACCTATCCACCTTCACATCTTACTGCCTAAACGATGTAGCCTGTGGGCAGGACAGTCCTCCAGGAAGTTAGCCGATCAGCAGCCCCAAAGACCCGGAAAGCTCCTTACAACCAGATAGGCAGCACCTGGGTATTGTATGTCTAAACAGCCTTTTCACATTCTGGAGGCCCAGTTTAGACCTTTCGTCACCGCTGCATGTCCCTTCCCACCCTAGTTAATATCTTACGGTGCTACTCTGCAAATGTAGGTAAACAGAGGTGAGGTGTTTTTTGTAATGGAATTCCTCAAATCCGAAGGGATTTTCCATTCTAATAAGAAAACACTCACCTCTGTTTACCACCCTCCCAGCTAAAAACAACAGCCAAAAAAAAAAACTAGGACGAGTCTCAGTGCAACAGGGGCTCTTGTAGGGGACATGCAGTGGGCGCGGAGGGGGTGGCTTGGGCGACTTTTTCAGCGAGGTTTTGTGCGCATGCGCGCTGATATGCAAATGTAGGTAAACAGAGGTGAGTGTTTTCTTATTAGAATGGAAAATCCCTTCGGATTTGGGGAAAACATTGAGAAATACCTATGAATGAAAGATATACGGTGGGTTAAATGGCGAAGACGATTGTATGCATAGGGGAAAAATCTCATAGCGTTACGGCGCCCAAAGTGACAGCTAGTGCTAGGCTCACCGTAGTGGAGCCTTATAAAAATATCATTCTTGCATAGCCTACATTTTTTAAACATGTTTGGCCGACCAGACTTAAAAGTTATGAGATGTGTCAATTCATTATTTGGTGTTTTGTTTTTAACAAGAACAATACGAACAATAAGATCAAAACAAAAGCAAACATTACATGATGTAGGTCTATCTGAGTTCTGCCTGGACACCACGCGACAAGGGCTTCGCGCGTCGTCGTCGCGCAGGGTCCATCCCAGCAAAATTGTATTTACCACCTCACGGCTACCAGCAACCCAGGGGAAACAAGGTTAGACTGCATATGGATATGTTTCAGCCCTTAAGATGGATGCCACATACATGTAATGTCTATATCCATGATCCAATGGGACCAACAGAACATTTTGTGCTGATGCTTGATTTATGTTTCCTTCTCTCTTTTCTCTTTCCCTGCAGGTATATCTGGACTTGCATTTTCTGAGTCATTTCCACTAGCTATATTATCCATTGTAAGTAATCAAGATTTATTTGTGTTTCATTTTGGTACCATCTCAAGTTAGGCTGTGCATTCTACCTGGGTACTCGAAACCTGACCGAAATCATCGGGTACCCAAATCCATTTTTTTTATTCTAGTACCCGTAAAAAAAAAAGAACCATGCTCTTTTTCACATAATACATCACTGACCTGCAAAATTTATATTGTTTGCAATGACAAAAAGCAGAGTTCTTACTGCAAATCTGTACCGAAGCCGGCAGCGAGCCATGTATCGATGCGGTCCGACCGCGATCCACGGTACTGGACAACACGATACAGCCTGGCTGCGATAAACATGTTCCGTACCGACCAAAAGTCCACCGCATACAGCAGATCTTCTGAACCGACCGAGCCTACATCGTGCACACACACACACACACAGAGTACTTCCGGTTGCATATTGTACATAGACTTTCTGCCAACACGTTGTATTTATATCGTGGCTATTACATGTGGCTGTGTGTGGGGTGGATACCAGTCATAGAACATTTGATATTATGACCATGCTGGACATGAGTGACTGTGCACGATGCATCTTCTTTACGTCTTAATCAATGTGTTCGTCGCCCTAGGAATTTTTCTTGCGTTATTTTTTTAAAGATCTAGCACATGTACGTGAAAGGTGTGTTTCTTCTTGGCCAACTGGACAAAATTACCGACTGAACTTCAAGTAAGATTTAGTTGATCGGTAAAATGCGATTTACGGTACGGTCAGAATATTTGTAATTGCAATGGGATCTCGCAACGAAATAACAACCCTGACAATGCATTCATCGTATTCGATGTCGGTGTTCGATGTCCGAAAAAAGATTACGCTAAGCTTTGCTTGGCCTGTCTGCCGACATGGTAGAAAAAGCTTAAAATAAAATTTGGCACCCCTAAAAATAGCCGAAGATCGGGGTGTTTTAGGAGCGTCTGGTTATTTTTTAGCACGCGTGGCTCGGCTCACCAACGGCCATTACGCAACATACATGTCCTTCCGGGTTCTTAATTTCTTATGTTTTATATTAAATTGTGGGTACCTGGGAACTCGTCTGTTTGGGCAACACAGGTACTCTGATCCAAAATTACCCGTGAATGCACAGCCTTAATCTCAAGGGACTAATACTCATTATGGACCTTTCCCTGTGTTATTGACTGCATTATGTTTTAGGAAACTAATGACTGATTATAAATACATACAGTTGTACGTATGGAACTTACAGGGAAAACTCTAAATAAAAGATAATATCATACTTGGGTTTTTGTCAAAGAAATGCAGCTTCATGGACAAAATTGCAAGGAAGATATAGTAACAGTCATCTGTGAAATTCCCTGTTGAACGCGGGGTTGAAAAATCAAATTTCAATCCAGGGCGGGAATGAAGTTCGCCCCGGGTTAAAAGCTTGCAGTGTGAAAAGGCCTATTGTGTCACAGCCAGTGAAAGTGTGCATTACCTGACAATTATTGTGTTATGGTATTGATCGACTGCAACAAGTATCACGCATGACGTTAATTGGTACTGGATCACCTTCAGCACCTGAGTGCTACTGACCCTTCCATGACAAATGGTTTAAAGTCTTCCCTAACTCTCTCAGACTTAACATGTTTCTGTTTGAAAGTCTGACGACTTAACTTGAGGTCTCATAGATACAGCACATCCTGTGGGAAGAGATTCCTGCTTGAGAGATACCTGCTTTCCCAACAACTTCAAATGCTTTGACATTAAATGACCCTTCTTTTTTTGCAATATACACAGGTCACTTGTGACTTAGAATCGTCCCCTGATTTTGACTTTTAACTGGGAGGACTCTTATTTCCCTGATTTGAGAAACTTGATTGTGATTTGCCTTCCTTAGTCATGTTACTGTTACTATGACTTTGGGACAATTCACTGTGAGTTGACCTATTTGAATAATTCTTATTCTGGGCAAACTTATTAGGTCCACCCGAACTAGTGCTACTTAACTTATGGGTAAGGGCATAATCATCTGCAATTGTTGCTGCCTTCTGCAAGTTATTGGTGTCACTCTCATCCAAGTTGATTCTGGTGTCAATGTGAGCACACTGTTTGAAGTGCTCATCAACATCAACTGGCTAAGTTGTTTATAATAAACATCTTTTGAACTCAACCACCTAGAGAACATTTCTTCTTGGACTCTGGCAAACTCACATTAGTTTGATCATTTGGCTTCCGTGCACTTGTTCATATGACACTTATTCATAAGCCGTAAGCACATGTTACTTAACTATCTTAAAATCCTGGCACTGTTCAACTGATAGTAAAGAATAGATTTCTCTAGCCTTCCCAATAAAGACTGACTGAATTAATACCACCCATGAATGTCAGGCCAATTCACACTTTTTGCATTTTTTTCAAAGGGCATAAAATACTCGTACTTGTCAACTTCAGTTTCCTGAAATTGCGGAAACAATCAGATGTTTCTGGTGGCATCAACTTGTTGGAGAGAAGTTGGTGTACCCTGTATATCTTGTTCAAGCTTGAGTTTGCTTTCAATATCTTTCAATTTGATTCTTTCTACCATTTCCATTTGTTCTTGTTGAAGTTGTAATTCTTTTGCCCTTTCTTCAGCTTGTTATTGTAATTTAGCCATTTCAATTTCTTTACGGATTTCTAATTGTTTCATTAGGAATTAATTATCTGAAGCATCCTCATACTTTTTCATTTCTACACATTCTTTATCCAACAAATGCTCATTAACTAGATAGTCAATTAGGAGATTTTTGATCTCGTTGTTTTCGCATTTTGCGTTTGAAATACTAAAGACACTAACTCTGGCTTCTTGAGCTCATCAAACTTAAGTAATATGCTGACTAAACTCTTCAGCATTGAATATCATCCTGCTCACAACTTAATTCAGTCTACAACATTATGCAATATCAAATATAAGCTAAACACACAATCAAAACTTGTGTAAAATTTACTCAGATTATTACATTGTATCTTCCTGGACAGGCCCCCAATTTCTATAACAGTGAGTACATTTTACCAAGGTCAGAAATAACCTCCCTGAGCTCAACTCAAAAATTAAACTACAATACTCTGTACCATTCAACTGAAAAAAAATACACACTTGATTTATTTTTATCAAATATCCACAAAGGAAACTGACTGAAAAATGAAAAAACAAATTGTCTGGAGCGGGATTCAAACCAGCAATCTCCAGAATACCATATCAATGCTCTACCAACTGAACTATCCAGCCCTATGTTGGTGATGTCCCTAATAGTCAATTATCTTTTTTTGTTTGGCAGTCAGAAGCCATGAAACCACTTACGTACTGAGCTTATCATTATTTGATGAACCAAACTGAGACATTGAAAATCTCCTGTCATTTTGGTTGCCTGGAAAGGATTGTTATTGTTGATAGCTACCTTAAATTTTGAGTTGACTTTTAAGTACAGATTAACCTGAATTTTTGCGTGCCTAAGAGTAATACAAGCTGATCTGAAAAAAAAAGTATTATATTCGTAATGAGTCAACAGCGAAGAGTTCCAGGGGTATACTCTCTGCAGGTGGTAGAATGCTATAGGGCTTGGTCAGAACGGTTGGAATGCCAAAGTCTGACCTATGCGATCAGAATCATTTTTCAATTTTTGTTCCGGTGTTCCGATAAACAATAAAGCACATAAGAATGACTTTTTAAAACTTTGCACATACATTGTGTACTGTACACATGTGGACATGTACATGATGTGTCATGAAAGCTTGTAAGGAAAGCTTCCTGCTGATGCACGTGGTTGATACTTTCACTTGCGTGGAAAGTTCAATGGCGTGCACGATGTTTACGTCTTACTCAATGTGATCGGCATTGATTTCAAAAGGATTTCATGAGATTTATTTAGACCAAGTATATGAAAAGAGTGTTTCTACTTGGCCGATTGGACAAAATAAATGTGTGAAATTCAAGTAAGATTTAGCTGATTACGAAAATTCAATTTATGGTACTTTGGAAAGATTATTTTACAGGGATCTCGCAACTAAATTACAACACATACTTCGCTGGTACAACTACGTTGGTGTTCAATGTCGAAACTTTCTAATTTTGTCTGTATTTTTTCGGGCCACCAAGCTAGTTCATTGTTCGTGGGTTCATTTATTGGAACATCGGATCCCAAGGTCAGATTCAGAAAAAATATTCTTTGATGACTCAGCCCTAGAATGCTATGAATATCAAAAATCTAGGTAAAATTCATTTTGTGTGTATATTATGTTTGTGTGTGGGGGTGTACAGGTGCATTCATACTTATACTGTATTTATTTCATGATCATTTTTCAATTCTATGTTTTATGCAGGTTATTGTGGGTGCTTCCAATGCCTTTGGAGAGAAGTATGTATATCTTCCATTAATCATTAGTTTTGTAGGAAATTGTAGTCTGTAAAAGCAAATTGAGACTTGTATACAATTATTTTGGATTTACTCTTGGAAAAGAACATAACAACCAAATATTTCCCTAAGCAATGTTTTTTTTTTTTAAGATAAATTGTATTGCATCCACAAGTTGACAGAATCAAAATACATTTGCACACATGAAAAAGTGAAGGTGTGAAGGTGTCATCCGAAAATTGGACCACTTTTATGTCGTGGTTCGACGACTTTGTGTCTTCTTGGCAGTCGACTGGTTCTTCCGTCCCTTCATCTGCATCAGCAGTTTCTGACGGACACCCCTCGAAGTCTGCTTCCATCCATCATTTTTTTCACCCTTGTCGTCCACTACTTTGGTCACGAGTTCAGTGTCTGGAAATTCTTCCGACATCGCAAGGATCTTCACTGGTTTCGTCCTACAATGGACCGATTCCCGCTGCCAATGTCAGCACTGCTCATCGGGATCCTCGGGACTCAGTTCCTCCTTTCCAGCCTTCGTACCCTGGCTTCGAGGGCCTTCCTGCTTGGGGTTTTTTCCCATACCAACCGGACATGTCCGCCACAGATCACGGCGGATCCCAGGCCGTTAGTTCCAATCGATCGTGCGGGCGTTTATCCCCCGACCGGCCGGATCGTCCAGGAAACTTCCACTGTAGTTCCATAGTTCCACCAGCGTTCCTTCCGGGATTTTTCTCCATTTAGCCCTTCTCGGTCTCCTCGTGGGCCCCAGGAGGATATAGATTCATCTTTGTCCAGTGAGTCGGACGACTACCCCCTGGATCTGGATAACACTTCTTTCCTTCACAGCGTCAACCTGGTCATTCCTGAAGGGAGTAGATTTTTACAATTTCCTCCCCCTCCGCTGAAGCAGCCATCTAGATCTTCATTTCGTAGGTCTTCCTCCACCTCTTCCCCTCTACCCAGATGTCCCATCCCTGTAAATGGTTTCTGCTGAGATATTATAGAGGGAGTCTTCTCCAAGGTTCAGAAGAAATTTATATCTAAGGTCCCTCCCCAGGAGCGCTCTCTCTTCCAGTCCATCCCGTTATTTCACAGCACCCTCTGTGTCTGCCTAAGTTAAGGATTGGATCCGCTAGGAGCTCTGCTCCCAGAAGAAATTTTTTCCTGATAAGCGTTCTAGGGATATGTTCCAGTACCTTGAGAAGTTGGACTCCCATTTGCGTCACGGGGCTAGGGTGACAAATTTCTCCATCCTTCTTCCGACATTTGGCTTGGGTTTCTGAAAACACTCGGCTGCCGACCCGACACTCCTGCCTGTTATGTTTCATTTCTTAGATGATTGCCTTTCCGCCTGTCTTTGCAAGCTTTCCGTTGGGTCGGTTCTTGCCACCTCTCTACATTGCAACCTGATTCTCGACAGCCCCTAAGCCTTCTGGCCACCGGGACCTTTTTCATCGCTCCCAACCTTCCCGCGTTCAGCAGCCCAAGTCTCATTCAGCTCCACGCTGAGCCTCAACTTCAACTAGACCTACACCTTTTAGGCCCAAACATGCCACCAAGTCCCAGGGCGGTCAGGGCACCATGGGGCAATGACTGCAACTCCGTCATATCAGGTATTCCAGATGCGCAGGGCCCAGTGGGAGCAAGACTTCTTTGCTTCGCCCAGATTTATGGGAACACATTTTTGGCAGGGGGTGCTGAGATTTGTAGCATAATCTCTGTGTGCGAAGACAATTTTGCATGGGGTATGCCTAAACGCCCCTATAGAGCTCCGAAGTCTTAAATTAGATGTTGTGGTGCAATCTCAGGCTTTTTAGAGACATTTACCAATGATCTTCAACTTTAAAAAGTAAAGGTTTGTGAGACTGTGGTTGAGGAATAATGCGAGTGAGGAGCGTGAAGACCTTAATTACGGCGTGGGGTATGGGGCCCGCTTAAGGGCCCCTAGAAAATTGTTAGTTCTAGATGCTCCGTGGTGCGTTCTTAAGATGAATTTTGGCCATTTTCGTCAGACTTTTTGATCAAAAGTTGTTAACAATTTAAAAGAATTTCATTTTATTTAGTGCATAATTACTATTAAAACAAAAAGAAGACCAATGGTTCATTATACCAATGAAAATCTTGAAAACTATTGATCTGGTCGGGTAAAAGGTTTTAAGAGTAAGTGTTATGTTTTGGGGTTGAAAAGGTAGGTCTATAACAAACGTTCACCAATTATTCCAAAATGTTATTAGCTTCCAATTATTGATGAAGTTAAGACAGGGTCACAGATTTGAATAATAACTTAGAAAATCAATTTAAACCAAAGAAAATACCAAAATTTTGCCTCAGCCAAAAGAATACTTGGTATAAGACCAGTTTGAATTATGCCTAAATTTCACACTCACAAAAAAATCAAACACAGAAAAATAATTCATCACAAAAGTTAGTTGACAGGTGACAAATATTAAAGGAAATCTTAACTTAGAAGCGTAAGCAATCCATAACTGATGAACAGTTAAAACACCCTTGCATAATTAACCATGTTGCCGTGCAACGCGGCACACATTGTTGGTAGCGTACCCGCACAGAATGTTGACCGGCCACACGAAGCATAAGCCCCAGGGCCATCAGACAGCACATCGCGGTAAGGTAGATTGCCTTGTGGCACGGAGTGTAAACACTCTCAATCGCAAACTTAATGTTATGTATAAGCATTTGTACCTCGAAATCTCCAAAAATGTCATCTTATTTTCATGGATGTACGAGAAATCTTCGAAAATCGTGGGGAAAAACGAAGAAGTTTCCAGAAACTTTGATGACTTGACGAACGAGATTGAACCCTCAGTTAGATGAAAAATTTGTTGTTTTGAGCATGGTGCTATAGGGCAGAACCGGTTGTAAATGGATCGAGTCTAATGGGAGATGCGTTACCAGACTTTTACACAATGTGATCGTTATGAATCATTCAGCACTCTTTCAAGCTGAGGCTATAGTTACAATACCACGGATTTTGCTTCGGCTCCATCCGCCTGTATGAAGCCCCGTAATGAAAACGGGTGCAGCATGAATTCCTAATAACTGATGAAGCCAGAGTCAGAGCCCAAGCCGTGTAGTGGTTTCAGAAAGGGAGCCTCAGTATGGCCGGCCGGCCGTGGGGACGCGTCCGGATGGCTGCGCTTGCTGGCGATGGCTGGCTGTGCTGCTTACAATGCATGTACTCTGTGGTACGATATGTGGCGTGAACGCACGCGGTACAGTATGCGGGAAATAAACTTTAGTTCTTTTTCTGTTCACTTTTGATCATTTTTTTTGATACCTGAGCTGAAATCTGTACATATATTAAAGATGATTCTCATCCATGACAAGGTGTGAATTATGTCTGTTAAAAATAGGGGGTACCATAGCATATTCCAGCACCCCTATCATAAAAGTTGGGGGTGCACTGCAGCCCCCTCAGCACCCCCGTTCTCGCGGGCTTGCAGATTTGGAGTCTGATCACATCAGACATCTGGGTGCTCCTAAATATCATTTCATCAGGTTATCGTCTGGAGTTCGACAGCACTCCTCCAAATTTTGGCCAACTCCACCGTTGTGCTACTCCTACTCCCCGTGACCTAGCCCGCCAGACCGTTCTGGAACAGGAGATCGTCTCTTCAACAAAAAAGAGCTATCACTCCCCTGTCAATCCCCTGAGAGGGATTCACGTCGACTTTCTTCCTTAATCCAAAATAGACTCTTAATTGGTGCCCCGTCATCAACCTCCACCCTCTCAATGCATTCATCTGTCTGAAGCACTTCCGCATGGAAACCCTGGCCTTGGTTTTAAACTCCCTTCCACGGGGTTGGTGGGCCACTTCTCTGGACCTGAAGGATGCTTACCTCCAAGTACTCATCCACGGAGATCATCATAGGTTCCTTCAGTTCATTTACGGAAACACAACTTTCCAGTTTTCCTGTTTCCCCTTTTGTCTATCCACAGCACCTCGGGTTTTCACAAGGATCACCAAGGTAGTAGCTGCAGCCCTTCGCCGCAAGCACATTCGTATTTACGTCTACCTGGACGATTGGCTGATCATAGGCCCTTATCGCCCGTCGACCATCCTGGCCCTGTCAAAGACTTTCCAGCTCACCTCGGACTTGGGCTTCATTATCAACCGCGACAAGTCGTCCCTGACGCCATCTCAGAACCCAACATTTCTCGGGGCCTGTCTCAGTATGTAGACCGGCAGAGCTTCCCCTACTCTGGATCGCTGCTCAGCACTAGAAGATTGCATTCATCTTTTCCTGGAGAACCCATTCCTTCCAGCCTTGGTTTGGCTCTGGCTCCTTGGTTTTATGGCACCCCGTTTCCGAGGCCCTGCCCTACTGTGACCACTCACCACGGACACCTCGGAGTTGGGTTTGGGCGCCCCACCTCGACAACCTCTCCCTCTCAGGGTCTCTGGTCTCAGCAGGAGAAATCGCTCCACATCAATCACCTCGAGCTCCTGGCAGTCCTAAGTCTTGATCCAAGACTGGCATTATCTTTTGTCTCGGTCCGATAACACCAATAGAGGGGGCTATAATGCAACAAACTCGATGACCTGCAGCCACTGGTACCTGTGCCGCCGCTGGTATGCTTGCCATTGTAATCCAATATGCCAGTCTTGAAGCAAATCATAGCCCATGCGAAGACCCCCCGCATGGTATGAGGTTATGAATATGTATATATTTAAATTCGATCGATCTTGAATAATCACGCAAGCGCAATAGTGCAGATTGTTTTTCATACAGTCTGGTCACCCGATGGTCGATGCGTATAATACACATACATAACAAGTCATAGAGCACCGTGGTTGGGGCCAATTTCATAGCAGTCGACTGATAAATTTAAAACTGAGAATTCTATTAAATTTTTGGGCGGCAAATGTTAGGGCATCAGATACAACCATAGCACAAGAGAGAATGAAATTACGTTACACTGCATAGGCATAGCATTATACTTCACAATTACAACATTACAAGAACACTAGTTACCAGACGCATTCATTCATATAACACTCATACGTCACATGTCGCTAGTGCATAGAAAGCAGGTATTTAAGCTATGCTTGGAATGTCCTCGGAATTTCACGGGTCGTTTGGAGGTTTGAATCAAGACCGATATTCGTTCACAGCATGCACGCGTACCAGTGGCGGCACAGGTACCAGTGGCAACAGGCCAGCGAGTTCGTTGATTATATACCCCCCTCTATCGGTGCTGTCGGAGTGGGACAAACGGTAATATCGGTCTTGGATCAAGACTAGGCAGTCCTCAGAGCCCTCCAGGCCTCCCTAGACAGAGTAAACAATCGCTTTGTCCATGTTAAAACGGACAACTCCACAGTGGTGGCTTATATAAAAGGACAAGGAGGGACCCTCTAGCCCTTTCTGTGCCTACTGACCTGGCAGCTTCTCAGTTGGTGCATCCCCCATCAGATCACCTTGAAGGCAAGCCATCTGTTGGGGAAGAGCAACGTTATTGCGGACGCCCTTTCCTGAGGTCGGGCCATCCCCACGGAGTGGTCTCTCCACCGTTCTTCAGTGCAACATATCTTCAACCTCCTGGGATCTCCGCACATCGATTTGTTCACCTCACATCTGAACTGCTAACTGCCAACTTTCTGCTCCCGTCATGCCCATCCCAAGGCCTGGCCTACAGACTCCCTGGGTATCAGCTGGAAGGGGTTCCTAGGGTACGCCTTCCCTCCGATCTCCCTACTTCCACGCGTTTTGGCCAAAATCTGCCAAGATCACTGCAAACTAATTCTGATCGCCCCTTTCTGGCCCCGACAGGCTTGGTTCCCTCAACTGCTGGACCTTCTATGTCATCAACCTTCTGTTCTCCCTCTGCGGCCAGACCTCCACATACAACCATCCTCCAAGATGCTCCATCCGGAACCCAGACAGCCTGCGTCTCAGCCTGGATGCTTTCCAACAATCTTTCAGATCAGCTGGCCTTTCGGAGGAAGCTGCCGCCCTGGCAGCCAGGAGTAGACGACCATCTACTAGGAAAACCTACGACAATCGCCTACAGCATTACTTCAGATGGTGTGACCAGGAAGGTGTTAAACCCTGCTCTGCATCTTTAAGAATCATCGAGGATTTCCTACACTCCCTCTAACACAAATTACAAATGGCTGTATCTCGTAAACAATAAGGTTTATGAAGTTATTTGTTTCAATAGTGTTTATTTTGGCCTTTATACTGGAATATTTTAACAGTTTCAAGTAATTCTGAGAGGGTCACTGGGGAACTCTGGTTGATTTGACACGCTAAGAACTTACATGTAAACCTATGGGTAGAGGACATATTTGGGGGTGTCTGGCAGGCCTTTTGCAGTAGACAATTTGTCTGGCATGGGCCATTGTGTGCTCTGGGTGATGTACCTTTTCATTTGAAATTGGTTTCAAGTTGTACATCCAATGTTTGATCTAAGGTGATTTTTTGGGGCGCCCCTGGGAACATCTGCCGGACCTTTTGCATGGGTTATTCCATACTTTGTGTGTTGTACAGTCTGTTCATTTGAAATTGGTTTCAAGTGGTACCTTGTTCGTTTGATAAAAGGTAAATTCTAGGGTCTTTTGGGGTCCTCAGGTTCAGCAGGGAGCACATGCAGCAGGGGGGTCCCGGCAGACATCTATATCTATGTATGATACATTACAACATAAATGCTCATGTGTTCAGATATTGCTACCTCGTTTGTTTGATCAAAATGCTGTGGGCTGCTGCTCTAAACCCACAGTGCAGAGTGTGTGCATCGTCATGTAGTGCCGGCCAAAACTCAATACAGCTAGTTTGTTCCCAGTGCTTATATGTACATTACAAACACTGTGCAATAACGGGTTCAAACCTGGGAAGCTTTGTCCAGCTCGGTCCACAAGTGGATTGTGTTTTCAGTCCCGACCTGATTCTGTTGATTTTACCCAGAACATACTCTGGGTGTTTTCTTCCCATCTCTAAAACTGTATCTTCTTCTCATAATCTTAACATAAAAGGTTTTATCAGGCTTTCGAGCTACAGTGCCTAGGGCGCTTTTAAGGAATCCTTGATTTCACAACAAGAAATAGATGATAATAAAAAATGATAAGCTTTTCTCAGCAAAGACTGAGGACCAATCACTGTTGGTTCAGTGATGAGCCAATATTTGGCAGCTATGTTAGCTGGTGTGCATAAAGATTGAAATAAAGTCTTTCACACAGCCACAGCCATTATCTCAGTCAAATGATGGATCAAGAAAGGTGGGTCAGATCCTGATCCATCTTATAACAGTTTGTGTTTCCACTACGCTTTAAGGTTCACTGTAGTCAAATTTGGGAAATTATTCCTTAATACATAATTAATGACAACAAGATAAGATTCTTTATTGTATCCCATTACAAGGTAATTAAAAAGCTCGCAAAAGATTAAGAACAGTAAAAACAGTTACATACAGGTTACAAATACAACACATTTAAAGATACATAAAACTCCTTCTGCTAAAACAAATTCACCATAATTGTAATTACGATAAAATAATATAAATTATGATTTGTATGCAAGTGTTTAATTTTGACGAAACAGTTACAAAATCGATACATGTATGCCCCGCCCCTTAAAAAAGTCCCCTGGGAACCGACCCACGCAACAATAGTTTGTGACCTCACCTACAGAACTAGTATAGGCTTGCACCGCAGTATACCGCTTGGTGTTCTGTATGTGACGTAAGCAAAGTTTTTTGTCTAAATTATGGGTCTAAAATACCTCCTTTCTCTATACAATATTTTTTAGTGTAAACAAAGATAGACATGTTGAGTTTTATAACAATACAGATGTATTTAACTTCAGATGTGTTTTTATACATGTAACACTGAACCTTTAATTTGGCAAAAGTTGATTCCACCCTACATTTCTTTCTGGGGATATATTATGGAACTATTTATTGATGGAATTTTTCATCCGATATTTTACAATTTGGAAACCAGACATGTTTAGATTTATCATGTATTTTCTTAAATCTTGATCATAAGTTGACTCTTGACTTGACATTTATTATCGTTGCAGTATTGCTTTGGGCTACCTATCAAAATTTGACAGTAACCATGTTACAGCGTGGGCAAGTGGCTTTGGATTAGCTGGACTACTTGGAGCCATTTTATATGTTGTATTTGGTAAGTGTTTCATTTTGTTCTGCTGTTATTTACTGAATGTATTTTGCAAACATGAAATATCAGTTGAATGCAAAAGTATGGTAAGGTTTGAAATGGTACTATTTCTATTTCTATTTATTGATCTCATCCAACAGCAATACAACGCCAATTACATGGAGATATTTAAAGAAAAGAAAATAATAACTAAATAAATAAATATTATATGCACTCAATTTATGTAATATTTACACACAATGAATAATTAAATAGATAGATAAATAAACCTCTTCATAAAACATATCTTATGATGACAGTAAGCACAAACAAATAAACAAACAAACACCCCCCAAAAAATGCATAGAACAAACAAAGGAATAGAACAAACAGATAGACAGCCAACAAATAAATAAACAAACAAGCAGACACAAAACAGACAAGTAAACAACAAGCAATTATGCACACAGACATTACAACTGAAATTTAAACAAAACAAATCACACCCACACAAAAAGTTAACCGCAATATATGTCACATAGCATTAACTAGCATGAGTGGAGAGAGCTACATGGACCTGACGGCGAAAAGAGTTGATGGAAGGTGCACTGAACACATCACACATCCCATGCAGCCTGTTGTAAGTAGATGAGATTCTGCAGATGAAACCATGCTTAGTCACTTCAACGCGGCTGCGTGGGATGTGGAAGATGTGTTCCTGAGCATGCCTTGTTCGCCGAACAGGAATATGTAGAGAAAAAGGGTTACAATCAGTGGCTGTATAAATATTGTGGAAAAACCTGTACAAGAATAAACAGTCATTAACATTTCTTCTGTGCTCAAGTGTTGGAAGTCTATACAAATCACATAAATCTAAATAGTCTAGGTCAAAGGTAATGTTCGTATTATTGTTCGTATTGTGGTGAATTCGTCCGTCGGGAGGAGGCAATTAAGGAACGAAAACTGACACGACATTTTGCATCAACAACAGTAATCACTTATTTATTTTAAGTCATTGAAAAGTGAACAAAGAAAAATTGACTGGAGCGGGATTCGAACCGGCGACCTCCTGAATACCGTACAGGCGCTCTACCAACTGAGCCATCCAGCCCTATGTTGGTGGTGACCCCAATAGTCAACTATCTTTGTTCGTTTGGCAGTCAGAAGCCATGAAACCACGCACACACCGCCACACCCCAGGGATCGTTTCAATGATACACGCAACAATGCTGCAACCTGGGAACGGTACATGGGGGATCACTCAAAGAGGATACGGCTTTTTAATTATTATATTCGTGAAATAACCACAAGGGAAACTGACTGAGTTATTTTAAGTCATTGAAAAGTGAACAAAGAAAAATTGACTGGAGCGGGATTCGAACCGGCGACCTCCTGAACACCGTACAGGCGCTCTACCAACTGAGCCATCCAGCCCTATGTTGGTGGTGACCCCAATAGTCAACTATCTTTGTTCGTTTGGCAGTCAGAAGCCATGAAACCACGCACACACCGCCACACCCCAGGGATCGTTTCAATGATACACGCAACAATGCTGCAACCTGGGAACGGTACATGGGGGATCACTCAAAGAGGATACGGCTTTTTAATTATTATATTCGTGAAATAACCACAAGGGAAACTGACTGAGTTATTTTAAGTCATTGAAAAGTGAACAAAGAAAAATTGACTGGAGCGGGATTTATTTGACAGACCAAAATTACCTGACCGCAATCTTCAGCCAAGCTGTCCAACTATCAAACTGTCAACATTCTAAATCATTACACATTTGTATATCAAGAACATCGAATAAAGAACAAAACATTATCACAACAAATATAAAGGAGGAAACATAAGACATGATGAGCAGCGCAGCGCGCGTGTGGCACGGCAAAGCAATTACACGCGCGGCATCGCAAGAGGGTGCTAGCGCAGCTCGCGCAGCGAACGCTTCTCTGCACGCAGCGGCAATATACAATCATGGTCAAGTGTAGCTTGCGTGCAGCTAGCGGCGGCATGAGCGCTCGGGGAGCTTTAGGATAATTAATTAATACAACAATGCAATCATGTAAAATCACAACACTCTCCCCCACTTCGTAAGAGCGTGGCCTACCGGTTCTTAGTGGAAGAGGTAAACAACATTAATTAAAAATTGCAGTCAATTAACAAAACATAGAAAACATCTTAAATGAACTTATGTACAACTTTATACGAGCGTTTGTCAGATTTACAATGCAAGTCAGCAGGAATAATTGAGACCTTTTTCTCTCAATCTGTTTTAGTCACTGAAAAACCAGTTCGCCAAATTCAAACTCATATAGTTTACTCAGTAGTATAATCAAACCAAAACAGCAGTAAACCTTCCATCAATCGTGACAATACACAAGAACAACTTCTTACAACATTGTGCACATTAAGCACAGCATGACTTGTGTGAGCAATGGTAAAAGCGGTAAGGATCAAAAACATCCAAAAGTTACTATATACACGTTTATGTAGTCAAAGGTTACATATAGCATGACGTAAGCTACTGCATGTACAACAACAATACACATTCAGTTAAATATATATCGCAAAATCAATAACAATGACTTAAATTGTCAGGTTCTTTCACTGTGATGACTTCATCCAAACCACGTGCTCATTAAAATTCAAAGGCTGAAAACAGATATTCAACAAGGAATATCGATATTAGCGAAAGCTGTTCACTAAATAATCCATCTTAAGTCGACAACAATCAGTAAATAACCGGTTGTTGGCAAAGGGCTGTCAATATACAATATTCAAATTACAATTTACCAATTTAAATACAATTTAATTAATTGCGTCGACATCAGTTTCTCTCCCCCTCTTCAAAGAGAAGCTTTGAAATTGGTTGGATCATGAATAAAATCTACATGAATATATGAAAAGTGGCTAAATGTTTCTGCTTACTGTGATTCCATGTCTCTGTGGCTCCTCGTTGCCTATGGAATGCAGTTACTGGGTCAGTTAATTCAATGTCTCTAGCGCACGAGTCCGAGAACGGGTGACCGGTCCACCAACACTGTCTTCCGTCGCAAACAGAACGTCACTGGCAATTTGTGTGGAGTCGACTGGTCCACGGGGATTAGTGATCATGTTCCGCTGTTTCGTGACTAGGAAGCTGGCTTGCCGTGTAGGGCCGGAGTCTATCATGGTGTAGAACCTTCTCGCCCTTCTTGCACCTTATCTTGTATATACAGTCAGTCATACGCGAAGTCACCACACAGGGTCCTTTCCATGGAATCTGTACCTTAGGGCTTTTCCCTTTGTGTCTGTTTGTGTCTAGGAAGTATACTAGATCGCCGGGGTTGTAGTTTCGTTCCACCAAACGCGTATCATAATTTCGTTTTTGACGTTCCGCGTATTGGCCTAAGTGTTTCCTAGTTAGGGCATGACAATTCTCCATACGGTGTCGTAGTTCCGTCACGTAGTCCATCGTAGTTACATCACTCTCCTCACTCGCTGGCTTGGGATACAACACGTCGATTGGAAGATTCACCTCTCTTCCTAGCATCAGCATGTTGGGGGTAAATCCAGTTGCAGGGTGAACTGTGCTCCGGTATGCTGCAGTTAACAAAGGAATATGCTCGTCCCAGTTCTTCTGGTTTTCATCCACATAACTCCTGATCATGGCGACGAGAGTTGCGTTGAACCTCTCAATAATTCCATTCGAAGACGGGTGGTACGGGGAAGTTCTTGTCTTGGCGACATCCAACAGACGGCACGTTTCCTTGAAGAGCTCACTCTCAAAGCTACGACCTTGATCGCTGTGTATTTCCAGTGGGGATCCATATCGACTGATAAAGTCATGCACCAGTCGCTTTGCTATTGTTTCTGCCTGTTGGTTTGGGATGGGATATGCTTCCATCCATCTCGTGAAATTGTCTCCGATCACAAGCACATACTGGTTGTCTCGGTCGGACCGTGGAAACGGGCCCATTACATCCAATGAAACACGGTCTAAGGGTGCTCCCACTCTGTAGTCTTGAAGTGATGCCCTTGGTTTCCTGTGGTTCATTTTCTTGGCTCCACAGACACTACAACTTCGAATGTATTCCTTAATATCTGCCTGCATACGGTACCAGTAGTACCTCTGCTTCACTTTTGCCGTAGTCTTAGCGACCCCCATATGGGCAGCTGTGATGGAATTGTGGCACTCGTTCAGGACTTCTTTAAGAAGTGCTTTGGGGATCAGCAGCTGTAATCTATCCGGCTCACCTTTCGATGAGATCCAGCGCTTGTACAGCACCCCCTGGTGTCGTTCCAGCAGCTCCCAATTCAGCCAGTATCTTCTCACCTCTGGAGAAAACGCTGCAGCAGTATCCCTCACAGGGCGTCCACCGTTGTCCTTCCAGCGGTGCAACGTCCCGAGTACTTCGTCGCTCTTCTGCAACTTGGCAAATTCACTGGGCAGATAATTCTTTATCCATGTTGTAGATGTCAGTCTTCTATTCCACATCGAGACAGTTTCATTGGTTTGGCACTCGTGTTTGATCCTTGTAGATTTACACCAGCTCACATTGAATTCGAATATCATCATTATGGTCAGCAACAGTCGTGAATATAGGGTTCTTCCTCCTTCTGTTGGGGTACACATCTGATTCACATCATTGTACACCGACTTGAAGTCTGGACTTGTGACTCGTCTCATTGCCAAAGGAATATCGTCATCAGTCTCCATCTGAAAATTGTGACGCGCCTCACGCTGTCTTTGGCGATATTTGCAGCCAGGCCTACATTGTTTTCCAATACTTTGCTCAGCCGAACCCTGGCTGGTAGGCTCGGCCCTGCTTAGTTTCCCTGATGATTGTAGGACAACAAATTCGCAGGTGGTTGACGTTCCTGTTGATCGTTGGTTTTGCCTTCAGTGCAAAAGCGCTTGATGTGGCCCAATCACATCCCGTCCGTGAGCCTGGCAGCCCCCTCAGTTTCAGGAAGCGCTCAACACTCAACTTCTCCTGTCTTCCAAACGGCAGCCTATATCCGACCATCCCGACGGCAAATTTCGTCCCACCGCTGCCACCAATTTGTGGTGAATTCGGCCGTCGGGAGGAGGCAATTAAGGAATGAAAACTGACACGATATTTTGCATCAACAACAGTAATCACTTATTTATTTGACAGACCAAAATTACCTGACCGCAATCTTCAGCCAAGCTGTCCAACTATCAAACTGTCAACATTCTAAATCATTACACATTTGTATATCAAGAACATCGAATAAAGAACAAAACATTATCACAACAAATATAAAGGAGGAAACATAAGACATGATGAGCAGCGCAGCGCACGTGTGGCGCGGCAAAGCAATTACATGCGCGGCATCGCAAGAGGGTGCTAGCGCAGCTCGCGCAGCGAACGCTTCTCTGCACGCAGCGGCAATATACAATCATGGTCAAGTGTAGCTTGCGTGCAGCTAGCGGCGGCATGAGCGCTCGGCGGGCTTTAGGATAATTAGTTAATACAACAATGCAATCATGTAAAATCACAACAGTATTATTGTTAAGAACTCTATGAATGAAACTAAGGTAGCGTTTTTATACTCTTTCTAACCTGCTTACTTGATAAGCTGAAAATAATAGAGTTAAAAACCACAGTACAATACTCAAGATATGGCCTAATAAGTGAACAATACATAGTACGAAGGACATGTTCATTGTTGAAGGATCGAAAGTTGCGCCATACTAAACTACACATACGATTAGCTTTTTTAATGATAGCACTTACATGTGGAACGAAGGTGAGCTTACTATCAATTAAAATACCAATTAAAATACCACTGAGGTCTTTTTGCACTGTGACTCGTTTAAGGACATCATTGTTATAAGTATAGTCAAAAATGATAGGTTTGTTCTTAAGAGATATGGATAATACACTACATTTGTTAATATTAAGGGAGAGCCTCCATGCTGAAGACCAAGACATAAGTCTATCGAGGTCATCCTGTAACATACAAGCATCAGCTACAGACCTAACATTATTAAAAATCTCAAGATCATCAGCAAATAAAAGACATTTATTAATAAGGCATTACGGAATATCATTGACAAATAAAGAAAAAAGCAAAGGACCCAATACTGAGCCCTGGGGGACTCCAGAGGGAACAGTCCTCCATTCCAAATAATGACCATCCAGAACAACTCTCTGCAATCTCTGCAATGGACACCGTGACCACAGCTCCCATTCACGACCGGACCCCCCTACCGAGTGCTGGTACCATTGGCGTTAGGGCAACGACGCTCGCAAGTGCAGGGTACCCTGCTCGCACGCTAGTCAGGGAAAGCAGGGCAACCAGGGAAAAGCCAGCGATTAATGACGACGGGTCCAACTGGCATTGACACACAAAGTCGTCTGTTCTACGTCACGGACAGCCAGTCGGGGAGGCGTTTTCCTCATCGACACCGGCGCAGAAATTAGTGTCCTGCCACCAACCCAGAATGACCGAAACCACACGACCACCCAATACACCCTTCAAGCGGTCAATAAAAACGCCTATTGCCACATTTGGAGAATGCTCCCTTACACTTGATATCAGCCTCCGCAGGACATACTGCTGGATCTTCATCATCGCGGATTTACCTACGGGCAGATTTTCTCTGAGACATTTTGGCTTCTGTGTTGATGTTAAGCACCATCGTCTTGTTGACACCATGACCAGCCTAAACGTCCAGGGAATTTGCACATCTTCGGAGTCGCCAAGCCCCACCATCACTGTGCCAACCAACACATCGGATTACAGTACGCCGACATCACTCGACCGTGTTTCAGCGACACTGCATTAAAGCACGACATCACGCACCACATCTGCACAAAGGGACCGCCGGTGGCTTGTCACCCCCGCCGCTTAGCAGCCGACAAGTTGACAGTGGCAAAAGCAGAATTTGATCACATGCTTCAGATGGAGATCATTCACCCATCGGACAGTTGCTGGTCGTCTCCATTTCATATGGTTCCCAAAAAGACTGGGGACTAGTCTTGGTTCCAAGACCTTTGTTGTTGCTTTCCCGCGGCGCATAGGGCGCCCCCGCGCGGCGGATATGGGAGAATTCTGTCAGACTTTTGGATCGTCACGAAGGTCTTGGATATTTTGTAAAGTGATGTTTAACTTTTTCTTTACTTTTCGTCGAATCTCCCTTGGATTTCCAAGGGAGCCAATCAGCGAGCGAGTTTCAGCTAAAATCATGAATTATTCATGTCAGACAAACATTGTTGACCATAGGCGTATTTACGTATGTTGTGGCCTGCATATCGTGCAGTAGTATTTTGTAAACTTTTCTGGGAAAGATTTTGAGGACTGTACTAGTACTGTATGTACTACGCAATCGAGCTGGCCGTCTAGCTCGACGACGAATGGGTATGCATTATTTGTGGACAGCAGTTAATTTCTTGCAAAAACTACATTTCACTTAGATCTAAATCCCAGGAAAAAATACCATTAGTCGAAAGAGGTAGAAATGGTATTTTTTGTGCAACATCTGCTACCCACAAGTAAAACAAGTAAAAAAACATGTGATTTAAAAGATTTTGTATCGTTGAAATGATAACGTCATGTTGTATCATTGGAATGATTTCATTTACTTGATTTAATTTCATATTCGCAAAATGATTTCGTATCGTTGAAATGATTTTGTACCGTTGAAATGATTTCGTATCATTGAAATTATTTCGAATCGTTTAAATGATTACGTCATAATATGTTCCTTTTTTTAAATGCTTTCATTTTCTTGATTTAATTTCGTATTCGCAAAATCATTTTGTATCGTTGAAATGATTCCGTATCATTGAAATGATTACGTCATGTAACGGTATCGTTGAAATGATTTCAATTCTCGATTTTATTTTCATAAACAACATGAAAAAAATTTGGTCTACTGAAGAAGAAACGGCCAACGTTACAAACTATATACATGTTGTTAGTTGGCGTACGAGTTGGTCGGCGTACGAGTTGGTCGGCATACAAGTCGGCCGGCATAGGAAATATGTAAAGAGCAGTATGCCGTATCCAGTAGTAAAAGCACTTTTTATCCATGTTTTGCCTGTTTAACCTTACAGACTGAGGTAACAAACAAAAAAGATAACAGAAATAAAATAATATACTCCAATGCAGTGTCGCACTATTTTTAATTAAATCTCAATTATTTCTGCTCTTTCACATGAACCCCCTACCCCTCTCTTGGTTTCATTTCACATGTGTCATTTCCTTTTATTTGCATGTCTCTGGCTTTCATGGGATATAAGTAGTGAACATCGAGGTTCCGACCATAAACTTTGATGTCGATCACTTTTGCAGGATGTAGACTTTGTTCTTTATCCATCCAAATAACCACGGTACCATCCAGACTTGTTCAGATCTGAAATGTTATTAATATGAAGTTAAATTTACTTAAAACATATACACAGAAAGTCACAGATGACTGTGTATTTCAGTGGCTAATTTACAACATAATGTAGAAAACCACGGTTGACGAATTATTGTACCTTGGAATACTAGAATTTCATTGCATTTGGTCAAAAAACATGAAGCAAGGAGTTTTAAACGTGCTATTAAAGTATTATTTAGCCTGAGGCCTAGGCCTATAAACAAAAATTCATTTACACTGTATACATGTACAATGTATGCATGCATGGTACAGTACATACACCTGTACACTGCATGGCAATACACACAGGCCGGCCGTGGGAAAGTATCAGATTATGCAGCGATCTCTGTGTGTTGCCATTTTGACCCGGCCATTGCCATGGTAGCTGACCACAAGCCTCGAAGTTCAGATTATGCATATATTCAATCACCATACGTCATACGCGCTGTGCCTTATTACCATAATCTGGCCCCGCCCTCAAATACAAAATATCCAAGACCTTCGTGACGATCCAAAAGTCTGACAGAATTCTCCCATATCCGCCGTGCGGGGGTGCCCTATGGGCCGCGGGAAAGCAACAACGAAGGTCTTGGAACCAAGACTAACTAGGGACTAGCGTCCCTGTGGCGACTATTGTGCTCTGAACAGAATCACTGTGCCCGATCAATATTCCATACCCCACATTCACGACTTTGCCACGTCACTTCATGGCAAAACGGTGTTCTCTAAAGTGGATCTCATCAGAGCGTACCATCAGATTCCAGTGGAACCTAGTGACGTCAAGAAAACAGCAGTGACGACCCCATTCGGTTTGTATGAGTTTTCACGTATGCCCTTCGGTTTGAGAAATGCTGCACAAACCTTCCAACGTTTTATTGACCAGGTCACCTGAAGATTGGATTTTGTGTACGCATACATCGACGACCTGCTAATAGCCAGTACGAGTGCCGAGGAACACCTTCAACAGTTGTTTGCGCGACTGCGAAAATTCGGCATGGTTATCAACCCAGGAAAGAGTCAGTTCGGTGTAACCTCGCAGGAGTTTCTTGGACAAAACGTCTCAGGGGACGGCATTCAGCCACTCCCAACCAAGGTCACGGCCATCAAGGATTTCCCTCAGCCACAATCACTACGAAAACTGCACAAATTCCTTGGCTTGATCAACTTCTACAGACGGTTCATTCCGCACAGCGCACACCTAGTGCAGCCCCACGCAGGAAAACCTCAAAATGCCACAATTGGAACTGTCACCAGAAGCACTCTCGGCATTCTCTGCAGTCTAGTCAGCCTTGGCAGATGCGACACTGTTAGCACACCTGCAACCGGACGCACCATTATGCCTCATGGTCGACGCATCCAACGTGGCTGTCGGTGGCATGCTCCAGCAGATGATCAAAGGAGACTGGCAACCAATAGCGTTTTTCTCCAAGAGACTGGGCACCTTCCTCGCTCCTGACACACGATAGGACCAAGTCCACATTGACCTTGTTTGACCTCTTCCTCTGTCGAACGGGTACACCTACATCCTCACCTGCATCAACAGGTTCACCAGATGGGTTGATGTGATCCCTATAGTTGACATTACGGCAGAAACGGTGGCCAAGGCATTCGTCTGTAGGTGGATTTCGATGTTTGGAGCACCGTCCACCATCACCAATGACCGAGGCCGGTAATTCGAGTCTGCACTTTTCCAATCGTTGGTAGTACTTCTAGGCAGTAATACGGATCCGCACCACGTCTTACCACCCCATCGCTAATGGCCTGGTGGAAAGATTCCACCGGCAGCTCAAGGGTTCGCTTAAGGCACAGGATGACACTCGGCAGTGGACAGAGGCTTTGCCACTGATTCTAATCAGTTTTCACACCGTTGTCAAGCGTGACCTGGGATGTTCTACGGCAGAACTGGTATTCGGCACAACATTGCGTCTACCCAGTCAATTTGTGGCGCCAAAGGACTCTCCGGATTTGAAGCCAGGCAATTATGTGCAGCGTCTCAAACGCATGATGTGTCACGTGACACCAGCGCTGACACGACCCCATGAGCGTAAACAACAACTTCACAAGGACAGTGCCTTGCTCACCCGCGACGCCTCTCCAGCCTGCTCCTAGTGACCAGCACACTCTGCCTCGTCAACAAACTACCCGCTCTGGCCGACGCGTACACTGGCCAGCTCATTACGCCCAGTACGATTGTAGATGAACTTGTCGTCAACGGCGACCACACATTTATTGCCAGCTTCATTTCATTTGCTTGCTAGGAGGGAGCTACTGTAGTGACACGAACATTTTGTGTTATGTAATTTTATCCCACTCGGCACACCATACACTGACCTCACCGTGCAACGAGTGTGAAAGGTCAACGTCAGGTGACCGCTCGTTCCTGGTGTACACACCACACATGTTCATGCAGACTACGTCAGCGTTTTTGGTACACACGACAATTAAATTGTATATAGTTTGTTGCCTTACTTCTTCACGATTTCTCCGAGTTGAGTCATCGTTATATTTTTTGTCGCTGTTTACTTCGAAACTTCGTCGAGGAGTTTTAACTTTTGAAACCAGATTTTGGGATCGTGAACTTTCCCACAGACACGAACGCTATCATCGGTTGGCAAACTTAAATAATTACGTGCACTCGATAACAGTGTTTTATCAGCAATTAATTAGTGGACAGCTCTGGGATTTTCTAACCACGTGTCGCCCGATTTCCGGACATGTGGAAACGAGATACATCATCAGCGTCCTATACCGGACAATCCTCCATACCGGTACACCAGAACACTCACAGTGTGGGTAAATGACATTTCTGAAAACCCACACAATGAAGTAAGATTAGTGGAACAATCTCTGCCAGAGACAAAACCATGCTGCCGTTCAAAGAGAGCAGCTGGTTGGACATGACTCACTATCTGTTCACATAAAATCTTCTCAAAGACCTTTGAAACCTGTGGAAGTAATGAGATGGGTCTGTAGTTATTTACAATGTGTTTTTTTTACCAGATTTATGAAAAGGAACAATGTTAATAGCGGCCTTCCACTGAGAAGGAAAGCAACCCTTGGAAGTCGCTCTGCGGAAAAGATGCGTTAATGGAAAACAAAGAATACTAGAACAGGAATTGAGGACAAAACCAGATAAATCGTCAGGACCAGTGACTTTGGAAATGTCAATGTTAGCCAGTTTTGACTGTACATCTGAATACGTTACACAGACAGATGGCATGGCATCCAAGTTTACAGGCTGGAGATTGGGAAGATGAACATCAGAAGCAGCAGACTCTCGTTGATAAACTGACTGGAAACAGTCCATTAGAAGATTTGCCTTTCCAATGGTGTCAGATGCTTCTAGATTGTTCATTACAAACGAGTGATGGAAGGGAATGATGGCGGGACCAAGCCTTAACGAAGCTCCAGAATCGCTTGGGATTTTTACCAATGTCACTGGCAACTGTGGATAGATACGTAGAGTATTTAGCTCTTACCAGTTGCTTGAAGTGACGTCTGGCTCCTTGAAAAACTGCAACATTTTTAGGGCTTGAATCACGCTTCTTACTCCAAAAGGCTCCCTCCTTGGCTTTTAGAGCGTGGTGGACTTCCCCATCAAACCATGGAGGAGAGGGACGACGAGGGCAAACAAATATTCAAGCCTGTATCACAAGAAACATGTCACTGCTCAGAACACAGAACCAGATCTAGAATATTGTCACCCCGTGTTGCTGAGGAGTTGAATTGCAGCAGTCCATGGGCATTCATGATATCCAGAAACACATCATCAATCCTGGAACCACTTGATGTGTAGACTAGCTGGCTAGTCGTTGTAAGTCGCAGTGATCGTCTCTTCTTTCACTCAACTCTCGTGAAACCGCTCTACTTTCTCGCGAGACTCATGGCTACGGCGAGAATTTGGCTCTCGGTGCAGGATCACTCGAAAATTACGACTAGCCAAACACGATTTAGACATTGTTCATTTATTCACGTACGGGCGTGCTTTGCATAGTGGTTGCCATAGAGACGGCCGTTAGGATGAGTCCATTTTATTTGAGGGTGTATATAATTTCAAATAAGGCAACAGTACTACACTGTAGTAAGTTACATTAGACTACATTTTCAAATTATGTTTTTGTTCAATTACTTCATAAGTTGAATGATTTAATAAATAATTTTGTAGTTCACTGGAACAAAAGTATAATCTATCAGTTCAAAATGTGTGCATTATACTTCATAAATATGAATAATACCCATGGTAAATGCATGTCAATGATTTCTCCATAGCAAATGGGTAGGTTAAAATTGTACATGTAGGTCTACACTATAACTACAGTTAGTAAGATGGACGTATAACTTATTTCTTTATTTATGCACGAAGAAGATAAAAACAAACATGCACATGTAAATTCACGACATACTTGAGTTTTTTTAAAGTATCACTATCAAGGTCATACTACTGCAGTTATATGGCTAGCTAGATGCGTGCAACGCCTGTGGTTGTCAACCTGAATCAGTCCTGTACACACATGTGCAGCTGCACGATGTAGCGTAAGCCTGCATAGGCCTATTGAATATTCATTGGTTTAATCAAAATTAGCCAATCAGACGCGTCCATATGATTTCGGTTAAAGAGCCCATAGGATGTGTGCAAACTGAAATCGTGTTTGGCTAGACATTATTTTCGAGTGGTCCTGCGCCGAACTCTCGCCGTAGCCACGAGTCTCGCGCAGCAGTTCCGAGTGGAATCACAATTCCAAAATGGGAACCGGAACCGGGAGTACAATTTTGAGTGGAACAGGGTACCCACCACCCGGCGATTCCAACTCCCAACGCCCGGTTCCGAGATAATGAGGCCTGATTCCGAGGCATGAGTCGTTACGCGATTCCAAAGTGAAGCCCGATTCCGAGCACCAGCGAGTGAAATTCCTTACACACAATGTGCTTGCATGTACACAATGCATAGGCAACACATGCTGCACTCAGCTAGCCTGCGTTCGCACGTGTTCATCCTATCTAGGAGCGTGATTTTCCAAGAATGTAGTGGCCCCATAACATGGATAAATTTAAGACAACCACTTCTCATTGTCTGCACATGTATACATCTACAGTTTCAATACAACTGACCACAACAGGTTAAGTAAACGTATTATATTGCAGGGCCCCTGATCATGGATAATTTTATAACGAAAGCTCAGACACAAGAAGGCACTCAAACATTTCACGTGTCTCATGCAATTGTTCCAGGAGTTTTTTTAGTCTTAACTAGAATGTCATAATTTTGACAAGGTCAATGACGCACAGATATTAAAATGTAGTGTCTTCCTACCGTTTCAGAAAGATTTTATTTAAATGGAATATTTCGGAATGCTAAATATTGTTACCAGATCGGCGGTTCCATGATTAGAATATTTTACGGTTAATTGGGATGCTTTACATGAACTTGAAAAAATCATGTCTCTGCAACATTTCTGTGGAATTGACCTGAAGAGTAGTAAACTCAATGTTTCAGACATTGTGCACTCTCCATAGAGATAGAATAGGAGACTTTTGGAGAGTCGGTCTTGAGTCAACAGGACACGCGCAAACCATGCTTGTGCAATTGTGAGCATGCGCGCGTTGTATTGCGCGTGCGTGCGCTGTTGACTCAAGACCGACTCTCCAAAAGTCTCCCATTATGCAAGCAATTTATTGCATTATGTCATGAATGTTCTGTCTAATTCATACTCCTATCATGTGGTCTTTGATGTTAGATACCACAGAAGTGGCATATCTGTGGAGCATCACTCCTTCCACAGTTTCTTTGATTTTATGAGAAATTAATTATGTATCACTTGGAACAAAGCAGCTCACAAGGCTTGCATTAGACATCAGAAGGTGCTATTGTAACAACTCTTAGCTTAGATACCTGCCAGTGCAGTCAAATATGGAAATGAAGTAAAACAGATTTTGATACATGTTTTAGGTCCAGTATTTCAACCTTAGTCTAGGTGTGGAGTTCAATCCAATCCCTCAAAACAGTGACTCGTGTCAAAACACTTGCATCATAACTTAACTTTAATGTCACAATTTGTTTTAATTTCAGGTTGCTTATTTGACAGACAGGGGGATCCAAAGGACATGAGAAATGTTGATAAGTAAGTCGTATATTTTTTGTCTTGACTATGGTGGCGTTAAAGGGACATCGCAAACAAATATTGACGCCAATATTGACACCAATATTGACGACTTTTACCCCAAGTCGCAAATATTGACGCAAAAATTGACGCCAATATTCACGACTTATATTTACGACATGACCTAAGTCGTAAATATTGATGCCAATATTGACGCCAATATTCACGACTTAGCCCAAGTCGTTAACCCACTCAGGCGTGAATTTTTTTTACAGCAACTTGGGGCGTCCGTTTCCCACACAGTCTGGCACCCAGACCCACTGATCTTATACTATGGGACGAAGTGCAAAAAGTCTTCTAGAAAATGATTTTCTTGGCCACCACTCAGAGGGAGGGGCTGAATTTTGCACCAGTTGACCATTAGGACATGCTGAGCACATAATTGCTTGTTGATCCCCCTTGCAACAGTGGCACGTTTGGGAGAAATTCGGCAAAACAAGTTGGGGGTGAAAGCACTTGTTGACGCACATATGGGGCGAGTTGGGTTTTTTCGCGTGCACTCTATGAAAATTTAGCCCCAAGTCACTTCGCCCCTGTGAATTTCCCCACCAATTTCATAGCGTATCAGACAACCTCGCCCATTGCACGTTAGGCTACTGTACGTAGTGCAGCAACAGAAATCCTATTGTAATGTACATTCATGAGTCATCGTGAAGGAACGTTTTATACGGGTTTCCTTCTCAAAATCCCACTTCCCAATACTTTAGTAGTCTTTTGGCTGATTAAAAAATCTGATTATTTTAATGATTGCCTCCCCAGTTTTGATAATTAACATGATTTGAAGAGTTTATTTATTGAATAAAGATTGATAGAAGATATTTCAAAATACTGACTTTTTTTCTTGATAATCTTTCTGAAAGTGTAGCACTTTGTCTCTGAAATAGTGTGGTATTAAAAGATTTGTTTTTTATAATTATTTTTTTCATAATAATTATATTGACACAAAAATTCAAGAATGAGTCACCAAAATCTTTATTTCTCATCATGTAACACATAAAATGTGCATGTATTTATTTTTTCTTTGAGGAACTGAGTACACTAACATTATACCTTAAAAATACCACTATTAACAAACTATCAAGCCTATACTTTACAGTGGCAATGAAGGTAAATGTCTAATAGATGCCCTAGATATTTGTCTTATGATACCTGTGTAGAATGTCAGACAAGTCGACCGGTGGGACAACTCGACTTGAGACAGGTTGACCGGTGAGACAGGTCGACCGTTGAGACAGGTCGACCGGTGAGATAGGCCGAGACAGGTCGACCGGTGAGACGGGTCGACCGGTGGGATATATACTGTGTATTGAAGCGTTTTGAGCCCACGGGAAGCCGTGAAACGCTTCGATACACGGTATATATCTCACCGGTCGACCTGTCTCACCGGTCGACCTGTCTCAAGTCGAGTTGTCCCACCGGTCGACTTGTCTGACCCCCTTTGTTCACTAATATGACAGAATTTTTCAACCTGCTAAGTAAGGGGTGACCGAGCATAACTAGTGTGATTGGAACACAAGTTCTATATACATGTACATGACATGTACTCAAGCATAGTAAATAAACATGTTCAACGTTGACATAATTAATGGTAGAAAATATGTACGTACATACGGTGCAAGGTCTCCTACATCCCACTTTCATAAAATTGGGTTTAAGATGTCAAAATAACCCCCCTTACTTAACAATCAAACCAAGTATTGTACTGATTTCTGCTAAATAATTATTGTCCCATTAATAAGTACAAGACAACAATGTACAGTAAAATAAAACCTTTATGAGTATGATGGCATTATTCACGTTGTGTATGTTTCAGTGTACAATAATACAAATATGTTCATACTAAACTTCCAAGGTAGATGTGCATTATATGTGCACAGAGCTGAAGGGTGTAATTATTCCCTGTGATGAAACTGGGAATTCTTTTAACATTTTCATTCAAAAATTTACATTAGTTTTAAACCGTACCATTTTATGTAGCTTCAAAATAATATGCACCAAAGCCATACTTGTCAGTTGGCTGTAAAACTCAATTCTGCAATCTGCCAATGAGTGATGGTGGCATAACTTAAATTATAAAGGCATCATTCAAAGTTCCATAATACTCTCAGTGAACTGAAATACAATATTTCGATACGCACATCACACTACTGTAAGGCCCTATAATGTTCAATTTTGATAAATCAGAAAAGCCTGATAAATCTGTAGCTTTTCAAAAACTTTGAAAGTACTGTATTTATTTGATTTTTTTACAAGCATCCCAATAACAACACTTTGAAACAGGCATGTTTTATATTTGCAGTAAAACAATCCCATTCTGCAGACTGCTAAGAAGTGATGGGCTGCAACTAATTATGGAGGCATAGTTTAAAGTTCTATCTGGAGAAGTATCACAAAAAAGCTGCAGATACACAAACCCAATTAAGTACACATGTACATTGATGAAACATACATAAATAAGACTTGAAGCTATATGCATGGTGGAAGTACTAAAAGAAGGTAGGTTTGCGGTGACACCATGTAATCTCTTCTGCGAGAGTGTTTGTTTCTGAGAACTTGAACCGGTGGAAGTTATCTCGACGTTCTGAACAGTGTGCTCTGTTCGTCCTCAGGAGAGTGACTGAGGATAAACAGAGCGCACAGTTCGGAAGGTGAAGATAATACCATCGGTTCTTCTCAGAACCACACACTCTCACAGAAAAGATTACATGTGTCACCCCAAACCTACCTTCTTTCAAACATACATGTTATGTAAACCCAAACCATTACTTGTTATTGAGCATGTTAAGGTACATGTACACTACAGTTTGTGAATACATGTACTTTCATGCACATGATGTGCGTAATTTACGTAAATGACAGAAAATGAATGTCATTGCCGGTATATTTCCTACATACAGGACAAAAATCTAATGCAACACAGCACGTCAAATTCTAAGCGTAATTTGTTCTTGTACTCCCACGATTCGGTGGACTGTCCTCATCACTCACTGCACGTGCCTCGTGTCATAAATTGTGAGTACAATGTAACACCTGTTATTAGACAACCAGTCATTGATGATGAAGTACCTGATGGTCACCATACAAAACAAAGTATGATGGAGAAAACTTTGTGTGATATGGCATGCATGGGGACATAATTCAGGCATATTATGAACATCATGCATGTGTTTAAAGAAAACTTGACCCATAGTCTATCATTTTTGTAATTTGACATTCATATACATGCGAACCCAGCTTTTCATACAGGGCCTGAAATTGAAATTAATAAGACATAATGTAGTTAAGTTCTATTCCAAAATAAACATATTTTAGCAAGCATTTGACAAATGGTTGTCCATATCAGGAAACCTTGAACACGATGATATTAATAAACCACCTGTATATGCCACACACTCAAACAACGCCCTCACTGAGGCAAAAACAAGCAGAACATTAAACCACAGCTGCCTGGTGTAAAAAAGTTAACATGACATCTTCCCCAGGAAGACAACCGCAAGTGGAACAACTCATATCGGGTCACTTTGATGACAAACATAAATAAAGTAATAAGAAATACAATTATATTTACCCGGTTTTCAGTCTCCATTTTCACGAGGCGGAGTGGCATGCGTACAGCATAGCATGCATAGAGCTGGTACAACACCGTAGTTAGTGACAAAAAGCAATCAGTGCACACAACCACGAGCGAGACGGGTGCACCAGACTATTTGATAACCTACCGAGCTACCTAGGTTACTAAAAAAATATAAAAATTCACGCCTGAGTGGGTTGGCGACTTGGGGCCCAAGTCGTGAATATTGACGTCAATATTGGCGTCAATATTTATGACTTGGGGTCCAAGTCGTCAATATTTGCGTCAATATTTACGACTTGGAGGCTAAGTCGTGAATATTGGCATCAATATTGTCGTCAATATTTGCGACTTGAGGCCATGTCGTAAATATTGGCGTCAATATTGGCGTCAATATTTACAACTTGGGGTAAAAGTCGTGAATATTGGCGTCAATATTGGCGTCAATATTTACGACTTGGGGCTAAGTCGTGAATATTGGCGTGAATATTGTCGTCAATATTTGCGACTTGAGGCCAAGTCGTAAATATTGGCGTCAATACTTGCGACTTGGGGTAAAAGTCGTGAATATTGGCGTCAATATTGGCATCAATATTTGTTTGCGATGTCCCTTTAAAGCCACCATACTTGACCCACTTTACCATAGGATCAGCCTGGCAATGTAAACAGTGTAAGATCAAGGTGAATTGAGACCCTAAAATTGGGTCCAACCTCATCAGGTTTTATGTTGGAGCTTTATGAAGCCCTTTTTTAGTGTTTCTTTGAATTCATTATTTGAGGATAAAAACATCAATTTTTACCACTGAATTAATAAACCTGAAGAAGGAAACGTTATTGTTAATCACTAAAACAGGAAATCATCAATGCTGATTCCTTCTTTTTGTATTTATTTGTTATTGCAGATGGGCATTTATAAGTGTTATTCCAGCAGTGATTGTATATCTAACGGCATCATTCCATCTGATCAAGGAGCCCAGAGTATTGGTGATATCTAACGCAGCTAGAAGACAGAATTCACATGTTGATCAAACAACGCCGCTGTTGATTAACACATCAGGTGAGTGTGCATGTTAAAGCTGTGTGTGTGAGTATGTTCAAGCAATTGTTCCCATTAAAAAATACTAGTATCAACAATTCAGAGAAAGAGATCATGACAATATGACTCAATACAGGCCAACTTTTAAAGCAAAAATTTAATAATATTTGGGCATTGAATAATACATTGGCCATCCATTTACACACATAGTGACACTAATACAGATTCTCAAGGCAAAATATATTGTTTGAAAGTTCTATGGGAGTCCCCTGACATTATTTGTCTCCCAAAGAAGGAGAATAATGCCATTAATTTTACACTGACTGCAGCTACACTTTGTCCAGGGCCTATTTCATGGCTCTGCTTTTTGCACAGCTTTGCACCTTAGAACTTTATTCTTGCAGTGCAGATTCTACAAACAGATTCATGACAATTATGATATGATACATTACGTCACTGACACAGACACCACACAGGGTCAATAATTGCATTCAATATCTGCAAATTGTTTAGATTTTTTATAAAAATCTGGTGTCTTTTATTTTACCAATCATAACTATAGTGTCTGTAGCGAAAAACTAGTGATGTCAAAAGCGTATTTCTTACCGTGGAATCTGTGTCGAGCCTGCTGCGATATTCATGCACTGAGCCCGGCTGCTAACCTGTGTATTTCTTGAAGTAGGATGAGTTGCGTGTGATCTTGTGCGTGTTGCGTTGAGCTGTGATTAGGGATCCATGCTTGCTCGTGACAGTATAGGGCTGCGGGATGTAGGGCGACATGTGTTTAGGGATATGTCCATGACGACGGATGAAGACATAGTCACCTATGTCAATGTTCTTGACTCAAGTAGTTCCGCGATTGTCATTGCTTGCATTGATCGCGTTCTTGGACAGGGGCGTGTTGTGGCACCGGAGTGCACTCTGGTTCGGGGAGACGCGTTTGGAGTGATCTGCCTAAGAGAAGTTTGGCACACACAACACCGGTTGTGGAATGTGGTGTAGCGCGATAGTTGCGAAAGAATTTATACAGTTCCTGTTTCCATTCTTTGTTTTCGGTGAATGCAGAGCGGTATGCTTTCTTGAGCGTTTTCATAAATCGTTCGACTTCACCGTTTGCCTGAGGCCTACGAGGGGTAACTCGACGATGCTGAAATCCCACATATTGGGCGAAACTGGAGAATTCAGGACTGTTGATGGGCGGACCATTGTCTGTGCGGACGATGTTTGGGACACCGAAACTTGAAAAGATGCGATCAAGGTTGACGTTGACAACACGATTTTTACCTCTGGGTAGCTTGAATAATCATCGATGACTACGAGCAAGTGTTCCTTTAGAGGGCAGATCACCAAATCAATACTGATCTCAGACCATGCTTTGGTTGGGACACTGTCACATCTTGAGTGGTTCTTTGGTGTGTTTGATAGTGTTTGCTTGGCAAGGGAGACATTCCCGGATTGTTGCCTCAGCTATGCGATCGATGGACGGGAACCAGACTTTTTCATGGAAGAGGGCTTTTGTTTTGGTGATGCCCTGGTGTCCTTCATGTTTGATGTTAACGATTCGCTTACAGAGTGTTTGGGGTATGACAAGGCGATGGTTGCGCATGAGGAGTTTGCATTCTTGTGATACTGTGAGTTCATCACGTACATTGTGAAAATTGGTAAACTCAATTTTCTGCTGTTTGTCTGCGTTGGCGAGGAGTCCATCCCAGTTACCGTGTTCAACGGCTGTCATGCAGAGTTGGAGAGCTGGATCATGGGTAGTTGCTTCAGCAGTTTCAGCGCGATTGACATGTTTCGGCACTGAGTGATCAGCTATGAAGCTGACGTGTGCTTCAGCGATTGTTTGTTCACTTGACGGTGATTGGTTCACTCTCTGTGGGTGTCGGGACATGTAGTCAGCTGGGTTGTGTTTGCCGGGACGATACACAACTGAGTAGTTGTAGGCCTGAAGCTTCAAAATCCATCGCTCGAGATGGAGGGGAGGCTTGGAGGTGCAACTGTTGAACAATGTCACTAAGGGCTTGTGATCCGTGACGACTTCAAATGGATCACCATACAGGTACAGGTGAAAGTGGGTGACTGCCCACGTTATGGCTAGTGCCTCGCGTTCAGTTTGTGAGTATCATTGTTCAACTCGGGTGAGGGCTCTGCTGGCAAGAGCTACAACGGATGTGCTGTTGCTAGCGTCACGTTGTGTGAGCATGGCACCTAATCCCACTGGACTAGCGTCGACGAGTAGTTCAGTTTTGCTGGAGGGATTGAAGTATGCCATGGTGCAGCATTCAGTTATGCGTTGCTTGATGAGAGTGAATGCACTAGACTGTGCAGCTGTCCACTCCCATGAAGTGGCAGTTTTGGTCAGGTCGCGAAGGAGTGCTGATATGGTGGAGAGGTCAGGGATAAAGCGACCACAGTAGTTTACCATACCGAGGAAGCTGCGTAGCTCAGAGACATTCTGAGGCTCCGTGACATTCTGAATTGCCCTGTCTACTTTACTCATCTTACCTGTTAAGCAACTACTTATGCATATTTTCTTAGACCATCAGGTATTCACATTAAGAATTGATACAACAACGCCCCCTATTGACCTACCCACAGTGCCCCACGGCATGTATGCCACGTAAGCGTCCTCTTTTCTCTTAGCGTTAGGGCGGGTAGGACATGTTTACGTTCCATCCGTGATTTCATGCAAAAAGAGCTTTCAGTATTAAAGATATTTTGTAGACAATGTTTGTAGAGTTTTTAGTGTGTCTTTGTGTTAAGTCTTTTCTTCTTTTGTCATGTCCATGTTCTAGACTGTGTTGACCCATTTCTGAACACATTTCTGGGCAGATGGGTTGTGTAGGGCAAGGTTGACTGGGTTCGGGCAGTAGGGTAGTTGGGTTCCACACCATGTGATATTTAACCGGTGGTTTGCTTCCTTATTCTTCAGATGAAATGCACACACCTGTGTCTTGGATGGATTCGCTCGAAGACAATTATCTTCATAGTATGACACATGCCCAGTTAGTGCATTAGTGAGAGTGGTCTCCACTTCTTGGAAGGTTGTACCCCGAGCTGTAATGCATAGATCATCAGCATAGATGAACCGCTTGGTTGCTGTGTCTGTGGGTTGGTCATTGGTGTAGATATTATACATGATGGCAGCCAAGACACCACCTTGTGGAAGGCCATTCTTCTGAGTACGCCACCTGCTTCGTTTGCCTCCCATCTCAACAAAGAATCGCCGGTTCTGGAGCATAGTACACAAGGTCTCAGTGAGTTTCCAATCTTTGGTCATCATAAGGATCTTGTTGAGGAGACCCCTGTGATTGACAGTATCATATGCTGCTGACAGGTCTACAAAGACTGCACCAGTGATTTGTCCTCGTTCATAGCCATCTTCAATATGTTGGGTGAGATTGAGGAGTTGACCTGTGGTAGATTTGCCTGGGCGAAAGCCTGCTTGCTCTGATATGAATTGATCATCAACAAATGAGGCTAGTCTTTTAAGGATGAGTCTCTCAAACAGTTTGTAGGTATGACATAACAGTGAGAAAGGTCTATAACTCTTTGGTTGTGAGGGTTCCTTTCCTGGCTTGAGGAGGGCAATGATGCGTGTCTGGCACTAGCCTTGGTCAAGGCTTTGATCGTATTCGTATCATGTGTATTATTATTTTGTTCACAGCGCTCCCGATCCCCCGCACGATCGTTTGCGTACAATAATATAATGCACATTAGGAAAACAGCGACCTCTCACGGTACTGTGTGAAATATGCAAATTAGGTCTACTGGTTTAAAAGCACGTGCCCCCCCCCCCCCCCCCCCCCCCCACAAATGCTGTGTGCCCCCCCAGGTGCCCCCCCACAACAAATCGTGGGTATAGAAAAAAAATTAAGCGTTATCTGCAGGGCATGATAGCTATAAAGGAAATAAAAACAACTTAACAGCTTCTACTGTTCCAAAATGATATTTTTTACTTTCAGCAAATGTTCCCGAGTCCTTAAAACCCTACAGTGAAGAAATCTGTGCAACATTTCAGTGTAAAAATGCAATTTTCTTACGCGATTACGGTTGCAAACTTCAAAACAGCCCATCTGCCATTTTGTCTGGTTTGGCTAGTTAGTCTGGTCCCCAGATTGAATTTCTTCCGCTCAAGAGTGTTGGATTAAAAAGAAATAATGAAGTAATAATATAGAAAAATTAATAAATTTATCGGAACAATTGCTTCCAAAATAAGGCTCAGATTGCACCAGAGAATATCTAGAACCCCTGAGCTTCCAGGGCCCTTAAGCGGGCCCTGGACCCCGGCCGCAAGGGCTTCGCGCTTATCCATGATTTTCCAGGGAGTGTGGAAATAAAATGCACCAATTCAATAGCGATGGATGCGTTTCGGGGCGGTCAAAACTAGCTAATTTTGTCTTCCCCTCTTTTTCAGCGCTCTTTTGGAGTCTTTCTGTTTCCCTTTTTATTTTATTTTTTTCTGTTTCCTTTTTTTTCTTCTTTTTTTCCTTGAAGAAAAGGTTGGCCCACGCCCGCTGGATCCGCCCCCCCTACATTTCTCATATTTTGCAAATCTCCAGTTTTTAAAAAATTTCGGGTGCCCCCCCCCCCCCCCCCCCACAAAATTCCAAGGCCCCCCCAGTGCCCCCCTGCTGAAAAAAATCCTAGCTACACCGCTGCTTGCTCCTCATGGAATATTGGGTTCCTGATTGTGAGGAGGAGTCAGCGATTCCTTGAACTGCCCGTTTGTCCACCCTTGCACCTCTGCCCGTCTGGACAATGTATGTGATAGTCTCAAAGCCCTTTCCCTGCTGGGACCAAGAGTCCTCCTGCCCCGGCACCCAATTCAGCACAGGGCAGATGCAGGCCATCATTTGTGGATCCCCGGACGTAGCCCACTCGGTTCTATACTCATGGTATTTTTGGAGGCCCAATAATCATCTCATCTTGTGCCTACCCCTGGCAGCCCCAGCCTGCCACAGAGCAACATCAGCTGAAGCCAGGCTGTGTTTCTCCCTCCTCACGGTTACCTGGACGTTAATTACTCTCCCGCCTCCTGTTGGCCGCGCTGTGGGACCCGTAGGAGGCTGCCTCCATGGGTTTGCAGGGTTGGCCTGACCGTTGGGTGCTGGACCCAACCGCCCAAGGCTACACGTTCTGGTTTACGACCACCCCCATTGAAAATGCTCTCTCGAAGCTGTCTTAGTCTCCCTCCTCGAGAAAGGGGTAATACGTATGTTACCCCTGAGAAAGGCCACAATCGGGGTTCATGTCAACCTTCTTCCTCGTTCAGGAAGGAGGTTGGGGCATGGCGCTCAATTCTAAACTGGAATCCCCCAGCAGATTCACCCAGCCTTGTCGCTTTCAAATGGGTATAACAGACAGATTTTAATGCAATAACATACCCTTAAAGGATTGTACAGGATTGGTAACATCACAGATTTACATATAACTTTCAGGGTATGAAGATGGTGCTGGTAGGAACATACTGTTAACATATTTTCCCCTGAAATGGTGTATTTATCCAGAAATTAGTAAAACAAAGACAGAAAACAGTTTTGATCTTGGGGTAAGATGAAAAACCATTCTTAATGTTTTATATGAGAAGTTGAGTTTGGTTTTTGCTATTTTCTTGTGACTCAGATGTCCGATTGAGCTCAAATTTGCACAGGTTTTCATTTCATGTACATGCTGGATTATACAAAGTGTGAGTGCTGTTCTGTGACCTTTACCAATCATGTATTTTACCTTCAATGAACTTTAAATGTTAATTCAATGACAAAATGCAGAATTTTGACCAAAGTTGTTATAAAAAAGGATAACAATTCTTATGTCAACCTGCAACAAAAGATGTTGCGTGGTTGTTCTTGTGATTTCAAAGTGCATTCGTTCTCTCATTTGAAGCAAAATCCTTAAAGAACTTGTAGAACTGTTCCTTCAAATCTGGATCCTTGATTCCACACCGATGTTTGCAGAGCTTGTAATCCTGTGCTCTGAAGCAAAAAGTGACGACTGAGCTTGAATTTTTTGCTATGGCTTGTCGATTTGAATCATCAGGAAAACTTCTACTTCTACTTCTATAATTGACAGTGCATCCAATTGGATATCTCGTCAATTTGCTAGCACTAATGTGGAAATTCAATCAGCAGTATCCACTTGTAGAGCTATTATCGTTTTCTGTGTTGCATAATTGAAACTGATGTTTAAACGCACAACTAGTCTGAGAATCACCCTTTCTACTCTGTGCCACTATGTACCGTCTGATACATGCATGCATGCACATTTATTTAAATGCGGCACATCAGCCAATCAGATCTGTTTTGAGAATATTTCCGTCAGGATCGTGATGGAGGATGATTATTGGTCAGCTATTTACGTGATAGACACGCTCGCCAAACGGTACGATAGTAGATGCCCCCTTGATTGGTAAAAACCTAGTGGTCAGTGCTGGGTTGGCTTGCATAATTAATTAGGAAATCTGCACGTATGTGATAGACGCTCGCTCGCTTTAGGCTTTCCACCAATGAAGATGGAGATCTTCTGGAGGATTGGGCAGAGGTACATCATCTAGACCTCATCCATGACGCCAAGCTCCCTTCCTCCTTCAATAGCTGCCACTGGAGAAGAGGCTATTATAATGAAGACCTGGCTTTTACAAGTGACAGAACATCTTGTCAATGCAAGAAGCAAGTCCTAGAGCCAATACCTCACTCACAACACAGACCAATCGCTGTCACCATCTCTGCTGCTGTGCTTCCCCAAGAGGTGCCCCTGAGACGGCGTTTCAATTTCAAGAAAGCCAACTGGGAAAAGTTTTCCCTTGGCCTGGATTTGGCCCTGCGTGACATTGACCTTGTCCCATCGAACTATGATCAATTTGTTAAGAAAGTCCAAGTCACTTCCAGGGAATGTATCCCACATGGGTGCAGGGAGCATTACATACCCAGCAACTCTCCTGACAGCGCTGCACTATACGAGTCCTATACAAAGCTATACGAAGAAGACCCCTTCTCAGAGGAAACCATGGACGCTGGGGAGAAACTCATGGCAGCCATTTCAGAAGATAGAAGGAAGTCATGGCAAGCTCTTATCGAAAGTGTTGATATGCCTCATAACGGTAAACGCGCATGGTCAACCATTAAGAAGATCAACTATGACCCCAAAAAGGCCACCCTGTACTCTAATGTGACTGCAGATCAAGTTGCTCACCAACTGCTTTTGAATGGGAAACCACCACACAAGTCCCGTAATAGAAGGTTACCAAGACAGCAGAGCGACACAGAGTCAACATGGCAGTTTACAGATGAGGAACTTAAGACAGCTATTGACAGTCTGAAGAACGGTCAAGCTGCTTTTCAATGTTGACAGCCTATATGTCCTAGCTGGGATCGCACCACCTGATCCGCAGATCCGCCAGCATGTCCGAACGTAGGAGGCAAACTGATGACACTCGCCATTCATGTCATAATCACCAACCTGCCCCTAGCTGCCTTAAATTGAGGAAAAGCTTCCTACATGCAGTCCAGCCATTGTCTCAGCCTCCTCATACAACTAGGCTAGCACTGTGGGAGACGCAGTGAGGTGAGAAACAACACAAGGTAAAGCTTCCCATCCTGGCAACCAGTGAGCAACTGGCACCTGGCCACAAGTCTGAGTGGAAGCTGTGGAAGTCCCTCAATAGGCTATGCACAGGAATGGGCCACAGCAAAGCCAACATGAGCAAGTGGGGCTATATGCTGATGCGGCTGACACAACCTGCCAATGAGGTGTCTCAGAGCAGACAATGCAGCATCTACTGCGATGCCCACTCTTGGAGGACGAGTGCTGCCTGGAAGATCTGGCAAGTGCAAATGAGAAGGCCATCAACTGCGCCAGATCCTGGCCGAACATTTGAACGCAATCAGAGGAGATGAAGCTTTACGGCGACTGCGTCTATCGCAATAGACGCAACCAGCTTGTTATATTTATTTGCACGCCGCTGCAAGTCTGTACTTGCTTGTGCTTTACATCACCCACTTTCTCATTAGTATACCAATCACACTTACACGCAAAAAATTTAACTTACTTTTATTTGGGTAATAATTTGAATCCTACCTGTGGCTGATTTCACAAAGCACTAAGATTAATTAATCTTAAGATGAGTTAAGTGCTTTGCGAAATTGGATGCTGGTTTAAATCAGTGACAGAACTACATAACTGTGTGGGGGGATGGGGATCACTGGACGTCTAATCCTTATTACTTTCTGTTTCAATTTTTTTGTGCAAATTAGGCTTGTCCTTCACTGCATACTCAGTGCTCATGAAAAAATCATGCTCTGGCTCAGGTGGGATTTGAACCCACGACCTGCTTACTAGTGCAGATGCCATACCGCTAGGCCACCGAGTTAGCTGGGGTCAACGGGGTGAATCGAATCCAATATCGTGGCGGGTACCACAAATAATCATGAACATGAATTATTTTTGTATCGGGAGAGAGATATTGCAAATCAGGCTGGTAGTGATGTTATAGCTCTTGTATATGACTGCCAGTGACAACAAATGCTAAAATAATGCAAATGAAATGACAAGGAGTCAGGTTGACGTAGTAGTTCTTACCTCACCTTTCACCTCTGGCAGACCGGGTTCAAAGTCCGGCTCGCTCCGCAAGTGAATTGGGTTTTCAGTCCCTACCTGATTCTGTGGGTTTTACCCAGAATATTACTCTGGGGTTTTCCTCCCACCTCTAAAACTGTATCTTCTTCTCATCATCTTTTCATGACAGGTTTCATCAGGCTTTCGAGCAACAGTGCCTATAGGGCGTTTTGAGGAATCCTTGGTGTCATTACCAGAAATAAAAATAAATAATAACAGATAACTGATAAATAATAACTAATAAATAATAAGAAACAGATAACTTAATGTTCAGCACAACAACGAGAAATAAAAGGGTGCATCTTTGATTGAGTACAAATCTATAAATGTACATGTATACGTGTGTACACTTCCTGTAACTGCATGGAAAATTGTGTATACAGCCTGTAGTTCTCTGGCTGTTGTGTTTGTCATGCACGTTGTACATTTTCACATGACCTACACACCCAAAGATTTTTCTTCTTTCAAAAAACCACAAAAAATGTTTGTTAACAGGATCAGATTTGTGTTGCACCAATAACATGATCTGTATCCTAGTCAAGAGGTGGATCTTGGGCCGATTTCACTAACGCTTTGCGATCATTGCTTAAGCCCAAATCCGTCGCGAAAAGGAGAATCGATCGCAAAGAAACGATCTTGTATCACATGTGTTAGCGATGATCGCAAAATACGACCCCAGATACTGATCCGCCTTATAGTAGTTTGCGGTTCAACTACACACAATTGGTGGATCAGATCTGGCAATTTGGCAAAAGGTGGATCTTATCCACCAATTTCGAGGATCTAGTTGGAAACAGTCTTAGTGGGAGTGCTTGCAAATCATTTTATTTATCTTTACTTCTCATTTAATTTCTTAAAATATTTGCAGATATATTAAGAGTGCAACATGATCCATCTTCTGAATTAGCTTCTTCTGTGCGGGATGGTTCGTCACCTAATAATGCACCAATCATTTCGGAGCAGGATATTATGCTTCATAATTTTGCTGAGAAAATCAAGCTATTTCTTCATCAAATCAAGAGGTGCTTCAGACTTGTTTCATGGCTTGCATTAAATGTAAGTAACCAAACATTATTGTGTATTATATTTATAAATTGTCTTTAATAGATTTTTCATGAATGTATTGTAACCCCAAAATACATTCTGCCCGCTAATATTCAGCTCAGCCTGTCTTGCTTACTGAACTGTGAACCTCAGGGATGAGATTTTTTTTAGATTGTTTGTTTTGGATTTCAATTTGTTTTTCCTCACAGGCTGTGTACAAAAATATAGGATATTTTCATAGTTTTTTTCTTCAGATTTGTGTATGCCCCCGTCGTTTGTTTTAGGATATTTTTGTCATTGGTCAATCTCATCCCTAAAATTAGAAAAATTTAATTGCATTAGAACTATGGATCAAACGTGGCAAGGCGCTTTTTTTTTTCATTCTTTCAGTCTTACTGAACTCACTAACTCAGGAATGTTTGTTTTCTGTCTAAGGGATCTAGTGCTATTGGTGGTAGGTAGCTATTGTTGAAATTAGTTTGTGTTTTTCAAAGTCATTTCTATAAATAGGTTACATAACAACTAGTAAAAACCCTCCATAGAGTCGAGTAAATGAAGTGACAAAGACTCATCGTGAATTTTGTACTCGGGCCATAATGCGAAGAGCTCGTTTTTGGATTATTTCTATCCGAGATTTCCGATGTCCGGTGAGTGCCCCACTCTACCCACGTGCCCCATATTCCGTGAGGGGTCTGATGTAACTTTGCAATATGGTAATGAGGTCTTCATGAGCCTTGAGGCAGGCTGCAGTGTTTCAATAGTCGCAGCATGTCGAGTGTCTTAACTTTACTCAAAACATAAACACACATATATACTTCCAATAACATTGGCGGTAGCGAAGCACGTGGAGCGACGCCTACTAACAGTTTAATACACAATTATACACCATGTACTTCACATACACCGTACACAACTAAACTGTACTATAAAGTGAGATCATTGTTATACCCACTCGGCTTTCATCACCGACCTGTACACAACATATTTTGTACAATAATCGATGCAAGACATGCATTCCCTAAGTCACTTCATCGGGAGAACACGACATCCAGGAAAAAACAGAAATGTTATTTTAACTGCTCTGAAAACCTGTGCCCAAAGAAATTCAGTATCTCCCTCCGTGAAGGTGTTGGACCTCACTTTAATGACCAATGATACAAATTAATTGTTTTCATAATTATGTTAGGATTGATGAAAGCCCGAGGACTACTCTATCTCAGTCCCACAGGTTTTATGTGCCTAAATTTTGAGTTATTATGAGTCAAACTTCATTTGTACACAACATTGAATATAAAATTGTTTAGATTCATGTGTTAAGTAACATATGTCAATATAAAAATCGTAGGTCATGTGGTTCTCAAGTTATAGAGCACCAAAGTTTTTCCTAAAAATGCGTGTAATTTGATACTCGATGACGTAATCATGACGTCAATCTTTTAGGTACAACTTGGCATCACGACCTAAGTTCCCACCAAGTTTCAGGTCAATATCTTGTAACTGTCATATAGAAGTCTTGCGGACAAGTTTGGGAAGAAAAAACTGGAAAAAAAAAACTCGTACAATAACAATAGGTGTTCGGCTTGAACCCGAACACCTAATCAAGAGATGGCGTAAATATTCACTTCACATCTACGCTGTAGGAACTTTGTCTGGGCCTTTGTATGGTTAAAATTGACTGTTTAAAAGTGTATGAGGTGTATTAAACTCCTGTGTTGAGGCTATCATGTGTTTCCACTAAGACAATGTAATGAAGCACATTCCAATCATCTTGCAGTGACTGCCATCTGGTACTAATCAGAGTCTCTTGTAATCACATCAGTACTGAAGCAAGCAATTAGAATGATACATTAAGTGGTTAATTGATTGAATGACCTGATAAAAAACCTGCCTATTATATACCATGGAGGTATACATGGCATCACCATTAAATATATATAACATTGTCTGGACAATAACTTCCGGTTAATGCATCACAAGTAACTGAACATTTACAGACGTCATTAAATGCATGCAATGTAAATATTTTGCAGTTTTCACTGATGTACGCCATGTAATTACTGAGTAAACAGTATTTGAATAATTACGTAATTTTCCCTTTAAAAGCGCATAACTTCCGGTTGAATGACGTCACAAATTTCAAACTTCACATACATGTCAAGGTGCATTTGTGCTTCTCACCCACAAAATTTGGCAGAAATCCATTGTTTACTCTAGGATTACGTAATCACTGTATATCTTTAACCAACAGTAGAGGGCGCTATATAGCTCGCATGACGTCATCATTTATATTTTCTGAAAGCCCAAGACCCTCTCTATCTTTTAGCCAAATATGTTTAATGTGCCCAAATCCTTCCCTTTTAGAGTTATTTTGAGTCAAACTTCAACTTCCGGTAACACCGGAAGTGGAGGTCATTTGTTCACAACATTGAATATATTAATTGTTGAGATTTACGTGTTGAGTAACATATGTCAATCTCAAAATCATAGGTCATGTGGTTCTCAAGTTATAAAGCACCAAAGTTTTTCCTAAAAACGCGTGTAATTTGATACCTGATGACGTCATCATGACGTCAATCTTCTAAATACATCTTGGCATCATGACCGAAGTTCCCACCAAGTTTCATGTCAATTAGGCCTGGGCGATTAACTCGATTAATCGATTAATCGCGATAAAATTCCTGTGTCGATTACTCAATTAGTAAATTCTGAACTACTCGATTAATCGTGCCAGCGCGATTAGTGCCTTCGAGTTGCGATTAATTCCATGAGTTATTACCATTCTCAGTCAATCAATAGCCATGTCGTATCTGTTGCATGGAACATCTGCATAGATTTGATGACAAGTTGTTAGACATTCATGTTTTGTCCGTCCGTCTGTTTAAGTTAGGAACAATCATTGTGCATCATGCATCGTTTGTATAGTGGCAACGCAATCTTGATTCAATAGGGGTCGAGGGTGTATATGTACCGCGGTCGCGTCCCTGCCAGTGGCGTCACCAGACTTTTGAGTCTGGGGGGGCACAAGGGGGGCACTAGCAATTGTTGGGGGGGCACCGCTACAATATATATTATATTTTTTTCACCAACCCAAATCTCAAATGGGGGGGCACGCGGGGGGGCACGAGGTTTTCCAGGGGGGGCACGTGCCCCCCCTGGCCCCCCCTTGGCGACGCCACTGGTCCCTGCATGTTGGACATTATGCAGGACATACACAGTGTAATGTGAACACGCACACCGTACCCCTGGTGTAGCGATAAAATTACTGACTTGATATCAAGTCTGCCTTCTGCACGTGCACGGATGCCCGCCCAATTGTGCTGCGCACTTGCGCTAAAAATAGCACCGAACCTCAGACAAACATTGCAACGTGGCCATGCAAACGTGTGGTGAGTGTAAGTATTTGTGCGCGTCACGCGTGGTGTGATTATTAGTGCGGAACGCTATTGTGACAGCACCAAGACAACATTTTGAGATAACACTGCAATTGGCCACTGCAATTATTATTCTAATAATACTGCCTTATATGGTCAACGTGGATGAGGCATGAATGGGGGCTATACCATTTCGCTGTTTATTGAGGTACATTTACTTAAGTTGCATTTTCAATGAATACATGTACTATTTATCTCACTTAGTAATAAAACGAAAGGTTGTCGCACACAAACATGATTTATTTGATACATACAGTTTAAACGTGTCGGGGTGAATTTATATTCAAGCCTGACAGCTGACAACAAAGTTTTTCTCAACCTTGGCCCACGTGTTTATAGACTTGGGGCCAAGTCTTTCTAAGTCGCGGTGATTTTCTTTTCTTTTTCATGCAACTCTCGCGAAACCGTGCGCGACACATGGCTAAGGCGAGAGTTCAGCTCTCGGCCCGGGACCACTCAAAAAGAAAGACTTGGGAAACCCGTTTTAGACACATATTAATTTATTCACGTATGGGCGTGATTTGCATTACGGTTGCCGTAGAGACGGCCGTTAAGACGAGTCCATTTTATTTGGGTGTATACAATTTCAAATAAGGCAGCAGTGGTGTACTTACATATTGGATATCATTTTCAAATTATGTTTTTTTGTTCAATTACTTCATAAGTTGAATGATTTAATAAATAATTTTGTATTAAGCTGGAACATAATCTATTAGTTTGACATACGTGCATTACTTCATGGAAATGAATATGGGTGGCAAGTGCGTTAGGCACTCGCCTCTCACCAATGTGTCCCGGGTTCGAATCCGGCCTGGGTCATATGTGAGTAGAGTTGTGCGTTGGTTCTCTCCTATGCTACGAGGGTTTTTCTCCAGGTGATCCGGTTTTCCTCCCTCCACAAAAATCAAAAAAAAAATAATAATAAAAAAATAAAAATAAAAAATCACACAAAAATCAAACACTTTCGATCTCAGGCTGTACTCCGTGATCATATATGGGTTGATGTGGCTGGCAGCCAAGGGCGCCCATGAAAGCCTGCTACTCGATCACGTTGAAGTCGCATCCTTCGCAATTCAGCACCCCAGCTGCCAGTAAGGATGATTAGCCTCCCAAATTATTATTATAAGTTATTCCTATTATGCACGAAGAAGATAAAAACAAACATGCACATGTTAATTTCATGACCCACGAGTTAAAAGTATCATTATCAAGGTCATACTGCAGCTATATAGCTAGATACGTGCGACGGCTGTGGTTGTGCATTCAATGTTAATTAGTCTTGGTTCCAAGACCTTCGTTGTTGCTTCCCGCGGCCCATAGGGCACCCCCGCGCGGTGGATATGGGAGAACTCTGTCAGACTTTTGGACCGTCACAAAGGTCTTGGATATTTTGTAAAGCATTGTTTAACTTTTTCTTTACTTTTCGTTGAATCTCCCTTGGAATTCCAAGGGAGCCAATCAGCGAGCGAGTTTCAGCTCGCATCATGAATTATTCATGTCAGACAAACATTGTTGACCGTAGGCATATTTACGTACGTTGTGGCCTGCATATCGTGCAGTAGTATTTTGTAAACTTTTCGGGGAAAGATTTTGAGTACTGTACTGTATGTACTACGCAATCGAGCTGGCCGTCTAGCTCGACGACGAATGGGTATGCGTTATTTGTGGACAGCAGTTAATTTCTTGCAAAAACTACATTTCTCTTAGATCTAAATCCCAGGAAAAAGTACCATTAGTCGAGAGGTTTCAATGATATGGCAAATTTACAACCCTAAGAGGTATAGTAGAAACGGTATATCTTGTGCAACTTCTGCTGCCCACAAGTGTCAAGTGAAACAAGTAAAAAACATGTGATTTAAAAAATTTTGTATCGTTGAAATGATAACATCATGTTGTATCATTGGAATGATTTCATTTTCTTGATTTAATTTCATATTCGCAAAAGGATTTCGTATCGTTGAAATGATTTCGTACCGTTGAAATTATTTTGTATCGTTGAAATGATTTCGTATCGTTGAAATGATTCCGTATCATTGAAATGATTAAGTCATGTAACGGTATCGTTGAAATGATTTCATTTCTCGATTTTATTTTCATGAACAACATGAAAAAAATTTGGTCTACTGAAGAAAAAGCGGCCAACGTTTACAAACTATACATGTACATGTTGTTAGTTGGTGTACGAGTTGGTTGGCGTACGAGTTGGTCGGCGTACGAGTTGGTCGGCATACGAGTCGGCCGGCGTAGGAAATATGTAAAGAGCAGTATATATATGCCGTATCCAGTTGTTATAAACTTGTAAAAGCACTTTTTAGCTGTTTCGCATGCAGCGGAACAGCTTTTGTTTTTCTTATTTTGGTTTTTTCTTTCTTTTTTATTTTTATTCAACTTTTTTCCCATAGACATAACACAGGGTCTTTCTACAAGTCACTTCTACCCTCATGCCAGTTCCGATCAACTTCATACTTGGCACATAGTTAGACCACCACCCCAGGTGCCATGCCGAAACATTTCGTCATAGTGACGTCATCACGTGCACTATGACGTCATCACAAAAAAGCAAATTTCAGGGCTCTTTATCTCCGGAACTGCAGGTCCGATACAACTCAAACTTGGTATGCAAGTATATGGTGACGTGTTATAGACAAAAATAGCAGTCACGTGTCGATGACGTCATCGTGTGATTTTATACGCATTATTCAATTTTTGGACCTTTTCTTTATATCTCCTGAACGACAAATCGTATTTTTGAAATTTTTTCGGTAAAATGTTTGTTAGGTTATAAGCATATGCCACAATTTACCAAAAAGGTGTGACGTCATGATGACGTCATCAAAAAGCCAATTTTCAGATTCATATATAAGGGGATATTCGATGGCGATGAAACTTGGTGGGTAGGCAGGGAATGGTACTAGTATCTTAAATGTGAAGTGACGTCATGACGACGTCATCGGCTGATTTTTTATTGATTTTTGAATAATTAATTTTGCAATTTTTTCCCGGAAACACATAGAAGCGAATATCCGATCGTAATGAAACTTGGTGGGTAGGTAGGAAATGGTACTAGTATCCTTAATGTGAAGTGACGTCACGATGACGTCATCGATTGAATTTTTATCGATTTTTTTTTAATCATTAATTTTGCTATTTAGAGTCAAACATAACACAAAACACGGGCCTTGGAAATTCTTGGACCGCTGATATGGCTATCCATAGTAGTGGGCCAATTGTGTGCATGTAAACGTAGTACGACGAGCTAGAAAATCAGTCATTTTGCTGTTTCCACCGCCCATGCACAACCATACATACTTTGCTCGCTGGCCTATAGTAGACTCTGCCATTTCTGTGTTTCTCATGGTCGTGTGTATGTACATGTATCTATATGTATGCGTATATTAAAGGGATTGCATACGTTTGGTAATTTGAGCCTACTGTTTGTTTCAAACCAATATAATTGTATATACCATAAAACTAACCTGTAAAAGTTTCAATTCAAAAGGTGGTAGCGTTTTTGAGATGTTGGCGACAAACTAGAGCGGTTATTTCACTCCAGAGAACAGTTAGTCAATAGCTGAGAAGCGTTACGGCCATAACGCTTCTCAGATTCATATTTTTTGGAGATAAAAAGTGACATATTTTTCCATAACCGCGGTACTTCGAATTGAACGTTTCTCAATATGCATTATACTATCCAAAGCAGCTGTACTTCTCACCAAGTAAGTTTTTATTGCCATAAATTTTCAGAGTCATTACCAAATGTATGCAATGCCTTTAATGGACGAGTGACGACGCTCCTGATAGTTGCTTACGACAATTAAAACGCCGCAATTTCTCTGCACTGGGACAATTGCGTTCATGTTTGTATTTCATATTATTTATAAAAACATACGCGAAACAGCTCAGTGTTTGTCAACAAACACATCTAGTTATCCATGTTTTGCCTGTTTAACCTTACAGACTGAGGTAACAAACAAAAAAGATAACAGAAATAAAATAATATACTCCAATGCAGTGTCGCACCATTTTTAATTAAATCTCAATTATTTCTGATCTTTCACATGAATCCCAAAACTCAAAACAAACTTTCATCTACCCCTCTCTTGGTTTCATTTCACATGTGTCATTTCCTTTTATTTGCATGTCTCTGGCTTTCATGGGACATAGTAGTGAACGTCGGGATTCCGACCATCAACTTTGATGTCGATCACTTTTGCAGGATGTAGACTTTGTTCTTTATCCATCCAAATAACCACGGGTACCATCCAGACTTGTTCAAATCTGAAATGTTATTAATATGAAGTTAAATTTACTTAAAACATATACACAGAAAGTCTTAGATTACTGTGTATTTCAGTGGCTAATTTACAACATAATGTAGAAAACCACGGTTGACGAATTATTGTACCTTGGAATACTAGAATTTCATTGCATTTGGTCAAAAAACATGAAGCAAGGAGTTTTAAACGCGCTATTAAAGTATTATTTAGCCTGAGGCCTAGGCCTATAAACAAAAATCCATCTACGCTGTATATGCATGCATAGTACATGTACATACACCTGTACACTGCAATAGGCCGGTGTAACCTGTACACTGCAAAAGGCCGGTGTACCATGGGAAAGTCTCTGTGTGTTGCCCTTTTGACCCGGCCATTGCCATGGTAGCTGACCACAAGCCTCGAAGTTCAGATAACGCATATTCAATCACCATACGTCATACGCGCTGTGCCTTATTACCATAATCTGGCCCCGCCCTCAAATACAAAATATCCAAGACCTTCGTGACGGTCCTAAACTCTGACAGAATTCTCCCATACCCGCGGCCCATTGGGCGCCCCCGCGCGGCGGGTATGGGAGAATTCTGTCAGAGAAAGCAACAACGAAGGTCTTGGAACCAAGACTAAATGTAAATCAGCCCTGTGTCCACGTGCAGGATGTAGCGTAGGCCTATATATTGAATATTCATATGTTTAATAAAGATTGGCCAATCAGACGCGTCCGTATGATTTCGGCTAAAGAGCCCATAGGCCGTGTACAAACTAGACTAGCGGGCTAGTCGTTGTAAGTCGCGTTAATCGTCTCTTCTTTCATGCTACTCTCGTGAAACCTCTCTACTTTCTCGCGAGACTCATGGCTACGGCGAGAGTTCTGCTCTCGGCGCGGGACCACTCGAAAATAACGACTAGCCAAACACGATTTAGACATAATTCATTTATTCACGTAGGGGCGTGCTTTGCATCGTGGTTGCCATAGAGACGGCCGTTAAGATGAGTCCATTTTATTTGAGGGTGATATACAATTTCAAATAAGGCAACAGTACTATACTGTAGTTAGTTACATTAGACTGCATTTTCAAACTATGGTTTTTCTTCGATTCCTTTTTAAGTTGAATGATTTAATAAATAATTGTTTGTAGTAAACTGGAACAAAAGAAATATCTATCAGTTTAAAATGTGTGCATTACTTCATGAAAATGAATAATGCCCATGGCAAATGCATGTTAATGATTTCTCTATAGCAAGTGGTCTACACTATAACTACAGTTAGTCAGACGGACTTATAAGTTATTTCTTTATTTATGCACGAAGAAGATAAAAACAAAATATGCACATGTAAATTCACGACGCACTAGAGTTAAAAGTATCACTGTCAAGGTCATACCATTATGGCTAGCTAGACGTGCGACGCCTGTGGTTGTCTATTCAACGTGAATCGGTACAATCATGTGCAGCTGTGCTGCACGATGTAGCGTAGGCCTACATAGGCCTATTGAATATTCATTGTTTAATAAAAATTGGACAATCAGACGCGTCCGTACGATTTCAGCTAAAGAGCCCATAGGCCGTGTACAAAGTGAAATCGTGTTTGTCTAGTCGTTGTATTCGAGTGGTCCCGCGCCGAGAGAACGAACTCTCGCTGTAGCCTTGAGTCTCGCGCGGTTTCGCAAGAGTTGCAAGAAAGAAGAGACGATCAACGCGACTTACAACGACTAGCCTGCTAGTCTATGTACAAACTGAAAACAGGTTTCCCAAGTCTTTCTTTTTGAGTGGTCCCTGGTCGAGAGCTGAACTCTCACCGCAGCCAATGAGTCTCGCTCAGTTTTGTGAGAGTTGCATGAAAGAAAATCACCGTGACTTAGAAAGACTTGGCCCCAAGTCTAACGTGTTTACAATGGATTCGGCTACCATGTCCGATCATGGTCAGCGAGGCTTGGCGCATGGCGTGATGGCATTCAACTACTCGAGTACGGACGCTACTTGATTAGACGATTACTGTATTGTATCGTATTGTATGATAATCGTGAAGTGAACATGTGGAGTAATGGTGAACTGAAAATAATCGCGATGTGTTTAGTAATCGTGAACTGTATAATAATCGTGTTCAATGTTCAGTAATCGTGAACTGTATAATAATCGTGTTCACTGTTCAGCCTACATGGGGTGTACATAATGTGTCATCGTGTACTATCGTTGACCTGTACATGCATGTATGGGACTACGTGTGTATGTACGTGAGGCAGTAACTGCATGCCTTGTCGGCCAACACTCCCTAATAACCCTACTTTACTGAAGGAATACCAATAATTATGGACGATATTAGCTTAACGATTTTTGCATTATACCTTGTCAGAACAAAAATGGCAGTGCTCAATGCCTCGGAAATCAGAACTGATCACTGTTGAAACTTGTAAGAATCAATTCATTACGCTAGTGCAGTTTACTGCAGTGCCGCTATGATGAAAACAAGGTACGTGCTGCTTGTATAGTCACTTCCGGGTAATCGCGATTAATCGATAATTCGCGATTATTTCCTCCGCAATTAATTGATTAGTGAAAAGCACTAATCGCCCAGGCCTAATGTTAATATCTTGTAACTGTCATATAGAAGTCCTGCTGACAAGTTTGGGATGAAAAAAAATGGAGAAAAAAAACTCGAACAGTAATAGGTGTTCGGCTTGAACCCGAACACCTAAAAAAATTGAACAATAATAGGTGTTCGGCTTGAACCCGAACACCTAAAAAACTTGAACAATAATAGGTGTTCGGCTTGAACCCGAACACCTAAAAAACTTGAACAATAAATAGGTGTTCGGCTTGAACCCGAACAGCTAATGAAGCTAGTGTCCTGTATTTAATCTGTATTCCATACCTTGTATGTAAATTATTAACAATCAATGATAAGTAACTTAGACTTGCCCTTCAAACTCTGAACTCATAATCCCAGACATTTAGTAACATGCAGCCGTTTCTCGATGGAATTCTCAATATACCCATCCTTACTCTCATCTCTCATCCAGCGACCGTGTCGCTTGAGGCAACGATCCCCAACTTCTTTATTGGCCACTGCAGTTACTCCCCCAGATCGAAGGGAATGTACTCCAAAATTACAAGTGGGTGCCACTGCAACTAACATTTTAAGAATACACTCTCTAGCTCTATAATACCTTAATGGTTCATCTTTGTAAATCAATTTGCATACATTATTTGATCTGAAAACAGGTTTAAACAAAAAATGCTTAGAATCAGAACTAATAGATGCTACAGACATATATCTCAAAAGCATATTATAAGGACATGCTGAACTTGCTCCTTTGGCAATTATAGACTCATTGCCTGCTCTGTATTGATCTGTCTTACTCTTCTGTATGTTAATTACAAAATAATCGGGTTGAAATGATAAATCGGTGCAGCGAATAGAGCTCAGCTCGTCGTATCTTAAGAAACCTGCGAATGCGCTCGTTATCATACACAAATCCCTTATCACATTTATGTCATGGATATTCTCAAATTTATTACAAAGTTCTATCAACATTTCAGCAGTAACGACATCTTTCTTGACAGTTTTGTGACCGGTAGTGCGTTTCGCGGACTAGTGAAGATTTCTGATGAGAGCATTGTTCGTAGGATCGACAAGTCCGTTTATGTCATGCACCCATTTGATACCATAGACTGCCGCTGATACGACATGGTGTGTTGATCCTGCATCGAGAAGCTTAGTCAGGTACACTGCTACATGAATAGCGCTGCGCACTTGCGCTAAAAATAGCACCAAACCTCAGACAAACATTGCAACGTGGCCATGTAAACGTGTGGTGAGTGGAAGTATGTGTGCGCGTCGCCTGTGGTGTGACGTCATTAGTGGGGAACGCTATTGGCTCGGCTGGCATGTCTGGGAAACCGTTCTCCTTACAATAGCTTGACCATCTCTTGAAACTGCCGAAGTATTTGCGTACTGTGTTGTCGCTTCTAGCTGACATCATGTGCTCACACATACGCTCAGCTATCCCTGCGTCACTGACACCAGCTGTCTTCAGTGCTTCACTGATATTGCTTTTCAAGTGGATACCTGGAAGAGAGACAAAGGAAGTCACTTTTCCTTACATCGCATACAACCTGTACAATCAAGTGGTAGCCTACAATTGGCAACTGGCACAGTTAATGGACCATTCAGAATACAATTCTCAAAGCTATTAGACTGAATTTCAAAGGATTCTCAGCAAAAATCCCATTGTTGCCACTTCCTTTGCGGGTAACATTTCTACCGGGCAAAATTTCTTTGGCAACCACAAAACTGTGAAATACATCTGGTTCTATGATAAGAAAAGGCCAAAAAGGAGCAGATTTCCATAAAGGAGTGACAATAGTTCCTGTCGCCTTTTCCGTTTGCATTTTCTAGAATGCTCTAAGTATCAACCTTGGTGGCGGTACGAGCCAATTGCAATCTTTAGACCAATTCTGGTTAAACGCATCTACACCCTCTGTTACAGGGCACCACCACCTGGAGATGAATCTTCTGCAATGTGCATTCAGATTAGAAGCTTTATCAAGAAATGAAAATACCTAAGACTGAATTTGCCAGTCATCACTGTCAGTTTTTCGGGCAATTTGATTGTTTGACCTTTTAATCCATTCTGGCTCAATGGTTATGCCTTTCTGTTCACAGAAGTGATGAATATTTAAGGAAATAGTTTGCAGGCCCGCTTTTCTGCTGCCTAAATTTATTATTCTTTTTACATTTTGGTTGTCAGTGAACAACTTAACTTTCTTATTTTCCAGAATATTTTTATTACTTTTCAGTAATCTTTCTACTGCTGCAGTCTCTCTCCAACTGGAGCTTTGCTGAGCCTCTTCAGTATCCCATGAGCCTAATACAGCTGTGCCTTCAATTAAGGCTCCTGCACCAAGGGAAACATATCCGCCAAAACCCACTGCGGATGCATCACTATATGCTTCAATTGCATAGTCATCTTTAATCTGGATACTCAAACCTTTGTCATTTAAAGATCTCACTTCCTTCCTCCAAAATCTGATCTCATCATAAGCCTCTTGATCTATCAATACAGGAGCATTCCAACTTGATCTGGTATCTATACAACGATACAGTGCACGAGTTCTCAATCTCACTAGTTTACCAATTGAATGTGTCAAAGAAATAACTTGGCCAACTGCTGAAGCTAAAATTCTAGCTGGAACTAGATAACCCCTTTTATCCAGATCAAGGATCATTTCCAGTCTTTCAATTCTATGCCGTAGAGCGTGTAATGACCCTGAGCTCATATGCCAACAGAATCCTAACCATTGTGCAATTTGTGCTGGTTCCCAAACACATTTCTCATTTGAGATCAAAAAACCGAATTCTTGCAATGATTTCTGTATCATCTGACTAGAGATAAGGGATTGCTCAAAGGTACTACTACCTGCTAACCCATCATCTATGAACATGACAATCTTATGACCCATTGACCTCCAAAAGGTGACAATCACTTTCGTCAATTTAGTGAAAATATATGGCGCTGTTGCCAAACCAAAAGGCAGTATGTTGAAATGAAAATATCGCATTTGCCCGTTTGAGCTCCATGCAAAACCAAGGTATGATTTATGTTGCTCAAAAATGTTGACGTGATACGCCGACTTAAGATCAAAAGTGAATAAAAAATCCTGTGCCTGAAACATTTGTTTCGTATTTGAACTTGAACTGTATCAAATGGGGGTTAAGATCTCTACAATCCAAAACCAATCTTGGTTCCCACTTTTGCTGAAAGCAACAGTCAAAGGACTGACACAGGTTGGCTTGCATGCAACCTCAGAAATGGAACCTTTTTCTTTAAGATTTTCAATCTCACGTGAAACAAAGCCATCATTCTGAATGGCTGACCTATTGTTTCTCAAATGGAATGCCTCTGGCAAGGTTCTGAAAGGTATTTTAAAACCGTCTTCGATCACTGCTTTTATATGTGCATTGACATTAGCTTTCTCCCAATATTTTAAGGAATTCCTTAATCTGCCTACTGTTGAAAACAGGGCCGATTTATTTGGTGTTTCTTTTATTTCATTTATAACGGATAATGAATCACAATTAGCTTTCTGCTTAAATTCAAAACATTGATCAATGTGGCTTTTGTCACTTATCTTATCTGTACTTGGAAGTTGTCTTCTCTGAGGGCACACATATGACCACAGTTGAAGCAAAGTCACGGTTTCTTGACCAATGTGACGCTGCTTGTCGCACTCATCTGATGAGTGGTTGCAAAACCTGGTTGATTTCTTAGCTCGTTTTGCCTGCTCTAACTTCAGCTTCTTTGTGGCTCTAGACTCGGCCCGATTGATCCTGTTTTTCGTCATCAGAATCTGATGCTAGTGGATTACATTCGTATTCCTGGACCACTTTCCATCCTGATTCAGAAGAATCTGCCATACGAATTAACTTTTGTCGATGAGTGATTAGGGCTATACCCTCGGATATGTTCTTGACTGCATCTTGAACGTTTCTCTGATTAGAACAATTTGCCCGGGTGTCTCTAAGCTTGGTAGCAACCTTGGCGTTGAATTTGTACTGGTCTTCGCAACTCTTGCGTTTAAACGTATAACTGTCATTAACTAAAATGTTCTGCTGAATTTTAGCCAATTGGCTATCCGAAAGTTTTTTCTGAACGTCGCTAATTTTCGTTTCGAATGTCGAGAACTTCGAAGAGATAAGGCCGTCAATCTTATCTAATAGAGCTGCTGGCAAAGAAGCAACGGCTTGCTTAACCCACTCGTCAATGAAGGTTGCTTGGGCTTGCACATACATTGTATCTGTACTGGATTGAGTAGACGCGTATGCTTGCTGGTGCTTGCTGGTGCTTGCTAGAACTGACTTGGTGAATCGAATCCAATATCGCAGCGGGTACCGCAGTAAATCATGAATATTAAATGATTTTGGTCGGGAAATAGATAATATGCAAATTAGGCTTGCCCTTCACCGACGTGGATGAGCACTGTATACTCAGTGCTTGTGAGAGCACGTGAGAAAAAAAATCACATGCTTGCTCGGGTGGGATTCGAACCCACGACCTCCTGCTTACTAGTGCAGATGCCTTACCTGCTAGGCCACCGATTCGATTCACCCTGCAGACCCCAGCTAGCTCAGGAGGTCGTGTGTTCGAATCCCACCCGAGCAAGCATGTGATTTTTTCTCACGTGCTCTCACAAGCACTGAGTATACAGTGCTCATCCACGTCGGTGAAGGGCAAGCCTAATTTGCATATTATCTATTTCCCGACCAAAATCATTTAATATTCATGATTTACTGCGGTACCCGCTGCGATATTGGATTCAATTCACCCGGGAGACTTCGAGAATTCCCGTTTACAGCTCAATGCTCCCGGGTCGGCACTCCTCTGCCTGCGGCCTTCATGTATAATTTGTATACATCTACTTGTCCATGTCGAGTTGTCCCACGGTCGACATGTCCGGTTCCCCCTGTCACGGGGACCGATATGCATCCATCCCACGGCCCGGTCCTATGGAGCGGACGGCTGCGGGAGTCCCCACTTACAGCCTTTCCGCCCGATGTCTGCATGTCAGCACAGCCCGTGAATTCTTCAGGGCCCAGCCCGCTGCCGTCCGCGGCCGACTTGTCCCAAGTTCGAGCTGTGCCGCGGTCGACCTGCCCTCTCCCACTGCACGTACGATGTTCGTTGTTTAGCGTGCAAGGATCGGCAACGCTTCAATAACCACGCTCGTTCTTCGACACTCTGCAACCACAGATCTGCACTGGCTGCCATACCTGAGGGCCTTGAGGATGGCTCACCCATATCAAACAACGAGGCCCCTCGCCACCTCACGTAGGACATAGAGCGGCCTCCCAGCAGACAGCCAATCCCATCCTGGAACCTGGGCATCCAACCTGTAACTCCATGCAGGCCTCCACTCGAACCTCCGTGCAAGGCCCCTCTGATGCCCACTACTATCAGCTCACCTCCCTCCTGACAGTGGTTACGGCTATGAGGACCTGTGACATTGAGGCCCTATCCATAGCTGGGGACCACATCCACTGGGAGCCACATAGTTTTCGACTCATCCTGACCATCGGCTTCCCACCAAGATACAGTCCCCCTTCTTCGAGCAACCGGACACCTTCGTACCATTTCTGGCTTCTCACACCGGGGACATATTCGACAATCATGGTGCTCTGTCAGGACCTTGAAGCCGTACTTGCCCCGAACAAAGGGCCTGAGATGGAGTTCCTCTCAGCCGTTTACCTCTACCACCAAGCCTTGCCATCCATCGTCTAGGTACACCATTGCCCACTGGATCGTCATCCAGTCGTCAACCATCAAGTTGCAGGCCCAGACTAGCCATCCAGGCTGGATCAGCTAACCCAACAATACATCAAGGCCCACGATGCTTGAGCGGTCTCTGCATCCTGGTCCTACTTCAGGGGAGTTTCATGCTGGAAGTGCCCCTCCGTTTTCACCTCCTACATGAGGGACGTCTTGCAGAGCTACTCAACTCACGGCAGGACGGTCCTGGCCCCAACAACTTGGAACCCAGGAGACCCTCCGCCCAACTGGCATCTGGGTGAGACCTGCACGGACCTCCCCCCAGGGTGCAGCTCTTTAGGGGTAATGTACATGTAAAATACAGTACATGTGTTACTTTACCTCCTCTACGCTGACCTGGCTCATATCCACCTCCCACCTGACACTCCTCGTAGCCAGCCCGCCACCGGGATCCGGTGCCACTCTGCATATCGTAGTAACCATCTGGGGTAGGTTGAATGCAGTAGACTCCCCCCCACCTGTTGTGGGTTGGGTCTACTAGTTCATACCTACCCCAGACGGTTATGTCCCGCCCGTCCTCCCCACTCTTGGCCTCGAGGTGTTTAACTTCGAAAAGAAGGACGATTATGGCGGTACGCATTGTGGGAGGTCAGGGTGCACCACGGTTGATCAAGTCTTTTCAGCGAAGTAGCAAATAGGCGCAGGGGAATTTGCATATCGTAGTTACCGTTTGGGGTAGGTATGAACTAGTAGACCCAACCCACAACAGGTGGGGGGGGGGGCAGTTTATTGCGTCAGCAATCATTGCATAGTCATCACTTTGAATGCCAGGGGCGTGTATCGGTACATGGGTGTGTTGGCCTCCAGTGAGTAGCCGAATTTGGCGATACCATTGCAGGATTTTTGTGTTTCATCCATTTTCCGAGTTGGGAAGTAATGGTTAATAGCATTATTGAGGGTTTGTACATTGACATTGTATTGTGTATTGTGATGTGACTTTGGCCCAGTCGTGGTTGGCGGAGCTTTATCCAAACAACTTCCTGATTAGCTGGGACGTTCATTTCATTTGGTTTGGAGGGGTCAAGATAGTGCTTGACGTATAAGGCCACCCCTCATCCTTTGCGATAAAGTCTTGATTTTGCAAAGGTTGAAAGGATACAAATTCCAAAGGTAGGTCGGGATTGAACCATGTATCTGTTATGGCACCAACGTCAATACCATGGTTGAGGATGATTGCTGAAAGTTCTACAAATTTGTTATACGAAGATTACAGAGCAAGAATGGGGGTAAGTTTGGAGATGGAGGAGAGCTGAGTTGCTTTACAGTTCTCGCATGAATCAGGTTATTTAAATCAACTCTCTTGGAACTGGGCGTGGGAAGCCTCCTTGCTTCCATGGGGATGGGAGTGGGTGGTTTTATGGGTACCTGCTCTGGTACTTCAGTGAATTGGAACACTACGTAGAAATAACCTAAAAGAAACAAAAATAACCCAATTAAAAAGAGACAGGAGAAACGGGTAGTGCGCGCCTGTATACTGTACATAAAGAAGAAGATGGCTGTTGATACATTTCAGCAAACAGCAGCCATCATGGGACAGATTGCAGCTAGCTAGCGTTTTCCCAGGTGAATGTATACATGTACATGTACAATGCACATGTTCTTGTACATTCGTACACATGTGTACCTCCTGTACCTGCATGCATTGCACAACAGATTTACAGGATAGGAACATTTAAATTTCAGATTTTTGCTGAGTGTTTTCAGATTTTGTGTGTGTGGCCACTCACATCCCTGAGTCCAGAATATGGGAATTTCCACGGTTTGGGAAAATTGTTTAACGTAATTTTGCATACATTTCAAGGAACCATAAGTAGTATACTTGCTGATTCCAATAAAGGAGTTTTTCAAGAATAATTGCTGGTTTTGCAAGTAAATGCAATATATTTTGAAGTTATTGCTTGTGTACTTGCAGCTGTTACATAGTCAATTATAAACACTATATCGCTTGAGTTCTTATCTTGTATATGGACAATGATGAACTACTTTGTCAGGGAGACATTGGATTTAACTATGAATGTCATGGTCACATGAACGTATCCCCTCCAGGCCTCTCAATCCAACATGACAGTCCTTAGTACTACAGGATGAACTTGACAGCTGCGACGTGGAACAAGGGTAAATCCAAGCTCCTCTTGCCTCCCTTTGATAGCACATCGCAACAAATAGTCTAAAACCACAATGAACAGGAATGGTGCCAGAGTATCCCCTGTAGTACATTAGCAGAAATGTTGAAGTAGTCAGTTTATCCATCAGATGAGCAGACTTTGGCTTTTGTTGCGGCATAGGAGGCACTGATGGCTTGTACTAATTTGTCTGGAACACCATATGCAGAGTTTCTCTACCAGTTTGCCTCTGTGGATGCTGTCAAATGCCTTCCTAAAGTCAATAAAAGTGGTTACTGAAGCCGATAAGTTGTGGTCTCTGACTCCCTCTAGAAGTCTCCTCAGAAGCCATTCTGTGAGTGTTGCAGTAATGGATCCAAAATTGGTCTGATATGGTTCAAGAACATTCGATTATATATCTTTGACACCACTGAACTCAAGCTGATACCACGGTAATTATCCGGATTTGATAAGTGTCCCGATTTTGGTACTGGGACAAATGTTGAGAGTTAAACATTTCTCTGGTGCATCGACGTGTTCATAAGCATCGTTTATGAAATCTCGAATTATGTCATCTAGTTCAGCATACTTCACTTCTTCTTGCGTTATGCCATCTTCACAGCATGCCTTATTACACTTTCTTTTTTCATTTTGTTATACTCAATCTTGGTAAAGGTTGAATCATCAATTGGGAGATTTGGTAAAACCGCAGATATTGATCCTTCATCAGACAACTGCTGGGGTAGATTCCCAAGCTGTTTGCTGAAGTGTGAAAACCAGGCTTGACGTCTAGCCTCTGCATTTTCTCCTTGAATTCTTGCAGACTGGCTTGTTTTTCTTCCCGGTATTTCATTGATGAGTTGCCAACTACATGTATATCCATACTTAACATATACATGGGCAGTCTCCACTTGTGAAACTTTCTGCTCCAGTTCCTCATGTTCTAAGCTGTCATAATTATACCAAGTACAGCTCCTTTTTTTTCTTTGTGTATGTCTCTCCATCACGGTTTTCATCATCATCATCATCATCATCCTTGCCACGTTTAACTAGATTATATACCTTGTATGCCTTGTTCACTTCCTCTAGAGCTTGCCCTTGAATCCATGCAAAGGCCCCAACTGTTTCTTCCTCGATGCTATAATGAAGGCAAGATTTAGCAGCAAAAAAGTCGGTTGGCGTCTACAAAATGTTGACATCGTTCTGTGGCATTTTTAAATTTCTTGCTGTATCATCTTCAACCGATTGCGTACTTCAACCACATATTGAGCCTGTCGTGGACTGATTTGTAATGAAAGGAGTTTATAATTTTATACATACTGTATGCAGAACACAAAAGCCCTTTTCACACGGCGCCAAAAAAACTCTCAACCATTGAGAAATTCTCTCAAGGTTGCGAAATCTTACAAAAGTGTACTCGTGTGAAAGGACACCAATGCTTAAGAGTGACCGACGACCCTGGTGAATCCTTGAGAGATTTTGACCGAGGTCCAGACCTACGACAAAATCTTCCGCTAGCGGAATATTTCTGAAGGGACCCTTGAGATCTTTCGTGTGAATTGAGAACAGCCCCTTTTGTACAATGTCCCTTCAGGGTGCACCCAAGTAAATAGTGCCAAAATCCGTCCGCCGAGCTCATGGATAAAAGTTAAGCACTCAATATATTTTAAATAAGAGAGTTGTGAGAGCTATGAAAATGAAGGATTGAAGAAATATGGCACTTGACCTCCTGCCTGGACTCTGGGCTTCCATTTGTGACCATTTTTGATGCAATTGGGTGAGAAAGTTGGTCTATTTCAGCCGCTTTGCAGAGGGATGCTTTTTTGAAAATGGCTTCTTTGACTGGAGTGATCCATACCTTGTTTTAGGGGTGGTCAGCTGAGAATGGGTATATCTCAAAAATTCAATGGTCACCCTACCATAAAATGAAAAGAAAATGAAAGGTTACATGTTCATCATCATTTTTCTGTGCAACTTGAACAGCTGTGAGAGTTATGTCTATTTTTAAATGATTGTTGAATTTGGAGGATTTACCACTTGTCTATGGGAGTTTATTTACTTGGGTGCAACCTTGAGAAGTGCTTTCCAATGCGCATGCGTGGTACGCCGGTTTCATGGCCTTTGCAGACCACGTTGGTACTAGCAGCATTTACATTCATAAAATGTATAGTTTATCGATTACCTGCGTTCTGTCTCAAGGGAGGCTTGCGAAATGTTACCCTGTGTCGTGTGAAAGGACGCAAAAACGGCCAGCGAAAAAGATTTCGCAACCATGAGAAAATATCTCAATGGTTGAGAGTTTTTTAAGCGTCGTGTGAAAAGGCCTTAAGTCGTACCACACGTACATGTACAATATACATTGTACTGAGTATGTACACTACTGCGGTAATTAAGCCTGCTCAGTAGTCAGTAGAATTGAATTTAACATATCAGTTGGTGGTTCCCGATGGCATAGGAAAATGTACATTCTTTGTCGGAAACCAGATAATCATCGTAAGCACATAATTTTGCAAAATGTCTGGAACGTTATTTGTGTTACACAGCGTGCAAACTTTATTTTTGGATAAATGTATTATTGACCGTCATATCATTCAGTCAAAATATAGTAAAAAAAAATTACAAGACAACTGAAAGGAAGTACAGGTTAGACAGGTGAATTTGCGACATGTGGTGAACTTGCAATGCTAAACATGTTTGAGGTTTGTCAGGGAAGAAAGCTCTGAAATCCAACGCTGTGAAAGGGGGTGCAGCTGGAAAAATGCACACGTGTCATTTTCAAAGCTTCAGTTAAAAGGACTAAATTGACTAGGAGAGCCGTTCTTCGGCTCTGTAAAGAGAGCCTGTAAAGGCACGCTACATGTATACCCTAAACATTTAACTTTTTAATTAACAAATCCTAACCTAGGCACTAGACCAACTTATTTTATACAACGATACAATGGACCACAAACCTTGTATAGATTGACGACTTGCGATTTTATGTCCATTACTTTTTTTTAACTTGTTTGACAATTGTATTTTGTTGGTGGCATAATTTGTCTTTTTCGTAAAGCATACCTTGTTAGCAAAAGTATAAATGTAGCGTCAGAAAAAGAAATCTCATTTGAAATGTTACACAAACTAAATGTTAAAAATACATAAATAAATATTCAAATTGTCACAAAACTGAAAGCTAAAAATCAAAGACCTGGAACCCCAATTATGTATGTGTTTTGCTCGATATGTTCGGTCATGCACTCTTGTGTCTTTTGTTACAATTTGGTAAAGTTCACTTTTTTCAGCACACCCAGTGGCATCTCTGGTTTTATATTATGAACACAAGAAAGTTGTTTTGTTTGTTCAGTCGCATAAAGGAGACCATAATCAGCTGCAATATCATTGATATCTGTTTGGGCAAGTGATGTAATGCCAAGAAACTTAAGAAAGTGGCATACTGCAAATGATGGGCTTTACCTAATAGTGAGACCTTTGGTCGATTTTACCAAGCGCTTGCGATACATTGCAACTTAGGTTTTGACGCATTACCCTTCACAACTCAAGATGTGTTTGTGAACGATTTCACGAAACTTGTGATGCATTGAAATCTCCCCAAATTCCATGACAATGCTGTCCAATGCATTGCAACTTGCTCTGACTAACAGTCGTTGTAAGCTTAACAAAATAATAGGCTCCATAGTTCCAATCCCAAAATGGCAGGTTGGCTTTGTGACGAGAAAGGTTATTTCGAGACCGTATAAATCCTCTTGGCTCACTGCAGATAGTGAAATATAAGTGGCTTTTCTGCATAGCATATTCCACATATGCTATTTCTGTTTGTTCAATTCGTTTTCTTTTTTCCCCCAGAGGCCCATAGTTTCTGTACACGTTCTATGGGCCACTTTTGTCATTTAACTTTGTTGCACATAGTTTAAAGTTTGTAAAGGCATAATCCATACAGCATAGATGTATGCGAACGAACTACGTCATGATTTTATGTATTTATTGGATAATCAACAGCAGAGATCTGCCAATTATAGGCATCATGAAAAATAAATTGCTAATAAATGCATTTGTGATTTACAAAATGTAATTATTATCATAATTATTACTTATTCGGCCATAATCACACAGCAAATGAATACAGTAAACAAGTAAAAGACAATAAAAGCAAGAAGACAGCAAAAATACAGTTCCCAGATAAATAAACAACATACAGGAACAACTCTAATTGTGATGGCCAGGATCAACACACGTATAATCAAACACTGTAGCTCGAGAGCCTGTTGATCCACTCACAAACAGAGACATGTAATAAATAAATATTGTGATATAAAGAATACATATGAATAAATTCAATCTACGAATAAATAAATGAGAAATGGAACTTGTCAATAGATAAAATATAAATAAAATAAAATCAATCAATAAATAAGCAATAAATACAGTAAAATGAATTAAAAACAATCATAGGGATGCTAAAGATGACCAAGGTAAATATAGGTAGGTAATAAACTGAATAATTGTTATGAAATTAAAAAGAAATGAGTTTTCAAAAACTTTAATGTTATCCAAAATTAGAGAATATTTAATCTGTGGTGGTAAGTCGCTCCATAAACGGGGGAAACTATTTATAGTTATGAGTGAATTTAAAGCTAGTATCATACTTTGGTAGCATACCGAAACAGAAATCTTCACAGATTTACTTAAAAGGTACAGGGTATAAAGATGGTGATGATAGAAACATACTGTTAAAATCTTTCTGCCTGAAATGCTGTATTTATCCAGAAAAAAGTCACACCAGTAACCAAAATGATTTTTGAGAAAAGCATAAATACTGTGGCCGTTTTTCACTGTTTTTCTCACTAAGTGGGCACCGTATGGGACTGAAACGTTCACAGATGACTTTTGCTATGTCTTCCTTGATATTTTTGTCTATAAATCTGTATTTCTCTTGACAAAGACCAAAGTATGGTATTACCTTAAAGAGCTTGGGTTCTGGCATAGTTCTGGCATAGACTATGTGACATAGTCTAGATGGCGGGTGTTGATGAGGGTGTTACATTTAATGGCTTGACAATCAATGAGTCCAAACAAAGACTTGACATTGAACATAATAATATTATATTCACTTATATGGTCCAGACTGAGCCAATTAAGGGATTTTAGGCATTCCTCATAAGGCATGGATTGACGCTTTTGTTTCAAGCACATTCTACTTGCTCGGCGTTGAACCCTTTCCAACTTGGCAGATAATGTGGCAGTGAATGGGTACCTGGCAGGCAGACCATACTCTAACACTGGCAAGACCAACAACATATACAATGATCTGAGGGCTTGAGTTGATGCTCCGCCAGCAACTTACCAAATGAATCCTAAAGTTCTATTTGCTTTAGACACAATAGAGTTCACATGGTCATTCCAGTTCAGATTGCTATTAACACTTAAAGGTAGTATCAAACTTCGGTAAGAGACCAAAACAGAAATGTTCACAGATTTTCGTATAACTTTCAGGGTATGAAGATGATGCTGGTAGAAACCTATCGTTACAATTTCCGCCTGAAAGTGTGTATTTATCCAGAAATTAGTAAAACAACGACCGAAAATCTTTTGAATATACTTTGTTTTTTGTCAAAGAAATGCAGATTCATGGGCAAAAATATCAAGGAAGATACAGTCACAGTCATCTGTGAAAATTTCAGTCCCAGTGAAAAACGGTTTGCTGATTAGCAAACCAGATGGGCATTTTGACTTTCTTTGGTCACGAACAAAACACCAAAATCGTCGCTTATTATCATCAGCGGAAAATAAACCTTCTACATAATTCCAGTAAGAAGCTTGTGTCGGGTTTTTCACTTCATTCCGTACCTTCTTGTAGATGTTGCTTTGGTTAACAAAGTGTGTTTCAACAAGATAAGCTTTTTGAGTTCTGCAGTGATTCAAGGTGATGATTTGCAACGACGCACCTTCCGTGGAATACTGTCACGAATGGCTGCATTAAGGATGTCATTGAATCCTTCCCAGGAAGCATTGGGATCATCATCATCCATGAATGCAAGACCAAGAAGCTAGATGTAATAAGTTCTGATGTTGCCTCCAGTAAGCACCATGGGATGCACTCAAGGGTCACTTTAAGTCGCCCGTTAGACATATACTATGGAACTCACGAGAAGCAACTTCACCAAGATCAGCTAGTGGTTGGCTTCCACTGTTGGGAGGTCGGTAGAAAATGCCAAGTAGACATCGATCTGTTTTCCTTGACTTCACCTCAACCCACATCAGCTCAAGATCATCATGTTCAAGTCAGTCCTCCTATGGCATTGCAGTGAGTTGTGACAACCAATGAGCACTCCTCCCTCTCTCCTATTCAATATGTCCTTGCGAAAAATTGCATAATCAGGCAATGCAACTTCTGCATCAGTGACGTCTGATGACAACCAGGTTTCTGTCAAGGCAAAGATCCTTTAGTGCCCAAGAGGATGTAGATTTACTGAGTAGATTGCTGTGGAAACAGTCCAACTTGATTCTCCAGACTTGAAAAATGAGTTGTTGAGTGGTAAAAGCCGTTGTTGAAAGAGGCAAGTGGTGATTATTAGGCAGGGGTGGACCAGGATTGGTTTCTACATCTCCAGACAGTAAGTTTGAAAGTTACATCTGAACTGACATAATACCCGATAGGCAAGTCCAAACTTCTCCTTCGCAACAGCAACAGTTCTGTATTTCATCATAAGAGATGGCCATAGTATAGTGTATCGTCGTCGTCGGCCTCCTTCCGTCTCGGGAGACGATGGCTGCACCAAGTTTGGTCATTTCTGGTTGCTGCACCTCCTCGTGTGGCTGATTAGGCCGATCCGGGAGTGGCTGTCTTTGCTACACAGGCTACAGATGTGGGCTGTTGCAGCCTGGTTTGTGTAGCTGGCCTTGCGGGTTACTCTTTTTCTTCAGACGTTCCATGCGCTGTATGTCGGCTTGTATTGTCCCTTGTTGAACAGCAGCGAGGCTTTCCCAGGTCTGAATGTTGATTTCTGCATTCTTCAGATTTCTCTTGCAGGTGTCTTTGTGGGCGACCTCGCGATCTGGAGCCCTCAGAGAGTTCTCCATAGACCAGGTCTTTGGGGATTCGACCATCATCCATGCAGCGGATGTGGCCAAGCCATCGAAGGCGACGTTGTGCCAGGAGAGTGAATATGGATGGCAGCCTTTCACGCTTGAGCACGTCACTGTTGGGGGTCTTGCCATCTGATGCAGAGGATGTGTCCGAGACAGCGAAGAAGATGGAAGGCATTCAATCTCTTTACCTGGGCTGAATCGTCCAAGCTTCGCTGGAGTAGAGCATTGTACTTAGGACACACCTGCATCTTGGTGTTAACTGTCAGGTTGTTGTTGTTGTGCCACACCCTCTTTTGGAGCTTTGACATGAGCGCTAAGGCCTTCGCAATTCTCGAGCTGAGCTCTGATTCAAGGGAGAGGTTTGCGCTGATAATGGACCCCGTGTACTGGAAACGATCGACAGTGTTTAGCTCATTGCTCCCGATGTGGACTCTCAGGGGAAGTCTGCCTTGTCCCATCACTTCGGTCTTCTTGAGGCTGATGATGAGGCCAAACTCGTCACAGGCATGTTCAAAGCGATCAATCAGTGTGTGTCACCAGAGCAGCGTCGTCGGCGAAAGGGGGCCTCTCTGATGGTGACGTGTAACCTTGGTCTTGGCTCGAAGCCTGGCTAGGTTGAACAGCCTACCGGTGGATCTTGTATGCAGGTAGACTCCGTCTTCGTCGTTCTTGAAGGCGTAGGCCAGGAGCACAGAGAAGAATATCCCGAAGAGGGTTGGGGCAAGAACACAGCCTTGCGTAACACCACTGTTTATGGGGAATGGCTCAGACGTTGCTCCGTTGTAACGTACAGTGCTGTGCATGTATGTGTGGAAGGACTCGATTGTGGAATACAGTTTAAGGGGGCAGCCAATCTTCTTCAGGAGTTGGAGGAGTCCACTTCTGCTGACAAGGGTCGAACGAGGCTGTCAGATCTATGAAGGCAAGGAAACGTGGCTGGTTTTGCTCTTGACATTTTTCCTGCAACTGTCTGACGGAGAACATCATGTCGATGGTTGATCTACCAGCCCTAAACCCGCACTGAGACTCGGGGTATACACGTTCTGCCAGGACCTGCAGTCTGGTGAAGATGACTCCGGCGTACACTTTGCCGACAATGCTCAACAGGGAGATGCCCCGGTTAGCTATTGCAGTCACTGCGGTCGCCCTTGTTCTTATAGAGGGTTACTATCCTGGCGGCGCGCATGTCTTGGAGTACGGCGCCCTTACTCCTGCACAGGCAGAGCAGCTCATCAATCAATGCTACCTTCCCTCTCTTGATCACCTTTGGGGGGATTCCATCTTCTCCTGGGGCTTTGCCGGTAGAGAGACAGACGATGGCTTTGCTCAGCTCTTCCACCGTAGGCTCCTCATCCAGTTCTTCCATGATGACTGGCTGATGGCATCCAACGGCTGCATCGTACACAACATTCTGCGTGGAGTACAGTTCAAGATAGTGCTGATGGCATCCAACGCTGCATCGGACACAACATTCTGCGTGGAGTACAGTTCAATATGCTCTACCCAATGATCCATTTGTTTCTTCTTCTGGTCAGTGATGTTCTTACCCGACTTGATCTTCAGAGGGACGCACTTGGTGGCGGTCTGGCCGGTAGCTCTCTTGATGCCCATGTATAAACCTCCTATGTTACCATGGTCTGCGTCGGGCTGTCTGCTGACACTTGCTGCGAGCAGCCCTGAGTGCATCTCTTGTGACTTGGCATGGGTTACGCGCTCGTTTGGCCTCCACTACCGGCTCCATTTCCTGCCAGCTTGCCTCGAACCAGTCCTCGCTCTGATGCTTTTTTCAGCCCAGATTGGTACAGAGCAGTATGCATTTGGTTCCATTTTGAATCCGCAGTGGGGGTGTCTATGCGGTCACTCGCCAGTGCTGTTCTGAGGGTTCCAAGGAACTTCTGGACTCTGGATGGACACAAGGCTCGGCTGGCGTTGATCCGTGGGAAACGCACGGTCTTGGAGTGGTGCATCTTGTGTGGGACAAAAGGTGATCTTGGAGCGGACTAGAATGTGGTCCGTGTCGGTCGGCACCTGTGCATGCTTCTGGTGTTGCGCATGTTGTTCAGATCTTTCTTCTTCGTCAATCAAGGTCGTGTCAAGCTGGTGCCAGTGCTTAGATACTTTGTGTATATCCTTGTGTTGGAAAAAGGTGTTTCTCACCGCCAGTTTGTGAAAGGAGCACAGTTCTAGAAGTCTCTGGCCGTTCTCATTTATTTTTCCGATACCACGATGGCAATTCACAGTCCGCGCCCACTCTTGCATTGAAGTCACCCAGTCCTTCCTTGTTTGGCACACTGCTGATGGTAGAATCAAGGGCATCATAGAACTGGTCTTTTACTTCTATGGATGAGCAGAGTGTTGGAGCGTAAGCACATACAAAGTGGACTACACCCGTTCTAGCCTCAAAGTAAGGGGTCTCTCAGAGGAGTTTCGATGGTGGACAGCAAAGAGTTCTTGACCGCAAAGCCAACACCGTGCACCGATCTCTTTCCTTGCCAGAAGAACGTGTAGTTCTGTTCACGCAATGGTCCGTCATCGGGCAGTCTTGTCTCTTCCAGGGCAGCGATGTCAACACAGAGGCGGTGGAGTTCTCTGTCTATCACGGCAGTCTTCCGTAGGTCGTCCATAAACTGTTAAATTCCAGCTCGCTATCAGAAGAGCTGGCTTCTTTGTTTTGGTTGTTTGCCTGGTGCCGGGATTTACAACCTGCCTGTCGATTGTGTCTAAGCTCCAGGCACCCACTGAAGCAAACAGGTTGTGGTGGGGTAGTACCTAACTGTCCGGGACTGCCCGGATTGAGGCGGGCGGTGACTGGCCAATTGAATCCAAGAACTCCTCCCACCGTCGGGAGCAACCCCTAGCACCCGGCTCTACGCCAAACGAGCCTGGCCCTGCGCTATTGCCTACGCTGGGACTAGCGAAGCTGGAGTGACCTATCCAGGTGCAGCTGGGCAAATGTTATGGAAGTCCTGATGTGCCCAATTGCCAGGACCCCCCCCCCCCCCCCCCCCTCGGCCAAGCTGTCCGACGGAAAGGCGAGCCAATACAGTCGGTGTCAGTGCAGCTGCAGGAGATGCCGGAAGGTTTCAGTGTTCTGCCATCCGCCCTAGGGTCTCCCCTCCGGATTTTATTTCGAGGTATTACATGTTCCTCTAGCCACTTTCCCCATGGCCGGGGTTTGTGATCAGTTTTGCCTTCTAGGTCGACTGCCTCCCCTGGCTAACGAGCCCCACCTGCCCAGTTTTCGATTCATTCAACCACGCACTTCTGTTTGCAAAACTACGGCACCTCGGCGAGTAAGAGGATGTGATGAGGCTACTTGACACTTAACAATCTTCACTGAGTGTCTCATGCGGGAGTGGTACGACACGGCGCACCTTACAGCTCCTTATGTTTGTGGTATCCCCGTAAAGGAGATCAGGGGCCGATTTCACGAAACTCTTCTTATGTAAGGATCGATCTCAGGACTTAGGAAGAGTCCTAGCCGTAAGATTGATCTTAGCAATGACGCGTCCTAGGATCGATTTCACCAAACGCGTCTTAGCCCAGATCAGTCTGCCATGCTGATAAATAGAATGTAATTTATTGGACGAGGATGGCCTTTCCAAATACAACGGCTGCACCATGTTTACTTGATTCAATTGGAGTGAGTGCATTGCAACAGCCTTAGTTTTATGCTTGCGGTATGCGCGCGCATCATGAATAAGTACGTAAACTCAAGACGGCTGATTGGTTGTTGTTCGGGCGAAAGGTTCTCGTCTGTTGAAATAACGTACTCACATGGGCGACGAGGTCAAATGCATGTCAATCTTGAAATAATCCCTGTCAAACAATAGACCTAGGCCTATTCCTCTACGTTTTCCTTGTCATTTTAAACTATCGAGTGGATTTCTCCGGTCACGGAATAATTATTAACTCGCCAAGCCTAGGCCTACCTCCCCGCCCGCCGAGTCGCGATTATACAGCAAGAAGCGTGAAGCGCCATTGTTGCTATTCAGTGTTTAATATGTACGTGTTCGTGCAGATAGGACGACCCTCAGACCCGTCCTAAGTTAAGGACGAGTTCAGCCGCGTTGCTATGGAAGTTGAGATGCATTGAATGCGTCTTCACTTTGGTGAAATCGATCCTAGGACGCGTCCTGACATAGGACGAGTTACCCTTCCTAAGACGCGTCTTAGCGTTTCGTGAAATCGGCCGCAGAATGCTTTGTGATCCTTTCAAAAACCAGTCGGGTCGTAGTTTGTTAGATGCCTCGTAGATGTTAGATGCCATATAATTATATTCTGGACCTCAGTTATTATTTTCTTGTGAATCTTTCCCAAGCAATCAATACAGCTGGCATTTGAGGACATAGGGAAATACGTGTGCAACTTTTTTTGTCGCGCGACAAAATCACTTTCAATTTGATTTCAAAAAGTCGCGCGACAAGTCGCACTACTTTGTCGCGTAAATGTTCTAACGTGCCAGCTGAATTGATTGCTTGGGAAAGATGGACAAAATAATAACTGAGGTCCAGAAATATAATTAATTGTCTGAAGCATCCAACAAACATTATATAGACGCCAGGTGAAAAGACAACATAATTATGCCATTATGATCTCCTTCTGAGGGTATAGGATCGCCCTAGCTGCCAAAAAACCAGTAGGCCCCCTAAGCAAAATGTATTCTTCCGAGCACGAAGAAGATGAGGCATATAAGGTGGGAATTTTTTGAAAAAGAGAAGGTCTGATTTTGATTTTTATCACAAAATTTGGAAAAAGTCGCGCAACAATATCGCTTACTTTTGAACAGCTGCGCGTGTGCGACTTTGACGCGCGACTAAAGGCCGATTCATACTCGCTGCGTATTCACTGCGTACGCAGCGCGGCGCTCCAATTCGAAGTGTCTGCTCTGCGTGTAAGAACGCGCACTGCGTTGTAAAAGTGCGCGTCTTTGTGCGAAGTATTTGGAAATGAAAAAAAGTTCGTGCGTATCTATCAGCCAGTTCGTAAACAGTACAAAACAGTCACCATGGGAAATCTTGGTTCATTAGATGCTGGGTTTTCAAGGAAATCAATTTAATGTCTTTCAAAAAGATCGTTAGTCCGAACGATTCGGAGGTTGCAAGTTTATTTCGGCCGTATTTCTTGCTTTCCAAATGAACAAAGCGTTCAAAGTTACCATGAAACAGCGCCTATAAGGAAGTTGAAGACCTTCACTTCTGTTTAATAGCGCTCCGCATTAATGACGTCACAAAATTAATGATGTCAGACAAACATTGTCTCACACACGTAGTGTACATGCATTTTTGACCTGGAATGCCTTAGAGTGTACTTCCATATGCAACGCGCAAGTATGCGCGAACGGTATACCGGTAGCGCGTCTTGATGACGCTTGCAATCATTGCGTGATTGAAGTGCAGAGCGTGTGCGCGCACGGCCCTAAATGTAACACCCGGAGGCACCTGTAATATAACAACGCGGATATGCAAATGAACGTACAAAAAACCGTACAAAATGTGTTTTCCATAGGTTTGTTGCACAAACATGGATGCGCTCAGCAGGCATCACTTGGTACACAGAGCTAGCGCTCTAGTAATTTTAATACATCTTTGCAAATCCTCTATGCTCCCTTTTACCAAGAATTTTTGTGTTTGCACTTTTCACAGTTAGCAGTGATGCAGTTTTCAAGTTACACGATAAGAGTGGCTGCAGCAAAGGTTGAGCAGAAGGGTGATGGTGCTACTTGTCCAGAACTGTATGCTTCATTACAACTCTGCTTTCAGGTATGGAATTTCATTTATGTTATTTTTGAGTATGCCTAATATAGGTAGTCATATTATATTCTGAAAACTTCAGGGTTTTCCTGGGATGTGTGTGAGGTGGTAAAACATTTTTTTGTATTAAAAAGCTCTTTGAGTGATGCACCGTTTCCCTTGTGGTTATTTCATGAATATATAATTTTGGCGTTTTTCCCAAGTTTTAGCGGAATTACATTCTGAATGTATAGGCCTTATTAAGGCTTTTCTTTACCGCATTTTAAGTATATTTGGGTGCAAATTTTCCTTCACTGATCTTGCTCTTTGTGAAGTCTTACCGGAAGGCGTGGATTGAATATTGGTACTTAAGCAACGGGAAGCCAAACTGGATTCTTATGTTGAGTTATGCATTTGAGTTAATGATTTTCGTAAGTCCCAGCGACTGAAAATCGCAGACCGGTGATACATTTAAGCAATTTAAATTGTACCTACTGGTAATGAATGTACCTGGTAATAAACTGCTCTGGCCGTCTTTCCGTCTTGTTGCATGGGGTAATAAATCAACAATTTCCCTTTTAAGGTGTAATACATGATGGGTAAAGGTAACAGAACAGCACTCACACTTTGTCTGATCAAACGTGAAAATATAAACCTGTGAACATTTGAGCTCAATCGGACATCTGAGTGACGAGAAAACGAAAATCCGGCTACATTTTTCTTTAAAAACATTTTAAAGAATGGTTTTGATCTTACCCGGAGATCAAAAGTGTTTTCGGTACTAACCGATACAGCATTTCATCTGTATACCCTGAAATAAATATTGAATTGCGAATAGCAAGTATATATATGTTTTACAAGTAAAAACAAATTCAATTCTTCTTGCTTGTGGTCATTAATTCTGATCATTTTTTCCTCTGAGGGAAAATCTGCGAATCTCAACCAGGTCATGGCGGCTAGACAATTGTAGGTACAGCACAGACTTTCACATGTGTTCGGCTTTGTGCTTTGCCAGTCACTTCGAAATGTATTTGAAAGGTTCCGCAAAAATCTAGTCGGTTCAGGCTTTGCCCATCACTGGTATGACCTTCATTGCTCATGATCAAGTATGGCCTAATTGTGGATACATCTTCTACGTCAGACGCAGACAACCTTGAAGTCCTAACTATTGAGCTTATGGGAATTTCTGTAAGTTGTCTATAAACCACACATTCTCCCTACCCCGAGAAGCCAACTCTGGCGGAGCTAAATGTGACTATTGGGGATTTCAACAATCCCAGCACCATCTGGTAGTATGGAGAAACCAAAGCAGGTATCTTCTTGATCTGTTTCTGTGCTCAAATCCTAACGCTTGTACGTCCTCAATCCTAGCCCCGATAGGAAATTCTGATCATGCCAACATTGAGGTCCAGGTTAGTTGTGCCCAACCAACGACTTCTTCACATCCATATCATCGGACTGTTTTCCAGTACGACAGTGCTGATTGGGATGGATTTCGTTCTTTCCTTGGTGATGTCCCTTGGAACTCAGTATTTTGCCTAAGTCCATCTGAGGCAGCTGATGAAGTGACGGATTGGATCCAGGTTGGAATGGATCTCTTTATACCTTCCCGTACCTTCCAAGTGCAACCACACTCCCAGCCATGGTTCACTCCTGCATGTGCTGCTGCTATCTGCCATCGAAACCATTATTTCCATCAATTTCATAGAGATGGATCAAGGGAGACCCTCCATCAATTTCGCCTTTCTAGAAACAACTGCAAGAAGGTATGGAAAACGCCAAACGTCATTATGCAGATACTGTTCAGGAGTCCATCTCAACCCAACGTCTTGGCTCCAGAGATTTTTGGAGAATTGCAAACAGCGTCCTTAATAGAAGCAAGTCTACTATTCCTGTTCTCTTTAATGGGCCTGAAGTCCTCACCTCTCCCTCTGATAAAATCAACCTTTTTGCTGATCGTTTTGCAGCAAACTCCACACTTGATGACCAAGGCCGAAACCTGCCCGACTGTCCTTCTCGTGTCGACAGCAGTTTATCTAGGATTAACATCACACCTAAGATGGACCTGACCGAATCCCTGCAATTGTACTGAAGATGTGTTCACCAGAACTTTCCTCTATCCTCTCCAAACTACAATATTTGCCTAACACATTCTGTGTTTCCATCTAATTGGAAGCTGGCCTCTGTTGTTCCTGTTTTCAAGGGCTCGGGTGAGAAGTCTGATCCTCCAACTATCGGCCCATAAGCCTTCTTCCCATTATGAGTAAGGTTTTTGAAAGCCTGATTAACCAGCAACTCATAGATTATCTTGAAGAACACGAGCTCCTGACAGATGTTCAGTATGGCTTCCGTCATTCACGGTCAACAGCAGACATCATATCCCTGATAACTGAACACATCAATAGAGCTTTAGATCGACGTGGTGAAGCTAGGCTTGTTGCCCTTGACATATCAAAGGCCTTCGACAAAGTTTGGCACAGAGGGCTCATCCATAAATTGAAGTCTTATGGCATCTCTGGCAAACTGTTAAATCTAATTTCTAGCTTTCTCATTGAACGTCAGTTCTCTGTGGTACTCGAGGGCTATTCCTCCTCCATTCATCGTATTTAATGCAGGTGTTCCCCAGGGATCTGTTCTGGGCCCATCATTATTTCTTCTATATATTAATGATCTGCCCGACTCTGTCTCATCACAGTTAGCCATGTATGCTGATGACTCAACAGTGTATACTACTTACCCTGGTCCCCTGTCTGCTCCATCATGTACACAGGCCAGTATTGTTCTCAACCAGGACCTTGAGAATGTCATTAACAGGGGTAACGATTGGCTTGTCACATTCAATCAAAAGAAGACTCATTTGTTGTCTTTGTCCAGGTCCAGATCTCCTCACTTTTCTACATTGGAGATGAATTCAATACCACTACAGGAGCTTGCTGACATCCTGCTGCTAGGTCTTGATTTCACCTCTAACTTATCCTGGGATAAGTACATTCGTAGCATTGCCAAAAGGGCTTCGCAGCGGGTAGGCTGCTTGTATCGTGCCAGGCAATATCTTCCCCCAGCTGCTTTCCTCTATTTGTACAAATCCACAATACGTCCTGTCATGGAGTACTGCTGTCATATTTGGGCTGGTGCTCCAGCTTGCAGTCTTGTCCTGCTTGATAGAATTCAACGACGTATTTCAAATCTAGTTGGAGATGACTTGGCTTCAACTCTGGGACCCCTATCTCTCCGTCGTTCTGTAGCCTCTTTGAGCCTCTTTTACAGATACTTTTTTGGTAGGTGGTCCAATGGACTCTCACTGGTTGTTCCACCCAACCGTACCTTTGGTCGCACCACACGTTTCTCTGCTTAGTCACATTCTTACACTGTGGTGGTCCCCAAGTCAAATACTCGGGGATACTCATCCAGTTTCTTCCCGCGTACCGCCTTGCTATGGAATTCACTCCCTGCATCCTGCTTCCCTTCCACTTACAATTTGTCTCAATTTAAGTGCAACATCAATAGTTGTCTTTCTTACCCCATGATTTCTTCTTTGTTCCCTTTTCTCCTCGTTTTAGCCATCACCTCGAGTGGCCTGTTTTGGGCCTTGTGATTGGCGATTTTTCATTAAAAAAAAAAAAAAAAAAGCAGATGGTGAACTGGTCAGATGCAAACCAGATGTCGCTTGTTCAAGATGCGAAACTCCCCTCCTTTCAACAGCAGTGGATGGAGACGTGGTTACAACCATGACCGATTTTTGTATGACAGCTTCGCCCGTCACATTAATCGAAAGATGAAAACGGTGACAGTGAAACTCGGATAGTGGTGGGTGGGGCTATACAGCAGAGGATCGGGACCTATGACACGACAGCTCATCGTTACACTTGTTCATTTATTGACCTCTGCGGCTTACGAGATGACGGACATCAAGTTGACGCAACTGATCCAGAACTTACTCTCAGACCGGTTCTTTGTGAATCTCAATGGTTCTCGCAGCAGATGCCACAGGCAGAAAAATGGTCTCCACAAAGAAGTGTCCTCGCCCCACTCCTTTTTAACATCTACACGAATGACCAACCAATCCATCCAAGAACTAGGATCTACCTGTATGCTGATGATCTCTGCATTGCCTCACCAGAAGCAGTCCTTTGAAGAGATGCAAAAAACACCCAGCGTTGATCAGGTTTGCCCGACTCTTCAACCATAAACCTGCCACACTCAAATCTGGACAGTTTTCTCCACTCGAACTTAAATCCCTTGATGGCTCTGCACTCAGTCCAACGATCACCCTATGGTCTACCCACCTCCAGTCTGTGATGCACAAGATCTCCCATAGACCTTGTGAATCACTCCCTCCAGCTTCAAGTGAGGAGTGATATAAAAGTCTTTAAAATCGTGTGGCATCACGGATCTTTGTCATCATGGAATCCGAGTCTAAGCAGCTCGAGTCGACAGCCCTAGTTCAACATCGCAATCAGTAGCTAATACCGGAATGTTTTCCGGCACCGCGGAGGGCTCGTTGGAAGCTCCCAAGGCTCAGCGGTCCATTTCCGCTGCGCTCCCGCTACCGAAGAATGGAGAATGCTACTTCACACTTTGACGCGGAAACCTTACGACTCTCCTCGTCCCTTTCCACTTGGGAACCATCGGAATTTTTACATCATATTCCCAGCTATCGGACCAAGATACTTGGGGGAATTCATTCCCATGTCGATCCGATGTCCTTCGTCCACGGGAGTGCCGACTGGTAACAGCACAACGTAATATACTCTTCAGCGTGCAGTTCCCGTCTTTAATATACCATCCGGGGAGCCCCAGCCTAAACTACAGGAGTCTCATCCCATCCCCCCCCCCCCCCCCCCTCACCCTCGCACACTCTCTCTATTTCTCTACTTGGGATAGTGATATTGTTTTGTGAGCCGAGACTAAGAGGAATATGGTGTGGCGGCAGTGAAGCCTAACACGATAGTGATTGGTGCATTACCCGCTTGCCACTCCCCCAACAATAGTGGTAGACTATCCCTTATCTTTATGCAAAAAGGAACCAATGGAATTTGTTTGGGTTGGGAGAGGGCGCTATCCGGTACTTGTACATAAAATAAGAGTAAATGAATCTGGCCGGAAGTATTCAAAACCGGAATGACTGGAAACGACGATGGATGGCTCGTCTGAGGACGACCTAGTATAGAGAGAGAGAGGACCCACTTATTTATTAGTTATTGATTACAAGAAAATGAAAGATAAAGGCACTTATGCCTATGCACAGACTATATACAGGGCCTGGCAGAGTAATTACTTAAAATAATTGGTCTGGCTGGTCACATCCCCTTGTCACCACTCCTAGGATGAGTTGTGTTCTCTTTTGTCAGGCTACTGTTTCCAAGGTTTAACCACATGGAGCAGGACAACATTCCCCGACAGTCAGTGTTCATACCTGTGAGTAGAACTTTTCCCTCTCCAAGATAATCTCTCCCCCGACCTCCCCTATAATGTTGACAGTTTCGTTCTGTTCGGATTTTAAGGAGGGATTTTTTCCCGAAGGCAAAGGAAATCCATAGTCCAGGGGTGCCTTCTCCCTCTCTCATTCCGCAAGTAGTTGAAGATGTCTGTCGTCTCTTTTCAGTGCCCTCTGCTTCTGCCCGAGGCCTAGGTTTGTCTCTGAAGTGAATGTTTCCCCGGTAGACGCTCCTCAGAGTGTTGTGTTCTTTCTTTTCCTCCTTCCTTCGTCGGTTAAGCCTCGTCTTCTGCCCTGTCTATCCGGCGTCTGACGGAGAGTTCGCTTGCCTTCTGGGATGTTCGGCTGGCTGACCACCTACACTAGTTCTCCGTTGCGTCGAGTCTTGGAGTATGTTCTTAGACTCCCCTATTCTGGCCGTCTTCTAGTAGGCTGTAGGGTACAGATGTAGGTCCTCCCATGAGTGATCTGGAAGTTTTTCCTTATTCACATGTTCCTAGAGGTTTCACGTCTTTAGTCAACCGCAGTGCTTGCCAATTCCCTCGGGCTACAGGGATCCCTTTCGTCGCCCTCTTACTTCCCGCTCTCAATTTCCCGGAGTCTCCCTCATCGGAACTTCTCCAGGGTTCTGCCCGTTTCCTTGCATTGCTTCTTCAGTTAGACTTCATGGTCCACTTCACGAAATATTTGGATTGATTTTTTTCGTTAACCATTATTTCCGTATAGCATTGGCATGTTGTCGCTATACTATTGCCTATGGTATTATTACCTTCCCAATGTTAGATTTATCTTGCCGTTTCGTGAGATCGCCCCTGGGCCACCCCTTCACGCCACCAAATCCTGGGTCGTTCGGGGCCCAGGGGCAATGAATACGTCTCCGTCAGCAGGCCTTCCCTGAAGTTCTCCCGGACTTCACGCAGATATGGTTTCTAATCGTTTCAGTCTGGTGGCTTTTAATCGATTAGTTATATCGACCATATCTTGTCAAGCTTCCAAGAAAGGCCTCGCATTCCTCGCAACCTATCTGCATCCTAGCTGCGTCGCATTTCTTCAGCCTGTTGGCTCGTGTTTTATCGTTTTCCCAGGGATGCGTGTAATAGTAGTCTGTAGTAATCTGTAGTGCTGTCCTACCCGATCACCTGTGTATGTTTTTAATCTGGCAGCTTCCTTTCCCAGATCACTATGTAGATGATAAAGCGGTGTATTTACAAAGATTAGTCTGGACCTACGCGGCATAATATCGCCTTCCCTGTGAACTCCTCACAACGACTTGTTTCCGTCTTATACGGTCGGCCAATCGCTCGTCCTGCTCCCATCTTGTCCACCCAAGGCCTAGACAGTCACGTCTGGATGAGATCACCGTATGTTTTCCCCTCTGATCTTATGTTGTTGCTGTACTCGCCAAGATGGCTATGAAGTTATTACGAGTCGTCACACTCCTACCATGATAGGCTTGTTGTCCTCATAACCTTCAGCCGGATCTCCTCATGCAACTAAACTGCTTGTGATTCTTAGCATAGTCATTTCCACTAGTTGTCTGTTCTACTTGCAGTCTCCCGAAAACAGTGCTTGATTCTATTGTCGGTATCGGCATTGATGTTGCCTTTTATGTGAGAGGTAGGTAAAAGTCTCTGCAGCTTGTCATCCGCGGCTCAAGATAAAATTGCACAATAAAGTAAAATATGACCCAAGCTCTCGATGCGATGGACCTTCTTCAGGGGAATGGAAATGCATTAAACTCGGTGTTCATTCCGTCAGGGTGGAGCGTGATGATGCGCTTGCTTGTCAGAAGAGGCCGTAGTGTTTGTCCGTCGACTCGATGATGACCATCCAATCATGTGTGTGTTTGTGTGTGCACAAATGGCTAATGAGGCCATGGTGGGTATGGAGGTATGATGGCGGCTGAGGCTGGCGTGGTGATGTTTTTCCTGACCATCCTGCGCTGCTCAGCTGCTGCCATCCTGGACTTCTGGCTTTCGCGCCACTTTTGACAGCTGCACGCCACTTTGTCTTGTGCCAGAGTTTCCAGACTGCTGGGGTCAATTCAGAAGGATTTCATGGAGACATTGATATTGATCATTTCAGTGCTAACGCAGTTCCTCCACTTCCATCATGTCGCTTGAAAGATACACTGAAGGTCTCCATGGAATACCCAGCAGTCTGGGGTCAAAGAGTTAAGAAAAAAATGCTCACCAATTTGAAGGGTTCGTCAGGGCTTGGGAGTCCGGGAATCTGGCGAAGAACACTACGGAGATGCTCGGTGAATCTATCAGCTAGACGCCGCTTAGTTTCAAGTTCCTAGTGATACAGGTGTATTGTCCCCTTCGGATATAGCTGACCGTCAATTTGAGGGGGCTGTGGACAAACCTGCAAGTATTGCACCGTGTACGATGGCAAGCTGTTGTGCCAGAACTACAAGACTCATTAGTCACCGGTGGGAGTGAAGCACGGACGAGTTTCTGTCCAATAGATTGATCACGTCTAAAAGCACATAGTGGTGTAGAATCCTTGTCAAAGATATTGTTTGTTAAAGGATCACCTCGGAGGGTGCGAAAGAGCTTCAGAATTACGGCTCGTACTTGCAGGTTGAAAGGGTGACATTTGAGGACCAATGGAATCCGCGTCTTGGCTGTATTAGATGCTGGAGCGCTTTCGTTGCGGATAATTGATGAAATTCGATGCAGTGCAAGAATTCTGTATCATGGCTGCAGATGCGTCGAAGTCTAAGGAATTGTGAGTACGGTATAGAGACTTTGCAGAACTGCGGATGTGATGATTCGTACTGGAGATAACTGTGGGAATCTGTACGCTTTGTAGAACATAGAAGTAGATAATCTATCATCAATACTGATCTGGATGTCAAGGAAGGGGAGGGTTTTCTCAGATACTTCTGAGTTGACCAAAGAGCCAACGAAGTCAATGAACTTGTCAAGCTCTACTCCATAGCAACACCGTTCTTCTGCGTGTAGTGTTTATTACTAAAAACAAAGTTATTCAGCTTGAGAACAAGCTCAGCAAGTCGAACTAAAGGTAGTAGATGATGGCGTATAGAAGACCGCAGACTCTAGACCGAACGCCAACTATCAGATACTACAGCCTACAAGGAATCAGACCACGACCTTACAGCTGAGAACCAGGAAGAAGTTTGCCATACTGTTAAGGAGTTCGTTCATACGGGCGAACTACCTAAAAATGCTTTGAATGTTATTGATTTGGCCACTCAACTAATAAGCTCCTTATTTATCATGGACGTCAAGTTTCTCTACACCTCGATCCCCCATGCTGACGGTCTAGTAGCTTTGCGGTACTTCCTTGAGCGACGTTTCTCTTCTATATTGCTAGTGATTATCTTTCAAGTGCTTGGAAGAGCAGCTTTTTTTGGTAGCCGGTGATCCTCCGGTCCAGCGAAGCTGCGACTGCATCTGGACTGCTGGGTTGAGCAGCACGGGTGACTCTGTCAGGGATGTGGTCTTGCCATTTGATGCCAAGTATCCTGAGGCAGGTAGTGTGAAAGTGGTCAAGTTTCCTGGCATGGCGTAAGTAAGTCTTCACAGCCGTAGAGGAGGGTAGTGAGGACAGCAGCGTGGTACACTTGATCTTGGTTGCCTCGGTGATTCCTCTACGATTCCACACCATCCTGTTGAGTCTTCCAAACGGAGCACTCGCTTTCGCTAGCCTGGCGTTTACCTCATCTTCAGAGTATGCATCACCAGTCTGGAGTAGATCAGCCCATGCCATCAAGATCGACACTGCCTTGAACACCTGCCGGGCAATTACTGGCTGCCTGAAGCCTACAAAGAGCCTACAAAGGTTGACGACCTGTACCTACTCAGCGGAATAGCCCCCTAACATCCGGATGGCAGTTGCATCTCGGATGGAAAGGCTGAAACAGGAAACTGAATGACGCCACCCTCTCTTCAACTATGAGCCATCGAGAAAGAGACTGAAATCTAGGCACAGCTTCATGCACTCCGTTCTTGACAAGACAGTGTTCGTCCCTGTGGGCTGAACATCTCTCCCTCTAACCTCATATGGTCCCCATAACAAACCCCAAGGAGGCCCTACCCCCAGGTGCCAGTGAATCTTGGCCTTTCTGGTCATGCCTCAACCGACTTAGAACTGCTGTCGGCCGTTGCAAAACCAACCTTGCAAAATGGGGGTACAGCGACACCGAAGACACCAGCCTGTGCGGAGAGGAGCAGACCATCTTCTTGTCTGCTCACGTATGCCAGAGCCATGCACGCCTGAGGACCTGGAGAGGGTGCTGCTAAGGTAGGTGAATTTATCCACCACATTCCTTGTGGACCCTTGATGGTTATGTTGCTTGACGTACTTGATGGGCTTGACGTACTTGTTTTGTTTGGTGCATATGTCTTTGCGCTGATGGATTGATTTTCTTCGTTTACCAAAGTTGTCACAGGCCAACTAGAGCTTGTCAACGCAAGGTCTGCATGTCTGCTTCGGTGACAGCTTTGAAGGTCACAGTCGTCGGCGAACAGCAGCTTGTTGATGGTGCTAGACTTGCACTTTTTGCTTGGAGCCTCCTGAGGTTGAAGACAGAGCCGTCAGGGCGGCCGGTATCTGATGTCAATTCCAGTCTCTAAGCCGCTGAGCGCGTTGGACAGCATATCTGAAAACATGATGCTGAAAGAGGGTAGGGGCTAAGGTGCATCCTTACCTTCTTGGATTTCATCGCCCTTGGCAATAAGCTAAGAGTCCGTCGTGGTTTATTCGCCGCACAGGAATTATCGTTCTGGTGGGTAGGTGGTGGGTTCTGGCGGTGTTCACTCATGGCATGCCTGCATATTCTTCATCTGGCTAGGCCTTAATACATCTAGGGCTTTTCAATACTATCGAGGTTGGAGATCCTTGGCTTTGCTGTCCAGGGTCAGTTTCTAGTTGGAGCGGTCGGGAATTTTATTAATGTTTCCTTTTCTTTGGTTGGATTAAGTTTGTTTGGAGACAATCAGGCCTACAGTATGATTTATTCAAAAGTGCGATTTGGTTAACAGACAGAATGAAATTACTAAAGCCTTTGTGTTTTGTGTATACTAAAACATTTTCCAGTCCAAGTTAACTTGATTTGATTTCTAATAACTATTATTATTATTTCTCTCACGTAGCATCTTCCCACGAACGTGCATTTGTTACGCGACATGTAACACTAAATGGTCTATTACGTAATTTTCGAGGTACGAATTCATCAGCTGCGTTCGCACGCAGTGCATTCCCTGTTAAGCTGTCTGCAGAGCGCGGTGGCTTTACTCATTGCTTTCCCATTTTTAAAATACGGTTACAAAACAAACCTCTGTTCGCTTTCGTGCGACAGGTGCAAGTACATTAGCACACAAGAGTCCATTACATAATTACGAGGTATATACAGAGTATATCGGCGTACACAAGGGCTTTCTCTGTCAAGCTCCCCTGTCCACCACCAGTACATTTGGTCAGTATATTCCAACATTCCTGCTTTCTCGCTGTCATTCGTCGAGCTTTTTCCACCATGTTTGAACTCATTTGGACTCGGGTCAGACGTCAAGAGCTAATCCGCAGAGGGGACAGACCTGACCTCTTGTTGCAACGTCATTAAAGACGATTTAGTGGCGGGAAGCGCACCACGAACGCCGCCATATCTGTTGTGCAGACCTGCTTCTGCTACGCCATCTGTTTCGTCTTTACTGACAACTGAAACTGTTAATGAAGCTTGTTAATGAAACAGGTCGAACCGTACGCGAGCACATTCGAGCACCTTTTTGTGCGCCTGTCAACAGAAGTAGACGTAGAAGCTTGGTACCAGCCTACCTGAGTGTTCTAAACTTCAGGAACCCCATTAAATGTTTTCTTTGTGATTTTGTAAAGTGGTATAGAAGGTAGCTGTTGTATTTGGACGTATTCATATTTAGTCCTCCGTGAGAGCGCCTTTTCAAACTACAAAATTAGAGGTCTTGAAAAATGGTAACGGTTAACTACTAGATGATATTTTGGACTTTCATCAAATGTTTCCCCGAGTCCTTAAAACCCCAGTCTTGTGCAACATTTCAGAGTAAACATTTTCGGAAAGAATTCCGTGAGATGTGTTTTTTAACCTACAATGATACACTTCGAATGCAGCGGTAACCATTTTTCTCGTAACGCCCTCTTTTGGTCCCATAGGTTTGTGCACAAGTGATGGTCGTCAGTGGAATTCTATCCAAATTTTCTCACGCGCTTGTTGCGAACTTGAAACCAAGCCCGTCTGCCATTTTTGTCTGGTCTGGTTTGTCTTGTGTAGTCTGGTACCTACAACCAACGTATAAAAAGTCCACTCAGTCTGCTGCACTCGTTCCGTGCGTCCATGAAAAGTACATATTCGTTACTGTTTTTACCCCATAGTTTCCCTCCAAAATCAAAGCAATATTTTCACCTAGAAATTGTGCAGACCGAAAATAGTTTTGAGCTCGGGGAAGATATATTAAAAACATTCTGAACAAAGAAAAATTGACTGGAGCGGGATTCGAACCGGCGACCTCCTGAATACCGTACAGGCGCTCTACCAACAGCCATCCAGCCCTATGTTGGTGGTGACCCTCATTGTCAACTATCCATATTCGTTTGGCAGTCAGAAGCCATGAAACCACACACACCGCCACACCCCAGGGATCGTTTCAATGATACACGCAACAATGCTGCAACCTGGGAACGGTACATGGAGGATCACTCAGAGGATACGACTTTTTAATTAATATATTCGTGAAATAACCACAAACTCAGTCAGTTTCCCTTGTGGTTATTTCACGAATAAAAACATATTCTGTATGTTTTACAGTATGTTGGTTTGTCTTTATGTTGGTTTTCGCTAGGTTCAAATGATCACGTTTATTATTTCATGTACAAATATGCAGGGCTAGGGGTGCGTTCCACTCCAGCTAACTACGCGCAAGGCGCACAATGTGCGCCGCCGTTTTCAAACCGGAACGCGCTGTTCGCCAAACACGCACACAACGTTCGCCTAACAAAGCTAACGGTGTAGAGGAGGTGTTTGCTGAAGTTGGCTAACTACATTGAATGAAAAGATGGACGCAGGACGCAACACATGTTCGCCATTTGTTGCGTGTTCGTTCCACTACAAAATCCAAGCGTAACGCAAACGGCGCGAACATGTTCGCGCAAGCGGAACGCACCCCTGGATTAGACTGTGAGCGTTGTTCTGTGACCTTCTCCAATCATGTATTATTATTACCCATGTAATAACAAAGTGTTAACCAAATGCCAAATGCGATTTTATTTTGTAAATTTGTTGTAGACCGGTGTTTTCGCTGCACAATCTTCACTTCCTATCGGGAAAATCAGACAAGTCGGTGTACTGACTACCTTGCAATTTTTAAATATGCTGTTGTGGGTCTTTCATGATCGAGTAAGTATTTTGAAGGGCATTTGGTAGCAACCCAAACATTTTTTGTAATGGCAGAAATATACTTTGACATTACATAAAATTCCTTTCCCTGAAATTTATTTAAATATATTTCAGAGTAAAATCAATCAATTTTCAGAGTAAAACAAATTACCAAGATATTTTGATCTTGGAAAGAAAAAATATGACAATTCCCACACAATTTGACAATTGCAACGTTTCTCGCTGTTTTCTACTGTTTTACAAGTATGAGTATGAGCAGCCTGCATCAACCAAATGCATCAACCAATATCGGACTTCAACCTTCATACTTTGGTTTTTTGAAAGAAATTTCATGAGCAAAAAATAATATCAAGAAAGATACAGTTCACGGTATTTTTTCAATATCACCTGTAAGTTATGTCTGTGAAGATTTCTGTTTCGGTATGCTACCGAAGTATGATAAAACCTTAATCAGTATTTATTAAAGAAATGAAATTAAGAACTTGTACACGGCATCTTGTTTCACGAAAACTATTTGCTTAAGTTTGAGAATTACGTGTTAAAATCCCCTTTTTGTGGAACATTTTCGGTTTTTTTGTAGTTCAAGTTCTTACCACTGACAGTTCTTCCTGCCTTGATGATACTATCGGGAATCTTGATGGGAACTGTTTACGTAAATGTATTTTACATGATCAGAACCGATTCAAAATTTCCAGATGAGGACAAAGAGATGTGTGCTAATGTTGCAGCCATATTCATGACAGTGGGTGCGTATGCTTCTTCTTAGCGATTCAATTGTCACCACTTTTTTTTTACTGATTAACTTCCAGATTTTTTTTCTCCATGTGATTTTTGCCGTTTCTCCAATGTACCTTCATTCACCGTAATTTGTTACTTGTTTTAGTGTTACCTCTCTCTTCAATTATGATCAGTACAAGATGTATAGTGGTAAGGGACGTTGAGGTTATTAATATTACAGAAAGTAGGTCAAAATTACTTGTAGACGTGTTCATATGCCTGAGGGGGAAGTCATCAGCATTGGATAGATTCACGAAGCACGACAGGCAATGTCATGAGTTCTGAATTGATTTAGTGCGCCGGTGACGCGATGCTCAGGCATTTTAATAGAATAGACATCTATGAAATTGATTAAATAAAGTGGAAAAACAGAACCCAATGTATGAACATATAAGTTTTTGTTTGAATCTGCCATCTCTAATTACTATTTTTCTGGACTTTCTTTCACAGGTCTGTCGGTGAGCTGCATTCTCATGACAATACTTCTCAGCACGGTTTTGTTGCCTTATTGACATAAAGGTGAATGAAGATTTCAAAGGACGAAGGGAGACATCAATGGACTCGGAGATGGGCGTGGGTAACTGACCAATTTTAGGTAAATGTTGAAAGGTTGAAGGTTGAAACACCCAAACAGAAATGTTGACAGATTTATCAGAAAGTTATTGTCGAATATCAGACAATACGTTTTGTTTATGATCTTTACCAATCATACCTTTAACTCAAAATCATTCAAAATTAAACATTGAAAAGAGAACCGAACTGATTCCGTTCCCAAATGTTGATAAACAATGTGAAGCTCTTCCTAATAATGTATGTATTACACGTACATACATATATATTCGTGTTTCAACGTCTTTTAAATGTTGTTTACTTATTTGTTTAATTACAGTGCAGTTGTACTTACTTTGTTAACCGGTCAAAACCGTAATGTACATTTTTGTGAAACTGACTATCGAGTAACCATTATTCTCAAAACGACAACAAATATTTGGCTTTTGACAGTATTTGTTTCTAATGCAAAGTTATTATTGAGACAACCAAACTGATTCCTTTCGTAAAGTTGTTTATCTCGCTTTTTAAATGTTTTACATCAGAGGTTAAATCTTAAAGATTGATAATATCCTTAAAGTTAATTTTTTATGCCGTTTTTTTCCTGATTGGAACTGTATTTTAAGCACATAACCCTAACCCTTTTGATTAAAAGTGGTTTGATGGAAGCTTCTCTTAAAATGTAGTGCCTCTGAACCCAATTTTAAGCTATTTTTTCTTTATGAAGTAAAAGGTGGGAAAGCCGTCAGTCATTTAAAAATAAAGCAAAAGAAGGTAGCACTTAAGGACGATCTGAAGGATTAATTACATACGCTTTCGTAGTAACTACATCATGTAAATAGTACCTTTATTTTCTTTTAACAGCACGTCTTGTAAGAATGTTAGAGTAAGAAAGTTGTAATAGTACAGACACTATGACATTGTTACTTATAACTTCTTCAAAATCCATTTTGCACTTGCAGTGCTAAATTTTGGGGGCGTTTTCCGTCGTTCGTCAAGTCTGTTTATTGACACAGCAACAGAGATAAATGGCGTTGGAAGAAGTTTTTAAAGTTGTATTAAATCGTTTTGTTTAGTAGTGTAAATTTATTTTTTAGTAATATCTGGATGATAAACATTTTAAGTTCCATTGTGTCTCCAGTGTTGTGTTGTACAGCTCTATGTAATACTAAGTGCTTTGTGACTTATGTCAATTTTCGTGTTCACTTTCAGTGGAGACACGTAAGGCGTTGTAACATGGTGTCGTAACATCATTAATGCGTCGTAACACGGTATCTTAAAGCCCACCGCACACTATACGATCCGACATTCCGACTAGGACCCGACTGGTTTTTGGAAGGATCGCAAAGCATTCTGGGAGTCTTAACCGTGATTGTTCCCAGTCGCAGACCCACTCTGATGGCCAGTCGGCAAGATTCGACTGTCGAATCACGGTTAAGACTCCCAGAATGCTTTGCGATCCTTCCAAAAACCAGTCGGGTCCTAGTCGGATCGTATAGTGTGCGGTGGGCTTAAGATACAAAAAAATGTTTGTAAACCAAATGTTATCCAAGTCTCTATTTTTGATATATGAAACTTAAAGGCGTCGTAACATAGTGTCGTAAGATATCATAAGGTCGATACCTATGATATCTTACGACACTATGTTACGACATCATAATGCTTCGTAAGGCTTCATAACACGGAATCATAAGAAAAAATGAATGTTGAAGCATCGTAAGGCGTCATAACAAGTTGAGTAAGACATCGTAAGGTATCGTAACATCGTAAGACGTCGTAACACGTTATTGAAGATAGTGTACCAAATATATTATTTTGAAATTTGAAAAACAAAAACCTTGTTGCATTAAAGGCGTCGTAACATGGTGTCGTTAGACATCGTAAGGTATCGTAACACATGGTAAGGCGTCGTAACATTGTATCGTAAGATATCAAAAGAAATATTTTGAAATATGAAAATAAAAATGCCATATGGCTAACGAAGTGAAAGTTGTCGTAAGGTGTCGTAACATTGTGTCGTAAGAAATCGTAAGGCGTCGTAAGGCGTCGTAACATGGTATCGTAAGATTTAAAAAAAAATTGATTTTTTTTTTTTAAATTTTTTTATTTACTTTTGTAAAATCAAAAACCCAGAAAATTTTATTTCAAAAAATTTTTTTTCACGTGTACGCACACAATAGTTAGAATTAATAAACAAAAACGACATTTTAAATAATGCTATCTTTTTTTTTTTTTTTTTTTTTTAAATGTTAATTCCCATTACAATATATATTTAAAATTTAACGATTTGTTTTCATAAAACGTAGCAAATGACGGACTAATCATTTTAAATCGATCTTCTCGCACGGGGCCCATTACAATATATATATTTAAAATTTAACGATTTGTTTTCATAAAACGTAGCAAATGACGGACTAATCATTTTAAATCGATCTTCTCGCACGGGGCCCATTACAATATATATATTTAAAATTTAACGATTTGTTTTCATAAAACGTAGCAAATGACGGACTAATCATTTTAAATCGATCTTCTCGCACGAGGCCCATTACAATATATATATTTAAAATTTAACGATTTGTTTTCATAAAACGTAGCAAATGACGGACTAATCATTTTAAATCGATCTTCTCGCACGGGGCCCATTACAATATATATATTTAAAAATTTAACGATTTGTTTTCATAAAACGTAGCAAATGACGGACTAATCATTTTAAATCGATCTTCTCGCACGGGGCCCATTACAATATATATATTTAATATTTAACGATTTGTTTTCATAAAACGTAGCAAATGACGGACTAATCATTTTAAATCGATCTTCTCGCACGAGGCCCATTACAATATATATATTTAAAATTTAACGATTTGTTTTCATAAAACGTAGCAAATGACGGACTAATCATTTTAAATCGATCTTCTCGCACGAGGCCCATTACAATATATATATTTAAAATTTAACGATTTGTTTTCATAAAACGTAGCAAATGACGGACTAATCATTTTAAATCGATCTTCTCGCACGGGGCCCATTACAATATATATATTTAAAATTTAACGATTTGTTTTCATAAAACGTAGCAAATGACGGACTAATCATTTTAAATCGATCTTCTCGCACGGGGCCCATTACAATATATATATTTAAAATTTAACGATTTGTTTTCATAAAACGTAGCAAATGACGGACTAATCATTTTAAATCGATCTTCTCGCACGGGGCCCATTACAATATATATATTTAATATTTAACGATTTGTTTTCATAAAACGTAGCAAATGACGGACTAATCATTTTAAATCGATCTTCTCGCACGAGGCCCATTACAATATATATATTTAAAATTTAACGATTTGTTTTCATAAAACGTAGCAAATGACGGACTAATCATTTTAAATCGATCTTCTCGCACGAGGCCCATTACAATATATATATTTAAAATTTAACGATTTGTTTTCATAAAACGTAGCAAATGACGGACTAATCATTTTAAATCGATCTTCTCGCACGGGGCCCATTACAATATATATATTTAAAATTTAACGATTTGTTTTCATAAAACGTAGCAAATGACGGACTAATCATTTTAAATCGATCTTCTCGCACGGGGCCCATTACAATATATATATTTAAAATTTAACGATTTGTTTTCATAAAACGTAGCAAATGACGGACTAATCATTTTAAATCGATCTTCTCGCACGAGGCCCATTACAATATATATATTTAAAATTTAACGATTTGTTTTCATAAAACGTAGCAAATGACGGACTAATCATTTTAAATCGATCTTCTCGCACGGGGCCCATTACAATATATATATTTAATATTTAACGATTTGTTTTCATAAAACGTAGCAAATGACGGACTAATCATTTTAAATCGATCTTCTCGCACGAGGCCCATTACAATATATATATTTAAAATTTAACGATTTGTTTTCATAAAACGTAGCAAATGGCGGACTATTATTTTAAATCGATCTTCACGCACGGGGTAGTTTTCAACATCGTAAATATATTCTTGCGGTGTTTAAATCAGTTTAGAATTCCATCCTAACGGTTTGATAAACCCCCTTCCTTGCTCCATGATCAACCTAACCCCGGGTAGGAGACGATCAATTTATAATTTGTCTGTGCATAGCGATGTTTACATGATATATAATTGGTTTGGGAAAATTTTCAAAAGAAATTAACATTTTTTAATTTGAAAAAAATACTGCATGTACCTTTTGTACAAGCAGTATTTTAAAAAGTAAAACTAAGACAAAATCATTTCAAAACGATTGTTTCTTTACGGGGTTGGATTTTTCAACATCAATACTGGGTGACTCTCCTTTGGATTCTTTGGGTGTATAAATCATTTCAAATTGCATCCTAACCCGTAGACGATGAAACGTCTGTCATTGAAATCATTTGTCAAATGCATTCTTACGGTCTAAAAAAACGTGATTTTGTCAATTTCGTCAAAAACGTGCGAGAGAGATTGACACGTCTGAACTCACATTATCATATTTATTCACATCGAGTACAAGATCTACTGCAATGATTGTTTTATTTGTTGTTTCCCCGATAACTTAAATTATTGGTAATAAATGAAATGTATACATGAATAATTGAGAATTGGCTGGTAGATGTTTCTTGTTCTGTTTAATAAATGTAAATCGATAGATACGCTTAATGAGACAAGCACATCTGAGGGACGGGAAACGCCCAGAAATGTAGTTACTACAGGAAATATGGCTTTAAAAGAATAAACTAAATAAGCTTAACCAAACTATTGTCAATTTAATCGTTTTTAGACCCTGTGGCTTTGATCTTTAACATTTCATATACGCCTGCAAACTGCTCGCATGAAATATTGGAATGCGGTCTTCCACGTGAAATGTCAAAAAAGATCAAATAACTAGAATACATTTTACTTAATTTTGTTTTTATAAATGATGTTTTAGAAATATTTTCAGCCGACTAATACCATTTCAGGCAAACACGTTTTATGGTAATAAATTTGTTTGACAGCTTGGTTAATTCCAAGTTACTAAAAACTTATTTTGATTGGAGTTAATGGAGAGTAGGTGTTTAAATTGACAAATAATACAATCGGTTCCAATATCTTCCTTAAAAATGATTTTTTTTTTGGTCCAAAAAATGCCGATTCATGAACAGTTTGTCATCTGTGAAATACAGTCCCATACTGGGCCGACGTTTTGTGAAAATGCCCACGGAATTTGAAAGATTAAACATTTTCAGCCGACTAATTTCTGAATAAATACCATTTCAGGCAAAGTTTTATTTCTTAGAAATAAATTTGTTTGACAGCTTAGTTAATTTAAAATAGAAGTTACTAAAACTAATTAATTTGGGAAGGAGTTAATGGAGAGTAGGTGTTTAAATTGACAAATAATACAATCGGTTCCAATATCTTCCTTAAAAATGATTTTTTTTTGGTCCAAAAAAATGCCGATTCATGAACAGTTTGTCATCTGTGAAATACAGTCCCATACTGGGCCGACGTCTTGTGAAAATGCCCACGGAATTTGAAAGATTAAACATTTTCAGCCGACTAATTTCTGAATAAATACCATTTCAGGCAGTTTTATTTCTTAGAAATAAATTTGTTTGACAGCTTAGTTAATTTAAAATAGAAGTTACTAAAACTAATTAATTTGGGATGGAGTTAATGGAGAGTAGGTGTTTTAATTGACACATAATACAATAAAACTTCCTTTCTTTTAAAAGGTACATTAACGAGAATGCTTGGATAGTTTATTGAAATCCTTTCTACTTGAGTTCTGTTCACTCTGAATGGTGCTCAACAACCAAGGATACGAACACGTACCGTGTAAACTTCCATGGGTTTCCTGCTCTTCAGTTAATTCCCATCAACTTGATTTACAGAAAAACATTCTTCGCATTTTTTGTCATGATTACTCATGTAATCATGATCATTCTGTTCCCAATTTACAACGGGATCATTATGGTAAGGCGTCGTAACAATAACAACTTTTTTTTACTTTTGATATGAACGTAAAAGAAAAGCCCGACCATTTTACTGTAATATGCAAGTCTATGTACGGAAAGCACAAAAATATTCTTCACTTTTCTTTTGGGTATATGAAAGCTAAAAGCGTCGTAAGGCGTCGTAAGACAACATAAGATATCGTAACATATCGTAAGGCGTCGTAACGAATCGTAAGGCGTCATAAGCCATCGTAACATGGTATCGTCAAATCAATAACGTTTGAATATATAAGTTATAAGCGTCGTAAAACATCGTAAGGCGTCGTAACATGCTATCGTAAGGTACAAAATTTGTTTACTTTTTGATTAGTGAAGGTAAAACACAAACATGTACAGAATCATAAGTGGTATAAATTTTTTTTTACTTTTGAATATATAGGATATACGCGTCGTAAGACATCGTAAGGCGTCGTAAGACATCGTAAGACGTCGTAACATGCTATCGTAAGGCACAAAATTTGTTTACTTTTTGATTAGTGAAGGTAAAACACAAACATGTACAGAATCATAAGTGGTATAAATTTTTTTTTACTTTTGAATATATAGGATATACGCGTCGTAAGACATCGTAAGGCGTCGTAAGACATCGTAAGGCGTCGTAAGGCGTCGTAAGACATCGTAAGGCGTCGTAACATGCTATCGTAAGGTACAAAATTTGTTTACTTTTTGATTTATGAAGGTAAAACACAAACATGTACAGAATCATAAGTGGTATAAATTTTTTTTACTTTTGAATATATAGGATATAAGCGTCGTAAGACATCGTAAGGCGTCGTAAGACATCGTAAGACATCGTAAGGCGTCGTAACATGCTATCGTAAGGTACAAAATTTGTTTACTTTTTGATTTATGAAGGTAAAACACAAACATGTACAAAATCATAAGTGGTATAAATTTTTTTTTACTTTTCAATATATAAGTTATAAGCGTCGTAAGACATCGTAAGGCGTCGAAAGACATCGTAAGGCGTCGTAACATGCTATCGTAAGGTACACAATTTGTTTACTTTTTGATTTATGTAGGTAAAACACAAACATGTACAGAATCATAAGTGGTATAAATTTTTTTTTACTTTTGAACATATAAGTTATAAGCGTCGTAACGCATCGTAAGGCGTCGTTACGCATCGTAAGGTACAACATTTGATTTATGAAGGTAAAACAACACAAACATGTACACAAAAGTAAAAAATATTCTCTTCTTTTTATGTATGAAAGTTAAAACCGTCGTAAGACGACGTAACATTTTATTCCTTTTACTAACGGTCAGGCGCTTCTATATCAACTCAATTGAAGTACAACATTAACAGTGCAATTACATACAAGCACAAATTTAACACCATAAAAAGACGTTAACATAATTTCATTGAAAAAAACATTCCCAAGGGAAACTGAAATTAAAGTCATTGAAAAGTGAACAAAGAAAATTGACAAGACAAGATTTCGAATCGGCGACCTGAATAACGTACAGGCGCTCTACCATCTGAGCTATCAAGCCTTACGTTGGTGGTGTCCCAAAGAGTCAATTATCTCATAATTAGATAATTGACTTGATTTGAGACACGTAGGGCTGGAAAGCTCAGATGGTAGACCACCAGTACGGTATTCAGGAGGTCGCCGGTTCGTATCCCGCTTGTAATTTTTTCATTGTTCTCTTAAAAAAAGAAAACGTTAAATGTAATACTATCATACTTGGTTTTTGTCAAAGAAATGCACATTCATGGGCAAAAAGATCAAGGAAAATACAGTAACAGTTATCTGTGAAAATTTCAGTCCCATACGGTACCAACTTTTTTCGAGAAAACTGAAGATAAAAAGATTTTACACCCACCTGTTGTGGGTTGGGTTCATACCTATCCCAGACGGTTACTACGATATGCAAATTCCCCTGCGCCTATTTGCTACTTCGCTGAAAAGACTTGATCAACCGTGGTGCACCCTGACCTCCCACAAATGCGTACTGCCATAGCCGCCACGATCGGCAAGTTAAACACCTCGAGGCCAAGAGTGGGAAGGACGGGCGGGACGTAACCGTCTGGGGTAGGTATGAACTAGGAAACCCAACCCACAACAGGTGGGGGAGTCTACTGCATTCCTAACTACCCCAGACGGTTACGACGATATGCAGAGTGGCACCGGATCCCGGAGGAGTGTCAGGTGGAAGGTGTGAATATGTACATTACCCCTTAAGAGCTGTACCTGGGTGGGGGTCCGTGCGGGTCTCACCCAGGGTCTCCTGGGTTCCGAGTTGTTGGGGCCGTGTGTTGAGTTGCTCTGCAAGACATCCCTCATGTAGAAGGTGAAAACGGAGGGGCACTTCAAGCATGAACTCCCCTGAAGTAGGAACAGGATGCAGAGACCGCTCAAGCATCGGTGGGCCTTGATTTATTGTTGGGTTAGCTCATCCAGCCTGGATGGCTAGTCTGGGCCTGCAACTTGATGGTTGACGACTGGACGACGATCCAGTGGGCGAGGCTTGGTGGTAGAGGTGAACGGCTGTGAGGAACTCACTCTCAGGCAAGTACGGCTTCAGGGTCCTGACAGAACCATGATTGTCTAATATGTCCCCGGTGTGAAAGTGTCCGGTGGCTCTTGGTGGGAAGCCGATGGTCGGGATGAGTCGAAAGCCATGTGGCTCACAGCGGATGTGGTCCCCAGCTATGGAAAGGGCCTTGATGTCACAGTCCTCATAGCCGTAACCACTGTCAGGAGGGAGGCGAGCTGATAGTGGAGTTGCAGGTTGATGCCCAGGTTCCAGGACGGGATTGGGAGGCCGCTCTATGTCCTGCGTGAGGTGGTGAGGAGCCTCGTTGGTCGATATGGGTGAGCCATCAAGGCAATCAGGTATGGCAGACAGTGCAGATCTGTGGTTGCAGGTTTCGAAGCGTGCAGTCCAGCGTGGAACAAGTGCGTGAGGAAAGGTCACTTACCTTTCCTTACAGGTGCTTCAGTTGGGTAAGAGAGCATGGTCGTTGTAGCACGAAGCGCAGAGGCGTAATCCGCTATCGTGTATCTTCCCGGTTGACAGGTGTCGTCCCCGTGCAGCCGTGGCGGCAGTGTCGTCAGAAGACTAGCCGAAGAGAGGATCGTTGGACAGCATCCAGCACGTTAGGTGGAGACCTCCGGATGCTGGGAGCAGAATCCCTGACTGACCAAGGTTGATGGAGGGTTGTCCGGTCTGGGAGCATGATCAGTGTTAGCACAAGAGGTCTGGCCAGTCTGAAGAGCCTGAATCACACCCGTTCTGGCGTGGCCAGCGTGAGGGCGATAGGAAAACGCAGCATCGTTTCTGTTCCAGTTGTGGAGGACGTGCACGGTATCAGAGAGATCAAAGGGAGGGCCAGGAGGGCCGCACCGCTGATCTGTTGGGCATCCGTTGCCCATGAACGAAGGTGAGGGTGCCCGGTTTAGAACGCCGGTAGTTGGACGTTTATGAAAAGGCATTTGATAGTGTGAACCGACCAACACTCTGGAAGCTTATGAGACACTACGGGATACCACACAAAATTACCAATCTTGTGTAGAATTCATATGAGGGATTGTCATGTAGGGTAATTCATGGAGGGCAGCTGACAGATGCATTCAGCGTGAAGACAGGAGTTAGACAAGGATGTCTCCTCTCACCCTTTCTCTTCTTATTGGCCATCGACTGGATTATGAAGGTCTCCACCACTCAAAGGAGGAATGGAATCCAGTGGACTCTATGGCAGCAACTGGATGATCTTGATTTTGCAGATGACATCGCCTTGCTCTCGCACACTCATAAACAGATGCAAAAAAACAAACAGACATCATTAGAGAAAAGTCAGGTCACCTTGGGCTAAACATCAACCAAGCGAAGAGCAAGATCCTTAGAACCAACGCCTCAAACCAATCTGCCATCAGGTTGGAGGATAAACTACTGGAGGAGGTTGAAAGCTTTACATATCTGGGAAGCAATGTGGACAAACAAGGGGGGACAGATGCAGATGTAAGAATAAGAATTGGAAAAGCAAGGGGAGCATTCCATCAACTAAAGAGCATATGGCGATCTACAAAACTACCAAGGATCATTAAAATACGTATCTTCAACACAGTTGTAAAGCCGGTCCTTCTGTATGGCGCAGAAACATGGAGAACTACTGTTGCCATTACTAGGAAATTACAGACCTTCATCAATACATGTCTTAGGCGTATTCTTAAGATTTTCTGGCCTGAGGTTATCAGTAACCAAGATCTGTGGGAGCTTGCTCATCAGTCACCAATTGAGGTGGAGCTCTTGCAGAGACGATGGAGGTGGATTGGCCATACCCTACGAAAACCGTTGCCTAATATAACTAGACAGGCATTGACTTGGAATCCTCAAGGGAAAAGGAAGAGGGGAAGGCCTCGAAACTCATGGCGCAGAGACATGGAGGCAGATGCTAGAAGAATGGGACGCACATGGAAAGATCTGGAGACGCTGGCTCTGGACCGCTCTGCCTGGAGGAACTTTGTTGACGGCCTATGTCCCAGGAGGGGCGATAAGGCGTAAGTAAGTAAGTTGGACGTTGTCGGTTGACGCAGACAGATCAACGTTTTATCTCTAGTCGGAGAAAGAGCGTCCTAGTAATGTCTGAGTAGTGGAAAGTCCATTCTGGATTCATCGACCCTCAGGAGAGTGCATCCGCAGTCTCGTTATCCTGGCCGGCAATATGGATGGCTTGTAGGTGGGCCCCGTTGTCCTTGGTCCATCGTAGGATTCGCCAGGTCAAGACACATCTGTGGGGAGCACGTGGCTCATTGGTGGTCGATGTGCGCTTCATCGGTTGAGTCATTGGAGCAGACCAGTGTTCGTCTTCCTTTGACGTGTCCGCGGAAGTGTCGCCGAGCGTCAAGGACGGCCCGTGGCACAAGCATGTTGATGAGATAGTGACGGGAGGTGTGGTCCGGTTCCCAGATGCCTGGTGTGGTGGGAGGGGTGCGCTCCACCCCAAGAGGGATCCGTCGTGATATCGCCTCGGCTCTTGATGGGGGTGTCGGTCGTTAGGTGATCTTCCTTCATCGACCAGGGGAGGTACTGGTTGATGTGCTGCGTTACTTCGACTGCGATGCCAATGGAGTCGAGGCTAGGGCCGAGAAGCCAGGAGATGCGGGTTGCTTATGGCAGGGTGATGTGAACTGACATGGTTCGATCGCTCTTATCCCCCGTGAGGTCTTGTCCAGGGGGACTGCCGTGGTGGAGTCGCATTCCCTGGGGAGATGACCTCAAGGTTTCTGCACTGCCGTGCAGAGACTACATCCTACTTGTCGGGTGGAGTGCCTAAATTCCTGTTTGAGTTGTACGATAACTGAGGAGCGGTGGACTGATTGCAGGTCTACTTCCGTCACCTGTAGGTGTGGTAGTAAGATGCAGGAGTGGTGAGGGTTGATCACTGCCTTAATTAATTGAAGATGCTGACCTGCGGTCCAGGGGCCTGTAACCACAGCCCCTTTGTGGCGATTCTTCGTCGCTTTCGGTAAGGCCGGAGAAAGCGTTGACCTTGTGGAACCCGTGGAAGCCAGCAGCCACCAGTGGGATAAGGGCAAGATGGGTGGAGGCTGGTAGCATCGAAAACCGACTGGTTCCGCAGGTCCACTTGGGATACTTCAGGGTCCTTGGTCGAGTGCGATGGCGCGCTGACATGTTCAGCCACCCTACATCTGTTACGTTAAGGCTGTATCCTTCGTCGCATCTGGTAACAAGCAATCACCCTTCGCTCTGGTAGCGAGCTACCTCCGGCCGTAGGCCTCTTCGGTTCGGATAGACACGTAGCCGTCAAGGCTTGCCTAGCATCTAACCGCCTGGACTTCCCTCGGACTGGTAGTAGTACCAGCAAGCCCGGAATGAGGGGACAAAACCCACTGAGTCATTCCGTTTTTGCGGTACTGCAAGCGGGGGAATGAGGGGTCATCGCGCATACACTCATCCATCCCCCTTAACTTGCGTTAGGCCTTTCATCGTAACGTACACAGAGCCGGCTGTGTACGCCCGGCATCTACTTGGGAGATACCTGTAAGATGCACAGAAAAAGATAAAAATACCAGAGAAATGCACAGAAAGGGATTCTGTTACAAAATGTATGGGTAACGGATAATCAAGATAAAGGTTCTATTTACGATACGAAGAATACTTTGAAGTCCAAACAGCTTATATAAGGTGTAGCGGGTAAACGGAACTCGAAAATCGAGAGAGCCCCAAGAAAAGGACGATCATGGCGGCTATGGCGGTACGCATTGTGGGAGGTCAGGGTGCACCACGGTTGAGTCTTTTCAGCGAAGTAACAAATAGGTGCAGGGGAATTTGCATATCGTAGTAACCGTCTGGGATAGGTTGAATGCAGTAGACACACCATTTCAGGCGGAACATTTTAACGGTATGTGTCTAACCAGCACCATCTCCATACCCTGAAAGTTATACGTAAATCTGTGAACATTTCTGTTTTGGATTCTTACAAAAGTAAACTACAAAACAATGAGTCTTACGGTTTTTTCACATTACACAAATGCAATCGCTCAAATACTTAATACTGGTTTTGACATTACTATACAAATAGGATTTGTTTGATTCAATATCATCACAAACGATAGACAAAGGGTAATCGCCATACAATTTACAATTCTTAGTTAATTTCACCTTAATTCCATCCAGTACTTGCTTGAGAATTCCGTCACCAACTGATTCAAGGTCAGTGATTGTATAATTGGTCACAGAACAGCACTTACAAACAGAAAATATCGAAAACCCGTCTCAAACTTTTCCTATAAAATATTTGTTTTCTATCTTTAACTCAAGATCAACTGTTTTCGGTCTTGTTTTAGTAAATTCTGGATGAATACACCATTTCAGGCGATTTTTTGTAATGGTATTGTTTCTACCGTCATACCCCGAAAATTATACATAAATCTGCTGTTACCAATCCTGTACTGACCTTATGGGGAAATAAGTTCCTGGTCAACAGCATCGTGTAGTATATATCGCTGGTCTCGTGAAATAAGCAATGAGCTAACACAAAAATATTAAAACTAATGAAACGCACGTATACCAGTAGGTTTTTAGCACAATAAATTACATTGAGATTGAACAGACCTGTGTAGTGTGTCGGGGACAAAGACAACGGCGAGCAGATTGATCATGGGTATTCGCAGAGTTCTTTACACCTAAGGAAAAAAGGAATGAAACAACAAGGTACAATGAAGTCCCTCAAAAAGGGAGCATTTAAGTACCCAAAAGGTTAACATCTCCAACTAGTAAGGCATGTAGTAGTGCTCACAAGGTTTATCTGATTACAAACACGATGTGAACGACTAGTTTAGTAAATTCAGCCTGTAGTGTGTAATTTCAAATTTGTCCAGATTTTTTTGGCTTTACAGCAAAGCGAGTAGTATCGGCCACATATGGCATTCTTTTTGAACAATGGGACAAATTTGAATTAGGACCAATGCAATGTCATGTGGAGGGAAAAAGAAAAAGAAAAAGGTCAGATCCGGAAATCGATTTTTTCATGAAAATGTGATTGAGATTCCTGAATTAATGGAAACATTTCCTATGCACCAGACCATCGACTAGTTGCGGTAAGAACCGGTCGGCCGAGGTTTGTTGACATCGAGTGATTATTGCCTTGTATCATGATGTGGAGTGGCCATCACGATCTCTGACATGACTTTTTCCTTTGGGGGTTATCTCAAGGGCAAAGTGACATTGCAACCCTCCGACAAAAAAATCATTAATGAGTTTGATACTCTAAAGCATTGTGTAAAACTTGTTTGTCCCATTGTCCAAAAATAATTACTCGGCCATCCATTGTATGAATAAAACATTGGGAAAGAGGAGACATGTGGCTTTAACGGGATACCATTCACTTGAATGTAAAGCTAACACAATCTTCACAAATTTGAAATGTTTTTTTATACACACTGTATAGTAAAAATGAACTCTTACCGTGAATAAAGATCACAGCTTGAAAGAGCACTTCCAACCACTAAAAGAAAACAATTAAAAAAATGTCAAAACAACGAGATACAGCAATCGGGTACATTTACACGTTCGCAAACACGAACATAAACTATCAGGAATGTCAGACATCGGGTACAACAATATCAAACATGGAGCAATAGGTGCAGACATCGGGGACCGTTACGCAAATAATTCCACTGACGACCATGACGGAAACGGTTATTTCCTCCAAGAATTAACTTATTTGATGCAAGTCATGATGAACTTCAATCTGACGTGTGAAAACTGGTGTAGCTTATCTAAAAAGTGAGATTTTCAGGTGCTTTTGACCTACAATTATACACTTCGAATGCAGCGGTAGCCATTTTGATCAAAACGCCCTATGTTGGTCCCATAGGTTTGTGCACAAGTGATGGCCATCAGTGGAATTCTTTCCGAGAAATTTATATCTTACCTTACATCGGCTACACGAATATTTAACGAGGCACACGTATCGGACGTCTGGTACACGAACATTGAACATGGAGGCACAGACATCGTGGACGGATATATCAAGCATCGTGCCTGTACAGGATGGTTACATAAGACATAAAGTGCAAGAATGTCAGATATCGTATACGTGAACATAAAAATAACACATCAGGCAAAATTTTATCGTGTTAGGCGTAAAAAGGCGAGAGAATACTCAAAGAGAAAATCCTATGAATTATAAACAACCGAAATTCAAAAAGCAAAAACCCCGCCAACATGGACAAAATGACCCTAAGTACAATAAGCATGATTGACGTCGTGCACTACACACAAGACGCGACCACTCAGAAAAAAGGGTCGCTCGACAAATTTAGTAAAAACTATCGGACTTGTTTTATGGGCCTTGGCTTCTTTACAAGTCGCGTAAAAACAATCTTGGCCCCTGAACTTTTGCTCAGATAACCAGATGACAAAATACTTTGCCTCTTGTAATAAAAGGTAAAGAAATTCCATGTTCGCTGCGTTGTTGGCGTGTTCTTCGCATGGGCATGTTACTTTGCCTGATACAGCTTACGAAAGGAGTCAACCATTAAATTGGGAGCTAAACTGAACAAATACCTCACTTTCTATATTCGCGTTGGAATATATATATTTGGCGAGGGCATCTCTTTGAAACCTTAAAATCCGTTGGGCACTTTTTACGGTAGACACGAAGGGGAAATTCATGTAATATTCACATAATATAAGCCCTACGACCTACGTAAAATAAGTGGTGGTGATGGTTCCTGTCTTGGGGTGCCCTGTGCGATCCTGTTTTTTAACGTATTTTTGTGAGAGACCCTGGGTCTCACCCAGGGTCTCCTGGGTTCCGAGTTGTTGGGGCCGTGTGTTGAGTTGCTCTGCAAGACATCCCTCATGTAGAAGGTGAAAACGGAGGGGCACTTCAAGCATGAACTCCCCTGAAGTAGGAACAGGATGCAGAGACCGCTCAAGCATCGGTGGGCCTTGATTTATTGTTGGGTTAGCTCATCCAGCCTGGATGGCTAGTCTGGGCCTGCAACTTGATGGTTGACGACTGGACGACGATCCAGTGGGCGAGGCTTGGTGGTAGAGGTGAACGGCTGTGAGGAACTCACTCTCAGGCAAGTACGGCTTCAGGGTCCTGACAGAACCATGATTGTCTAATATGTCCCCGGTGTGAAAGTGTCCGGTGGCTCTTGGTGGGAAGCCGATGGTCGGGATGAGTCGAAAGCCATGTGGCTCACAGCGGATGTGGTCCCCAGCTATGGAAAGGGCCTTGATGTCACAGTCCTCATAGCCGTAACCACTGTCAGGAGGGAGGCGAGCTGATAGTGGAGTTGCAGGTTGATGCCCAGGTTCCAGGACGGGATTGGGAGGCCGCTCTATGTCCTGCGTGAGGTGGTGAGGAGCCTCGTTGGTCGATATGGGTGAGCCATCAAGGCAATCAGGTATGGCAGACAGTGCAGATCTGTGGTTGCAGGTTTCGAAGCGTGCAGTCCAGCGTGGAACAAGTGCGTGAGGAAAGGTCACTTACCTTTCCTTACAGGTGCTTCAGTTGGGTAAGAGAGCATGGTCGTTGTAGCACGAAGCGCAGAGGCGTAATCCGCTATCGTGTATCTTCCCGGTTGACAGGTGTCGTCCCCGTGCAGCCGTGGCGGCAGTGTCGTCAGAAGACTAGCCGAAGAGAGGATCGTTGGACAGCATCCAGCACGTTAGGTGGAGACCTCCGGATGCTGGGAGCAGAATCCCTGACTGACCAAGGTTGATGGAGGGTTGTCCGGTCTGGGAGCATGATCAGTGTTAGCACAAGAGGTCTGGCCAGTCTGAAGAGCCTGAATCACACCCGTTCTGGCGTGGCCAGCGTGAGGGCGATAGGAAAACGCAGCATCGTTTCTGTTCCAGTTGTGGAGGACGTGCACGGTATCAGAGAGATCAAAGGGAGGGCCAGGAGGGCCGCACCGCTGATCTGTTGGGCATCCGTTGCCCATGAACGAAGGTGAGGGTGCCCGGTTTAGAACGCCGGTAGTTGGACGTTTATGAAAAGGCATTTGATAGTGTGAACCGACCAACACTCTGGAAGCTTATGAGACACTACGGGATACCACACAAAATTACCAATCTTGTGTAGAATTCATATGAGGGATTGTCATGTAGGGTAATTCATGGAGGGCAGCTGACAGATGCATTCAGCGTGAAGACAGGAGTTAGACAAGGATGTCTCCTCTCACCCTTTCTCTTCTTATTGGCCATCGACTGGATTATGAAGGTCTCCACCACTCAAAGGAGGAATGGAATCCAGTGGACTCTATGGCAGCAACTGGATGATCTTGATTTTGCAGATGACATCGCCTTGCTCTCGCACACTCATAAACAGATGCAAAAAAACAAACAGACATCATTAGAGAAAAGTCAGGTCACCTTGGGCTAAACATCAACCAAGCGAAGAGCAAGATCCTTAGAACCAACGCCTCAAACCAATCTGCCATCAGGTTGGAGGATAAACTACTGGAGGAGGTTGAAAGCTTTACATATCTGGGAAGCAATGTGGACAAACAAGGGGGGACAGATGCAGATGTAAGAATAAGAATTGGAAAAGCAAGGGGAGCATTCCATCAACTAAAGAGCATATGGCGATCTACAAAACTACCAAGGATCATTAAAATACGTATCTTCAACACAGTTGTAAAGCCGGTCCTTCTGTATGGCGCAGAAACATGGAGAACTACTGTTGCCATTACTAGGAAATTACAGACCTTCATCAATACATGTCTTAGGCGTATTCTTAAGATTTTCTGGCCTGAGGTTATCAGTAACCAAGATCTGTGGGAGCTTGCTCATCAGTCACCAATTGAGGTGGAGCTCTTGCAGAGACGATGGAGGTGGATTGGCCATACCCTACGAAAACCGTTGCCTAATATAACTAGACAGGCATTGACTTGGAATCCTCAAGGGAAAAGGAAGAGGGGAAGGCCTCGAAACTCATGGCGCAGAGACATGGAGGCAGATGCTAGAAGAATGGGACGCACATGGAAAGATCTGGAGACGCTGGCTCTGGACCGCTCTTGCCTGGAGGAACTTTGTTGACGGCCTATGTCCCAGGAGGGGCGATAAGGCGTAAGTAAGTAAGTTGGACGTTGTCGGTTGACGCAGACAGATCAACGTTTTATCTCTAGTCGGAGAAAGAGCGTCCTAGTAATGTCTGAGTAGTGGAAAGTCCATTCTGGATTCATCGACCCTCAGGAGAGTGCATCCGCAGTCTCGTTATCCTGGCCGGCAATATGGATGGCTTGTAGGTGGGCCCCGTTGTCCTTGGTCCATCGTAGGATTCGCCAGGTCAAGACACATCTGTGGGGAGCACGTGGCTCATTGGTGGTCGATGTGCGCTTCATCGGTTGAGTCATTGGAGCAGACCAGTGTTCGTCTTCCTTTGACGTGTCCGCGGAAGTGTCGCCGAGCGTCAAGGACGGCCCGTGGCACAAGCATGTTGATGAGATAGTGACGGGAGGTGTGGTCCGGTTCCCAGATGCCTGGTGTGGTGGGAGGGGTGCGCTCCACCCCAAGAGGGATCCGTCGTGATATCGCCTCGGCTCTTGATGGGGGTGTCGGTCGTTAGGTGATCTTCCTTCATCGACCAGGGGAGGTACTGGTTGATGTGCTGCGTTACTTCGACTGCGATGCCAATGGAGTCGAGGCTAGGGCCGAGAAGCCAGGAGATGCGGGTTGCTTATGGCAGGGTGATGTGAACTGACATGGTTCGATCGCTCTTATCCCCCGTGAGGTCTTGTCCAGGGGGACTGCCGTGGTGGAGTCGCATTCCCTGGGGAGATGACCTCAAGGTTTCTGCACTGCCGTGCAGAGACTACATCCTACTTGTCGGGTGGAGTGCCTAAATTCCTGTTTGAGTTGTACGATAACTGAGGAGCGGTGGACTGATTGCAGGTCTACTTCCGTCACCTGTAGGTGTGGTAGTAAGATGCAGGAGTGGTGAGGGTTGATCACTGCCTTAATTAATTGAAGATGCTGACCTGCGGTCCAGGGGCCTGTAACCACAGCCCCTTTGTGGCGATTCTTCGTCGCTTTCGGTAAGGCCGGAGAAAGCGTTGACCTTGTGGAACCCGTGGAAGCCAGCAGCCACCAGTGGGATAAGGGCAAGATGGGTGGAGGCTGGTGGCATCGAAAACCGACTGGTTCCGCAGGTCCACTTGGGATACTTCAGGGTCCTTGGTCGAGTGCGATGGCGCGCTGACATGTTCAGCCACCCTACATCTGTTACGTTAAGGCTGTATCCTTCGTCGCATCTGGTAACAAGCAATCACCCTTCGCTCTGGTAGCGAGCTACCTCCGGCCGTAGGCCTCTTCGGTTCGGATAGACACGTAGCCGTCAAGGCTTGCCTAGCATCTAACCGCCTGGACTTCCCTCGGACTGGTAGTAGTACCAGCAAGCCCGGAATGAGGGGACAAAACCCACTGAGTCATTCCGTTTTTGCGGTACTGCAAGCGGGGGAATGAGGGGTCATCGCCCATACACTCATCCATCCCCCTTAACTTGCGTTAGGCCTTTCATCGTAACGTACACAGAGCCGGCTGTGTACGCCCGGCATCTACTTGGGAGATAGAGTACCTGTAAGATGCACAGAAAAAGATAAAAATACCAGAGAAATGCACAGAAAGGGATTCTGTTACAAAATGTATGGGTAACGGATAATCAAGATAAAGGTTCTATTTACGATACGAAGAATACTTTGAAGTCCAAACAGCTTATATAAGGTGTAGCGGGTAAACGGAACTCGAAAATCGAGAGAGCCCCAAGAAAAGGACGATCATGGCGGCTATGGCGGTACGCATTGTGGGAGGTCAGGGTGCACCACGGTTGAGTCTTTTCAGCGAAGTAACAAATAGGTGCAGGGGAATTTGCATATCGTAGTAACCGTCTGGGATAGGTTGAATGCAGTAGACACACCATTTCAGGCGGAACATTTTAACGGTATGTGTCTAACCAGCACCATCTCCATACCCTGAAAGTTATACGTAAATCTGTGAACATTTCTGTTTTGGATTCTTACAAAAGTAAACTACAAAACAATGAGTCTTACGGTTTTTTCACATTACACAAATGCAATCGCTCAAATACTTAATACTGGTTTTGACATTACTATACAAATAGGATTTGTTTGATTCAATATCATCACAAACGATAGACAAAGGGTAATCGCCATACAATTTACAATTCTTAGTTAATTTCACCTTAATTCCATCCAGTACTTGCTTGAGAATTCCGTCACCAACTGATTCAAGGTCAGTGATTGTATAATTGGTCACAGAACAGCACTTACAAACAGAAAATATCGAAAACCCGTCTCAAACTTTTCCTACAAAAAATATTTGTTTTCTATCTTTAACTCAAGATCAACTGTTTTCGGTCTTGTTTTAGTAAATTCTGGATGAATACACCATTTCAGGCGATTTTTTGTAATGGTATTGTTTCTACCGTCATACCCCGAAAATTATACATAAATCTGCTGTTACCAATCCTGTACTGACCTTATGGGGAAATAAGTTCCTGGTCAACAGCATCGTGTAGTATATATCGCTGGTCTCGTGAAATAAGCAATGAGCTAACACAAAAATATTAAAACTAATGAAACGCACGTATACCAGTAGGTTTTTAGCACAATAAATTACATTGAGATTGAACAGACCTGTGTAGTGTGTCGGGGACAAAGACAACGGCGAGCAGATTGATCATGGGTATTCGCAGAGTTCTTTACACCTAAGGAAAAAAGGAATGAAACAACAAGGTACAATGAAGTCCCTCAAAAAGGGAGCATTTAAGTACCCAAAAGGTTAACATCTCCAACTAGTAAGGCATGTAGTAGTGCTCACAAGGTTTATCTGATTACAAACACGATGTGAACGACTAGTTTAGTAAATTCAGCCTGTAGTGTGTAATTTCAAATTTGTCCAGATTTTTTTGGCTTTACAGCAAAGCGAGTAGTATCGGCCACATATGGCATTCTTTTTGAACAATGGGACAAATTTGAATTAGGACCAATGCAATGTCATGTGGAGGGAAAAAGAAAAAGAAAAAGGTCAGATCCGGAAATCGATTTTTTCATGAAAATGTGATTGAGATTCCTGAATTAATGGAAACATTTCCTATGCACCAGACCATCGACTAGTTGCGGTAAGAACCGGTCGGCCGAGGTTTGTTGACATCGAGTGATTATTGCCTTGTATCATGATGTGGAGTGGCCATCACGATCTCTGACATGACTTTTTCCTTTGGGGGTTATCTCAAGGGCAAAGTGACATTGCAACCCTCCGACAAAAAAATCATTAATGAGTTTGATACTCTAAAGCATTGTGTAAAACTTGTTTGTCCCATTGTCCAAAAATAATTACTCGGCCATCCATTGTATGAATAAAACATTGGGAAAGAGGAGACATGTGGCTTTAACGGGATACCATTCACTTGAATGTAAAGCTAACACAATCTTCACAAATTTGAAATGTTTTTTTATACACACTGTATAGTAAAAATGAACTCTTACCGTGAATAAAGATCACAGCTTGAAAGAGCACTTCCAACCACTAAAAGAAAACAATTAAAAAAATGTCAAAACAACGAGATACAGCAATCGGGTACATTTACACGTTCGCAAACACGAACATAAACTATCAGGAATGTCAGACATCGGGTACAACAATATCAAACATGGAGCAATAGGTGCAGACATCGGGGACCGTTACGCAAATAATTCCACTGACGACCATGACGGAAACGGTTATTTCCTCCAAGAATTAACTTATTTGATGCAAGTCATGATGAACTTCAATCTGACGTGTGAAAACTGGTGTAGCTTATCTAAAAAGTGAGATTTTCAGGTGCTTTTGACCTACAATTATACACTTCGAATGCAGCGGTAGCCATTTTGATCAAAACGCCCTATGTTGGTCCCATAGGTTTGTGCACAAGTGATGGCCATCAGTGGAATTCTTTCCGAGAAATTTATATCTTACCTTACATCGGCTACACGAATATTTAACGAGGCACACGTATCGGACGTCTGGTACACGAACATTGAACATGGAGGCACAGACATCGTGGACGGATATATCAAGCATCGTGCCTGTACAGGATGGTTACATAAGACATAAAGTGCAAGAATGTCAGATATCGTATACGTGAACATAAAAATAACACATCAGGCAAAATTTTATCGTGTTAGGCGTAAAAAGGCGAGAGAATACTCAAAGAGAAAATCCTATGAATTATAAACAACCGAAATTCAAAAAGCAAAAACCCCGCCAACATGGACAAAATGACCCTAAGTACAATAAGCATGATTGACGTCGTGCACTACACACAAGACGCGACCACTCAGAAAAAAGGGTCGCTCGACAAATTTAGTAAAAACTATCGGACTTGTTTTATGGGCCTTGGCTTCTTTACAAGTCGCGTAAAAACAATCTTGGCCCCTGAACTTTTGCTCAGATAACCAGATGACAAAATACTTTGCCTCTTGTAATAAAAGGTAAAGAAATTCCATGTTCGCTGCGTTGTTGGCGTGTTCTTCGCATGGGCATGTTACTTTGCCTGATACAGCTTACGAAAGGAGTCAACCATTAAATTGGGAGCTAAACTGAACAAATACCTCACTTTCTATATTCGCGTTGGAATATATATATTTGGCGAGGGCATCTCTTTGAAACCTTAAAATCCGTTGGGCACTTTTTACGGTAGACACGAAGGGGAAATTCATGTAATATTCACATAATATAAGCCCTACGACCTACGTAAAATAAGTGGTGGTGATGGTTCCTGTCTTGGGGTGCCCTGTGCGATCCTGTTTTTTAACGTATTTTGTGAGAACGTTCCAATCGAAATGGTAGTTAGATCAGTGCCAATATATCGCCGGTAAGATCGTCGGTCTCTGACATGTTACCAAGCTCTTTTTGCTGCAGTTTCTCTGGCTTTGTAAAAAGAAAAACCATGGGCTACGAAAAATCAATTATAGACCAACATTCCAACAGTTTGGTTTGAGTAGCCAATACGACTATATCGAGGTGATCGAGGATGACATCTACGAGTAAATGTGAAAGGAATTAAGAGTGTTTGCCGACACCAAATACAGACTGGCCGTCTCAAAGGCTCGCTTAAAAATTGCTATTGTAGCTATGGTTGAAGAAGTTGGTGACCGTCATCCGATCAATCGGGTGTGACGGATGCCATGGTCACTGAGATTACTGTGATGAATCATTCGACATTAAGATCAAACATCTTATTTTGTCCAAGTGGGCTTCGCAGTTAGACTTGGTGTCTGGCGTTACGTTACGTTCTTGCACACCTGCAAAATTGAGAAGCGCAAATTAGTTCGGACGCCTTAAAAAGGCAAAGGTGATTCGGTCAAGGAGAGGTTGTTGGAAAGGTCCCTGACCTAGACGGTCTCCAAACGTTTACCTTGATATTGCCAGAAATCGATCGGATAACGCAACGAGGACACATAGGACACATTCCTAATTCGTCTCATGGGTTATAGCCACAAGTCATTATCAGTTTGACACTTCCATCTCACTCACTCATCCCATGGCCGGGCTGGTCGTGGGGGGGGGGGGGGGGGCTTGAGGGGTTATTTCTTTCCAAATGTCTGCTGGCGGCTGTCTTTGATGTCAGACCAGGTCTTGCGTTGGCGTCCTCTTGTGCGACTGCCTTCCAAGGATGCCTTCGAGGATGGTCTTGGCCAGGGAATTGTGACGGGTGACGTCCATACCACGCCAGCTCCCTCCTCTTCACTGTTGCAAGCAGAGACTCATTGGGGGCCTACCATGGAGTTGATTGTGCTTCGCACGTGTTGGTTTGTTTTATGTTCCGTAAATAAGATACGCAGAAGTCTTCGTAGGCAACTGAACTCGAACGCCTGGATGCGTCCAGGCTTTCAGCAGCCACTCATCTGCTGTTTAATTATTACTTGCGGTAATAAAGCGCCCCAGACACTGTATACAGCTCGAAAGCCTGATGCTTCATGGGGAATGCCTGATGAGAAGAAGGTACAGTTTTAGAGGTAATATCATTCTGGTTAAAAATCAAAGAAGACCGATTCAAGACCGAGCTGGACTACGCCAACCCGACTCCCTTGAGTTGAGCAGCTCGGAGTCTTAAAATTACAGGCAGGATTTCCCCCTTCAGTAATGCAAATCTAGGCTTTTAATGCAACCTCATCATTACATGTGTATTTCAGTTGTGCCTTAAGCCCTTTGGGGGATTTCCATCCATCTGTGTCACGTTTAGGTGTTGCTATGTTTCCTCCTCGGGGATCACCCACTTCCGAGCAAGATTAAGAAGACTCCTTGGACGTTCTGAAATCTATCCAGGGCACTATTGCAGCTGAGTTGCATACCCAGGACATGCAATTCCAACTCTATGTAGCATGTGTATGCCAATCCCATGCCATTTGCTTGCGTAAACCTTCAGACACTTGGTGATATCCTCGGCATAGCTGGCTCATTAGAGGGCGATCTCTGAAAGAATCATTTCGTCAACTGTGTCGAGGATGAAAAGAGCTTCCTGTCCCCAACACTGATGTTACTGCAACTTCATGACTCTTGAGAAAGCTCTCCCACCTGTACTCTGATTAGCTTTCACTACCTGGGATGCCAAGTTCTACTCCAGCTAACTACGCGCACGGCGCATAATGTGCGCCACCGTTTTCAAACCGGAACGCCGCTGTCGCCAATGACGCACACAACGTTCGCCTAACATAGCTTAAGGTGTTGAGGAGGTGTTTGCTGAAGTTGCCTAACTATACATTGAATGAAAGGTGGACGCAGTACGCAACACATGTTCGCCATTTGTTGCGTGTGCGTTTGCGATAACGCAAACGGCGCGAACATGTTCGCGTATGTTCACGCAAGCGGAACGCACCCCAGGTTGAAGCCTTCGGAAATGCTCGGATGCCAGTGTTGGGGTGGGTCTTTACTGGCTTCTCTTCTTGGTCGTCAGGGTGGGGCAGTATCTGGCCAACAACCTCATCATATGTTTTTAACAACGGTTCTCCTGATACATATTTCTTCTGTGACAAACCTGCACCAGACAACGAGTCTTTCACTCGAAAAGCATCATTACTTGGGCTTGACACCAAGGGAAGGCTGCAATGAAATCCCTTCTTGCCAAACTCAGTTCAGGAGACCCGGTGCCATTTTGCTATGCTTGCTTGCTTGCTTGTACAAATAGATCAATCAAAATAAGTATGAAGAGTGGGCATTCTTCATTTGCTGAGCTGGTATATTGAAAATATTCGCAGTATAGATGCACCCATGTTCAAACCCCGCAAGCTGGTCGATCTGTATTAGCCCTAACAGGTTCCACCATGAAAGAAAGACGGAATAAATGGTCACTGTTTTCTCCAAAAGTGGGCACTGTATGGGACTACGATTTTCAGATGATTTTGTCGTCCATATTTGATTTACATTGGTTTTTGTTTTGTATGTAAGATCGCATTACCAGTAAAGTCAAAATGAGAAACAGTCACGCAAGTGAGCCTGCAATAAAGCACCGTTAAAGAACGCAAACTAAAGTGGTATGGGTATGTATCAAGATCTTCAGGACTTGCCAAAACAATCATGCAAGGCACAGGTAGCAGGCGGGAGAAGGCGGCGAGGTTGAAACTGACTGAATTTGTGTGCTAGGTGCTAACAGTGCTAGCCTAGTTGTATGAGGGGTCCGAGGCTCTTCCTCGATTTAATGGCGGCTAGCGGCGGGTTGGTGATTATGACATGGATGACGGTTGTCATCAGTTTGCCTCCTGCGTTCGAACATGCTGGCGACTGATCTGCGGATGCCAGGTGGTGCGATCCCAGCTAAAACATAATAGGCTGCATCTGAAGATGTAATTGAGAGGGATGCATCAAGTTTCTTAGCGTGTGATGATCTTTCCCAAAGTGGACAGGCATATTCAGCTACTGAGTAGCAGAGTATGACGAGAGTCTTCCAGAGATAGAACAATACAATCAACGCCAAACGTGAAGCCCTTGTGAACTACACGAGGGAGCACCTCGGTCAAGAATCTCACCGCTCTGAAAACAGCTAAGGAACAAAGCAAACAAAAATGCTAGACACTGCGCTAACTAGCACTGGCTGAACCTGTGCAAAACAGCATCCAAGAAGCCGGGTCTTTGAGAGAAAACTGATGCTCTGAAGTCAATCCACCGGCGAGGCAATAACAAATAACAGATTAAAACAAGGAAATGGAACGTTGGGCAAGAGCATTACCAGGACCTTTACTCGAGAGACAGCGTGGTCACAGAGGCGGCCCTCAACAACATCCCCAGCCTGCTAGTCATGGAGGAGCTTGTCGCACCACCAACGGAGGAAGAACTGATCAAGGCCATAGACTCTCTCGCACACGGCAAGGCTCCAGGAGGAGATGAAATTCCAGCACAAGTGCTTAAATGTGCTAAGTCCATTCCTCCTGTGCCACCTCCGAGTGCTAATCTGACAGTGCCGGGAGGAAGAATCGGTGCCCCAGGACATGCACAACGCCCTTTACAAGGAACAAGGGTGACCGTATGCATAAAAATAAGACATTGCTTGCAAGCTAAAGCTACGGGGAGCAAAGCGCAAGCGCAAGCACAAGCAATAGCTTGCGGGCAGCAAGGGTAATTAACATCAAGACAATCCTTGGCCTGCGCTGGCATCTCTTCTGCAAGCACATGGCAGAAAGTGACAAGCTGCCTCCAACAATCACAAACACATCTTAAGAGTCCATATCCAAACACGGGTGTGGGGTTAGGCAGCCATCGCTCAGCAGGAGCCGCGCTTGGATCCCCTAGAAAATGGATACTTCGACTAAAACCCCCAGCCACCAGTCATTTTCCAGATCGTGAGATGTCAGTGTAGAGCAGCAAAGAACAATTGGCTTGTACAGATCTCTGTCACTATGGCAGCCAGTGCCAGAATTATGAGGATTCTCAAGACATCACATACGAAAGTGACGGTGGTGATAATGACGATTTGCAGGTTGAAAGGGTGATATGCGAGGACAAATGGAATCCGCGTCTTGGCTGTATTAGATGATGGAGTGAGCGCTTCGTTGCGGGTATCTCTTCTATGCTTATTGATTATATTCAGTGCTACGCAGTTCCTCCAACTTCCATTACCTTCAAAATATCCACATATGAACACAAGCATAACTGCTGAAAATACCAAAAGAACATGACGTCACCCTAACACTTAATCACGTCACAGAGCTTACATGTAGATCCCACGTTTTATAAGCATAGCTCACAAATGTTTTCTTTATTTTTAGTCAATACGTCACCTTTGATAACCAACAAATCAGGATAATCAGGTACATCATGACCAAGTCTATAATAAGGGTGTAGTGAATTTCATCCTAAAAGGATGTTCTGGCAATATATAAGACCTACCACACTGAAGAAAAAAATTATCCAAAAAATTTTGCCCAACTTAAAAATGGATTGAAAATTCTGCTAAAAAGTGCTGAGTCATGGTGAGTCAGCGTTTTTTTTTATTTTCCTTTTGGATTTGCAACAAGGTGACCTTGGGCAATACCTTTAACTTGTTTCACTAATGATTTTATTAGCTAAAAATTTTAATTGATTTTTATTAAAGAAAATGTGTTAAATATCAATTGAAGTTCTCGTGCATAGCACATGTGCATACTTTAAAAGGACATGTAAGCATAAATGTTCTGCTTGAGGAAAATGTTTTCATCACAATAGATGCTAGTCCCTGTCTACTAAGTATAATGTAAACATATGCCTCCTATCTTTGGGAAATAATTGGTACTGGTAGGGATGTCTGGTCCAGGCTTGGTAAGAGTAAGCTCTGGAAAAGTGGGAAAAAAAACTTTTGTCGAATGAGATTTATTCTCATGACGCAGCTTAAAGGGTCTCTGCAATGGGAATATTATGGCTTGAACATGTGCCAATAAAAAAACTGTACATGGGGATTGTAATTTTACCCACTTCCTCACACTGATTCAGGGTTAAAAACAGGTTTTTTGGTTTGTATGCTAATTAGCATTTCCATATTCATGAGCAAAACTGTGATGTCATCTGGGGAACTGAGAGCAGTAACCCAATTGATTTGTGCACAAAAAGTTGCAGTTGTTTTATAGGTTTTCTGACAGACCTTTTCCTCCTCAATGGTTTTATTTTGCCAAATATGTTCCTTTCACTCAACTGGTGGTGTATTTTGTTTACCAAACCATTTCTGTAGGTCAAGTTTGCCTCTTTATTTCTTATGTTTTTTCATTATATTTTGGCTGTTGGTTCCCTACATGAGTATGCGTGAAAATCCCCCGTTTTACAAAGCCATTCAAAGGAAAACCAAATGCTGGCATGAAACCAAAATAAGACTTGCCATTCATTATTTGTCAGTATATTCTATGTATGAAGGCAATACAATAACCTGACTGAAAAAAGCACTGCAGCAACCCTTTAAGTGATATAGTCTTGGCACCACGCTTGTATAAAAATGTCCAATTCATATGCAGTTTCAAAGAACATTAGCAAATTGGCGCTGTTGCATAAAACTTTAAAGGGATTGCTTACGTTTGGTAATTTGAGCCTACAGTTTGTTTCAAACCAAAATAATTGTATATATATACCATAAAACTAACCTGTGAAAGTTTCAATTCAAAAGGTGGTAGCGTTTTTGAGATTTTTGCGACAAACTAGAGCGGTTATTTCACGCCAGAGAACAGTTAGTCAATAGCTGAGAAGCGTTACGGCCATAACGCTTCTCAGATTTATAATTTTTGGAGATAAAAAGTGATATTTTTCCATAACCGCGGTACTTCGAATTGAACGAATCTCAATATGCATTATAACTATCCAAAGCAGCTGTACTTCTTACCAAGTAAGTTTTTATTGCCATGAATTTTCAGTCATTACCAAACGTATGCAATGCCTTTAAGAAGTACTTAAGTTGAATTCAACCTTGCGTAACTCCCAACACTCTTCTTATCTTAACTAAACTTGAGATTCTTCTTATCTTCTGTTGCATAAATCATAAGACGTCTAGTCTTCTTATGTTGTAGATCAACTCTTCTTAACTTTACGTCTACTCGAACACAATGCGTAAGTATCACAAAGTACTTATTAATTTGTGTATTAATTTTATTATTTTTTTTATTTTAAAATTAGGCAATTTGTTTTTACAATTTGCAAAACCATGGCATGTGGACCTAATGCCCCTGTAAATTTGGGGGCTTCAGATGCTTGAGGTGCTTTGTGGAGTATTTTCAACGGCTTTTTGTTAGTGTTATAGCTTAAGTCAGGGAAAATAAAATGATTTTCATTCATTAAGAATAATTACATGTATTATACAATTTGTAAAAGTAAAATTTACCTTTATTATTTTAGATGGCAAGCTGGTTTTCATTCAGTTTTCCTATCAAGACAAAGGTCACTGACATTCAAAGGAAAAATCTCATACTTCCTTTCAAAAGTAAGAACAATTCCAATGTATATTTTCTATGAAAAAGTAGGTCGCGATACTGTGGCCATGACAATATCACATCAAATCACCAGCAATCATAACGTTTATATACCGATTAAAGGTTATATGCAAATTAGGCTTGCCCTTCACCGACGTGGATGAGCACTGTATACTCAGTGCTTGTGAGAGCACGTGAGAAAAAATCACATGCTTGCTCAGGTGGGATTCGAACCCACGACCTGCTTACTAGTGCAGATGCCTTACCTGCTAGGCACCGAGCTAGCCGGGGTCTGCAGGGTGAATCGTTTAAAGGTTGTATCATACTTTGGTAAGAGACCAAAACAGAAATGTTCACAGATTTACAAATAACTTTCAGGGTATAAAGATGATTGCTGGTAGAAACCTACCGTTCAAATATTTCCGCCCGAAATGGTGTATTTATCCAGAAATTAATAAAACAACGATCTTTCTTTTTGATCTTTTAAAAGATCAAAAAGAAAAGACTTAAGAAATACTGTGGCTGTTTTTCACTGTTTTCTCAAAAAGTTGGCACCGTATGGGACTGAAATTTTCACAGATTACTTTTGCCGTATCTTCCTTGATAAACTGACCCATTGTCCAAAAAGAATGATTACTCAGCCATCCGTGACCGTGTATGAATAAAAAAACATCATTGGAAAGAGGAGACATGTGGCTTTAACATGATACTGTTCACTTTGCTGGAAAGCTAACACAATCTTCACAAATTTGAATTTAAATCCTGTTGCGTTTTTTTTTTATACACACTGTTATGTATACTTTGTCAAGTAGTCATCAAGATGATCTTGGCCTCTAAGAATCAGGCCCTGTGTGCCATTCATAGTGGTTAACATTGGCACAGAGAAGTTTGTCTCTGTACGTCTGCAACAAACATCCCAATGTTGTTCGTAAGATGATTAGTAACTATTGTTGTGGCCAAGTTACATGCTTGGACAAGCTTGATGATGTGGAGCTCAAAGGATGCAGTGATGATGAGAGTGGAGATGTGGTAGAGGATGGATCATTTTCACTGCATGAATCTATTTGGCCTTTCAAAGTGCCAACTGTATGATTCCATGCAACCTCAAATAATTGACGATCAAATAATTGACTGAAAAAAAAGAAGTTCATACTGACAGAACCACCACTGGTCAAAAACGAATCAAATGGGGGAAATAAAACAAGTACAGACAAGAACATCTTGTCAGCCCAGAGTACCCATGTCGCACTCAACCAGTGGTGCGTGGATGTTAAATTATCAGATGCTAGGCAGCCATAGTATGGAGTGGATCAACGAGATGGATTTATTAGACAGAGACTAGCATCAACAATGCAGATAAAAACATTTTCCTCAAATCAGGACTTTGGTACTTATGAAGTGTGTACAAAGCATTAAAGACTCAACTTGTTCGGTATATATTTTTACAAAGCTGATTTTTTTTTTCACTTTACCAAAGCATACTCTTTCCAAGCCTGGACCAGACATCCCTAGCAGTACGAAACATTTCCAAAGGATAGTAGGCATATGTTTACATTATACTACAACAGAGTAGACGGACTATCATCTACTATACATGAAAACATTTTCCTCAAGCAGAACATTGATGCTTACATGTCCTTTTAAAATATGCACGTGCTATGCACCAGGACTTCAATTGATGATTAAAATCAATTAAAATGTTTAGCTAATTTAAATCATTATTGCTCAAAGCTTACCTTGTTGCAAATTCAAAAGGAAAATCAGAGAAAACACGACCGGAAATGAAACTTTGATTGAAAACCTGACTCACCATGGCTCAGCACTTTTTAGCAGAATTTTCAATCCATTTTTAGGTTGCGCAAAAACAAATTTGTAGGTCTTATATATTGCCAGAACATCCTTTTATCCTATTCAGAACTTCAAATTCAAAAATTGTTGAAACTACTACACCACTAATGTATAATGGAATAAACATTTATAATTAATCTAGTCAGGGCATGCCCTCAAGTAGAACGTCTAGGATCTTGAGGAATACCAGCTACTCATCTGGGTATCCTGGCTGTTTCCCGGGCCGTGTCCCATAAGAGTGTTTCTGTTAAAGACAAGATCGGAATGACATAGCTTCCACGATCCATCTAGAAAATAGTAGAAGCTGAGGCTGGGTGATATGGGTGAGTTGTAATGAATATTTGAATGTGTCACCTTGCAACTCTTTAGAAGCATGAGGCATACACCGATGGAGCATATGGAGTAAAGGAGAAGAGCAAAGGAGAAGACTCGTACCACATCGGTCGTCGCGTGGATTACCAAGGAGCGCGTTTTGCCCAGTGGACAAACAGGCTGCCAATGTATATGATTGGGAAACCCTTAATATACCACAAATGAATCGAAGATCTAAACTTAGAATAGATACGTGGAATGTGAGGACTGAATACCATATGCAATGAAATGGACAAGAATCAAATTAAGAAATCCAAGTAACACCACAATATTAGCATTGTTATGTTGCTGTACCAACCAGTACAGCAACCGATGGTGACATAGATTAATTCTATGAATTACTTCAAGAAATCCCTCGCAGAGATATCAGTATTATCCTAGGAGATTTTAACGCGAAAGTTGGCAAACATGCTTCAATGACGGAGACTACTGGGACCTTATTCATGAAGCACTCTTAAAATAACCGCTACGAGCTCCAAAAGAGCTGCATAAGTATACGCAAAGCATTCTCTCAGAGTACGCTTAGGGTTATTCACAAAGCACTCGTTGAGCACTCTTATCATGAGCTTTCTTAACGACCTCTTAAGCTTCCTGGGTGTATAAGATATTATACACCCAGGAAGCTTGGGTTGCGCTCATGGAACGCACCTCTGTCGCGCGGTCATCTTGGAGTGGTCAATAATTATGTACACCAGTTAAGATGGCCATGCCGGCAAAGCGTACGGGAAAAGCCAATTTCTGTCCAGTGGATATCAATAAACTTATTTTACTTTGAATTAAGTCAGTGTCATCCAAATATCCTTTAGCCTATCTTTTTTTTTAAATCACGCACAATTAGAGGAAGTACGCACAGACAGCATTTTCGTAAGCCTGTTTTCATTTGGTGTGTGATTCTAGGTAATAAATAATAATATGCTTAAATAATATTAATAATTGTTAAAGGTAATATCATACATTGCTTTTCGTCAAAGAAATACAGATTCATGGGCTAAAATATCAAGGGGGATACAGTAATAGTCATCTGTGAAAATTTCAGTCCCATACGGTGCCCACTTTTTGAGGAAACAGTGGAAAACGGCCACAGTATTTTAAGTCTTTTCTCTTTTATTTTTGACATTTTAAAAGATCAAAAAGATTTTCGGTCGTTGTGTTGCGAATTTCTGGATAAATAACACCATTTCAGACGGAAAAAATTGTAACGGGTATGTTTCTACCAGCAACATCTTCAATACCCTGTAAGTTATACGTAAATCTGTGAACATTTCTGTTTTGGTGTCTAGTAACCTTTTAGGGGATAGGTTCGTCTTACAAGAATTTAATTTGAAGTTAACATCAGAAATAGCTCTGTTGCTTACTAAAATGGCGGCCGAACGATATGTCATTTTTGTTGGCACTTAAATATCTTCGGTGTCATATTATATGTCCAAGGGATGTAGGCGATCCCCAAACACATGCTGCCTTCGATGAGCTCGCGTTTTCCCTCTCAAGCAAAATCTATGCGACAGTTAATATGATCACTTGCGTGTCAAATGATGCTGACAAACAACGCACGTAAGACTACGAGGGCGCTAAGAATCCCTCAGAGAACACGTAATTTTAAGAGCGTCTTAAGGGTTCACTTATATTTAAGGGCTTATTGTGAATACCACGTAACTTACAAAGAGCGCGTAACGAGTGCGTAAGGTGCTCTTAACCATTAAGAGAGCTTCATGAATAAGGTCCCTGGTACTTTTGGCCTCGGCGACCCAAAATGAACGTGGTGAGAAACTCATTGACTTCTGCAGTGCCATGCCAACAACTTGACTATCACTTATACTCTCTTCAAACATCATCCTAGACATTTATACATGTGGACTTCACCAGACAACAAAACAAGAAACCAAATTGACTTCATCTTATTGAACACTAAATGGTGCAAGCAGTATCTAAGATTTTAAAACTAGACCGGTGGTCGATTTCGAAAAGATTTGCGATTCGTTTAGATGAGTTGTTCATGTTTCCAATAGCAGCAGTAATGTGACATCACACTTTGCATGTTGCTTTTCGTGAAATCGAGTCCTGGAGCGGACTGCGACTCGGATCACCAACTACTAACAATAGATAATGAAACTAAGGTTGAAAAAGATGCAGCACCATCACTACGTTTGTACTTTGCAGCTACAGAAACACCAAATGAACTTTGGGAGAACAAATCATAATTGAATCAGCAAAGAATTCAATTGAAATTTAAGAGTCCCGCTCCAGTCAATTTTTCTTTGTTCACTTTTCAATGACATTAAAATTCAGTTAGTTTCCCTTGTGGTTGTTTGATGATTATATTAATTAAAAAGCCGTATCCTCTGAGTGATCCCCCCCCCCATTGTACCGTTCCCAGGTTGCAGCATTGCTGTGCGTGTCATTGAAACGATCCCTGGGGCATGGCGATGTGTGCGTGGTTCCATGGCTTCTGAATGCCAAACGAACAAAGATAGTTGACTATTGGGGTCTGAATTTTAAACGAAGTCTTGACCACTGCACGAAATGTAATGATATTGCTCACTTCGATATGGAGAGACAAGGCTATTTATATCAACACCAAAAAGAGACTCTTTTCAATAGCCACTTATGGATCAGATTGTTGGGTCACAAAAACAGCAGACAAAAACAGAATCCAGGCATTCGAATTCTGGTGCTATAGAATGGATAAAAACCAATAACAATGAACTCAACAAAATCAGGCCAAGAGAAAAGTTGCTTAATATTATCAATACATGGAAAATGGCGTTTGTAAGAAGGCCAATTTGAATGTACAGTGGAGACGAATACCAAAATGAAAAAGGTAATGCATGAATTCCTGCATGACGGTTAAAGATCCAGAACAGGCACCAACCCCTTTCTGTGCACACCATTTGAAGTACTGCTGTAGGGGATGCCATAAGTTTTCATTGTAGATGGTCGCCTGTTCTGAATGATTGCTGGAAAGTATCCCAGCTGTTATAGGATGTATGGGGTCTGGATGGAGCATTTTGAAAGATGGTTGTATGAGGAGATCAACAGTCTATTTCACAAAGATTTACGATTAAATCTTTTACATGAATTGTTCCTCTTTCTATAGTAACTAATAATTATTGTGACATCACACAATCCTTAGCAATTAAGATTTATATGCATGTTACGGATCTGTCTTAGCCTTTCGTGAAATCGAGCCCTGGCCGTTTTAGTAGGCCGATGGGTTGATGAGATGAAATATCCAGCAGTTGAAGATTTCTTGGCAAATTTTGCTTGAGGTAGCGGTGGGATTGAAGACACCTGATACTTGGGACACTGTTGGTCGATGAAGAGACAACTTTGTGGGAATATAGCCTGACCGCGAAAAAAGGCATCTGCAATTATATTGCTCTTACCAGCCATGTAGCTTGAGTGATCTGATTAGGGATGCACCAAAACTACCAAGTTGGCATAGTCGGAGAGGGCGAGAGGGGTCAGGAAGGATATCACTGTGGAGGTGGAGTCGTCAGTCTTCATGTGAATGAAGCGCTCTGCGGTTACCCTCCCTAGCGCTGCTTGGCTCCGAGCATCACCATAAGTTTGAGCTGGTTGATGCTGAGCAATTTCTCTGGCAGACCAGAGACCTGAGAGAGAGGGTTGTCATCTGTGCTGCTTGGGAGGGGGGGGGGGGGGGGGCTGGGAAGAGATTCTGAACAATACAGGTGAGATCAAATGGAGGAGCTCACTGGGACAGAGGTGGAGATGACATCGAAAGAGTAACGATCAAGTAGATGGAGATTAAGTGGAAACATGCGTATACGGCATGATGATGGAGCCCAAGTTGAGCTGGACTGTCTTTGACAAGGCCAAGGGTGGTCGCCGGACGAGATGGGCCAACAGCCAGCCAGCCAGTCGTCTACATAAATCCGAGCTACTACCTTGGAGATTAATTCTCTTGAAAACATGTGGGTGGGAATAATGGGATCAAGGAGATAAGCATCCAGGTAAGTTCGTAAGTCCAGAGATGAGGCCCACTAACCAATGAGGGTTAAAATGTTTCAGACGGATGAAAGCAATGAGAGAACAGAGGTTGATGACTGGAAGCTAGCGATCAGACTTCATTTAAAAAGGTGATGGGAAAGCCCTCTAGAAAGTTTAGCAGAAGTACATGTATATGTATTGTGGCTCATTTTTGTTGTAGTGACAATATCTCTTGCTCCAAGGCAATTCGGCGGGTTTGGTCATGATAAGTAGGATAGGACATCAAGGGAATTTGCCAACATTTGGAGATTTGCTGGTGAACTCTAAGTCGGATAACCGGAAGAAAAAGTTTGGAGCACCAAAATGTCCAAAGTGATTTGAGTCGACACCTAGGAGTCTTTGAGCCTGAGCTTGTGGAATACATACTAGGACTGGGTCGTAGTCATTGCCAATTGAGACCCAAAACGTCCCTGGATTTGGTGGTGTGTTTTAATTTATAAGGCCCTGATCAAACTGAAGAACTGGCAGGCCCTAGAGAAGTTCTGGTGAAGGAGACATGGGACTTGTTGATGCAGGAAGGTTGAAGGCTATGAAAGGAATCCCGGTTGCCTGAAGACTTTGGGTCGGAGATGACTAGATAAGGGTCTACTCCTTGCAGCTTGGCAGCACTTCTAGTCTTCTAGACATTTAGCATCCTTGGACCATTGATTCACCGAATCTATCTGCAAACAGATCACTCTCCAATTAAGGGGCAGGTCCTCCGGGGCAGGTCCTCCTGGAGCCGGTAGATGTAACAACGTGCTGTATTGTTTACCTTTTATATGAATCTATGCTTGTAAATGACATGCTAATCGAGTAATGACGTCCTATGCCCTTTGACTCAAACGTGAAGTGGATGATCTCCACATCGTCACACTGTACATCATACGGTACACATGTGTACTCGTTATACCATGGCATTAGATTAAGGAATTTTATTGGTCCAACCCCGATCATGTGCTTGCGTTCCTGAGCAGTGAATGTATCTCCGAGGCTTTGCCACGGTTGCCATACGTCTAATATTTTTTCTTTCTTATTTATTTCTGGTAATGACACCAAGGATTCCTCAAAAGCGCCCGAGGCACTGTAGCTCGAAAGCCCGATGAAACCTTTTTGGGAAAGTTGATGAGGAGATACAGTTACAGTTTTAGAGGTGGGAGGAAAACCCCAGAGTAAAATTCTAGGTAAAACCCACAGAATTATGTAGGGACTGAAAACCCAATTCACTTGTGAACACAGCCGGGCCTTGAACCCGGTCCGCAGAGGTGAAAGACGAGGAGAGAACTGCTACGCCAACCTGACTCTCGTGTGTACAAAAATCCATTCTATGGAGTCCCGTGGAGAGCTTTTTCCACAGTCCCTTGTCAGCAGCGACCTTCTCCCACTCGTCAAGATCCAGCTCGAGCACATTCATGTCTAGCTTGCATGAGTCTTTGAAGCGCAGATGGGGGCAACCTCTAGCGGGACTGCCGGATGAAAGCTCGCCGTACAGTAGGTCCTCCCATCAGGCATTCGGACGACATGACCAAGCCAACGGAGGCAGCGCTGCCGGAGGAGTGTGTAGAGACTTGTGACCCCAGCTCGAGCGAGCCCCTGATCGTTGTTGGTGACCCGGTCAGTCCACTTGATTTCTAGTATGCGCCGCAAGCAACGCATATAGAAGGCATTTAGTTTCCTGTCATGCCTGGAGTACAAGGTCCAGGACTCACTCCCCTACAACAGTGCACTAAGAACGCAGGTCTTGTAGACTGTAACCTTGGTATGCACTGTCAGCTTGTGGTTCTCCCATGCTCGCTTGGACAGCCTGATAAAGGTGGTGGAAGCTCGACCGATCCGCCTGCCAATCTCGTGGTCCATGGAGAGGTTGTCGGCCACCGTGGAGCCATGGTACGTAAACTCGTGATCCACCTGCAATACGTAGTCCCAGATGTATATTTGGGGAGCGTGGTCAGCACCACGGGCCATCACGTTGGTCGTGAGAAGCCATCCATGAGATGCTGCAGCTGCTGCTCAGAGTGTGCTGCAAGAGCAGCATCGTCTGCAAACAGCATCTGATGAGCACCCCACGGATTTTGGTCTTTGCCTTAAGCCAGGACAGGCTGAAGAGCTTGCCATCTGTCCTGGTGCGGAGGTAGATATACTGTGGTTTGGGCACTGACTCGGCAACCTGTCTATCTTATTCTGTCTCTCCAATAGCTTGCATCTTTCTCTCTCATATGTTCTTAGGTCTTTTATAGTAATGCGCTTTTTATCATTATATGTAAAGAGCGCATTATAAATGTTGAATTATTTTTCTAAATTGCATAATAGGGAGACAGGTTAGCATCTGAAATTTAACATTTGGGAGTCACACAAAATATTTCTACATCTTAAAGACATATTTTTATTGTCCATATTTTGATAGAAGACAGAGAATGCTCTCAATATGAACATATTTCAATTTCAAGTTTGGAGGATGTTTAGAAAAAGGTAAGTAAAGTCGTGTGCACGTCCCTATGTGAATGTCTCCATTATCGGTAATTATTATTACTATTATTATTATTATTATTAGATTCCGTCGGTCGACGAGCCGAAGGGCTTGCTTCTACATGACAGCGAAGAAGATACCGAACAGTGTTGGGACACAACCCTGTTTCACCCACAGCTGATGGGGAAGGCATTTGATGATGAGCCGTCGTACCGCACGATCCCCTTCGTGTCCTTGTGAAAAGGCTGGATCAGGTGTAGGAGTTTGGGTGGGCATCCAATATTGGAAAGGACCTTGAAGAGGCCGTCACGACTTACGAGGTCAAATGCCTTAGTGAGATCAATGAAGGCAATGTAGAGGGGCTTTCTCTCTCACGGCAGCTGTCTCAGTTATCTGATTATTATTATTATATGAATTAAAAAGCAGTTTCCTCTGAGTGATACTGTTTCTACATGTAATATTTCTCAGGTTATGCAGCTATGCTGGGCGTATCGATGAAATGATCCTTGGGATATGTTTCATGGCTTCTGACTGCCAAACGACAAATGGACTATTAGGGACACTACCAACGTAGGGCTGGATAGCCTGTACGGTTGGAGGTCGCTGGTTTTGAATGCCGCTCCAGTTAAATTTTCTTTGTTCACCTTTCAATAAACAAACTTACTACACAAAGCTATGGAAGCAACTGCGCCCTAAATGTGAACAGTGAATATTCTTTTTGTTAATATTTATACATATTGATCAGAAGGAGATTACAATCTTTCCACATCAAAATTAAGGAATCTTATAACCACAAGGGAAACTGAATGGTTAATTTCAAAGTCATTGAAAAGTGACCAAAGAAAACATTGACTGGAGCGGGATTCGAACCAACGACCTCTAGAATACAAAGACACGTTTGACTCATGTTTTGGATTTTGGGGATTTACCATCAACTCCATTCAAATGTCTGTACGCCTACTACCGCAGTCCTACCATGCTGAGTAAGTAATAGGGAAATTACTATCTAGTTTTCCCGCAGTGCCGCTGGGGCCCTTGTCCTGTCGTACACAGTAATTTAGAAACCCTAAAAGATTGTGCACTGAAAACACAGGGTGGAGGCGATCATACTAAATTGTCTGTCCAAAGAAGCATACTCTGATCTCAAGTGGTGGAACAAGAATTTACCACCTGCTTCCTAATATATACAGCCCAGTTGTAGCAGATAGTGAGATTCATACTGATGCATTGTCTAATGGCTGAGGAGCCTCATCTCCCATGCCTAACATGCACACATATGGACATTGAAAGCAGAATGAAACATTATTTGACATTATTTACCCTCAGTTTCTCGCACTTTTATATGCCGTTTTTGTCTTTCACTGATCATGATCAAGACAAAACGCAACAGCAGTGACATAAATAAATCACACTGGAGGCTGCCATTCAGCAGAACTGAATGGTTTGGCTGGACCCTGGTTCTGCATGGTGCAGACAGCACAGTGTCTAGTTGGCGGGAGTCAGGTTGGCGTAGTCGGTTCTTTTCTCGCCTTTCACCTCTGTGGACCGGGTTCAAGTCCGGTTCGGTTCACAAGTGGATTGGGTTTTCAGTCCCTGCCTGATTCCGTGGGTTTTACCCAGAATAAGTCAAAGTGGGAGGACGAGATCCAGTTTGCATTCCCGCAAACTGCACCCGCGTCGTCACCTGTACTGTTCGGCAGGAAGCAGCACAACATGGAGACATTGTGATCCAGGCCATCCATGATGGATCTGGTAACCTACCTAAGGGCATCGCAGTTGTCGACACATGCACCAGGGCTGAGAGAGAGGGGTTACTCGAGTGACAGTGGGGATGACGATGTTTGGTTGCAACCTAGGAGCAGAATTGGAGTTGCTGCAGATGTAGACATGGTCCACTCCCACCTCTCCTCAGTCCAGGTCACAGATGATGGCATAAACGTGGGTTGCGATGGCATTAAGGAGGCCTCCTGCAACATGGCGGGTGCAGCTGGATCACAAGAGGAGGATATCCAGTTACCTTTTGAGATAGATCTGGGAGGAGCAGAGAGCAGTCTTGGTGAAGACACAATTGATAAAGCTTCTTCAAAAGTACCAGGGGCCAATTTCATAGAGCTGCTTAAGAACAAAATTTGCTTAAGCATGAAAAGTCTTCCTTGATCAAACAGGAGTGCCAACCACATTTTCATGTGATGTTTACTGCTTTTGACTTGTATTCGATCATTGTTTACTGAGCATAATATTCCCAAGGTATTTTGGCTGGCATACAGATTTTATTTATTAATGTTTTTGGTGCTTAAGCAAGTTTTGGTGTTCAAGCGGCTCTATGAAATTGGCTCCAGGATGTGTTTTGTCAGAGTGAAGGTGACCTGGGATACACTGACACAGTGAAGCATAAGATTCCCACAACTGATGACCGTCCGGTGTGTGTTCCACATCGTCGAGTTCCCCCACATCAAATGAATGAAGTGAAGACACATCTCCAGAAGCTTCTTGATCAGAAGATAATAAGACCATCTTCAAGCCTATATGCGGCACCAGTTAGTCATTGTGAAGAAAGATGGAAGTCTTCGTCTTTGTGTTGACTATAGGATGCTTAATGAGAAGACCCACAAGGACGCATACCCCCTACCCCGCATCGAGGAGGCCCTTGACTCTCTGAAAGGAGCAACTGTGTTTAGTTCCATTGATCTTGCTCAGGGTTACCATCAAGTTGCCATTGATGAGAGTGATATTCAGAAGACAGCATTCAGAGCTGACACTGGAGGGTTGTTCGAGTACCTCAGAATGCCTTTTGGCCTCAGCAATGCTCCAGCCACCTTTCAGAGGTTGATGGAATCCGTCATGGGAGATTTAAACTTCGGCACTCTCCTTCTATACCTTGATGACATCTTGGTATTCTCCAAGTCCCACGAAGAGCATCTTCAGAGGCTGGAGGTTGTCTTGCAAAGGCTGCAAAAGCATGGATTGAAGATAAAGCCCAGCAAATGCCACCTCTTCCGGAAGGAATGCCACTATCTGGGCCATGTGGTGTCGTCAAGTGGGATTGCGACTGATCCAGAGAAAAGTAAGGCCATAAACAACTGGCCACGCCCTAGAAGTAAGAGGGAGCTTCGCTCATTCCTTGGACTGGCAGGCTACTATAGGCGCTTCGTCAAGCAGTTCAGTAAAGTGGCTGCTCCACTACAATGCTCTTCTATTCCAAGAAGGATGCCGGAAAGGAAGGAAGCAATATCGTCCATCACCTCAACAGCTGCAACAAGCATTCATACAGCGATGGAGTCCTGAGTGTATTGTTGCATTTGAGGAATTGAAGCGGAGGCTGACATCGCCACCAGTGCTAAGGATACCCGGATTTCACAAGGCCTTTGGTTGTTGAAACAGATGCATCGATGGATGGTTTGGGCGCAGTTCTATCTCAGGATCAGGAGGGTGGACGCGTAGTCATTGCTTACGCGAGTCGGAGCTTGAGGCCAGCCGAGAAGAATATGGACAACTATAGTTCAATGAAGTTGGAGTTACTGGCATTAAAATGGGCCATTACCGAGAAGTTTCGGGAGTACCTGATCGGAGCGGAATTTGTCGTGTTCACCGACAACAATCCACTTTCCTACCTCAAGACGGCGAAACTTGGTGCAACCGAGATGCGGTGGGCCAGCCAGCTATCTCCGTTCAATTTCCAGATAAAGTACAGATCTGGCAGGGCGAATGCCAATGCAGATGCCTTGAGTCGACAGAAGATTCATGCTGAGGAGATGCTGCAAGAGGTCACACAATCAACAGCACTTTATGAGGTCAACCAAATAGAGGTGAAGAAGGTGACAGTGAGACAGGTCACCGCCGCGTGTACCCACAATGCCTGGATATTCATCAGATGAGCTTGCGAAACTGCAACAGAGGGATCCACTACTTGCCAGGTTTTCTCAGATGTGGAGGTATGGAACGAAGCCAAGGAGTTCACAGTTAAGGCACGCTTCAAATGGTATGAAGGCCTTGGTTAGGAGGTGGGATAGAGTTATGACCAAGGATGGAGTACTCTACATCAAATTTCATGATTCGGTAGAGGGTGATTTCTGTCAACTGCTGCTCCCAGAGGAACTTCGTCCAACAATGTTGGCTGCTCTTCATAACCAAGCAGGCCATCAGGGGCGTGATCGGACACTTGCACTGCTGCAGAAGAGGTGTTACTGACCTGGAATGGCCGCAGATGTGGACAGATGGTTGAAGGGGTGTGATAGATGCACCGTATCTAAGCCGCCGACTCTAAGGTGAGGCCCTCCATGGGCAAGATGATGGCAGAGCAACCACTGGACATCCTGGCCATTGACTTTACTAGAAAAGGCAACAGATGGAAGGGAAAACGTCTTGGTTATGACGGATGTATTTAGTAAGTTCACCCAGGCAGTCCCATGCCGAGACCAGAAAGGCCACAACCGTAGCAAAGGTATTGGTTTCGGGGTGGTTCCAGAAGTACGGAGTCCACAGTGATCAAGGGAGAAATTTCGAGTCACAGATCGTGAAGGAGCTTTGTGCAGTCTATGGAGATACAAAGAGCAGAACCACAGCATACCATCCCCAGGGGAACGGGTAATGCGAGAGATTCAATCGCACTTTGCATAATCTACTTCGTACCTTACCCCCTGACCAGAAGAGATGTTGGCCCAAGCATCTTCAAGAGCTGACGTTCATGTTCAACTGTACGCCACACTCTTCTACTGGACTCGACCCATTTTATGTGTTCTTGGGACGGAATCCGATGTTACCGATTGACCTTCTGCTTGGGACTGGTGAGAGCAGGGAACCAGATGCATCATGGGTTGAAGCACATCAACAGAAATTGAGAAAGGCAGCAGACCACGCCGCCCAAACCATGCAGAAGGCAGCAACGTCTAGGTGTGAGAGGGGCAACGCCAAGTCTAATGATAAAGGGATTGGCTTAGGTACCAGAGTCCTACTTCGGAGCCACATTCCAGGGCGGAACAAGATAGGTAATTACTATAAGGTGATAGCGCAGCCACAACCCAATGTGTATGAGGTCCAGCTTGCGGATGGTACTGGACCAATAAAGTGCATGACCAGGACAGAGCTACTGGACACAGGGGAGAGAGTGCCAGAGGTTGAGACTACTCCAGAGCTCCTGCCAGCAACGCAGGGTGAGAACGGGCAAGATGACGACTCTCAACCGTTGTCGGATGTGGCCTTGATTATAGGAAATGCCAAGGAGTGTGAAGTGCCTGTATTGATACTGCCACTTAGTCCGGAGGTCATCTCGCCTGAAGTCCAGCCCCATCACAGCAGCAAAGCAGTGGAGACCCCCCCCCCCCCCAGCTATCTCCATCGGTTCCTGAAGTCCAACCCCATCACAGCAGCATAGCAGTGGAGACCCCCCAGCTATCTCCATCGGTTCCTGAAGTCCAGCCCCATCACAGCAGCAAAGCAGTGGAGACCCCCCAGCTATCTCAATCGGTTCCTGAAGTCCAACCCCACCACAGCAGCATAGCAGAGGAGACCCCCAGCTATCTCCATCACCGCCGGTTGGGTCACAAACTGTACCACATGCTTCTCTCGAAGCATTGGAGACAGAGGAGCACCTGGCTCCAATTCCGACTTCAGAAGGACCACCACTGAGAACGATCAACAAGGACAACTGCCGGCCAACATCCAAACCTGCATCATTTGCCAGAGTCTGCAGTAAACAACCGAACTGAGGTATGTCAGTCTACCCCCCAGGTAGACTTTGCACAGTTTAGTCAGGCCATCACAGGGATGGGACAGATGTTAGCAGAGCAGCTTGGAGAAAGGCTACAAGCCGGATGGCTCGCATCGAAGGAGCATCCCTAGAAGATGAACACTTGAAATTTTCTGTTAGCTAGTTGTTGTTTTTAATACTTTCTTCAGTCAGTAATACCTACATGGTACTGTATTAACGAAGTTGGTTTTGGACCCAACTCGCAAGCAGTGGAGAAATGTGACAGTTGTCTTTTTTTTTGTTTTTTCTAATATATGTGATTGTATGTAGTGTTCCATTTGTTAATACAAGAAGTGCAACCCTTAAAGGCATGGAGGTTGCCTAGCAACAACCACATACTGAGAGAGACCCTGGTCTTTAGCCACTGACCAGTTGACCACACATTCCTAAGGCTCACTTACCACCCAGTATAGCTGGGTCAGACCTCTGTATTTTTGTTCCTGTATGCTGCAATTCTAAAAGATTATCATGGTGTAAGACACCTGCATTGTTCGGTGTACTGGCTTTTTCTTTTTTTCTTAAGTTCAGTGTGGAAAATAAATTAACCATATTCTCGCAACAAAGAATCCTAACTGTTTCAATAATAATAATAATAATTAACTGCTTGTCATATACATGGTGTCCACAATACCTTTTAAAAGTAATATCATACTTTGGTTTTTATCAAAGAAATACAGATTCATGAGCACAATTAATATCAAGACAGATACAGTAACAGAAAATTTCAGTTCCATACGGTGCCTACTTTTTGAGAAAATATTGGAAAACAGCCACAGTATTTCTTAAGTCTTTTCTTTTTTATTCTTTTTTATTTTTCTTTTTTATTTATTTTTTATGTTTCTACCACCACCATTTTCATACCCTGTACCTTATATGTAAATCTTTGAACATTTCTGTTTTGGTTTCTTACCAAAGTATGATACTACCTTTAACCTGAAAATTCAACAATCATCTAGAATACAAATTAGACACATACATTTGTTAAAATATCCTATTGAGATTTCAAATCAAGCCAACTGTTGATCTGTTTGCATCAAGCCTATTCAAACCATCACGGCTCACTGACGAGGCAAAGTCATGTGATACATTTTCATTTGCTTGGGAATATGAAATATGTTATGCTTTTCCCCTTTTGTTATTGACAGGGTTCTGCAAAAGAAAAAATTGGATGGGGCAACTGGATTTCTGGTGTTTCCCCCAGTGGCAAACTCAGAATTGGTTTCCCAGGCCCTGGGATTGATGACAGCACTAAGGCTCTCCCATATGCTCCACACCTGTCAACATGCACTAGAGAATCAGATAACAATGTGTGCTATTCTCTTATCCGGCAAGCATGTAGTCTTGGTTCACGACTATGTTATTACTCGAATGTACGAACCAATTACCCTCACTGACCCGCACACACGTACGTACATGTACGTAAAGGCCTCTTTCAAACATAAGTCTTGGGAATCCTATAAAATCTCCCCCCGAAAACGGGGGGAAACAAAATGCGCATGTGTTACTTTTAAATCAGGCGCAGCCAATGGGCGTAGCCGATTAACATAGGCCAGTGCGGGTCATCATACATGTACATGTTCAACAGTGTGTCATGGAGACGATGTAGCACACTACAACGATGTGCACACTACTACGATGTGCGCACACAACTCACGGCCTTTACAGGATTCCCAAGACTATGTTTCAGAGAGGCCTTTACATACATACTGTACTACTGAGTAATCGTTTCGTACGTTCAAGTAATAACATGGTCGTGAACCAAGACTAGCAAGCCTGCACCTCGAGAGGTCTTCCGACAGCAACTATTGACATCGTCCTCTTAAGCTTGGAGTTAAGCAGGCAGACACAGCACTCTTCATTACTTACCAAATGGTTACTGGTATGTTTCTGCACTAACCTAGATATTGATCTAAATTCAAGCCCATATAAGATCAACTCTACATTTCCTAACTTAACAACGATTAACACTACCTGAAGTGTGCTATCATCCTTACTGTGGCCAACAACTGACTGGAAATTTGAAAGTCACCCACTTTAAAATCATGCACAGAGTTTTTAACGCAAGACCTCAATCTCCTAGGTACTCCCAAACATGGGATGTGAGAGTGCTTATACGATATATCCAAAGCTTGGAACCAATTAAATAAATAAGTAATAAGCATTTGACTTAAAATAATAATAACTAGACATGTGATTGTAGGAACAACTACTAGGTGTTCGGGGTCTCATTTCATAGTGGAATTGTTATGCATGTGATTAATTGCCCCTCATACAATAGCATAATTGTGTCACTGATCAAATACTGATCATGCTGATTGCTATATTTGTACACTAAAACTGATAAAGTAGAAAATGATGTGACCTTTAAATTACATGCAATATTGTCTTTACGATATCTTCCAGTTAGATCACCACAAACTATTGAAAGTTGACAGACGTCATTAAATGCGTACGATGTGTATATTATGCAATTTTCATGTAATTACTGAGAAAATAGTATTTAATAGTTAATGATGTCATTTTTTCCTTTAAAACTTCCCGTTGAATGACGTCAACATGTTCAAACTTCACAAACATGACAAGCTGGTATAGTGCTTCACACTTCACAATTGTTTACTTTTGGATTATGTAATCACAGTATATCAACTGTAGAGGGTGCATGATGTCATCATTTGTATTTTCTGAAAGCCCAAGCATGTCTCTATCTTTTATAACTCTCGATTTTATGTGCCTAAATCCTTGCGTATTTTTCTTGTTATTTTGATTCAGACTTCAACTTTCGGTGTTACCGAAAGTGAAGGCCATTTGTACACAGCACTTAATGAAATAATTGTTCAGATTTGCATCTTGAGTAACACATCTCAATATCAAAATCGTAGGTAATGTGATTCTCAAGTTATAGTGCACCAAATTTTTTCCTAAAAACATGTGTTATTTGATACCCGATGACGTAATTGTGACGTCAATCTTCTAGGTACAACTTGGCATCAAGACCGAAGTACCCACCAAGTTTCAAGTCAATATGTAGCTGTCATCAAGAAGTCCTGCTGACAAGTTTGGAAAGAAATTTATGAAAAAAAACATGTACAACTAGACATTGTGGAACTGTTATGTGAATGTATGTTGGAACATAATTATGTGATAAATCGTCCCTCATAATGGCATATTGAAATACACTTAAAGTTAAACTGCATGACTGAAAAAATTGTCTGGACAATAACTTCCGGTTAGTTCATCACAAATAACTGAACATTTACAGTAAATATTTTGCAATTTTCACTGGTGCACGTCATGTAATTACTGATTAAACAGTATTTAAATAATTACATCAATTTCCCTTTAAATGAGCATGACTTCCGGTTGGATGACATCACAGATTTCACACTTCACAAACATGTCAAGGTGCATTAGTGCCTCAAAATCTATTGTTTTCTTACGGATTACATAATCACTGTATATCTTTAATCAACCGTAGAGGGCGCTATAGAGTTCAAATGACGTCATCGTTTATATTTTCTGAAAGCCTGAGACCTGGTTTTATGTGCCCAAATGCTTCCATTTTTGAGTTATTTTGAGTCAAACTTAAACTTCCGGTAACACCGGAAGTGAAGGTCATTTGTACACAACACTAAATATAATAATTGTTGAGATTCATGTGATGAGTAACATATGTCAATATCAAAATCGTAGGGCATTTGGTTATCAAGTTATAGAGCATCAAATTTTTTCATAAAAACGTGTGTAATTTGATACCCGATGACGTAATCATGACGTCAATCTTCTAAATACAACTTGGCATCATGACCAAAGTTCCCACCAAGTTTCAGGTCAATATCTTGTAACAGTCATATAGAAGTCTTGCGGACAAATTTGGGAAGAAAAAAAAAATTTAAAAATGAAAAAAAAAAAAAATCGAATAACAATATGTGTTCGGCTTGAACCCGAACACCTAATAACAATAGATGTTCGGGAGTGAACCCGAACACCTAAAACCTCGAACAATAAAAAATAGGTGTTCAGCTTGAACCCGAACACCTAATAATAATAAACCGCTTTTATATAGTGCATATCACAACCAACGTATGATGTCCCAATGCGCGTATCCCTAGTCATTGGGCTACTATTACTATTACATACATCAACAATCTCAACTCCCTGGGAGTATACAGCCCCAGGTGCTGTAAGGCTCACAAAGGCTAAATTAAGCACAAACTCTAGCCATCTCAACCCTCACAGGTACCAATTTACTCCTAGGTGAACAAGCACCATAAATCCATGGCTGGATTCAAACCCACAAGATCTTGAGTATGACACACCCAACCAATGGGCCACAGCATCCTTCAAGTACAAGCATGTTTGTTTATGTACGCTCACTACTGGTCACTGAGGATCGAATGACTGAAAGTTGTTTGACATCCAAGGCACGTCAATTGGATCCTCAGTAATGATTAATATTCATTGTATGTTCGCTCATCTAGTGTACATGGCAGCCACATTTATATAATTATTGAACTTGTGATTCAGCTAATATTCAACTTCCAATAATTCGGGAATGGAATTATATATCAACATAAATCTGAGAATGTCCTTTTACTATTGCTACCTCCAGTCTCCTTTGCAGGCAAGCATTCGTAAAGGGTGCTTTTATACAGGAACTTACTGGCAGCAATAGCAATCCTTTCTTTGAATGTAAGGCACACTTGATCAATACAATCTCACATGCTTCTTTCATTTCGGTAATAGATCGCCGATCGGCAGAATTTCAAGAAAAACATCTTTTTACTCATTTAATTTGGAGATTTATGCAGGGCATGATGATGCACATCTCATACTACGATATTGCAATCACATGGGTGAATGGCAAAGAGATGCAGGTAGCTGACCTTCTGTCAAGAGCATACTTGCCTGACACCAGTGAAGCAATAGATTTTCCTCAAGTCAATGCTGTCACTCATAAAGGCATGAGTGATTAACAGATACAGGAATTAAAACTACACACCACAGCCCTACAATAACTCAAGAAAGTGATCGGGATGATGTAACCTCACAAAAACGCTGGAACAGACTACTCTATTGGGGTGAAAAGATCATAATCCCTGTAACTCTAAGAAAGAAGATGAAAAAGATGCTACACATGTCTCACCTTGGAAAGTAGAAAGCACTCTATGAAGGGCTCCGAGAATAAACAGTGACATCAAGACGTTCATCTCCATGTAGGACATACGAAAGGCAAAATCAGAAAGAAACCCTCCAACTACGTGTTCTGCCAGATTGCCCATGGGAGAAAGTAGCAGCAGATCTCTTTGAACTGAAAGAAATGAAGACACAATGAAACTACATGTTAAAGTGGCAAGATTAATTGTTTAATTACCTTCATTGCTTATAAGGCATCACCACATAGACATCTTCCACACCAAATGATTTGGGTGTAGCTAAAAGTTTAGAAATAGAAACCGCTATTTCACCTTTCGATCTGAACACAGCGAGTCATTGCTTCACTAAAATGCCATAACATAATTATATCAACAATGGTATTTCAGGCCATACCAATACAATTTCAGCCCTAGCAGGAAGCCAGATACTAGCGCATTACAGTTGGAAAATATCCACATCAAAAAGCAACTCTGAAACAAGCAATCAGGAATATGGTTGGGAATGCTTATTGATACTGTTGCAGCAACGTTGACAAGAAACAGTGGAAAACTCAGTCTGCTATTTGCACATGTTTGGACAGAGGTTCCTACTGTAGAGTTCTGGAACAAAAACTTAAGGAGCCTCAATGTTTTGGCTGCTGGAAATGCTAGCCTTCATCAGGCAACTGATCAAGGCTAGCAGATCCAGCATCCGAAACGTCGCTAACTAGCAACACTACATCGCATGACATTAATCACCCTTTTCCTTATCTTTTCTTTTTTTTTACAAAAATTAAGTGGAAGATTTAGTGGCAGATTTCACAATTTCATGGATTTGCTGACATTAGGAATGATGGTTTGAGAGCACACTCTGTAATAAAGATAGTATTATACTTTAGTATGTATAAAGTATCATACCAGTCATCACTCTCCTGAGGACGAACAGAGCACACTATTTGGAACGTCAAGATAATACCTACGGTTCTTCTCAACCACACACTCTCACAGAAGAGATTACATGGTGTCACCGCAAACCTACCTTCTTTTAGTACTTCCACCATGCATATAGCTTTAAGTCTTACTTAAGTATCATACTTTGGTAAAATACGAAAACAGAAATGTTCACAGAAATGTTCACAGATTTACGTATAACTTACGGGGTATGAAGATGGTGGTAGTAGAAACATACATTACAATTTTTCCGTCTGAAATGTTATTTATCTAGAAATTAGTAAACCAACTACCGAAAATTCCCCCACAGAAGTGTGGTAGGGGTATACGAAGGAATACTTACCTGTAGAGCCACCTCTTATGCATATTTCCCTAGAACGCCAGGTATTCAAGCTTAGAATTGATACAACAACGCCCCCTATTGACCTACCCACAGTGCCCCACGGCATGTATGCCACAAAAACATCCTATTTTCTTGGTTGAACTCAGGGCGGAATGCCCATACATCGAGAATAGTGGGGAGGAGGGGGGGATGCTCTACAGGTAAGTACTCGTTCGTAGACCCCTACCACACTTCTGTGGGGGGAGTCTACTTCACTCATCTTACCTGTAGAGCCACTACTTATGCATAGACTGGCACCGACATAAGGCGGTGGGAATGCGAGATGCTATTGTAATGGGGCACTGTAACTAAGGCAATGCGCGGTATTTTTGAACGCATGAGGGAGCTGTTAGGTGTACAACTTTATTTACTTCCGGGGGTACGGTCCGGTTAATTGTCAATTGAGCAGAGGTCATTTACGGACAATTTTGTCTTTTGGGATACGATAGAATTGTATATTTTTACTACGACATGTACGAGTTGTATTTTGACACAGCAGTACACAAGAACAAGGCATTGTCAAATGACCCCCGGAAGTAATTCGAAGCGCCCTCAAGCGTTCAAAAATACCGCGCATTCCTGGCATAACTTGTGTGCCCACCTAAGGGCAGGGCAAGGAGGCCAGGGGCATTCATGTCAGGTTGCATCAGCGCCCATCGTGCTAACATGTGCGGAAGGGAATAATATGGATAGTAAAAAGCCTGTGTAACAACATATTGAATGATAAGTGTACGTCGGGGTCCAAAGAAAATGCTAGAACAATAGGGGGCTTGCCTATTTCTGCGAGGCCCCCAGAAAAGCGGGTCTCGGGATGTGACAATGGAAGCCATCTCCAGCACTGCTCTCCCGATCCTGACCTCCGTCCGAAGAGCGTCCTTCAGGTAGCACTCCGTAGAGGTGTTTGGGGTTCTCCAGCATGCTGTCTGGATGATACCACCTACACAAGCACCCCTAAAGAAGGCCCACTCATGGAGGTAGTACATGGTCCACCATGAGTGGAAGCCGCCCCGACCTCATGCATCTGGGCTGAACCAGCGGCTCATGCCAACGGTACAAGCGCAGATGAGAGTATGGCTTAGACTAGCCAGTGAGCAAACGTGTTTCGAGAAGCCAGTCCATACAGTGGGGTTGATGAGATAAATAGCCAGTAACAGGAAGCTCCGAGCGGCCTGGTTCAGTCGATACACCACTTAAGAACCCCGACTGGGCACCACAAACCGTAGTCCGGCAAGGGCGAGAAGGAATTGATGACCGGGACAAAGATATCCGGAGGTCAAATATCCCTGGTCAAGGCTGCAAAAACCGCAGCTCGCTGTGGAAGGCTTACTGCGTGAAGGGGATGCTTGACAACACCCAGCACGTTAGGTGGAGATTCCTTCTGAGCCGGGTGAGGGAAAAACCTGAGGTCAGCTGGAGCAGAATGTCCGCTCTATGCGGAAGAAAGACCGGCCGATGCATTAGGGGGCCGGGCAGCCTGGAAATCCCGGGCTGGCAGGGCCAGAGTGGAAGCTATGAGGGAGCCTTTACAATCCTGATCTAACTTGGTCACCACGCAAGGGATGAGGGCAAGTGCAAAAGGCATAAGCCAGCAGCCCATCCCTCCACATCACCAGCGCAAGCATCCGACCTGCCCGGGGGTCGGGGACCCTCATGATAGACCAGCAGCCGCTAGTAGCTCTGAGCGCAAATAGATCGACATGGGGTCAGATCTAATAGTCAGAAGAAAGTCAAGATAATCTGCGGGTGCAGAAGACCACTCCTCTCCCAGTTGGCGAGCAACTGAAAGTGCGTGCACCGATGGAAGATGGTTCATGTGAGTACACATGGCTGGGCAGAACATGTCTCCCCTCCATGGCGGTCGATGTAAGACACCACAGTTGTGATGTCGCGTCAGTCGAGACAGATCAACAGCCGGAGAGCATTGGAGACTGCCAACATCTCGAGCACATTGGAATGACTCGAGCGCTGTCCGGGGCAACACTGGCCCGCTACTTGGCATGGGTGGACGATGGCCTCCAAGCCAGAAAGTGACACGACTGTCGCGACAGATAGAGATAATTGAGGCCTGTGAAAAGGCGCGGCCTGACATGATGTTGGGGACGTCCAACAAACATCAAATGTGCCGGAGCGGCCAAGTCGTGACCAGCAAACCATGGCTCAAGGGTTGGTAAAGGGAGAGCAGGTGCAGCTGCATGACACGCATCTTCAGCCTGGAGAGCACACCTACCAGACTGGCGTCGAAGAAGCCCAGAAGCCGTCGCCAACAATTGCAATCAATTTTGACATGATGGGATTGCTTGTAATTGTGAGACAGATATCATCCCATTTCATGGACTTGATTACCTCTGTTGAGGGGGAGGTTGTCTGGGAGCAAATCTCGGTGGTGTCCTGGTCATGAGTGTGGAGGACGGTGAGGAGTTCATGTGGCAGTCCTGGCTGGTTGGAGAGGTTAATCATGGTTGCCACGTCATCTTGTAGGTGCATTGGCTCTGGCTTGCCAACTGGGTGGCGGGAGACTGCATCTGCTGCAGCATGTTGCACTCCGGGTATGTGGACGATGCAGAAGTAACTAATATCTACCGGTAATAAAAATGCTGGAACAGACTACTCTATTGGGGTGAAAAGATCATAATCCCAGTAACTCTAAGAAAGAAGATGAAAGAGATGCTACACATGTCTCACCTTGGAGTAGAAAGCACTCTATGAAGGGCTCCGAGAATAAACAGTGACATCAAGACGTTCATCTCCATGTAGGACATACGAAAGGCAAAATCAAAAAGAAACCCTCCAACTACGTGTTCTGCCAGATTGCCCATGGGAGAAAGTAGCAGCAGATCTCTTTGAACTGAAAGAAATGAAGACACAATGAAACTACATGTTAAAGTGGCAAGATTAATTGTTTAATTACCTTCATTGCTTATAAGGCATCACCACATAGACATCTTCCACACCAAATGATTTGGGTGTAGCTAAAAGTTTAGAAATAGAAACCGCTATTTCACCTTTGTGCTTGCTTTCGATCTGAACACTGCGAGTCATTGCTTCACTAAAATGCTGAGACCTTCAGTCAAGAGATGGCATTCCATGGGCCATTCCACCATAACATAATTATATCAACAATGGTTTTTCAGGCCATTTATTATTATTATGAATGGTTTATTAAAACTGTACTCTTCGCCGCTAAAAGCAGAATTACGAATACAATTTACAATTTAAAAACACATTAATATAACAAAAAGTACATTTAAAACTAGAGATAATAAAACGGCTAAAGGCTTAGGAAGATGTGCCACAAAAAGGTCACGTAATTGAAATAAAGAAAGAGCGATATAAATATATTACTAAGAAAAAAGTGGTAAAACATAGGCAGAAATCGTAAATGATTGGCAAGACGTAATACATGTACATGTCATTATAAGTTATAAGAGGTTCATAGGGAAGGGAATGAAGGGAGAGGGAGGTGGTTGGGGATAGAGAGGGATCGACACACTGTTAAGCAACTTAATCAAACCCAAAAGAGGGCTGTTCTGATACCTCTTAGTGCGACAAAAAGGCACTGTTATGGTTGTACAATTTCTTAACTGACGTCCATGTGATTGGTGACGAGTCTGAGGAATCCAAGTACTGAAATATTTTGAGGTGAGTAGAGACAGGGCAAACTAAACACACAACTGATTTCGCCTGTCACTGAGAGTGGATAAGCCACAAAAAGCAAGTGCAACAGCATATCCATTATATCCAGTATGCCAAGTATAATTTTACATACCCTCTTCTGGAATTTCTCTAAAGCTTTAACATGTTTCAAAATGAGGCCAAAATTCCATACTGGTGCGGCATACTCTAATAATGGCCTAATGTAACCAAGATATATAGAGACCAAATCATTTACAGGTAAACAAAACCTTTTCAATGTTTTTAAGATGTACAGTTTTTTGTTAGCCCGAGATATCATATTCTGGACATGGGCATCCCATTTAAAGTCCGCCTGAACTATAACACCAAGGATGCGGTGGGATGTGTTTTCCTGTAAAACATTGTCCGAGATATGAAGTTGTTGCAGTCTATGTGGTTCTCTCATGAAGCTGACATTCATCACGCTACATTTGACAGGATTGAGTTTCATGTGGTTGGCTGATGACCAATGATGAATGTGATCAAGGTCCTCTTGCATGTGACTTTGTTGGTTTTTGGTTAGGCATTCAACCAACGTAAGATCATCAACGTACTGCCAATGGCTGGACAATAAACCGTTAGGAACATTATTCACTAGTGCCATGAAAATAACTGGACCGAGTCTGGTGCCTTGTGGGACACCAGCATTCACTAGAAGCCAGTTGGAAGTAGTGCTATGGTAGCGGACACACTGCTGCCTTTCCTGGAGGAAGCTGCAGATCCATGGGATAATGGAAGCTCGTACACCAAGGTTTAGCAATTTGTTAATTGCCACATTGTGGTCGACATTGTCAAATGCCTTACTATAATCGGTAAGGACAATTCTTGAGGTTGAATTGCTCACGTCTAAATGTTTATATAACATATTCATTAGGTCAACAAGGCAGTGTGTTGTGGAAATTGCTTTTCTGTTTCCAAACTGTTGCGAGTTGATGCACGGCTCTATATCAGACAGTACCCACTTGGACACAAACTAGCTGTTCTGCAACCTTTGCAAAATTGTCGGTTAGCGAGATGGGTCGCAGTTTCTGTAGAGTGGGTGGAGTACATTTGGGGATCGGGACTACCACTGCCCTCTTCCACTGAAGAGGTGTTTAGGATATCTGCCAGCAGTGTGCTCTGTTCAAGTGCAAAGTTCTTGATGATTCGTGGTGGGATGCCATCTGGTCCACCACTCTTATTGGATTTTATTTTGCTCAATTCTTTGTAGACATCCCACGGTTGGACAATTGGGCAAGGGTGAGGTGTTGGGAGAAAAGCAGGCAGGTCAGAAGTCGCCAAACTAGGGAGATCACTGGCGACAGCAATAAAATGCTCATTGATGATTTGTGCCTTTTGTTGATCGGTGTAATGATGATTGGATGGCGTTTGGATATCAATGCAGGGTTGAGCTTTAATTGACACTTCTTGTCATTATTTTGATGTGTTTATGCCATGACGATGGATTTGCATTTTTCAGTCGTTGTATCCTTCCACGGTAGTACTGTTTCTTGGCAATTTTGATTTCTCTCCTGATTTTATTGCGTAGATATTTCCACAAAGTGTCTCTGCCCATATGAAATGCACGTTGACGTTTCAAGATAAGGGCCTTGATAGCTGGAGACATCCACGGCTTGTCAGCTATATGAAGTTTAATGGTCTTGCAAGGGAAGAAGATATCGATGGCAGACTGGAGTGTGTTATATAAATTGTCACATTTCGTTGACGCATCTGCACCTTGCAGCACTTCAGTCCATGGGTGGTCGCTAAACCAAGACCCAAAGTCCCGCAGATCTGAATCTTGTAGAGGCCGAACAACCTTTTTGTGGGCTGAGTTAGGTGTTTTTGCGTGATTGTTCGGAATCCACAACACAGTCGAATGGCCGGTCACTCAGTCCAATCGGTGCAGAGATGAGAGGTTTAGCATAGAAACTTCCAATGTTTGTTATGATCTTGTCAAGAATAGCCTGTGCTCTTGTCGGTTGATCTACTACCTGAATAAGGTTTTCACCATAACACAGAGGTTGAACATCCAAGTTGTTCATGTCACCCAAAATAACAACACCGGCATCTGGATGACGGGTCCGGATCAAGTCAATTGTTTGTGTCAGGTATTCCAGTAAGGGTTCAGCATTGGGGCTTGAAGGCGGATGATACAAAACACAGAGGAATAGCTGGGATATCTGGCAAGGTAGTCTTGCAGGTCTGCTTTGCACCCATACAAGTTCCAGTTCGTCTGGAACCTCGGCATCATGAAAAGGTTTGGCATTCATATGATCCCAAGCATAAAGAACCACGCCACCACCCCTTCTTGTCGATTCTATTCTTGAGGAAGAGGTTGTATTCTGGTATTTGCCAATGTTCAGGTGATTGATTTGCGGTAAACCACGAATCTGTTACAACCGCGACATCAGTGTTGTTGCTGCTGATTACAGTTTCAAATTCGTCCATTTTGTTGTTCAATGATCGTGGGTTACATAAATAGATCCGTGGCAGCAGTATTTTGTTCACACCAGTACTTTCCTGATACAGTTCAATTGTACGTAGATTATTGTGGTTGACAGAGTTGACAGTCCGCTGGTCCTCAGGCTTGTGACTGCAATAGCGTGTTTTCCAAGACGGCCGCCAAGAAATTCTAATGTTAATTGAGCGTTGTTTGGATCGACCAGCCCGGCATCCCCTCAGTCTTTTGCCAATGCCCAGATTTTGGAGCAGTTGCCATGTTACAAATGGCAGTTTGGTGCCTTTGGAATTAGCTGATTAACTGATTGTTCGCAACACTGCTGATGTATAGGAATACATGGTACTCACGATCAAAAAGTGGCCAGAGCCACACAGTCATATAGGCCGTATTTAAAGTTGAGTTCACCGACGAGGCTCAAGCAAATCAGTCCGTAAAATCACAAAAATAAGTCCATATACAGACGTTCAACATTCCAAGACAATGTCTATTGCACTAGGGACTAGATGGCACGGCAAAATGGGGAGAATTCTGAGTTCTGGACCGTCACGAAGGTCTTGGATATTTTGTAACGCGATGATTAACTTTTTTTTTTTTTACTTTTTGTCGAATCTCCCTTCGATTTCCAAGGGAGCCAATCAGCGAGCGAGTTTCAGCTCACATCATGAATTATTTGTGTCAGACAAACATGTTGACTGTAGGCGTATTTACGTATGTTCGATGGCCTGGGGCCTATGTCACGCTGCATATCATGCAGTATATTTGGTAAACTTTTCGGGGAAAGATTTTCAGGACTATACAGTATGTACTACGCAATCGAGCTGGCGTTTACCTTGGTGCATATTTTCTATGCTGTTAGTAGCTCGATGACGTGCTAGTCGCACTGTCGGCATTATGACCTCAACACGTTTATACGTTAATTATTTGTGGAAAGCAGTTAATTTCGTATTGTTGAAATGATTACGTCCTATGTTCATTTTTTTTAAATGCTTTAATTTCCCCCCCACAGAAGTGTGGAAGGGGTCTACGAACGAGTACATACCTTTAGAGCCACTACTTATGCATATTTCCCTAGACCGTCAGGTATTCACGCTAAGAATTGATACAACAGCGCCCCCTATTGACCTAGCCACAGTGCCCCGCGGCATGTATGCCACGTAAGCGTCCTCTTTTCTCGGTTGAACTCAGGGCGGAATGCCCAAACATCGAGAATAGTGGGGAGGAGGGGGGGACGCTCTACAGGTAAGTACTCGTTCGTAGACCCCTTCCACACTTCTGTGGGGAGGAGTCTACTTCACTCGTCTTACCTGTAGAGCCACTACTTATGCATAGACTGGCACCGGAAAAAGGCGGTGGGTATGTGAGATGCTATTGTATACAGAAAGGGGCACTGTAACTAAGGCAATCCCTGGCATAACTTGTGTGCCCACCTAAGGGCAGGGCAAGGGGGCCAGGCAAGACATCTAAGTTTAAAAAAACTTATGAAGCAACAGCCTTAGCAAGGAGCAACCAATCACAAACCTGCCAGGGGCATTTATATGAGGTTGCATCAGCACCCGTTGCGCTAACACGCGCGGAAGGGGATAATACGGATAGTAAAAAGCCAGAGGAACGACATATCGAATGATATGAGTACATTGGGGGTTCAAAGAAAATGTTAGAACAATCGGGGGACTCGCCTGTTTCTGCAAGGCCCCAGGAAAAAACAGGTCTCGGGATGCGGCTCTGGAGGCCATCTCCAACACTGCTCTCCCGATCCTGACCTCTGTCCGGAGAGTGTCTTTCAGGAAGAGTGTCTTTCAGGAAGCACTCCGTAGAGGTGTTTGGGGTTCTCCAGCATGCTGTCTGGATGATACCACCTACAGAAGCACCCCTAAAGAAGGCCCACTCATGGAGGTAGGACATGGTCCACCATGAGTGGAAGCCACCCCGACCTCATGCATCTGGGCTGAACCAGCGGCTCATGCCAACGGTACAAGCGCAGATGAGAGTATGGCTTAGACTAGCCAGTTAACAAACGTGTTGCGAGAAGCCAGCCCATACAGTGGGGTTGATGAGATAAATAGCCAGGAACAGGAAGCTCCGAGCGGCCTGGTTCAGTCGATACACCACTTAAGAACCCCGACTGGGCACCACAAACCGTAGTCCGGCAAGGGCGAGAAGGAATTGATGACCGGGACAAAGATATCCGGAGGTCAAATATCCCTGGTCAAGGAACCCTAACCTCGGGGTAAGTCAGACACCTCCTGGTTCCCATTGGATGTGGCATCAAGTGGAGAGCCCGAATATCCAACACTGAGGACCTGTGGGCCTCTGAGAACACCTGCTATGGTAGAACGATTACTCCTAATCGTGGAGGCCGCGTGGTCGCTTTCGACCAGGTAGGCTATACCAGAAAATCTGCAACCTCCCCTACAGAAGCATTTAGGGGATGCAGAGATCAGATTCAGCACCATTTGGGAAACTGCTATCGTAGATTTTCTGGCAGATGCCCTGTGGCTGCAGGCTGCAAGAACCGCAGCTCGCTGTGGAAGGCTTACCATGTGAAGGGGATGCTTGGCACCACCCAGCACGTTAGGTGGAGATCCTGCCGAGCCAGGTGATGGAAAAAACCTGAGCTCGGCAGGAGCAGAATGTCTGTTCTATGCAGAAGAAAGACCGGCCAAAGCATTAGGGGGCTTGGCAGCCTGTAGAACAGACTCTGTTTTATATCCCCCCCCCCCCCCCCCCACACGACCTGTCCACATTGCAGGGCCGTTGCACGTACATGTACGTACATAATACACACGCATCCCCTGTATAGTGTATGTAGTGCGCGTCGCGAAACCGCAGCCGTTCAAAAAAATCGAACAGAGAAACTTGGCTCGAGTTAATGAGCTGTGAGTGGGTGGAGCTTGTGTGTGACGTCGCCACAGCACGTAATGAATATTAATAAGTGTCCGTTACTATTATGGGATAATACACGTGCTGCTGAGTACTGTTTGTTTACACACCCGGCCATGGAGTCTCTAATTCCTAGCTCCATGAGATATCCCCATGCACAATACACTGTACATGGTGTACATGTAAACACGGTATTCCGGCACGGTATTCTATACAATTACAATACAGTATATTTAAGAAAATATTGGGGGTAGCCGACTAGCCGTGTCAGTATATCGAAATATTAAAGAAAGTGAGGGTAGCTATGAGAAAGTCATGAGAAAAGTTCATGAGAAAAAACTATGAGTGAAACTAAAAGCTTATGTAGTTTTTCTCATAGTTTTTATACAGTGTACGTGTAGACATCAATACACCTGTACACTGCACTACTAGTACAAGTACTATACATGTACATAATTTCTGCATGTATGATGTTATAACTGCCGATTGATTGGTAGAAGTTATTTTTCAGAGCACTTTGTCATCACAATAACATTGTGCAGCATTTGAGTGATGATATATGGCTTTCGAGCTTGAGTGATGATGGCTAAAATCCGAAAATGGCGAAAGCAAATAAATCGTCGTCGATCGACTCGAGTTCGACCTCTTCGAATATCATTATATGGTGTATGTTTTGTTGGACCATGGAATTCCTTCCTCCATGGTTGGACTCTCGATCTTGACTTGTGAACATTTGTGAACACATAAGTCTAAAAATTCCACGGACTCAGCCAGGATTTTGTTACGATAACCGTTTGAAAAAACGTCTGATTTGGAACAATGATCAGGTCTGGGGATATTACACTGTAATGTCTAATTTACAGTTGTAATTCCGACCACAATTAGGCTACATAAAAAAGGCTTGCCATGTTGTTTAGAGGTATAATAAATAGATTTTCCCGGTCATGATCGGCAAATTAGCATTCGTGGTGACGTGATTTTGCCTCCTCGGTTGAATATATTTTTGCATTCAATTAACGTCAACATATGTCGTTCATTTTAGCCATTCAAAATCGGCGTTCATGATTTAGCAGGCCAGTAAAACCGCAAACAACGATTTATATATACCAGATTCGTTGGCATTTTGAGACAACATATTTCACAAAATGAGCAAACAAAATAATGCAAAACTCTTTACACGTATATTTTTGTTGATTTCTCTGTGTCTTTTTGCCAGTCCATTTCCCCTTAAATTCTATATTTCTTTGATTTGTTCTTCATTTACTGGCTTGCATCTGCATGAGTTTCAAGAGAGGATTGGTCTCATGGAGGTATTGCAAATCGTGGGGTCGTATCTCACGATCCATTTTAAAATGAGTTGCACTTCCTCTGACCATAGACGGGAAGGAAATGCTCTCTATTTCTACCTCCATGCTCTGACCATGCATCTAGTCCGGATCTCATATAAGCTAGTTAATTGCGACAGCCGATTTTGCTGTAGACATTTAAAAAATGTCTGAAAGCCATGTAATCTAAATCATTCCAGTGTATCAACGGCGGTCAAATTCTCTTGAATAGCTGCCATTTTTCGAGGATTTTGTAATTACCCGGTAATTCGTTGTCACGGGGACATCACACATGTGATTATACTTAATGCCATACAGGAAATTAATAAACCTTTTTATCTTTTTAATCTTGCGGTACAATTCATAATTACAGACTCACAAAACGCAAACTTACTCAAACTCACAAATCCGCTGGCAGAATGCCCGGCCAAAACAAATTCCGTGATTTGAATGCTTGCTGTTCGAATATTTTTAAAATAAAAAGCCGGTGGCGATTATATTTCAAGGTACAATACATGATTGGTAAAGGTCACAGAACAGCACTCACACTTTGCCTGATCAAACATGTAGGCCTACATGAAATAATAAACCTGTGAAAATTTCATCTCAATCGGACATTATCTGAGTCACGAGAAAATAATACTCTTTATACCTGGTTGTCCGACACTGAGGACCCATCTAGGAAGCCTCTGTGGACGGCCGCTATGGCCGACCAATAGTTCTTAATCTTTGAGAACACGAGGTCGGTGCCAGCCCAGCCCACAGTGTGTTTGTGAACTTGAGGGCATTGCCTCGGGCGATTGTGTCACTCACCGGTTGGAGGTAACTTGAACCCAGGACCCTGCAAACACCTGGAGACGGCCTCCTACGGGTCCTAAGGAAGGAGGCCTGCAGGAGACGGGAGGAAAAGCGCATCCAGCACATTGCCCCGATGGGCCGAGGTTGCAAGGGCGGACACGCGGGCGAATTGATCAAGTACTGACCAGAGGCCATTATCGAGGCAGTGAAAAGCGTCCGTTAGCATGTCCGGGGGAATTGCCAGCTCCTCCTCACAACCGGAAACCAAATATTCTGTGAGAAGCAAGAAGGAGGCCACGGCCATGCCATGGTGGGAGACAGAGTCCAACTTCTTCAGCGTGTCCTCCAGCGTAGTGCGGGCCGTGTCTGTGAAGGGCCGCTTAAACAACAGGTGCCCCTCATACGCTGCCAACTTGTCCTTCTTTGCATCGGAGAGAGACGGGGTGGAGAAGAATTTCTCAAAATCTGACTTGGGGAAGTGATAATAATCGGGTATGGCAGCCATTTACCAGGGGACATGATCCCATAAATTTTCTTGACACACACCTGGTCCAGTAGGATAACTGGAAAAACCTTGTCACCAGTCGGTCGGGAGGTAGCAAGGGCAGATATTGAAGCCGAGATCGACTTGAAAGCCTGAAGGAATACCACGTCCTCGCCCTTGAAGCATTTGCTGTGACGGGACCGGGAAGAAGAGTCACCGGAACTCGGCAAAGACTCGCACGATCTTTGGCCCGACTTCTTCTTTTTCTTGCCCTTCTTTTTTGACAGACAGCCCCGCGGGGTGTCTGAGGAAGAGTTCGCTGCGGCCTGGGTCATTGGGACCCCGGAGCAGCGGATAAAGTAAAAATAAAACCCGAAACGAGCGAGGTCGACGGCCCCATGGGAGCACGGCTTTAGGCAAATTCTCAACCATTAAACACCCAATCAATGCAGGTACTGCTACCCCAATGAAACAGGAGATGCGTAGAAGGCCCTTTGGTTTTGTACATGAGGAAGAAGCTCACTTTGGCTCACTACTGGAAAAAGGAGTAATTAAACCTTCAATATCGGAATGGGCCCCAGTATTAGTTTGTAAGAAGGATGGTAAAGTGAGGTACTGTTTTTGACTATAGGGCACATTTTGCTGGCTGTGACATTAATGACCTTCCATGTGGTGGCTGTCACGCAATTTTGTGGATGGGTCCACAATTAATGGAAATGTTTTAATGAAGATGTAGATGACATCATTCCCCTAGCAGTCCAACGGGTCGCCAAGAACACAAACACACCTTCGTCTCTCACTACCACTACAAATGGGGATATACATGTAGTACAGAATGAGGGCGAGTTGCTTAACCCAGTCCGGCGTTTGCTGTATGGAGAGAAACCATGCACCCTTTTGCCACAAAACACTGACAAACTGACTTAATGAGCCCATGTCAATCTGTACTAAATATGGACACAAGCACCTAAGAGAATTACAAGAATTAGATTAAGACTTAGGCCCATTACTACACTGGAAAGAAAATCACATCAGCCCAAAACAGTGTGATTTGCAACTTTCCTCCCTTGCTGTCAAGTACTTTTGGTCAAATGCCCCACTCCTACAAGTAAAAGACGGAGTCCTTTATTACAAATGGAAGGAGGAACACTCAGATAGGCTTCTCTTTCTAGTCCCTCATGTGATGAAAAAGGAGGTTCTTGCTCTATGCCATGAAACTATCGCGTCGCAAAAAAATGTATTATTATAAAAAAAAACAAGCGGCCCTTTCCGAGTGCGTGTCCGTTGGAAAGGGTCACATGCGTCTTTTTAATAGGCAATTTTAACGCACACGCAAGGTATATGCAGCGGATGAAAAAACGCGCATATGGAAAGGCGCCTTAAGATGGCCAGGCAGCCAAGGATAAAAGGACAAACGTACCTGTGGTACAACATGATCGAAGACGTCCCTTTGCATGTTAAAGTGTGTTCAGATTGCAACCAACATAAAAACCATCATGGAAGCAAAAAGCTCCTTTATTAAACAGAGTTCGCTCCAGCCAAACGCATACATGTGGACATCCTTGGCCCCTTTTCCCCCTCCACTGCAGGAACCAATGCATAATAATGTTAAAAAGGTACAATACATGATTGGTAAAGGTCACAGAACAGCACTCATACTTTGTCTGATCAAACATGTACATGAAATAATAAACCTGTGAACATTTGAGCTCAATCGGACATCTGATCGAGTCTCGAGAAAATAGAGAAAACCCGACTCAATTTTTCTTATAAAACATGAAGAATGGTTTTGATCTTACCCCGAGATCAAAACTGTTTTCGGTCTTTGTTTTACTTATTTCTGGATAAATACAGCATTTCAGGTAGAAAAAATTAAACGGTATGTTTCTACCAGAACCATCTTCATACCTTGAGTGACAGGGGATATAAATTAACACAACTGAAGTGAGGGTGTCCTTTATGTTTGTTCCAGAAACAGTTCGGACGAACGATCTTTGCACGGTTTACGAACTGTTGAGTCCATTTTCTGTCTCAAACTAAATAATTTTTTTTTGAGGCCTTGCAAATCCTATATGGGCATTTCCACGGTAACGTAAGTTACCTTTTAAGTGGTTTTGACCTATTCCTTGATCAATCTTCTTGAAAGACTCTAGTTTATAAAGGTTTTATTGGCATCAGCAAGTATACCAATTTAAGGTTCCTTGAAATGCATGCAAATATGCAAAAAGAGGTAACTTACATTACAAAATTTCCCCAAACCGTGGAAATGCCCATATGCTCCCTTTAATAAGCCAGTTCACTAAATGGGTCGAGGCTTAACCCCTTACCAGCTTACCAAACCAAACTGCAGAGAGAGTTGCAAGAGTCATCATGGACAATATCGAGGTTTGGTTGTCCCCTAGTGATCCATATACTGACCAGGGCAGGAACTTTACTAGCTCTTTATTTATAAAGGTCGTTTGGGATGTACTCGAAAAATGCTAAAACACAGACTACTCCTATAATATCGCCCAGGTTCAAATGGTCAGGTTGAACATAACAATAGGACCCTTCTCCAAGTTATAAGATGTCACTTAAAAGGGAAATGTGCACAATGGGATGAAGATCTACATTGAGGCAATTCGTTCACTTTAAAAACTGGCAAACAGGCCTGACACCTAACCCCATGATGCTAGGGAGGGAAACCCGGCAACCAGTAGAACTTGTATTTGGCATGGAGGGAAATAGCACTGACCCCGGACTGCCCCATGAATACGTAAACCTCAAAGTGAGAATGACCAGAGTCCACAATATAGCTCAAAACAATAGGTGCATTCGTTTAGCTAACACGGGTCAGCCCTTACAGTGGAAATGGTCGTGTTTTACTGCACAAAACAAGCGAGAGAATGGGGACAAGGTTGACTGGTGTCGACCCGGGGGAGCTAAACGAATGCACCCATTATTGGTGTTGGCCAGAGACATCAGAAAAAATACTATGATGTCATGGCTAATAAACCAAATACTATACCATGAAGGAGATGTAGTACTATATAAGCTAAATAAGGTAAGGCAAATCGGACAGTCACGAAAACTTGGCGTCGCCAAGTTTTCGTTTCCACTTTTAGTCGTGGAGGTTATCTCCAATATTATACAAAGTGCAGAACAGAAAAAGATCAAGCAGTGTGAAGATAATGCCGCCGATAATTTTGGTTACTAAGACCAAGAAGTAAGCTCCTGGGTAAAGAGGGCTTGAGAGACAACAGGAGGGTACAAAATGAGGTGACGGCCATGGCCATGGCCACGCTATTTCGGGTCATTTGTTGTGTTGACACGTACACGTACATGCGATCTGTTGGCCAAGTACAACGCCGTAATACCGTCTTGAACAAGACTATTTTTTTTTAGGTGTGAGAGGGGGTTCAGTGACTAGGGGGGAGAGGTTTTTTAAAAAGGGGGTAAATAAAAAAAAAAAACACTCTCTTTACACTTCTTTCTTCTCTCCTACCTCTCCTATATCCCTTCCTCTTCTACATTATCCACTTGCTGCCAGATCATGTTTAATACGTTCTATTTTAAGTTAAGGTCAAGTAAAATTGGCAGGGGAATCCCAATATGCAATGTTTACATCTAAGCTGCGTACAGCATTTCAATTCAGACCTTCAAAAAATATCCCTAGAATAATGCTATTTTGAATTTCCCACACCTAAACCCTCCCCCAATTTTCCTACCTTTTATTACCTCACACTAAACACCGCCACTCGCCCAGCCAAACAATGGTCCCTCCTGCACATCAATATTCAACAGCTCCAGTGCCCCAGATAGAAAATGGCTGTCCCCGTTGTGCACTACCGCTACGAAGTGTGTGTAAAAAACACCCGGTAAAACTCACTTTCCAGATGTGCTAACCCAGTTTTACACGAGTCCTGAGATTGAAGTTGGTCGTAACTTGTATCCAGTAAGTTAACTTTTAAAGGGTATTACTTTTTTTTTTTCCCCCATGGCTGTCAGTGGAATTCTTGCCAATGAGGTAGACCTCAACCCTCTGTTCAACAATATCGAGGGAAATCAGACTAATGCCATGGACATGACGTTTGCTGCAGAAGTGGACCATCAGCTGGGGTATACTAGAAGTAGGAGAATTAAGTAGGCCCCCTGACAGATGGAGTGGTCACTCTAAGTAGAATTATTACAGAACGATCTCCTGTAATTTTAATATTAATAGAAGAAATTAAAGTATGTATGAACAAGACAACACTAATCATGTTTATTTGTTAATGCACATGCGTGTACATACATGATATCATTTGTACGTACATGTAGGTATGGAAGAAGCCAACTTTGTTCCTGCATGACTACACGGAGGACCCACCATCAGAAGAAGACAACAATGTTGATACATATCCGCTCCGGAAAGTAAAAGGCCCTTCAAGTCCACGTGCCCCCAAGCAGAATGCAACTTAACAACAAACAAGATGAAGCGTCGTCACATAATTCGGCAACACCTCTACGGTGGAGAATGGTGGGTCCTGAACCTGCTGTTAGCATGTTGGGAAATTGGAAGACATCCCAGCCTGCATGGACCCTTTTGCATCAAGCATCACATGCCGGAGCTTGTGCAACTTGTCAGAAGATTTGTCACCTTGTCTACGGGCCCCTCAATCTGTCTTCCCCAGGGGAGTTGGTCCAGCTAGTTTGTGACCAGTGTTTTGGGGATGGACAGTCCAAATTCAGCATTGAAGAACGTCAAGTCTGGGACACCTACATGTATGACCACTTCAAGGCCCTCCCACAGCTCCGTAACAGAGATCTTCAGTCCCCCTCTCAAGTGACAAGGCTTGAAGGTCAAGGCAGATACTGATGGGTTCCTCGGCTGCATCGCCGTTTTCTGTGATACTAACACCTAACACGATGAGGTACTGTGTGGTCTGCCCTAATGTTGGACCCGCTAGTCTGCGCGGCAACCATTGAAGTACACCCCAAACATGCACAAGACTTCTCCCCTGAAACAGAAGGGGTATTCCGGCGTTTGCTGGAGCACCCCAAAGTCTGTGCAAGGTGTTCCCCAACCTATACATCAGCCTATAAACACTAATCGTCGTTAAGGGACAACAGGAGCCCACGTAGGGCTGCGCATTCTACCTGGGTACCCGAAACCCAACCGAAACCATCGGGTACCCGGCTCCATTTGTTCGATTCAAATACCAGTAAAAAAATAAGAACCATGCCTTTTTTCACATACCGGTATACATCACTGACCTGCAAAATTTGTAGTTTTTTGCAGTTTTCTTTTTACTGCAAACCTGTACCGGCAGCGAGCCACATATCGACGCAGCCCGGCCACAATCTACGGTACCGGACAACGTGACGCAGCCCGGCCGCGATATACATGTACCGTATCTACCAAAAATCCTACTGCGTACGGCAGATCTTCGGTACCGACTGAGCAGGGACACCGTGCACACACACAGTACGAACGGTGTGCATGCAGTCTTCCTGCCCACACGTGGTTGAGACTGGTGCACGTTTTTTTTTATATCGTGGCTATTACATGCGGCCGTGTGTGGGGCAGATACCAGTCGTAGAACATTGAGATTATGACCATGCTGACCATGGTGACTATGCACAATGCACATCTTGTTTACATCTTAATCAATACGTTCGTTGCCCTAGGAATTTTTTTAAATCAAGCACACAGTACGTGAAAAGTGTGTTTCTTCTTGGCCAACTGGACAAAATTACTGATTGAAATTCAAGAAAGATTTAGGGCCTATTTGTTTAACACAAAGGATCCCAGATTTAGGGATTCACGTCCTATGCAGGGTACACTAAAATGGGATTCTGATCCACAGAATCCGTGATCCTGTGCATTAAACAAACAGGCCCGTAGCTGATAAGGAAAGTGCGATTTACGGTACGGTCAAAATATTTGTAATTGCACGGGGATCTCGAAACGAAATAACAACAATGACAATGCATACATCGTGTTTGATGTCGGTGTTCGATGTTGGAAAAATGATAGCGCTAAGTTTTGCTTAGCTTGTCATGTTGGTAGAAATAGCATAAACAAAAATTTGGCACCCCTACAAATAGCCAAAACCCGCTAAAGGTCGGGGTGTTTTGGGAGAGTCTGGTAATTTTTAGCACTCCTGGCTCGGCGCTCCGGTACATTACTTACCAACGGCCATTACACAACATAATTCTGGGTTCTTAATTTATAATTATTATTATTACTTATGGTTTATTTACCAAACTCTCACAGCTAGAAGCTGAAATACAGTTTGATTTACAATTATTAGATTACAACAATATAAATTACAAAGCCATATATATAAAAAGACAAAGGGACTAAAAAAAACACAAAAAAACAATGATGTTCATCAGTTTAAAAGTTTATATAAGGATGATAGATAAAATACCAGAGTTACATGAAGATCAAACAAATGAGAGATCAATTAACACACATTATAAATGAAAGGCCAAGAGGGCTCAAGATATATTGTAAGAGAGTTCCTTGTTTATCAAGTCTGTTAAATAAGGGATTGCACTACCTTTACTCCACTTTGTCCTGCAACCGGGAATGCTTAAGTGATTATTATTCCTCAAGCCATTGTTTCTAGTGGGAGGAAGCCAATGTCTGTATTTGGGGGAGTGAAGAATGGATTTGCCAAAACTAGAACACAACTGCTCTAGCTCTACGTTGGAACAGAGGGGGAACATTAAATTGCAAGTATATTTCACTATGCACAGAGTCTTACGTTGTAATTGTTCAAGGCATTCTACTTGGTTTTTTTTTTTTGACAAATCAGGATGCCAGAGAGGAGTAGCATACTCCAAGGTTGGTCTAACATATCAAATATACATAACACTGTGATTAAATCAGTAATGGGAATTCTACAACGTTTCAGTTGACGCAAGTAAAACAGTCTACGGCTAAATGCTTTGCACATAGCATCAATTTGGTTATCCCATTTTAAGTTATCCTGAACTAGAACACCAAGAATATTTAAAGTCAGTTCTATTGATTGGTGAGTTACTGATTAGCAAGGTATAGGTTAATGTTAATGTTAAAGTTAATGTACATAAAATTGCACTGAGAAAGATTAAGTTTCATGCTATTTGACAAGGCCCACTGATTAAAACAATCTAATTCCTCCTGCATGATTAGAAACTGGGCAGGTTCCGTGATCACCTGACAAAAAGACATGTCATCCACATATTTACAATGTTTAATTTCATCATTGGATGAACCTGCATCATTGATCATTGTTAAAAGGCTATTGGCCCCAATTTTATACAGAACACCAGCATGGGAAGTAGTCCAGTCAGATAGAGTGCCATTATAACAGACAGTCTCAGATCGTTTGGTTAAAAAACTACATATCCAAGGAATGATGGAAGATCAAACTCCACAAAGGTAGTATCATACTTTGGTTTTTGTCAAAGAAGTCCAGATTCATGGATACATATATCAAGGAAGATAAAGTAACAGTCATCTGTGAAAATTTCAGTCCCATACGGTGCCCACTTTTTGAGAAAATCGTGAAAAATGGCCGAAGTATTTCTTAAGTCTTTTCTCTTCTTTTAAAAGATCAAAAAGATTTTCGGTCGTTGTTTTACTAATTTCTCGATAAATACACCATTTCAGGCGGATAAATTTTAACGGTATGTTTCTACCAGCATCATCTTCATACCCTGAAAAATATACGTAAATCTGTGAACATTTCTGTTTTGGTCTCTTACCAAAGTATGATAATACCTTTAATAAATTTATGGATTAAGATTTGATGATCAACTCTATCAAAGGCTTTACTGAAATCAGTAGCAATCATAAGAGCAGAGGTACAGGTGTATGAGGTTTATCTGTTCCCCTATAAACTTCATCAAGCAAACAAACCAAATAATGAGATGTAGATGATCCTTTTAAAGACCCAAATTGATTAGGATCAATGTCATTACGCATGTCTCTGTTAATCCAAGTAGTAATATATGTTACTACTTAACATTTTTGATGTCTTATTTTAAATTGGAGGTACCCGGGTACCGCCCGTTTGGGCAACAGGTACTCGGTTTCAAAATTCCCTGTGAATGCACAGCCCTAGGCCCACAGAAGAAGCCCGGAACATCCCGATTGATTATACTAGACATTTATCGCTTTTAAATGTTTTTATCTCTTTATGTTTGAGCAATCCAGTAACAATCTTTTAAAGGTAATATCATACATTGGTTTTGTCAAAGAAGTACAGATTCATGGGCACATACATGTATATCAAGGAAGATACAGTCACAGTCATCTGTGAAAATTTCAGTCCCATACGGTGCCCACTTTTTGAAAAAAATCGTGAAAAACGGCCACAGTATTTCTTAAGTCTTTTCTCTTTTTTTTTTTATCTTTATAAGATCAAAAAGATTTTCGGTCGTTGTTTTACTAATTAAATTTCTGGATAAATACATTTCAGGCCAAAACATTTAACGGTAGCTTTCTACCAGCACCATCTTAATACCCTAAAAGTTATACGTAAATCTGTGAACATTTCTTTTTTGGTTTCTTACCAAAGTATGATAGTACCTTTAACCAGATGATCCTTTTGATGTTGGTCTTCATCGGGACTAAATCATTTATGTGAGTTTTGATGTGCCTTTGTGCTTTTTAATGTTCCTGTTCTTTGATGGTCCTTCACGGTAGTGCCTCCATGGTTTGGACATCAACATAATATGCCATCTTCATTTTGCCAACCGCCAGTATTAACTTTCCTGTCAATTCTCCAAACATACCTGTTTTGACAGATCACTCCTTGCTACATGAGATTGAGTACTACTAGAAGTGTACCAATCAAGAATTGTCCATTGCAGTATTGCTGTCAGTGCAATATTTCTCACTGTAGTGTCACTGTAGTGAGACTGTTCACAATATCAATGCTTGCTTGCCGTATTCCAGTGATCTGGACACAGCCGCAGCCTTATTATGCTATGGTCACTCAGATTAAACCTTGAAGTACCCATCCTACTCCAAATAATAGTGCAGCTTAGAGTTCATCAGTACAAGCTGGGGAAACGTCTCAGCATTTCATCCTCACAATTCAATTGGTCCAAACATGGGTATACCTGTTTATACTCAGACAATAATTGGGACTGAAACCGATGTTGGATTGATGCCACAGCTTGAAACTGAATTTATTCCACCTTCAAACATGTTAAGAGCGTGTCCACGAGAGGACCATGCAGAAAGTGATAAGGTGGGGGTCAACGGATTTTGCTGAAATTTGGTAGGTAGGGGGGTTATGTGGAGCCTTGACGTTGTATAAACTTTTAGCCCAATCGGACCTTCCTATCGGAAAAAAATTGCCAAAAAGTACTTTTTTTGGTCAAAATGCACGATTTTCATGATTTTAGGGGTACACATTTTCAAACACTTGCTATATCACTAAGGAAAGTAGTAGAGTATTGATATTTTCAGGGTTTCAAGGTTGTATCCTACCCTAAACAAGGATACCAAAATAAAGAAAAAATAATGTTTTTCAGATGTGATTGCATATCTTTTTCTTAGGGGTAAGAAGGTACTTATAGTGGTCTATTGAATGCATCAATAAAAATGTTGTCAGCAGTTTTTGGTATAAATTTACAGGAGCATGTTTTTAGCACTATTTTAGAGGAATTTAGCAGGTTTTAAGGTAAAAACGGGTGAAATCTTCAAGTTTGAAACACATTGCACATGGAAAAAATCTCTATCACCCAGTTACAAAATGACACACAAGGCACTTTGATAATTTAGAGGTATTATACAAAATTGATTCCTTTGAAACTCGTTTATTGTAAAAAAAAAAATGAATATTGCACAATCATCTTAAAGCCATATGAATGTAGGTATACTGTTGCGTACAAAAATAAAGAGAAATCCTTCATGTTGCATGTCTCACAACAATAGAAGGTTTGCAGAAATAATGTCCAAATCATTAGTTCTTGAAAAGACAAGGTAACAGGGAGACCAGTGGCCGAACTCTCAAAAAAGGGAACAAATCATAAAAAAAAAATGAAAAAATGAGTTCAAATCAGGGATTATCAATCTCACTAATTATTTAAAGCATGTAAAGCAAAACATTTCTTTCCACAAATTCTACATGTACAGTATTATCATTTACAGCTGAATGTAATGAGTGATTCATATTTTAGCCAGTAATGATCTTCTATAACTGTGCAAAAAATGCAATTATTTTCCCTTAACTGGCAACGATCCTTGTCATTTTAAACAGTTTGCATACATGTCACATTGTTAAAGATAATATCATACTGTACTTTTTGATAAAGAAATAATACAGATTCATGGACAAAAATATCAAGGAAGATGCAGTATCAGTCATCTGTGAAAATTTCAGTCCCATACGATGCCCACTTTTTGAGAAAACCACAGTATTTCTTATGTCTTTTCTCTGTTATTTTTTATCTTAAAAAAATCCCCCCAAAAATGTGGGCACTGGTTGTACTCTTTTCTTTTATACAACATTTCGGGCAGAAAAGTTGTATAAAAAAAATTATGTTTCTACCATCACCATCTGTTTTAAATCTGTGAAGATTTCTGCTTCGGAAAAGAAATGTCCACAACAACATGAACCTCATGGGAGAAAAAAGAACAATAATTAAAAAATTAGGCTTGCCCTTCACGGACGTGGATGAGCACTGTATATTCAGTGCTTGTGAGTGCTCGTCAAAAAATCATGTGCTGGCTCAGGGATTCGACAATTCTGAAATTTGAATCACTCATTACACTGAGCTGTAAATAATAATACTGTACATGTAGGATTGGTGGAAAGTTGATTTACATGCTTTACATAATCAGTGAGATTGAAAATCCCTGATTTTAACTCATTTATTTTTCAATCATCAACTTACCACAAGGGAAACTGACTGAATTTAAAGTCATTGAAAAGTGAACAAAGAAAAATTGACTGGCGGAGCGAGATTCGAACCGCCAAACCAGTCCTGAATAACATATAGGCGCTCTACCAACTGAGCCATCCAGCCCTGCGTTGGTGGTGACCCCAATAGTCAATTACCTTTGTTCGTTTGGCAGTCAGAAGCCATGAATCACGCACACACCGCCATACCCAAGGATTGTTTCAATGATACATGCAGAAATGCTGCAACCTGGGAACGGTACATGGGGGATTTATTTATTTTTCCTTTTTTAAATGATTTTTTCCCTTTTGGGGAGAGTTCGGCCACCGGTCTCCCCTGATATCCCGTCTTTTCGAGAACTGATGATGTTGACAATATTTCTGCAAACCCTCTATTGTTGTGACACATGCAACAGAAAGGTTTTCCTCGTTATTTGTGTATGCAACAATATATACCTACATTCATATGGTTTTAAGATGATTGTGTAATATTCATTTTTTAACAATAAATGAAGAGAGTTTCTAAGGAATCAATTTTGTCACCTCTAAATTATGAAAGTGCCTTGTGTGTCATTTTATTTTCTGAAAATAAAGGACTATATTGCTTTGCAAGGTGGGGGGGGGGGGGGGTGGGGTGGCTTGAAAGAAATCCTACCAGCTGCAATTGCCCAAACAAATTTACACTGATAGAACCTAAAGGAACCTAAATGCCCACCCTAAAGACTGAAAAGCTTGAGGGACGCAGTAACAAATTTGAGATGGATCGCAATCATTGAGATATCTACAGAGTACACTGAAAAATGCAATTTGGGAAATTTTCTGTTCCCTTCATGCTGTTACTTTGCTGGATATTTTTAAATAATTTCTTTCCACGTTATCAGAGAGTCGGTGACCAACAAAACATTGGCATAGACATGTCCACAAACGGGGGATATATGCTCCTCTGCCTGGGTCGTATTTTCATATAACACATATAATGCATTGTGCACAAATATATATATATATATATATATATATATATTGGTGGTGTAACCCCCTCCCCCTTCCACCAACCCATCCCCCGCTATCTTTGCACCTGCAACAAAATAATCTGAACCTACATGTATGCTGGGTGATAGAGGTTATTTCCATGTGCAATGTGTTTCAAACTTGAAGCTTTCACCCTTTTTTTTTTTTTTCGTCAAAACCTGCTAAATTCCTCTTAAAAAGTGCTAAAAACATACTCCTGTAAATTTATACCCAACACTGCTGACAAAAGTGTTATTTATATGCTTTCAATAGACCATTATCAATCCACATCGCAGGAGAATAACTTTCCACTCTACAGCAACATCCAGGGCGGGCACTTTCCACTTTTCTGCAAATGCCTAAGTATAATCTTTTGTACAGTGATGAAGGATCACTGAAACATACATTACGCGGATAATACCGATAGACACCGCACTTGATGGCTTTACAATGCTCAAAATCCTTAAAACCGCACTGCAGCTGCACAGACGGCATGATATCCATGCCGACCGCTATATTGAACACTACCCCAGTTTCTTATAGCGCCCTCTGTCGGTGACAGATAGAAAATGGATAATAACTTTGACAATGTGGGCGCGGCACCTGCGCTGCCTGATCCTTTCCTCCAACATCAGTTATGGGTGTGCACCAAAGGGTTGATCCACCCTTCCCAATACATAAAGACTTTAAAATAAATATTTTGCAAGGTCAAAACAGAATCTAATCCAAAATGTGAAATGATGAAATGCAATATAACACTAAAACTGCATTGTAGGTTTATCTCAAATTGAAGAATTTTGCATATATTTGACCGCCAAAAAAAAAAAATCGAAAAGAGCTGACAAAATTTTTATTGTTTGCCCTTGTACAATAGTATTTCAATTACATTTTGTTCAAATTTGGTGACCGTCAGCCCTGCACTAATTGAGATACAGCTTACTTTGTACATTACTTTTTTCTCATAGTAAAGCTGGTACCTATTTTTCTAACGCCTATATATCTGCAATAAATGCTTATACAATAGTATTTCAATTACATTTGTTCAAATTTGGTGACCGTCAGCCCTGCACTAATTGAGATACAGCTTACTTTGTACATTACTTTTTTTCATAGTAAAGCTGGTACCTATTTTTCTAACGCCTATATATCTGCAATAAATGCTTATACAGCATTTATTTTTATTTCATCAAATATGTTCGGACCAAGAGAGTTTGTCATCAGATGAGATCACGTTCTTTCTTTTGATGTATAACTCGACAATAAACGATGATGTTTAAGGGCAGAACCGCGGTTGTAACTATACCCACAAAACATCTTTAATTGACCCTCCCAAATTAGTAAAAAAGTACACTTTCAGCCGAAAATTACAAATGCCCCGTACTCGGTCACTGTGGGATTATAGATCGAGCTACTATATATCATGTGATATGGTACCAGGTGGGGATCCAATGGCCAAGATTTAAACTTAATTCGCTGACCCCTCACCTTGTCGATTTTTCAAGATTTTGCATGGTCTTCTCGCGGACTGACACTTAAACTACCAAATAAAGCATATATGAAGAGAATGTTATTTACATTAATTACCAAGTTATATTTCCTACATGCAGAATAAAAATGGCAAGGAGCCGGATACCGAACACAGGCAAACCGGCTAGACAGACAAACATCGTGACATAACATTTACCTAATGGACTACCACACCATGTCCATTAACACAGATCTATGAACGCCATCGTCCATATCCACTTGTGGCCACACCAAATAGTGTTCCTTCGTTTTGAACGTGCACAGTACCGTAGTACTGTAAAGACCTTGCCATTGCCCAATGAGAAGCTCTGTACAACAAGCTCCGCCCAATTCAGACGGTTGCATTCATTGAACATCATACATATTCATGTTATACAAATAGCTCTTTATGAAAGGCAGAAAACCCCGTAATATATACTTGTGTAGTAAATACATGTATACAAAGTTTTACTCATGCGCAGAGCTGCAGCAATGTTGCACCTGTAGCTGTATTACCGTCAACCTTCACTGTAGGCCAACTGTATTAAATTGTCCCCATTCAGCGCATTGCGGTACGATTAATGAAAAAGGAACTCCACTTGTGAATAGGCATTGAGCGCGTAAAAGAATGTCATTTGAATGAGGGTTGTGTGCCGTGGCTCTGTCGCGACCCTCATTTTATATAAAGGTATTAATAATATACAAAACAGTTTGTTGCTTAATGCTGTGCAAGTAATAATGTTTATTATTGTGCTATGCAATGGTATAATTTTTTTTAGTCCAAGAAATTAGATAATGAAGTAAACAAAACAGTTTAATATTTCGGGTTGCTGTAGCTGCCTTCAAACATGGAAAGCAATATGCACTCACTTTCGATATGGCATTTATTTCTCTATCCTATTAATTTCTGATGTTGATAAGTGTTCCTGAGACATGTTTCGAATACGCGTGCACATTTTCAACATATAAAAATGTTTTCCTTAATTTCGATGATACAAACAATAATTTAATATGTGTCTTCCAATGCTATTTTCTCGACTTTTACTGTATTTTACACTGACAATTTTTCATGCTGCGAATTCTTTCTCCAATTCGTGTTTTGTTTCAACTTTGAAGACAGTCAAACAATTTTGGCCGACTTTTCTTAACCATTGTCATACCGGCCGGTACTTTCCAACAGTTTCACTATCTGTAAAGAACAACTTATTACCGTCGTGCACACAAATCGAAATGCACTGTAGCTGACCGTAGCGTATCAATTCTGACTATGCACAGCCGACTTGAATACCATGAGGACACAGTACGTTATCTCATCTGAATGTGAACAGCCTTCCTGAATAGCATCAGGCCAGTACGTTATCTCATCTGAATGTGAACAGCAGACCTGAATATCATTGGGACAGTACGTTGTCTCATCTGAATGTGAACAGCCGACCTGAGTAGCATTAGGGGCAGTACGTTATCTCATCTGAATGTGAACAGCAGACCTGAATAGCATTAGGGCAGTACGTTATCTCATCTGAATGTGAACAGCCGACCTGAATAGCATTAGGGCAGTACGTTATCTCATCTGAATGTGAACAGCCTTCCTGAATAGCATCAGGCCAGTACGTTATCTCATCTGAATGTGAACAGCCGACCTGAGTAGCATTAGGGCAGTACGTTATCTCATCTGAATGTGAACAGCCGACCTGAATAGCATCAAGCCAGTACGTTATCTCATCTGAATGTGAACAGCCGACCTGAATAGCATCAGGCCAGTACGTTATCTCATCTGAATGTGAACAGCCGACCTGAATAGCATCAGAGCAGTACGTTATCTCATCTGAATGTGAACAGCCTTCCTGAATAGCATTAGGACAGTACGTTATCTCATCTGAATGTGAACAGCAGACCTGAATAGCATTAGGACAGTACGTTATCTCATCTGAATGTGAACAGCCGACCTGAATAGCATTAGGGCAGTACGTTATCTCATCTGAATGTGAACAGCCGACCTGAATAGCATCAGGCCAGTACGTTATCTCATCCTGAATGTGAACAGCCTTCCTGAATAGCATTAGGACAGTACGTTATCTCATCTGAATGTGAACAGCCGACCTGAATAGCATCAGGCAGTACGTTATCTCATCTGAATGTGAACAGCCTTCCTGAATAGCATTAGGGCAGTACGTTATCTCATCTGAATGTGAACAGCCGACCTGAATAGCATTAGGGCAGTACGTTATCTCATCTGAATGTGAACAGCCGACCTGAATAGCATTAGGGCAGTACGTTATCTCATCTGAATGTGAACAGCAGACCTGAATATCATTGGGACAGCACGTTATCTCATCTGAATGTGAACAGCCTTCCTGAATATCATTGGGACAGCACGTTATCTGATCTGAATGTGAACAGCCTTCCTGAATAGCATCAGGCTAGTACGTTATCTCATCTGAATGTGAACAGCCTTCCTGAATATCATTAGGACAGTACGTTATCTCATCTGAATGTGAACAGCAGACCTGAATATCATTTGGGCAGTACATTATCTCATCTGAATGAACCGCCTATAGCTCAATTCAGACATGCAGTTGCATTCATTAAACATGATACATATTTATGCAGTTATACTTTTTCATTTTTTTCACACACACATTTATTTCCATTAAGTACAAGCAAATTGAAATGCAGGAGACAACAATAAATTAATGAAGATACACACTGTATACAAAGAATCAATGCAGGTACATAAATGGTGGCATGTTCAAGAAGCCGAAGCTTGTATAGATATGCCTTAAACATAACTAGCTTAAGAGATACTAAGTGAAGAGGTGGGACAAAACAAATAAGACGAACACAACAGACAAACATACGGACAGAAAATACAACCGACGAGACATAAAACAATCTGATAACATGGGCATGACCTTAAAAGCAATAATATGATATGCTAAACTAAAAGACGAAACAAAAAACTTTAATGTATATACTGTACTGTTGACAGCATGAGACAATGGTCAATGATAAAGTAAACAAGACATGAGAAAAATAATTCAATAGTGGTAATGTCAATACGAGAACCAAAATAATGATATTCAAAATAATAATAGGTATAATGAAATGAAGATAAGAGAATAAAACCAATGAATAACAGAAGGACAAAAACTTTAAGAAGCTAAAGCCCACCGCACACTATACGATCCGACTACGACCCGACTGGTTTTTGGAAGGATCGCAAAGCATTCTGGGAGTCTTAACCGTGATTCGACAGTCGAATCTTGCCGACTGGCCATCAGAGTGGGTCTACTACTGGGAACAATCACGGTTAAGACTCCCAGAATGCTTTGCGATCCTTCCAAAAACCAGTCGGATCCTAGTCGGAATGTCGGATCGTATAGTGTGCGGTGGGCTTAAGTCACATAATGAGAGAGGAGAGCGTTCTTATAAGAGGACTTGAATCCACCCACGGATGGTTTGGCCTTTACAGTTTGATGTAAGGAATTCCAAAGGCGGGGACCATAGAATCTCAACGTGTGAATGGAATATGACGTGCGGGTGAAGGGTAGAAAAAGATTGTTTCGGGATCGAGTGCAATATGAATGTATGTCGTGAACTGTAGTGAAGTAGGAGGAAAAAGATCGAGGGAGAAGATTATGAACGTGCTTATACATAAAAATGCCAGTGTGTAGTTTGTTGATGTCGAAGAGTGTCAGGGTATGCAGTCTAGCGAATAGAGGGGGAGTGCTGTCCTGAGAATGAGAATTGGGACAAATTCTATTTGCCCTTTTCTGAGTAACAATGAGTGAATGAAGTTTATTGTTACTAGAGCGTGCCCACACAATATTGCAGTAATTGAGGTAGGGTAGGACTAGTGTATTGTAAAGTGTGAACAGAGTAGATGATGGTAGAAAAGAGCGAAGTTTGGACATTACACCGGTATTACGAGAAACAATCCTAGTTATATAGGAAATATGTTCGGACCAAGAGAGTTTGTCATCGATGAGCACTCCCAGAAACTTCGTCGATTGAACTCGAGCAATGGGAATGTTGTCAATGAAAATCGAGTTGGCATCAGATACACGCGTGCTGGATCTTGAAAACAGCATGTATTTAGTTTTGTGTTGATTAAGGGAGAGTTTGTTGGCTCTGAACCAGGAAGATACTTTCAGCATTTCAGAATTCAAAGTGTTGTCCAAAGAAGCATAATTAGAGTGAGAGTAAAGGATTGTAGTGTCATCTGCAAAAAGAATGAATTTGAGAAGGGATGAAAAATAATGCAGATCATTAACATAAATGAGTAAGAGTAAAGGACCGAGTATAGAACCCTGAGGAACGCCATGTTGAACACTTTTGTACGTAGAGTCAGAGTTATGTACAGTAGTGTACTGCTGTCTGTTATGCAAATAAGAAGCAAACCACTCTAAGGAAGTCCCTCTGATACCATAGTAATCAAGTTTAGATAACAATATTTCGTGGTTGATGGTATCGAAGGCTTTAGAGGGGTCGATAAACACACCAGCCGTTGTTTTTCTTTTTACAAGCTGCATCGGTGAGTTGGTCAACAGGTTGAACCAGATACTATATTATTTATATTTATATTTTTGGCATACTCGCAGAAACCCAGTGCAGTTATAATGCAAAGTATAATAGTCGACCGAAGAGCAGGAGTAAACCTTCACTGTACTGTTTGATCCCCATCCCCATTGCTCGTACATTGCAGTATACGAACAATGAAATAGGAACGCCGCTTGTGAATAGACTTTGAGCGCGTAAAAGAATGTCATTTGAATGAGGGTTGTGGGGCGTGTATGTCGACGCGACTATTCGTGTCAGTATTTGAGAAAGGCATAGCTAGGCTACTAACAATCAAACCGTACTTGCCCTAATGATATTAAGGAAGGCTGTTCACATTCAGATGAGATAACGTACTGTCCTAATGCTATTCAGGTCTGCTGTTCACATTCAGATGAGACAACGTACTGGCCTGATGCTATTCAGGTCTGCTGTTCACATTCAGATGAGATAACGTACTGCCCTGATGCTATTCAGGTCTGCTGCTCACATTCAGATGAGATAACGTACTGGCCTGATGCTATTCAGGTCTGCTGTTCACATTCAGATGAGATAACGTACTGGCCTGATGCTATTCAGGTCTGCTGTTCACATTCAGATGAGATAACGTACTGGCCTGATGCTATTCAGGAAGGCTGTTCACATTCAGATGAGATAACGTACTGCTCTAATGCTATTCAGGAAGGCTGTTCACATTCAGATGAGATAACGTACTGCTCTAATGCTATTCAGGTCTGCTGTTCACATTCAGATGAGATAACGTACTGCTCTAATGCTATTCAGGTCTGCTGTTCACATTCAGATGAGATAACGTACTGCCCTGATGCTATTCAGGAAGGCTGTTCACATTCAGATGAGATAACGTACTGCCCTTATGATATTCAGCTCGGCTGTGACAGTCATACGGTTCCGTCAGCTACAGTGTATTTCGATTTTTGTGCACGACGGTAATAAGTTGTTTTTTAAAGATAAGTAAAACTGTTGTACCGGTATGACAAAAGTCGGAAAGTTGAAACAAAACACGAATTGGAGATAGAATTTGCAACATGAAATTCTTTCAGTCTAAAATACAGTAAAAGTCCAGAAATAGCATTGGAAGACCCAAATCAATTTTTTTTTTTTATCCATCGAAATTAAGGACAATTTGTTTATATGTTGAAAAATGTGCACCCGCGTATTCGAAACATGTCTCAGAAACACTTCTCATCACGTCTCATCAACATAAGGAAATTAATAGGATAGAGAAATATAATGCCATATCGAAAGTGAGTGCATATGCTTTCCATGATGAAACAGCTTTTAGTTCAGTGTATTCATCGAACGAGACGTTTGAAGGCAGCTACAGCAACCCGAACAAAACTGTTTTGTTACTTCATTATCTAATTTCTTGGACTAAAAAAAATATACATTGGCATAGCACAATAATAAACATTATTACTTGCACAGCATTAAGCAGCAAACTGTTTTGTATATTATTAATACCTTTATATAAAATGAGGGTCGCGACAGAGCCACGACACACAACCCTTATTCAAATGACATTCTTTTACGCGCTCAATGCCTATTCACAAGTGGAGTTCCTTTTTCATTATTCGTACCGCAATGCGCTGAATGGGGACCATTTAATACAGTTGGCCTACAGTGAAGGTTTACGGTAATACAGCTACAGGTGCACATTGCTGCAGCTCTGCGCATGAGTAAAACTTTGTATACATGTATTTACTACACAGGTATATATTACGGGGTTCTGCCTTTCATAAAGAGCTATTTGTATAACATGAATATGTATGATGTTCAATGAATGCAACCGTCTGAATTGGGAGGAGCTTGTTGTACAGAGCTTCTCATTGGGCAATGGCAAATTCTTTACGGTACTACGGTACTGTGCACGTTCAAAACGAAGGAACACTAATAGGACGTACCAGTCCTTACCAACTATATATACCTCACAAGTACGGGTCCACAGCCGGACCTCCACAGACAACACATGTAACCCACCTTGCCTTTCAATACCTTACCAAAGATTGGCCCCAACAGAACCGAAGGGCACCAAATAGTTTCTAAAATATAGTCACATAATGCCTACATACGAAATTATTCCCCAAGTTGGAAAAACGAGGGGTGCAATTGGCCCCAACGAAGCCGAAGGGCACCAGAAATTAATTAATTACAATTGTAAAAGTTTGGGAGAAGATTATCCCTTCTTACCAACATTGACAATTCCCCAAGTTGAACAACTAAAGGGACATGTTACATAGCCTGACCGGAACCGAAGGGCACTATTTTCACATAAAATACAAATCCCATAACTAAAGAAGACTGCCTATGAAATGTAAGCACCTGAGCAATTTTCCTGAGATTTTATGCAAAAAAATGCCAAACATGCAAAGTGCGGCCCAGGAAAATGGACAGGAAGCTCAACTAGAAAACATTCCATGTTCCTTATACCATGATATTGATACATGATGTTAAATTTCATGAAATGCAACATTGCCAGTACTCGACAAGTGCACTCCATCATAACGATACAAGGAAAAGTCAGACCATAAAAACTGCAGATGCCGTAAAAAGTGCCCAATGTAGTTGGTCCAAGGAACCGCCAACGCCCACCCAGTTTTCTAATACATTATATTATGTTCATTCCTACAGTAAATTCACGTTGTTTTGAGTGCTGCAAGATTATGAGTGCAGCAATAAATTAATTGGAACCAAGTCATGTGCGTCGGATCTCTTCTTTCTTGGCATTGTTTTCTCATGATCCCGGGAATTTATTAATCAGAATTTCATAGAAAATTCATAAAAAATCCATAAAAAGAACATCAAAATAAAACAATGATTACACTGAGCCCCTTCACATTTTCCTGAAAAAACTATTAAAACTATTGATTGGCTTTTTGGGATATATGTGATTTTACTTGCTTTTGAAATACAGGGAAGCTGTACAGATGCTTTTAATATTTGATGGTATGGCCTTCCAGTCTTTTATTGCTGTAATAGAAAATGTATTTCTATTGGTATGGGTCGGAACAATAAAATTAAAAGAACTTTGCCTTGTATTATAAGAGTATCTATCTGAGACACGGGTAAAATTATGAGACATATATTTAGGAGCTAAGTTGTGAACTACTTTTAAAACATGATTGAGTTTCATTTGTCATGCATGCGACGGACAAAATTTGTGCCACGAAAAGTTACCTTTGCCCATGTTGCGATGGCCAGCTCTTATTTACTGTGGACTCTTTCCCCTAGAATTAAGGAGTAATTTTAGCACCCAGGCCCTACTAGAAATGTTTTTCTATAATAATCTTTTAACTCCATTGCTTGCATGTTCAGTGTCATTCTCAGTATCAGAAACTGCTGCTTACCCAGAGATCACCAATGGCAAGAGGAGAACTAAAGACAAATGAGACTGCATGTAGCTCTCAGGATTAGTGAAGCCAGGGGCCGATTTCACTAACGCTTTGCGATTATCGTAAAGCCCAAATCCATCGCTAAACGGAAAGCTGCTAAGCAAAGTAGCGATCGATTTTCCGTTTAGCGATGGATTTGGGCTTTACGATGATCGCAAAGCATCAGTGATGCAAGTAATGGTGCTGTTGGATGATGCTGCTTTGGACTCATGAAAGATTTGTTAGAGAAACTGACTGAATGATTTTTGTGCATGTTATCTTATTTGAGTATTGATGAGTCAAGTTGTCTTTGTTTGACTTGTCTTGACAGTTGACTTTCTGACATTCCTGTGTAGAACTGCACAGTACCTGCCATAGTACCGGCCATCAGCAATAATGCATTTATAAATTTATATCTTAGATAAATGTTTGCAAATAGCGCTCCGCACTTGCACTTAAAATAGCATGGACCTCAGACAAACATTGCGACCATGCACACTTGCGTGGGTGTGCACGTGCATGTGCACTACGCGTGTGAGTCAATGTTTGTCTTACAGACATCGAGGGATTTTGTGACGTCATTAGTGCGGAGCGCCATTGCGGGTTTGATGGTAGAGTTGGACATCCTTTTTTAAGGATGTCAACGCTTATTTGAACTGTCAACTATATTACTGTCAAGTTGCACAATTTGTTTATATAATTATTTACTGTTTCTTTTTAAATTTAGACACTTTCAATAATGAAAGTGTCTAGAAACTACCTGTTTGGCCCTATTTAATAAATACAGATTCATGGACAAAAATATCAAGGACGATACAGTAATAGTCATCTGTGAACATTGCAGTCCCATGCAGTGCCCACTTTTTGAAAAAAAACTGTGAAAAACGGCCACAGTATTTGTTAAGTCTTTTCTCTTTTATTTTTGATCTTTTAAAAGATCAAAAAGATTTTGGGTCATTGTTTTACTAATTTCTGGATAAATACAGAAAAGACAAATGTTAACGGTATGTTTCTACCACCACCATCTTCATACCCTGTAAGTTATACGTAAATCTGTGAACATTTCTGTTTTGGTGTCTTACCAAAGTATGGTAACCTTTAAACTAAACCAAATGTGTCAGGACAGTTGCATTCCAACATTACTTCACGGTTCAGCGCCGCAGGGGGAGATCATGTTCTTTGGCCTAAGAAAAGCTAAACCACCCTTTCTGGTTGGTCTAGGCTATAGACCCTCCAGTTGATCTAACTTAGGCTAAAACTGGTGGGCGGGAGCGTTCCATCATAAAACTCAAAATCTAACCTAACTTTTGGGTTCAACCTCCATTTAGGCCCATGTCTGAACTCTCCCTCAAATGTACAGTACAGGATTGGTAACACTACCCAAACAGCAATGATCATAGATTTACGTATAACTTTTCAGAGTATGAAGATGGTGATGTGAGAAACATACCGTTTATTTCTGCCTCAAATGGTGCATTTATCCAGAAATTAGTAAAACAACGACCGAAAACAGAATGGGGTAAAATCAAAACCATTATTTATGTTTTATACGAAAAATTTAGTCGGTTTTTTGCTATTTTCTCAAGACTCAGATGTCCGATTGAGCTCAAATTTTCACAGGTTTATTATTTTATGTGCATATTGGATCAGACAAAGTGAGAGTGTTGTTCTGCGACCTTAACTAGTCATCTATTATACCTATAAGATTTGGAGAACTTTGTACATGTACATGTACCTCAAGTATTGTATTTCTGAGATGCAGGTCAAAGATTCTAAGATATCACACAATTAAACTTATTGCTAAAACTGCTGTATACTTTAAGCAAGTATCAGTTGAATAATCTATCGTCTTTTAAGCTCAATTTTAAAAGTCCAAATACTGGTGACCAGGTTCCATCCATTCTTTCTACAAGACTCCCCACGCAGGGCTCAATAAATGTTTTATAATAAAAGATTTGGAGGGTATGCAAAAGAATTATGAGCCGTACGTATTTACTGGTCTGCAATCTTAACATGTGTACACTGAGCTATCAAAAAATGAAGCCACTGGGTACATAACAAAAGATTATTCAACTGATACTCAAGTATCCACAGCAACTACATCTTTCTGATTGGTATACTAATGCTCTGAAAAAGGAAAAGCTCTCAGCCAATAGCGTACACTGATACAATAATAATAATAATAATAAGTCTTTTTTATAGAGCGCATTTCATAACAGAAAGTAATCTCAGTGCGCTTTACAGATAAAGTTATAGAATCGAAAATTTAAACTATAATCTAATTTAATTTGAGCCATATTATTATTAAATAATAAATTATGACAATAACAGAAGCCATTACAGAAACTAACAACAAGTTGAAAGTTAAATGCCTGCATTGTCCCATACTGCTTGTGTGGACCCAGAGGCGGAACAATTCTAATACACAGATCCAGTAAGCCACACCCCCTGACAAATTGACCAATCACAACGCGTTATTTAAGGTCCACCATTTTGTCCGACAAAATGTTTTAAATTTTGTATTCTTTACTACACACTGGTGTGACGTCATTATGTGACAATTAGTTGAATACCGAGTATGTGTCTTTCCCCTTGTCACTTTCTTCTTTCTTTCATACTCTTTTGACTGGTTAGAAGGTCAGCACATCAATATTATGGGTAAACAGACTAGTACATTCACTTTCTCAGGATTGTGTGTATGCAGTTGGTGGATGGTATTTTTGAAAACTAAACACATTCTGCTCCCATGGGCTGTCCAAACACTAACTGGAAATGTTGAGTTAATCAACACTCTGAATCGTCTAGGGCATGGAATATCTTACTCCATGCTGGAAGAAATTGAGACAGCACTGTGCCTTCAGAAACTAGAGAGGGGAGAAGATTCCAATTTCTCGGTTCCTTTAAACATCTACAAAGGAGTCCCAGTCACATTAGCCTATGACAATATATATCGTCTTGAAGAGACCCTGACTGGTGGCGGAACATCTCATCATGTCAATGATATACTGTAGTACAGTGTAGTTATATAGACAGCTGACTTGCCCAAAGAGGCATCAGATCTATGCTAAAGGCAAAAAAGCACTGGATGTTGATGGCAAAGCTGCTGAATCCACAGCATTGTCGAAGGACTGATGTAGAGAATCAATAAATCAGTGGATGGAATGGTTTAATACATTGACCAGGGATAAGGTCTCTGTCGCTCAAGACACAATAAGTTACCTTCCAACGATAAATGCTCCGGCAACTGATCTGACCACAGTATATGAGGTCCTAAGACAGACACAAACAATCAAAGAGGCTCTTGGTTTGCAGAATATCATCCGTGTCTTTAAATGGAAACACCCGAACAAGTTCAGTAGTATTGTTCTGAGAATGGGTGCATTCCATACTGTCTGCAACCTTCTAGGAATAATTGGTAAGAGATTCAAAGATGCAGGGTTACGTGATCTTGTGGTTGAGGCTGGAGTAGTTGCTGAGGGATCCATTGACAGTGTCTTAGATAGGCGCAAATATAATCGAGGTATTCGAATGCACAAGTTGGTGTATGAAGCTCTTCTCAGATTGATTTGGAAGGGATTTCAAGAATTCAATCATGAGGGGTCAGCATTGTTGCATGCCACAAGAACGATGTTGGGGAATCTGCACGACAAACCAAACCAAGAAAATTTAGATGAGCTTTTGCACAATCCCTCATGTGCTCATAGATCAGTTGCTTCAACACTTCTATGTGTATCTTGACCACTTAAGGTCTAATGCTGGTCAACTTGCATAGTTCTGGATGTCGTATGTTGACATGATACAACTACTTCTCAACCTCGTAAGAGCATCTCGAGAGGGTGACTGGGCTCTCCATCTGTGCTCTGTCCGTGCATTACTCCCATGGTGCTTTGCATATGACAAAGTAAATTACAGCTGATATTTGTCTGTGTACTATGCAGAAATGTTTAGACTGCCAGAAGATAATCCAGAAGGCAATGCCAGCTTGCTAATTGGGCATTCTCTGTGCAGATAGGAGACAAGAACCCCTTTGGTAGGATTCCTGTTGATCAAACTATTGAGGAAACTGCAAATAAAGACACACAAACTGCAGGAGGAACAAAAGGTTTCAGTCTTAAGCCAGCTACTGTGAGCAGGTCACAGCTGAGTTTAGAGCTACATGTCTGAAACAGCTGCGTTTTATGACAGATACAAAGGCATCAAGGTTTGGTCACCATGACCTGGAAAAAACACGAATCCACAAAGATGAATCTGATGTACAGTGTCTTACTAACCTGATGGAAAATAGTTGGAATAATCCATTTGACACCAACCATCCAGACCTGAAGCTTCATCTGAAGTTTCAAGAGGCCTACAACAAGCTAGTGAAGTTGGAGAAACTGCATACCAGCAGTTCCAAGCAGAACACATTGAAAATCTGTCACACAACTTTCATGACCGGCTCAAGGAGCAGCAATTAAAAACATTCAGTAACTTGGGGGAAAAAAAAAAGTAAGAGGCTCAAACAAAGCGACCATTCTCAAGGCAGACCACAAGCTCTTTGGCCAAATGTTGCTAATTTCAACAAGTAGAGGTCTTCAGATGGAGAAAGCATTGGAGCATCCACTTGGGCCAATACCATGGTCTTTGGCCAACTGTGACGGAACCCTGAAGAAAACTAACAAGGCAGCGTTGGCAAGGAATCTTGAGAAGAATGCAACACTAGCAGAATCAATACCTCCCCCATCAACTTGTATCATTGATGGGATGAGCCTGGTGCAAAAAGCACATGCTGAAAATAAAACATTTGGCGAGCTCTCTGAATCATTGTTCCATGTAGTCCTGAAAACTGGATCACTAAGTCGGCGGATTGATGTAGTGTTTGATATCTACAATGAGAAATACATAAAACATGTTGAAAGAGTAAAACGTGGATCAGACTCCAGTGTTGCGTTCAGCAATATTGCTGACGGTCATAAGATCAAACAGTGGAAACGTCTTCTGTCCTCTTCAAAAAGTAAGACAAACCTCAATAAACTATCTTGTAAGAGACTGGCAGAAACCACAATTGAGATAAAAGCTTGGCAATAAAGCACTGTATGTCACATGTGAAAGCAAATGCTATAAGCTTACATCTGAAGTATCAACTGAAGTAGCAGACTAGTCTTGGTTCCAAGACCTTCGTTGTTGCTTTCCCACGACCCATAGTGCGCCCCCGCGTGGCGGATATGGGAGAATTCATGTCAACGATACAAAATCATTTCAACGATACAAAATGATTTTGCGAATACGAAATTAAATCGAGAAAACAAAATCATTTTAATGATACAACATGACATAATCATTTACAAAATCATTTGAGTCAAGTACGTGTTTTGTACTTGTTTCACGTGGGCGGCAGATGTTGCACAAAATATACCTTTTTTACCTCTTGGGATTGAACATGATCATTGAAACCTCTTGGACTAATGATATTTTTTCATGGGATTTAGATCTAAGTGAAATATAGTTTTTGCAAGAAATTAACTACTTTCCACAAATAATGCATAACCGTGTTAATGTTGAGGCCATCATGCCAACAGCGCGACTGACGGTCGCTATATAGCTCGTCGTCGAGCCAGACGGCATAGAAAATATGCACTGCCAAGTTCAACGCCAGCTCGATTGCGTAGTACATACAGTACAGTCCTCAAAATCTTTCCCCGGAAAGTTTACAAAATACTGCATGATATGCAGCTTGACATTATAATTATAGGCTAGGCCCTTAGGCCATCAAATGTACGTAAATACGTGTACGGTCAACAATGATTGTATGACATGAATAATTGATGATGTGAGCTGAAACTCCTCTCTGATTGGCTCCCTTGGAAATCCAAGGGAGATTCGACGAAAAGTAAAGAAAAAGTTAAACATCGCTTTACAAAATATCCAAGACCTTTTTTCGTGACGGTCCAAAAGTCTGACAGAATTCTCCCATATCCGCCATATCCTATGGGCCGCAGGAAAGCAACAACGAAGGTCTTGGCATCGGAACCAAGACTAGTAGCAGACTTGTGCAGTAATCAGGAGGAAGCAGACACCCGCATGTTCTTACATGCTAAGCATGCTGCTGCAGAATCTGTTTCTTTGATCATTGCTGCAGAAGATACCGATGTACTTGTCATTGCCCTTGCTTTGGAAAGTAAGATTCAGTCCCATTTGTACATCAAGTGTAGAACACGAGCTCGCTAAAGATAAATTGATGTGTCCAAAGTTGCTCTTGCACTGGGACAAAATGTCTGTAAATCATTGCCAGGTATGCACGCCTTCACTGGCTGTGACACGGTGAGTGCCTTTGGTGGCAAGGGAAAACTGAGTGCCCTGAAACTACTTCTGAAAAACACAAAGTATCAAGAGGCTTTCACTCAGCTTGGAGCAGAATGGGAACTGTCCAAAAGCCTATTCAGCATACTTCAAGATTTCACATGTCACATGTATTTTGCTGGGTGTAACACAACTGATGTTAACCAAATGAGACATCACTTGTTCATGGCAAAGAAAGGGAAGATTGACTCTAGTCAGCTTCCTCCATGTGCAGACTGTTTGCACATGCATGCTTCAAGAGCAAACTACCAATCGGCAATATGGCATCGTAGCTTGGAATCTTCTCCCAGCATTCCAAGTCCCACTAATGGCCATGGTTGGATTGAAGAAAATGATGACCTTGCAATCTGCTGGATGACGGGATCCCCTGCCCCAGATGTGGTCCTTTATTTCGTATCTTGCAACTGCAAACGAGCTTGAAAAACTTCCAGACTGCGAGTGTCTTATCAACGGACTGAGATGCACAGCAAAGTGTAAGCTGCAAACTTGTGACAACATGCAATATGATGATTCAATGATTCTGAGCAAGTCTACAACGATAACACATCATCAGACACAGACTCTGACATGGAATTTGATTCAAGTTTTTTACTGTAAGTTCCGTACATGTACATGTACATGTATGTATTTATTATCAGTCAATGGTTTGATAAAAGATGATACAAGTCAATAGCACAGGGAAAGATCCATTAGGCCTACATTAAATTCATCCCCCTCCCACTTTAGCCTGTAACCATGAGTGGCTTAATGGGTTTTTTTTAAGGCAAAGCTCAAATGAACAAAATATATATTTATATTATTCTCTGCTAATTTGACAACTTCATGGCATTCAATACTTGTTTTTTCTATTTATGCACTGGCCAGTAGATTTATCATGTCACATTTAACAATTTAAAGGCATATCATGCATGGAACTACTGCATGGACAGTGTTTAGGACACAGCACAGCGATTGGCTTCGGGGCTGTCTTAAAAATGATGAGTCCATCGTCGATATATCTTACAAAGAGCAGAATGTTGTTCGTGAACTTCTTCAAGGACCAGAAAAGGTATTCTTTACAAGAAAGAACGAGATTAGCAATCTGTGCCGAATGATACCTTCCCATCTGAACTCCTTTATTCTGTTTGAAAATGTAATTTCCGATGGAGAAATGGCTGTGAATTTGCTAGTGAATTTACGGAGTTTAGAGAAATAAGAATAAAATCCGTATGGGTAGTCACAGATTGCAGTAATTTTGAAAAGTGTGTCAGAGATGTCCATGGGAAGGACATTAGTGTATAATTATTCACGCGCCTGTAACAGGATGGCCATGAACCTGGTGTCTTGAGTTAGTGCACCCTCCTCCCGACGTCACACTTACATGCCCGTTATAACTATTGTTCCGCAGCTCGTTGTCGGTGAAAATAAGGCCCATCCATTTTAGCACAAGTCCATGTTCATTTTGGGCCTTGAAGAAGCATACCTCATACTCTGATTTCTTCAACTCCATGTTGTTATGTTCATGTGCGTGGACCATAACGACATCTAAAGGGTTAATTGCCATATTAATTTGCCATCATCATCATGCGGCGCCTTCTCCGATTGGAAGGTTGGCAACAATGACACGCCAGATCTATCTTTTCTTGGCATTCCTTTTTTGCTTCTCCCATAGATGTTTTCCTACTACAATCAATAACTTCATCCCCTAAGTTCCCCGATCTCTTCTACCTTCCATAGTGCCTTCTAAGAAATAAGTAATAAAAAAAGATCTACATTTTAATACAAGATTTACCATTTACCAGGATGACTTATCATTTCCGGAGGTCTTTTTGGGTAGTAGCGAGTAATATTGTAGGGGCCTGTCGTACATGTTTTTCTTCCAAAGATTCTCTAATTACACATGTAAATACCCACTGTAAAGATTGAATAAGATTGGGGAGATGATGTATCCCTGCCCGACTCCTCTTTTTATCCGGTATCGGTATATACATGTATTATAGGCCTACTTCCATGATTTGTCCACGCAGGATGAAAACCGATAAAGCACAGACGACTTCTGAAACCAGATCGCAACTGCTTCGCCACGAATCAGCATGACGCCGTTCGTGACAAATTAAATTCAGTCGGCTATACGACAAAGCTGATGTAAACCATCAATATGCTTGCCGTTTGCTTCCTTTAAAATACCTGCATTCAAGTTTGAACCTTGGGGGAAAATTGAGAAGTCTTTTTTACATATACATGTATGCCTAAGAAATGTTTTTAACATCATGCAAAATTGATCACCTTTTTTTTTTCCTGTTTGTAACCACCGCGATGAGCAAACCCTTTCTTTTCTATAGCCTTGGTCAAGGCGTTCATAGTCGTACCGCGCGCTTTAGTTCATAGGCTCCAGCTGCACGATCATTGACACGTATTATAGCATCAGACGAACAGCGACCTCTCACGGTCCGGGAATATGCAAATTGGTAGAGCTCAAACGAACGCCTTGGATCGCTCGTCGACGGGAGGTGTAGTGGGCGGAGCTCATTATGCTAATAGCAATAGACAGTTTTTCAATGCGCTCTTGGATTGGCTCGTTGTGGTTCAATAACAGACTACATTATTCAAACAGGCCTAGGACATTACGTGGCATGTCGGTTTGTAACAGACGGAACGTATGTTCTGCCAGTTGATTGGTGATCAAATTCTGATTAATATTTTCAAAAGTATTCAAATCATATGATATAGGACAACTGCCATTTGGCTTCATCTATCTGTTCAAAATCAATTCAAAATTCATATAGGCCCCCTACATTGTATACGGTCTTTATGATTTTGCTGCCTGACATTTTTCAACTTGTCTAATTGCATTCAACATGACGTCCTGCAGAAGTATTGAAGGTTTGCTGCTGCTGCTCGCCACGAAAATGTCCAAACAGTAGTAATTTAAACAACATACATGTATTATGATGTACAACGAAGGCCTGCTGTATGTTGTGCGACATCAACAGCTAGTCGTCTCGACTCAGAAATGCCATTCTTACATTATTTATGCTTGTATACTGTGCTGTGATTGGACACTGCACACACATGGCCTGCCTCTACATTTCATATTCGCATACGAGGGCTTTGGAAATCCGGCGAAAAAGTAAAGAAACACATAAGCTTTCGTCGACGATAAGCACAAGGCGTTTATACCAGTAGACCTCATTTGCATTTTTCACACAGACCGTGAGAGGTCGCTTTTTGCCTAATGTGTATTATATTATTGTACGATTGTGCGGGGGATCGGGAGCACTGTGAACAAAATAATAATGCACATGGGCATTTCCACGGTTTTGGGACATTTTGTAACGTAAGTTACCTCTTTTTTTCCCACATTTGCATGCATTTAAAGGAACAGTAAGTGGTATACTTACTGATTCCAAATAAACAATTTTAAATTAGAGTCTTTCAAGAATGATTGATCAAAGAATAGGTCAAAGTCGCTTAAAAGGTAACTTACTTTACCTTGGAACTGCCCATATGGTATAAATATACGATCAACGCCTTGACCAAGGATATCCTTTCTATTGTTCCAAAATTAACGTACATTGGCAAACAATTAATCTTATCTATGTTTTGACCGGCTATCATCACCGAACCAAGTAATATATAGCATAATAGCCAACCATTATCAAACATGCCGTTCCGACCGCGGTTTGGATGGGATCTGTGGTACGCACATACTTTGAGTCATCCGTTCCAGCTGACATTCATATTTAAACCAAAATTTGGGTATGGCGTTCTGGACGCAGATCAAACGGAATATTCATGTTTGCTGATTAGCATACACCATTCTTGCCGCATGCGGCCATGGTTGTCAAGAGCTCTTTTGTTAAAAAAAAGTCTGCAGACTCCAGCGGACTTCCCCGGGAAGAAGGTAAGGCCTTATTGGTAAGCCGCCTTATTGGTAAGCCCCCTTACTGCAAGGCATTTGACACAATCACTCACACCGACCTGTGGAAGACTAAATTTGATAGATCCCAAACATCTAGTCTATTAGAGAGACTATACTCGAAAGCTACTGGAGTTATTCGGGTATTGGATGGTCACACAGACAAGTTTCCATTGGAACAAGGAGTTCGACAGGGCTGCAATGTGTCCCCATAACTTTTGAATGCATGCGGTGAGGCCACCATGCGACAGGTGAGGGAGACACTAGATGAAAGATCAGGTAGCATTGTTGGTGGAAAAGCAATACATCTGCTATGCTGATGATACTACGTTGCTTGCACGCTCTAAGAGAAACAAGCCACAGAATTGGAAAAATGCAGCCAAACATTTGGTCTCCACATAATCCTAGCCAAAACTCATGTCATGGTTCATGGAAGCAATGAACATGTCTTCCTTGGTGGAAATGTTATCATTCAGGTAGACCGCTTCAAATACCATGGCTCAATGGTTGGGAAGCAAGGTGACTCTACATCAAATATATCATCAGACTAGCAATTGCAAAAAATGCTGACAACCAGCTACTTGGACTGAGGAAGGCAAAAGCAATCAGCCTGAAACTAAAGAAAAAGTTGGTGAAGTCCTTGATATGAAGTATAGCCCTCTATAGTGCAGAAAGCTGGATGGACACTAAAATAGAGCGATATGAAAAAGATACAGTCATTCGAGCTGTGGGTCTGGCGCAAAATGCTACAGGTCAGTTGGCAAGACAGGAAAACAAATGCATGGATTCGGGAGAAAGTCAGTGTCTCTGAAGATGAAGGTCTGCTAATGCAGCTGAAGAAGAGAAAACTTTCCAAATACAGCCATTGGAAAAGACGTCCAGATAGCTTAGTCTAAATGACGGTATGGAAGGTGAAGTGGAAGGGGAGGCCAGGCCAGGTCGGAGGAAGACAGGATGGATAGATAATATCAAAAATTGGACAGTCGGTGGAATGCTCATGGCAAATGAATTTATGCATACATGAGAATGCCGATGGTCCTTTGAGGACTATGGCAACACAGCAGTAGTGGTGTTATTCAAAGTACCCAGAAGTATCTCTCTAGTCTCTCTAGTCCAGCAGATAAGGGTAATCGACATTTGGAACACACTTCTATGGTGAGGTATGTAACAAAAACATTTTGCAGTTGGGTTCGTGCCAAACTCTATTGTTTTCAGTTCTGGCTTCTGTAGGGTCCAATCAGATATTGATACCTGTGTACAGGTTTGTACAAACATGACAAAGGTACAAGTGTACATCATTTTCGGAGCAAGTCCCATTTGCATTCCTCAACCGGAAGGTATGTCGGCCATTTCAAGAAAAAATTGCTCATGATAGGAGTCGTTTCAAGGGTTTGTAAATATTTGGTGTCAGTTAAGCAGATTGGGTTATCGTCATAACAATCCACAGAACTGAAAATATATGACTTTAAAACAAAAGGGAATGTCATTTATTTTATTTCCTTCATAAAAAGACAATGAACAAGAAGAATTGATCTCAGTTTTGTTTCGATCTTCATAAAGAAACGACTTATAGGAATCTTACACGCTAATGCATTACTTGTTTCAAGAATAAAATAATGCTAGAAAAGATGACCGATGAAACGCAACTTTAACATTTATGGGCTGTTTTGCAAGGCAAGACCCCCTAACTCTATCATGTTAAACAAAATAAGACCAAGACTGCGCACCTTGGTTGATGGATGGATAACTGTGTCAGCAATATGGAGATCAGGAACAATAATTTTATTCATCTGTTGAGTAGATCCCAAAATGATGTACTCAGTTTTTTGTTATTAAGTTTGAGATGACTACTCATCCATTCCTTGAGATCACTGACACAGCCTTCCAACCTATTGAAACAAGACAGTCTATCCCATTTTGGATGGGAAAACAGGAGTCATACAGCTGAATATGATCAGCGTACACATGATATTTCAAACCATGTTTGCAGATAATGTTCTGTAATGGAAGCATGTACAGGGAAAAGAACTGAGGTCCGAGAACTGACCCTTGCGGCACTGAGGTTAGGGGAATGTGGCTTGATGATGAGGAACCAACTTATGTCCAGTTTGTGAACGGCCAGTGTCGAGATAGGATCTGCACCAATCATGAGCAGATCCAGTGATGCCAATCTCTTTGAGTCTCTTGAGCATTATCTCGTGGTCGACCGTGTCGAAGGCTGAACTTACATGTAGGTCCAGGAGAACTAGGGTTGTTAGTCGGCCACAATTCATATTTTGTAGGATATCGTTGCAAACACGTAGAGTTGCTGTTTCTACGCTACGATGTTTCCTGTATGCTGATTGGTAGGGATCGTCAAGTTTATTTCTGAAAACAATTTCTGAGATGCGGCAGGAAACAGCACACTTGACTAACTTTCTGATGAATTTTAGATTAGAAATGGGTCTGTAGCTAGATGAAGCCTCCTTGTCCATGTTGCTCTTTTTAAGGAGCGGTCTTATTGTAGTGGTCTGGGGTTTTCCCATTTTGTGTAATCTCAGTCATTTATTGACCTTTAACCTTACGGGGCATGTGAACAGTGCGTGGTCATGTGTGGTGCATGCATTGCGTGATGCGTGCACTTAGTGTTGCTCTGAATCACACGCTCTTTCGGCCGGAAGTGGCTGACACTTTATTTTGATACATTTTGGCGGGTCAGACGAGGGGTTTTGGCAATCTTCCCACGCTTTCGCTGGGATTGCAGTTGGAAACATGATCGAGACAGGACATGCATTATGGCGTCTGTGGGGGTCACATGATTATCTCTAATAATTCCTGATGATGATGGCGTAAAATAAAGAAGCTGATTATTAAGCCAATCATTTGAAGAATCAACTAGGCTACACCGTGTCCTACTGGTCCTAGCTTATCAACAATGCAATACAGAGCTCTTTGGTCGAAGGAGCAATTTTCCACAGAAGAGAGGAAAAACTCAGTTTTAGCTTTTTCTGAAAGATGGTTGACTACTAGGCATTGGAGCTCATACAGATGACTGTCAGATGGAAGTTTGGTCTTCCTCCATCTTCTCTCCAGCTTACGAATCTGAACTGCTTAGCCTTTTGTATCTCAGCACTGTACCAAGAAGAAATGTCTCTCACTTTAATAGTTCTCAGCTTCTCAGGGCACAGTTCATCGTGCCACGTGCTGAGGCTTCATAGGCTTCTATGGAGTTATATGCACTGGAGTCATCAATGTTAATTGCAGACAGTGTGACACATAATATTGTCTCAAATTGTTTCTTGATTTGATGATCTTCTTGATGGGATCAGGTTTCTGCAGGTTGATATTGCATATTATGGCACTGTGGTCTGACAGTCCAGGGTGTACTGAAACATCCAAGATGGCATGTTCTTCTTCGTGAGACAAAAATATCACGCGTGTGACATACTGCACTTAGCTGTATCCATCTAAGAGCTGATTGAATTGAACTGTCGAGATGTCGTTGTGTTTGTCAACCCAAACGAACGGCAACAGAAATTCACAAACGCAGGATAAGGAATGTTACAACTTTACTCCAAAGATCACCTGCCTTTCAAATTACAAATCGATCAAACGAAAAAAATGACCGAACAAACGAAATAATAAATAGGCCCTACACCTAATAGTATTAACCCTAATTACCGGTATAATTTTGTTTGTAGTGCGCCCTCTTATGACTAATACACCATCACAACCCATTCAGCCTACGTAAAAAAGTAATGCAAGGACCAAGACAAGTCTATAATTCCAACCGCTACAAACCATGCATCGTGCACAGCACACAGCACACCTTGTGGTCGCTGTGTTAGGCACCGTGCGATCAAGATATGTCTGCCGTTGTGTGGGCTCTGTCGCCGTATGCGCTTTGTAAGTTTTACACTCCAGTGCGGTGTTTCGGCGCTTTATGGCAGAAAAGGTGGCATTTTCTTTCACTTTTATCGGTATATTTCTGGGCGATTTCACTGATTTATGCAGTGTTTAGAAAGTGTTTGATTTTCAGCATGGTTTTTAACAAAATACATTGCAGGTTTTCGGAAAATGTAAGCTGATAAAAGAAAGCGCTGTGTTTCGGTAATTTCGCAAGTGTTTATTGTCGCTCCGAACCACAAATGCCAACGGCCGGAGGCTTTTTCCGAAAATATGAAAAAGCCGGAATTCCGGCAATTGCCGGAAGTCTGGCATCCCTGTAAAGTTACTCAGTTATCTTGACGAACTGTTCTACAGTTATGGTTTATTTGTGTCAGGAGTTTCCTCTCCCTCCTTACTGGCGTGGTGGCAGCGGTGGGATACCAGAGAAGTCGATAAAGTGAGCACCAGTAGATTGAAATCCATAATGTAGGCGAATGGCTTGCCATATGGACTGGATCGAGGTTGAGATCTTGATAATGGTGTTACGGGAAATCACCGGGCAGTAATTGGCAAATTGCCCCAGCATAAGCTCAAGGAGGGTGACTTTCTGTTGGGCAGTATTTCTTTTAACAGCTGGAACTGCATCAGTGTCATCTTCAAAACTGCGGAGGGGGTCAGTTTTGGTCTCCTTTTCCCACTGGCAGCCCTCCACTAAGAATGGGGCAAAGTTCGGGTAGAGTGAGAGGGTATGTTGCAAGTTCTGTCGCCAGTTCTCAAAGGAGTTTACAGTCTCCACTTTATTCAAGCACCACTGTTTCGGTGCGCGGTGCGTAGATGCCATGGTGAACTCAGAAAATAAGGAATAAATGACGAACAATTCCTTCAATTGTTTGTATACAACTGTACAGTCACTCACCGTGTATGTGATCGTGGCCGGTAGCCAGTCGAGCGATCGCATTCAATAGACAGATGCAATCCTTGCAGCCTTCTCTAATGCACAAGCCACAATATCCAATGCCTGCACAGTTACCCTGCCTCGCCCCAATGACCAATTATGAATCGTCACCGATGGAGCAGTGAGAAATCACGGTATTGGGGCTACCTTGTACATTGCACGCAACAGTTCCGTATTTCTTGCAGGGTTCTTCAGTGCCAAACTTCGTGGGAGGCAGCCCACCTGGCTCCCTTGTGAAGTAGAGGCTCTATCAATTGCCGCAGCTACTAAGCACTTCAGCCCCTGAGCAGCCTCCTATTACACCAACCCCACATTCAATAACTCTTAGTGATGATTTGACCGCCGTTGGCACTTCTGGTGCCCGCACACCACCGAGGCGCTCTTCCCGCCAACACAAACCACCATCATACCTAGATGATTACTTGACTTGACTTTATCCTGGCCTCTGACTTTTCCAGTTCCCTTGTCTACTCTTTTTCATGCGCTTCGCTTGTTTTTGTGCCAGAGTGTAGCCTTTGATTGGCATTTTTTTTTTCGGCCCTGTTATTTCACTTTGTTTTTGTGCCTCTTTTTGAATAGCGCTCCGCACTTACGCTAAAAATAGCACCGGATCTCAGAAAAACATTGCAACCATGCAAGTGCGTGGGTGTGCGCGTCCATGTACACTACGCGTGTGAGACAATGTTTGTCTGACAGCCGGGGATTTTGTGACGTCATTAGTGCGGAGCGCTATTTTCAAGCTGTTCATGATCAATGTTTTTTTTCCGCTTCTTATCAAGCTTTTCCCTTTAAAGAAAGAAAAAAAGAGGTCACGCCAGTGGTTGTGATTACGCCCTCTTGTGTCCGTGACCTCTGACCCGTGTGGGTCGTCTTTACCGTTGTCCAATTTACGGACGGTTGCGTATTTTACGATCTCATTAAAGTTACTCAGTTATCTTGACGAACTGTTCTCAAGTTATGGTTTATGTGTGTCAGGAGTTTCCTCTCCCTCCTTAATGGCGCTGGGACCACGGTCATGTTCTCACCTAATACCAAAATATCATCAACTAGTGTAGTCTTTGATGAATTTGATGTGCTTAGTCAAGACTAGGTTAAGAAACTTGTGTTAAAGGCTCCAGTAAAATCTTGTGCATCAGATCCAATGCCAACATCTATCTTAAAAGAATGTATTGATGAATTGTCTCCATTCCATCAGAGTTTTTGTGGCAAAGTTCATTGCATTTGCAGACATCTTGTATGTGTCTAGTCTCTGTAATACTAAAGTTTCCACAACTGTTACTATTCTGAGAGTGCATCACATAATGTGTAATCGTGTATTTAAGCAAACTAGCGATTGTTCATTCCAGCTAATAATGGTAAATTGTAAGCTGTAAATTCCTTCAGGTTACACATATACATTGGTGATGCACTCTAAGGATGTAGTAATAACTATGGAAACTGTTACAGAAACCAGATACGTTTACTTGGTGTCTGCAAAAGAAACAACAATCTGATGGAGACTAAGTTAATAGTTAACATGCCTGGTTGACATTAACCTCCCCCCCCCCCAGAAGATATAGGGCCTAGTGTTTAAAATACAGCAACATCTAAAAGATTAAGGATGGGCTTTTGTATGCAGTTTTGTAGTTATTATGCTTACTTGAAAATGGCTAGAAAGGCCAAAATACTTCATATTTTTGCACATGTATGCATTATTTAACATGGATTACCTGCACATAAGTATATGTACACTTAATGTACATGTTAATGCATATTTACAGGTTTTATCCTCAATAACCGATGTTTAAATTATAATAACTCCAAAAGTTTATGAGCGCCCACTCCAATTTTTTTCTGGGGATGTTCCTTACATGTTAAGCTCAAACTGAAAAAAAATTACGTATTTTGAAAAATACGCATATTTTTTAATCGAGGTCAAAGGTCAAGTTTTAGCATACTTTTTTGTCGTACATGAAAAAATTTTGGTTGTATTTTACAAAATGAAGGCCATTATAAGAGCTTTAGATTGATGTAAAATTTATCTCTGTAGGTTCTTAACTTCTGGAGATATGGCTGTTTGAATGTGACAGATTGTGCTAATAAGTCAAAAGTTCGTTAACCTGTATCTCAAAAAGTAATGGACCAAATTACATAACATTTCGGTTCTATGGGTTTCTCAGGGAGTCCAACTAGCATACCAAATTTTATTGAAATCCGTGTCGGCCGGTTCCAAAGTGCGTTGAATTGACACGGAATGACCCCAGTTAGTGTGCAGTGTTCCCGAAAGTGCTTCATTTTATTTGCAATGTTTGCATGACTGGTTTGGTTATGAATATTTAATGAGATCGGTGAACATATTTTCAAAATTCACTTTCTCCTAATTCTGTCTTTGAAAGAACAAATTTAATTGAAATAGTAGTATAGGAAAGGTTCCTTTCGTGTTGTTCAAAGAGATTATATATATTTCTAACGTTGCAAAACGAGAAATATATAGCTCGAAAAAATGCCGAAATTGTTCTAAGTACGGCCCTGGAAAAATGCAATTTTCTGTCATTAAATGTTATTCTGCAGAATAAATATACAATTGTATACTATTCACAACCTTCGTATAGCCTGTTGTCTTAGTTTCGTTTCTCAAACCCATTCGAAACAGTCAGGATAAGCACAAAAGTGCGAAACTTTTCAAAATGTTTGAGTAACGAAATGCATTGTTCGTGAAACACGTGTGTATAATATGAGTGGGCTTGTCTGATTGGCCATGAAGCAGAACGATCCCAATGCTTGACCAATCATGCCCTTGTAAGGGAGCTTCTTCAACACTGGTACCCCGCTTTGAGGGTCATTGCACAGTATACGTATAGCCTCGTAGGCCTACAATGTATCCGATGTACAGTGTATCTATGGGCATATACACGATTAATTGGCGATCCGCACTTTAAATAACAATTCAACAATTTGCTACACACAATTAAACTACATTTGTGACATCATAACATAAAATTTTTGTGTGTTTTTTGCAAAACTTTGGCATTAAACAAAAACCCACCAGCGAAACCTGCAGAAATGAAGTTGGTATTGGTCGAAAGGAAAACTCGTTAAGATTTTGCAAAACAATAATTTTTGTCCCTAAATATCTCAAAACAGTCAGGATAAGCAAAAGATTACAGCCACTCCAAAACAGGCTTAAAACTATTAATCAATTCAAATGACAAAATAATAAAGTTCTGTAGATAAATAGCTGTAAAAATACATGTTTGTGACGCAGTAAACGTTGTGCTTCATATCCGACTCCATGTTGGCCAAACACTGTCATTCTAAATGGGTTTCCCGCTCAATTTTCAGGCCACTCCTGAACTCTCGTGAAAGTTCGCGAACTCTCGAAGGGTCCGAGAGTGTCTGCATGCTGCAAATAAACTTCGCTGTGTGCCTCATTATCGCGAACGCTGCGCACTGACTGACCCAGTTCATATCTCAGTTGGTTGAACGGGATGCTGCAGATCAAGTCTATACTTACATGGAGAAAAATGATGCCGATCAATCAATCAGCATATCGTCCTGGACATAGCACTGAAAGCACACTTTTGTGAATTAAAAATGACATTTTAATAATGAACATGGACAAACAACATGTAACCTAATTGATGTTATTAGATTTGAGTGCAGCTTTTGATACAGTAGATCATAGTATATTACTCGATAGGTTATGTAATAGTTTGGGAATATCTAAAACTGCATACGATTGGTTTGAATCATATTTATCGGGTAGGTCTCAACGGGTATCAGTTACATGTCAAGGAGTGGTATCGAAAAAATTCCAACTTGAATTTGGTGTTCCACAGGGCAGTTGTCTTGGCCCTTTACTTTTCTTGTTGTATTCTAGTGAATTGTTTAATAAGGTGACTGGAAAATATCTTCCTCAGGTTTAATCATGCATATGATACACAGCTCTACTATCTGAGGGTGCTGTTCTAGCTGCTGCCACTGTTAAAAACCTGCTCCAGGAAAATCAGAAAAGAAGAATAAATTTCTGCGTTTATATTGCAATAATCGCAACTGCCTCTGGAACCTGTTCTGATGAACCTACGGTTGGACTTAATTTGGACTAGATTGGGTCTTGCATTAACCGAGGAATTCTACAATGCTGGTTTCTACCATACTAACGGTAAGTTTCTTACACTTTATATACATGTCCAACTATTCTGGCCCCTGGGCAGCCAGCCGGCTCAACATAGCAACCCGAATGACATGGTAATGTCCCGAACAAAGGACAAATCAACCAATGACATAACCATGAAAGAGAGATCGAGTAGTTGCTATCCACAATATGTCAACGCCAAGCGCCCCTGGACTGCAATAAAGATGAGTTCACACCTAAGATCAATCTTAGTGCTTCGTGAAATCGGCCCCAGACTGCAGTATTCCAGACCTAAGCTCCTTGCACTGAGACATTATGGAAATTTTGTTAGGTGTTTATCTCCTGTCACATACCGATCACTTAAAGATCTTGGACTTGTACGGTCTAGAAGTCGACGTGCCGGACACCGAACTCTCTGTAAGTCCTGTCTTAGTGTCTCAAAACGTGACTCTCTAGCTACACCTGCACGGATCAGCAGCAGCCTACTCGTATCCCTCTGGAACACCCATTCTGTCTGTAATAAACCATTGCTGGTCTCTGACTTCATACTCTCAAATGACACCGAAATCATGTTCCTCACAGAAACATGGCTTGGAATGGATGATCAAGTCATTATCAATGAAATCACCCCTGCCGGCTACACATTTTTCAATTCTCCTCGACCTGCAGATCGACATGGTGGCATTGCTGCAGTTTGCAAGTCACAACTGAAATTGAGGCTTGTTCCCGTCAAATTCGATGTCAGTACATTGGAATACTCGGTCATATAAGATAGCAGCCGGAGTATTCATTACATCATCATATAGACCACCACCCTCTGAGATCGAAGAATCAGCTAAAGACATCCACATTCCTGACTGACTTTGATAACTTCCTTGATGCTGTGAATGTTCTGCCAGGAAAGCTGCTTATTCTCGGCGACTTCAACATCCACTTCGACTCTCCGGAAAAGCATGATGTCGCCCACATACATTCATCCCTCCGCGCTTCTGGACTTATACAACATGTATCAGAACCAACTCACACACATGGCCACACCCTAGACTGGCTCATCACAAGGCAAGGTGAGGATGGACTTCTTATCTCACACAATGTCAATATGAACAGCATTTCAGACCATGGTGTCATTTCCGCCTCACTTCAACTTAGTAAGCCTGCACCTTCCATCATGACGTCAACTTTATACCGAAACTACTGCAACACAGACCACGAAGCTCTAGCTGAAAATCTGTCTACTCAACTGAAGGACAATCACTACGACGGAAGTGATTCTGACAAACTCATCGCTGACTTCGATACTATCGTCACAAATGTCCTCGATATCCATGCACCTTGGACCGTCACAAAGAGCATCAGACGCAGTAAGCCAAAGTGGTACAATGGCACAGTAGAGGACGCGAAACAGGCACGTCGACGGGCTGAACGCAAATGTCGAAAGACCAAGTCCGCCGCTGACCGCACTACATATGAGTCCACAAAGAAAACCATGTGTGACACATTGGTCAAAGCAAATCCGACTTCTACCGAAGTTCTCTTGCCAGCTGCAACGTCCGAGACGCCTTCAGAGTTGTCAATGAATTAACATCCCTCCCAAAGCTGATACCCTCACTACCTGATTCAGCATCAACCCTTGCTAATGACTTCATAGATAAAATCAACAATATTCGGGCAAACATTGACAGTCTTCACGACGATACACTCACACCCGAACTACCAACTCCACCCCAGAACTGGGAACTATTAGAATTCCACCTGGTTTCTGACACTGATCTCCTTAAGATAATAAACACCTCACCCACCAAATCGTGTCAACTTGACCCCATCCCGACTTGGCTCATAAAACAACATTATCCTCCCGAAACTGACTGAAGTCGTTAACACGTCACTCTCATGGGGTCATTTCCCGCAGTCACTGCGCACTGGTGTGATTACGCCCATCCTTAAGAAGCCCTCTCTAAATAAAGACGAGCTTAAAAACGACCCATCTCTAACCTTCGCTATCTAGCCAAGCTAACTGAAAAAGTGGTATGCAAACAGCTGAATGATCATATCATCCACCATCACCTTGCTGACCTGCTACAATCTGCACACAAAACTGGGCACAGTACAGAGACCGCACTACTCTGCGTGCAAAATTGTTATACTGAACTCACTGCAACAGAGCAGTATTCTTAGTCCTTTTATCTGCTGCATTTGACACACTGGACCATGGCATTATGCTGCATCGTTTTCAGCACAGGTTTGGCATAAATGGAAATGTCCTTAAATGGTTAATTTCGTACTTCCATAACAGACAGAGTCACGTGCAGGTTGCTGGAGCTGATTCTGACCCAAAGACTCTCGTTTCTGGAGTTCCACAGGGCTCAGTTATCGGCCCTCAAGCATTTACTATGTACGTCAGTCCAGTCTGTGATGTCATATGCCAGCACAATGTCAAATATCACATGTATGCTGATGACATTCAGGTCTATATGGATTTTGACCCTACCATTCCTAATGACGCAGCATGTGCCTTGTTCAGTTTGTCAAATTGCATCAGAGACATCCAATCCTGGATGATTGTTAACAAACTTCAGCTTAATAATGATAAAACTGAATTTCTTATTGCCTCATCACCTCACCAACAGAAACGCTTAAACCTCCTGACCCTCAAAATCGATAACACTACAATTAAGCCATCCCCACAGTTAGAAACCTTGGAGTTACTTTTGACAGCATTTTGTCACTTTCACCCCACGTTACCAATACATGCAAATCAATCAACTACCACCTACGGAACATAAATAAGATACATTGACACAGACACATGTCATGCTGCTGCCAGAGCTCTAGTCCTCTCTCACGGCTTGACTATTGCAATTCTGTTTTCAATGGGTTGAAGCAGACTGACATATGTCGCCTTCAAAAGCTTCAAAACAACGCTGCCCGTATGATATTCACGCAACCCAGATACAGAGTTGCCAACATTGAAATCCCAAAAATAGTAGCATTTGAAGCACGAAGCCCCTACCGGCACGGCGCGCGCGCCAAGGTCCGGGTCCCACTCAGAAACCCTCAGAACATTTTAAACTCTATACATGTGTATACATGCTCTGTGGTGCATTCTGAGCAGTTTTTGACCACATGCTTAAACTAAAGCTGAATGACAGATTTCAACTTTTAGGGCCTAACGTTAACTATTTTTCATTGTAAAAAATCCACAAAATGCTTTAACAAGTTATGATATATTCTTCCTTCTACTTCTAATTTCTAACATTCGACGTCATTTTGACATGTGCGGCTGCTATTTCGATCGATTTAGGCCGATCCGTATGACGAGCGTCCATGCCAGTCGGAGAGTGGCTTAGTACCCACATCCCAACGTATCCATTAACGCGAGTACCACATACATGGAACCAGACTATCAGTGTAATAGTCAACAGAGCTAGAGAGGGCACTATCAGTAGGGTCTGTTTCCTGCCCTATTTAGCCTCATTTAAAAGGTGTACACAAAACACGGAGCCAGACGATATTCTTTATTTTTCTGACTCGAGAACTATACTGTACTGTACTATACAAGTTTTGCGTGATGTTTACGTCTCGTTCGCCGCTTTCAATCACAACGACGGTCTACACGTTTAAGACGGTTTTTCTTACATTTTATTTATTACTCATTTATTTCCTTTTAATCATTTTAACATCCATAGTTCACAGATAAAAGCTATACAGAATTTTATATGCCATGGGCAGCTTGTTTTGCGTAGTTAAATGCAGTCTTGGCGTAGTGTCGTAGTCACGGCTCAAATTCGTATTTGCTACGCCCAAATCGTATATGTTGGCAACTCTGCAGATACACCCATTCATCACCACTTTTACGACAACTACACTGGCTACCGGTCCAAAAGCGCATTATCTTCAAAACAGCTATGAATATGTACAAAGCATTATCTAACGCACATCCTCAGTACATAGTAAACACACTGGATCTTAGCACGCCCAACAGAAGTGGCCTACAGCTAGTACAAGTCATAACCTAAGAATACAACATACATTCAAACATACAGGTGACAAGGCATTCTCTGTGGCTGGGCATATAGATGCTGGAACTCACTTACTCACAACATTCGTAATTCCAACTCTCTTCACCAGTTCAAAAGCAAACTTAAATCATACTTATTTCCAACCTAGGTTTATACTAGTTAGGTTACCGGCATGTGTCATAGGTCATCCAAGATGGCAGACGTGTTTCTTTTTCCAGTCAGCAATAATCCGTTGAAAAACTGCTGTAATAAGATCTTCTGGTTCAGGTTTTCATAAAATCTTGTTGCAATGTCATTGAATGTAAAATTCACCAACATCCTAGGATAAAATTGAAACTAGATAGCTAGCAAGTAGTGAGATTGTGAGGGATTCGATCAAGCATTGGAGACCTGTGTAGCAACGCTATTCCAAGATGGAGTCTTAAAATTGCATATGATGGGGCACCATCTTCTTGGCTACTAGTAAGAGTAAGAGTGATACAGCACATAGGCCTAACGGTTAGACCTAGTCACGGTAAGACTGCATATACTGTATTCTCATGTGGGCTATGCATGGATGTCTGCTTAAATGTCGTCTGTTACTATTATTATAACATTCTGGGTAACGACTAGGTAGCCACCAAGATTCTGCAATATACATGTAGTTATCTCATCTGCCACACATCATAGTATTTGCTGTCTTGAGAGCTGGAACGTTGTCATAATGAATCAGGTTCAGTATCTTAAACTTAAAGTGAAGAAACCAGCCACAAGATCGAGAAGGCAAACAAAAAGTGTTTCAACAGTGGAAGGGGCTAACAATGCTGGTGAGGAGCAAGTTTTGAATCCATCAACTAGTTGCAGTCAGAAACCCGAACCAAGAAAGCAGAAGCAAAATGCTAAACACAAGCCCAGCAAGGGTAATAAAGGTAGCAAATTTAACTCAAAACAAACAGCACTTCAAGAAAGTAATAAGCATGAGCAGATATGTGCTGGATGTGAGGGAGTGGTAAATGAAGATGTTAAAGCTCTTCAATGTGAGTTTTGTGCAGTATGGTCATGCCTGATATGTACCGGTGTCCTCGAGGTGGTGTACGACATGGCGCTAGATGAAGAGCTTCCTGCCTTTGTTTGGTCATGTAAATCCTGTATCCACGCTATTCCAACCATCAAAAATTTAGCCAAAATTATGAATGGTATGAAAGACGAGCAAGACACATGTAAAACTGACATACGGGGCCTTAACAGCAGAGTCGACAGAATAGAATCATCAATTGATAGCAAAGTCCAAGAGGCCTTAGAAGAATATAGAGAAAGAGAAAAGAGGAAATGCAATATCATTGTGCATAATGTTCCTGAATCCAACCACAGTGAACCCAAAGATAGAGCAGATGAAGATAGTGTTAAGCTGAAATCAATATTAAGTGAGATAGGTGTCCAGGAGGTGACCCTCTCATCTGTAGTGAGACTGGGGAAGAAAATACCAGACAGACACAGATTATTGAAGGTTTCTGTTGACAGTGTCAACAACAAAATAGAAACGCTGAGAAATGCAAGAAAACTAAGGAGCACTTGGAACTGGAAAGAGGTTTTTATCACGCCCGATATGACACCTTAGGAAAGAGAGAAGAATAAGAAGTTGCGGGAGGATCTTAAGAGACGCAGAGAAGAGGGAGAAACCAATCTGGTCATTAGAAAGGGATCTATTGTTACAATTCAGAACAGAAGTAAAGCTATGGATAGAGAAAGACAAGCAGATGAGGAATCATTAAGTTATGAGGAGAATAGAGACTCTGATAGCAGTGGAAAGGGTGCAGCAACTGGTGGCACTTTTTTTCGTGACTAGTAGTGAAGATTCAAGATGTTCAAGCGGCTCTGGAAAGCACTCTGTATATGATTTATTTGATGTCACACATTCAACTAGCACATCCAGAGCCGAAGACCAGCACAGCACAGCACATAATGATACTTTGAAAGTCTTGAATGGACTTACATGTTTGTATACAAATTCTGATAGTCTTTTGAACAAAAGAAGTGAATTAATGGCAATTCTAGCTGACAAGGATCCTGACATTGTGGCAGTCACTGAAGTCTACCCCAAAACAGATGTTAAGGTGGATTTAGTTGAGCTCGAACTGGATGGTTATGACTGCTTCATCTCAGGATTGTCAGGAAGAGGAGCATGTATCTATCCGAGGAAGACATTAAATGCCAAACTTGTGGAAGACTTAACTTATTCAAAATTTGAAGAATGTGTTTGGTGTGAGATTAGACTGCAAGGAGATGAAAAGCTTCTCATCGGCTGTGTGTATAGGAGTCCCAGTTCTTCAGATGTGAACAACAAGTATTTACTGGACCTTATTAATATGGCATGTAGTAAGAATTATACACATCTTCTAGTTGTTGGTGACTTCAATCTCCGAGAAATTGATTGGGAATCTTGGACTTCAAGTGCTGGAGAGAATCATGTTAGTACCCAATTCTTGGACTGTGTGCAGGACAATTATCTCCATCAATTGACCAATTTTGACACTAGATTTAGAGAAGGTCAAAGAAGCAGCCGGCTCGATCTAGTTATAACCAATGATGACACAAGATTTAGTGAGCTGACCAGTGGCAACCCACTTGGGAAAAGTGACCATGTCACTATCTATTTCACAATGGATTGCATGGCACCGGTGAACCAAAGTGAGAAACAGAGATACTTATACAACAAGGGAGCATATATTGATATGAGAGATGAACTGAGGAATATTGAATGGGATGAAGAGCTACAAGAGGACAAGTATATTCCTAAAACCAACCCTAACAGATGTGACAAGAAGAAGAAAAAAGCCAAACCACTGTGGATGAATAGGGAAACTATGCAGAAGGTGAAGAAAAAGTATAATGCCTGGAAACGTTACACCAGAACAACAGACTACCAGCATTATGTTGACTACACTCGTGCAAGAAACCAGGCAACAAAAGAGGTTAGAAAAGCAAAGAGGAACTATGAGAGCAATCTGGCCAAGGAAACTAAGAATAATCCGAAAGCCTTTTGGAAGTACGTAAGATCTAAAACCAAAGTTAAGTCTGGAGTAAAAGACCTTTTGAAAGAAGATGGATCTTATGCACACGAAGATGGAGATAAGGCAGAAGTTCTCAACTCATTCTTTGCTAGTGTTTTTACAGATGAAGATACTGAAGTCATTCCATAACCAGATGTAATGTACAATGGAGAGAAGTTAGTTGATATCACTTTCTCTGTGGATGATGTTGTGAAGCACCTCAACAAACTTAACCCTACCAAGTCTCCAGGCCCAGACGGATTCCACCCTAAGGTTTTGAAGGAGATTAGTGAGACGATTGCACACCCACTGAGCATCATTTTTAGAAAGTCTATGGATGCAGGGGAAGTTCCAGCAGCATGGAAAGAAGCAGAGGTGATAGCAATCTTCAAAAAAGGGAGTGCAGCAGATGCTGGAAACTACAGACCGGTTAGTCTGACATCAGTTGTGTGTAAGATCATGGAATCGATAATAAGGAACCAACTAATGGCCTTCATGAAGGAGCACATGTGATATAATGAGGGAAGAGCAATATGGTTTCAGACAAGGACGCTCATGTGTCTCCCAACTTCTAGTGATAATGGAGCTATGGACAAAGATGTTAGAGGAGGGAGCCGATATTGATGTAGTATATCTTGACTTTCGAAAGGCGTTTGACTCAGTACCACACCAGCGGCTCTTGAGAAAAGTCAAGGCACATGGGTTTGATGGAAAGATCATCAAGTGGATTGAGAGTTTTCTAGTTGGGAGAAGACAACGAGTGTCAGTGAATGGGGAGAGGTCAAATTGGGCACCAGTGAAGAGTGGTATCCCACAAGGCAGTGTCCTAGGCCCCATCCTATTTGTAGTCTACATTAACGACCTGCCAAATGCAGTCTCAAATCTAGTGATGATGTTTGCCGATGATACAAAAATCTTCACCTCAATCACCGATGAAGAGGATTGTCAGATGCTCCAGAAGGATTTGGATCTGTTGAGTATTTGGTCATACAAATGGCAGCTGAAATTCAATGTAAACAAGTGTGGTATCATTCACTATGGCAGGGAGGCAGATAGATTTCAGTATACAATGATCGATGGGAATGCCAATACAACTTTGAAAGAACTGGATGACGAGAAGGATCTGGGAGTACTTTTTGACAAGTCGCTCACCTTCACTAAACACATTGGGGTCATCGCCAACAAAGCCACCCAAATGGTTGGAATAATGCGCAGAAGTTTTGACTATATGGATGAGAAGATGTTTGTTACTATGTACAAAGCTATGGTCCGTCCGCACTTGGAATATGCCAACAGTGTATGGAGTCCATTTCTGAAATATGATGTTGAGAGGCTTGAAAAAGTGCAAAGGAGAGCCACTAAGATAGTTCCATCAATGAGAGAATTACCATACCGTACAAGACTTCTGCTCCTTGATCTTCCTACACTTGCATACCGAAAATTGCGAGGTGATCTCATTCAAGTATACAAGATCTTTCATGGCCTGCTAGATGTTCAGCCTGAACAGTTTTTTGGCGTATCTATACGTGTAGAAGGACTGAGAGGACATGAATTCAGAATCAACAAGCAGAGAAACACTAAAAGACTTCGCCAAAACAGCTTTTCACAGAGGGTATGCAATGTTTGGAATAGACTTCCAAATCAGATTGTGAATTCCCAGTCCACCAATGTGTTCAAGGGGGAAATCGATGGCTACCTGTCCAAATATATAGACAAGTATAGCTTCACAGGATGTACTCCGCACGAGATGTCCCTGTGGTTTGCATAGTCATCTTCTTTGTCACATCCACAAATTGCTCATCCATGCATTCATTCGACATTGCAATAAGTATTTGTTTGGAAATGGATAGGCGTATATAAGGCTGACACAGCCTTCTTTAGCAGAGCCTTGGACTACAGGTATACAGGTATACAGGTATGTGTCAATTTCATCTGTAATTCCTTCTTTTCCACTTTTTTTTTCTGGAGTGGCTTTTTTCGAAGCACGTTGTAACCTTCAGAAAAATGTGCTAAATAAATATTATTATTATTATTTCAAACCTGGAACTGGCACAAATGAGACCACTGCAAAATGTGAGATTGAAAATTGTATCTCTGATATTGAAAAATGGATGATCATTAATAAACTTAAACTCAATACAGATAAAACTGAATTTCTCATTTTAGGTACAAAGAAACAGTTAGCCAAAGTTAATCGAAATTGAATGTCAATACAAGTAATAAACTGCTGAAATGACCTGAAATATATCAAATGCTTAAAGTTAGGAGGGCCTGACGCGAAATTGAATGTCGGTAGTACGGTTGTTAGTGCATGGCACTATTCGTAACATAGGAGTCTGGTTTGATTCAGATCTTAAGTTAGGTAGTCATATTAAGAAAATAAGTAGTCAATAATTTTATCATTTGTATAATCTTTGTAGAATAAGGAAGTACTTGACCTTGGTACATGCCTTTGTAACAAGCAAATTAGATTATTGCAACAGTTTATATTATGGTCTTCCCAATACATGCATTTGTAAATTACAAAGAATTCAAAATGTTGCGGCTAAACTAGTTTCTGGAACATCGACATTATGCCATATTACCCCAGTGTTATTTATTTATTTATTTATTTTATTTATTGTTTACCCTGGCTTTAATTGCTCAGTGAAACACACACTGTTTTCCAGAGGTTCCCAGCAATTAAAATATGAATTATGAAGGATGGTGCTACACGTGACCGCGTAGCAGGCTTTCATGGGCGCCCTTTGGCAGCCAGCCACATCAACCCATATATGATCACGAAGCACAGCTTAAGATCAAAAGTGTTTGGTTTTGTGGAGGGAGGAAAACCTTGAGGAAAACCGGAGAAAAACCCTCGTAGCATAGGAGAGAACCAACGCACAACTCTTCTCACATATGACCCAAGCCGGGATCTAACCCGGGCCACATTGGTGAGAGGCGTGTGCCTAACGCACTTGCCACCTTGCCACCTATGCCCCCTTGATAAAAGATGATACAAGTCAATAGCACAGGGAAAGATCCATTAGGCCTACATTAAATTCCTCCCCCTCCCACTTTAGCTTGTAACCATGAGTGGCTTAGTGGGGTTTTTTTACGGCAAAGCTCAAATGAACAAAATATATATTTATATAATTTTCTGCTAATTTGACAACTTCATGGCATTCAATACTTCACATGTTTTTTCTATTTATGCACTGGCCAGTAGATTTATAATGTCACATTTAACAATTTAAAGGCACTTTGCCACCTACATGTAGGCCCCTTTATACTCTCTTCATTGGTTACCAATAGTCTATCGTATTCAGTTTAAAATGTTGCTTTTAACGTTTAAATGTTTGCATGGAGCAGCCTGCAGCCCCACAATATCTCTCCAATATGTTATTCATCTCACATCAAAATAGATACAGCCTCCGTTCAAATGGTGGTGTGCTTTTGACTACGGGGACTGTTAAACATAAGGTAACATTAGGTGTTTGTGCATTTCAGATTTCTGCTCCAAAACTACGGAATAAACTAACGGCTTGGGTTAGGAATATTAATATTAACTCACTACATTTAAAACAGAAATAAAACTCACTTTTTTAAACTGGCTTTTAAAATATGATTACATTCCTAAGTTATAGTGTAATTCTTATGAGTTGTGATAAATTTGTATTGGTGTAATTTACTGATGTATTAATGGAATAGTGGTGAATCTTTATATTATTGTGATGATGTATTATTGATGTATTTTAGTGATGTATTTATGAAATTGAGGTGTATTTTTAAGTGAATGTGATAATGTATTATTGGTGTATTTTATTATGTATTAATGGAATAATAGTGCATTTTTATGTAAAGCGCATATGAACATATACTGTATAAATGGAATATGCGCTATATAAATGTTATTATTATTATTATTATTATCATTATTATGAAGATGGTTGATTAGCTGAACATGAAGAGATTCTAAAGATTGAAATGTTCTTGTCTCGTCACGTCTGACAGACAAGTTGGATTTATGGAGAAGTCCCACACCACCTGCAGATTGCTGACGACGAGGGATATGTAGAAACGTGTAGCCATCGGGCGTAGCATCTCTTATCAATCCCTCGTCATCAGTCTTCAACCATGTCTCAGTGATGAGTCATAGTCATGTTCAAGAATGAGTTCAACCAGCCATGATGAGCACTTGTTTCTAATAGACCGAACGTTGACAGTACAAAGTTTCGCTTTATTGGTAATCGGGTGAAGATGTATCAGGTTTGATCTGCAAGCAGTCTGAGTCTTTCCACAATAACCTGGTTTTCTTTTGCAGAGCTGTGTACATTGAAATACACGAATTTTACTCTGTCTCTTCCAAAAAGAGCGGATGCTCCTTTTTGTTGGTTTCACAGTGCATATGCCATTATCCACAAGTGAATGGTAAACAACAAGTGGCAGAATAGGCTTAGTGCAGTTAGTTTGGATGTGGAGAAGTTCTTCTCTACTGTATGAAAGCATGTTTATTGTGCAGGGAAGAATAAGACAGATCATTGAAGTGATAATCACTGCTCTCAAGTCCATCATTGTTGTAGACTATTCACGTTCAACCAAGGAGAAACAGTTACAATAGCCATATAGCTGCATGTAGAAATCTATTTTCGTACGGTTGAACGGGCAGTGAATTAGTACGAAAATTAGTTCTTATAGGAATATCAGTCCGCTGCGCGGAGAGTTTTGTCGGTGAAAGGTCCAGTGGGTATATAAGGCAGGGCGGGGTAATAGTCGCCATCTGCATACCGACAGACAACTACAATCATTAAATATATTGTTCAGCCTATGCATACAACCCATTGTACCCAATCTTATCATTCATTCAACCATGGACGGCAATACAGATAACGCAGAGCATCTACTTATGGCGTTTCAAAGCACGAGCTACACCAGAGCATAAAAGATTTGTGTTCTCTGCTGCGCTCAGAAATGATACAAAGCCAGCAAGACTCTTACAAGAACATCAACGAAAAGATCAAAGTCGCTACGACTACAAAATGGAAGAGGAAAGGGAACCACAAGCAGTTTGACTTCAACAACGAGCTGAAGGAGATCATTGCCAAATCACAAGAAGCCATTAAAATGGGAGACACGAGATCGGCTTCCACCCTCATTGACTCGGCCACCAAGAAACTCGAAAACAGGTAGCCTTGGCATTCGTAGTCATACCACGTGCTTTAGTTTGCAGGCTCCAGCTGCCCGATCGTTGACATGTATTATACTTAATACATTGTAGCATCAATGAACAGCAACCTCTCATGGTCCAGGAATATGCAAATTGGTAGAGCTCAAACTAACGCCTTGGATCACTCGTCCACGGGAGGTGTATTGGGCGGAGCTCATTATACATAGCGATAGACAGTCTTTTTAAATACGCTCCAGTCACTCTGCTGAGGGCGAACAGAGCACACTGTTCGGAACGTTGAGGTAATACCTACGGTTCTTCTCAGAACCACACACTCTCACAGAAGAGATTACTTGGTGTCACCGCAAACCTACCTTCTTTTAGTACTTCCACCATGCATAGCTTCAAGTCTTACTTAAATACGCTCTTGGATTGGCTCGTTGTGGTTCAATAACAGACTACATTATTCAAACAGGCCTAGGACATTACGTGGCATGTCGGTTTGTAACGGACGGAACGTATGTTCTGCCAGTTGATTGGTGATCAAATTCTGATTGATATTGTAACGCAATGCGGGATCGATTACTTGGGTACCGATTCTCAATACTCGTATATATCAGCCTGGTTGGTACCCAGCTAGTGTAATTGGAACAAGTACAGCATTTTTAGGTTACCAGTTAAGTTGAGAGCCTTATAAAAGCACGCGGAAGGCGTGCCTCGCCCTCTTTCCCGTTAGGCAGCCGTCCAGAGCAGACGTTAACTTTTCTGAGTCCCGTATACTTGACAGTTACTGTGTGGCCAGTAGTGAAACCCGGCAAGAGCGGGAAGCTCCTGAGTAAGTTAGATAGGGTTATTCGGATCCGGGAAAGCAGTAATCCGTACGGCAATTATTGATCCTTAATTAAGCCACATTTAGAGATAAGTTGATTTATTGTATTGCTCCAATTATTGTTCGTAATTGTGTCGACTGTAATTTGAATAATTATAAAGGTTCAGTTATAGGCGAAGCACCTCTGTAAAGGCGCAAACACGTGGTTGGGAGAATAAAAGGCGAAGCCTATCTCTGTGTTACGTAAATCAATTCGTCCGTCGTCTTCATTGTCCTCGCCTCTAAAAGTGTGTAAGCTAGGGTGTAATGAAAGCTCCGACAAGTGCAGGGTGTGGTAGGCATTAGAGCTCCTTAGTGGTGTGCTGCGGGCCAGGCGGTAAACTGCCGTCAAAACGGATCGGCATCACCGGCTCTCCAAGCCAGACCGCTCGCTCGTGTGAGTCGGCCTGACCGGGTTGCAGGTCCACAGGGACAAGCGGGATTGTGCACCGTAGTAACACCATAGGAACCTAATGAAACGCATAGGCGACAATTTACACCTAGAAGGCGCCAATGTTGAGGAAAACAGCCATAGCAGGGATGGCTAAGAGTCTGATCGATTTCGATGAAGAAGTGGCGTTTGACGTGACAAAGACCGGGCAGAGAGATTCCGAGGCAAGCACTTTCGAGATGGAGCAGATGAAGACAGAAAATCGTCGGCTTAAATTACGACTGCAGGAAGATAAGAGATTCTGACATGGGATGTCAATGATTACAGAATTTTCCAGCGGGGTTGAAGGAAGCGTAATAGCGCCTACGCCTAAGCCTCGGAGCACAAGACGTTATGCACCAGCACAGTCCGTTGGGCGGTCACGCTCTTCTGTGATTCACTCGATTGACTCGTGAGAGAAGCCTCCCAAGGCAACTAATCGCGGAGAAGATGATGGACATGCAAGCGAGGGATACCGATGAGGAGGAAGTAACCAAACGTCCGAATATTGTGCCAGACCGATTTTCTGGAAGAGTGCCATGGCGGGATTATAAACAACATTTCGAAGCATGCAAAAGGGCCAACAACTGGTCGGACAGCCAGGCAAGGATCTTCCTTGCAGCGAGCCTACAAGGGCCCACAGTAAAGGTGTTGAGCCATGGGGGCCATATCACCTATATGGAGCTGGTTGGTTTGCTGAGATTCGGTCCCGGGCAACTCGCCGAAAACCACCTCATGGAGTTGCGGCATAGGAAGCAAGGGCCAAGAGAGTCGTTACAAGAACTTGGCCAGTCGATTCATGACCTGACTGCACTGGCCTACCCTGAGTTAACTGAAGAAGGCAGGGATCGACTAGCACGTGGCCATTTTTTGGACGCTGTTGAGGAGCAGGCCATAAGGGAGGGGATTTTTCGAACAAGACCTTCATCACTGGACGAGGCGATTCAAGTCGCACTCCACACAGAGGGGTTTCTCAAGATAGAGGAACATAGAGGTGGACACCGCACGGGTTTACGTCTACGTTCTACTACACAATACCTAAGGAAAGGAGACCGACACTGACAATGGAAGGCGCCAAACTGCGAAATGCTGACGGTAGTATAATGGGTCGAAATTCAAGTTGGGTAGACCACCTGTCCGTTAAAAGTTTTGTTCGGGAACATTGGCAAAATCCAGGGGATTTTGGGAATGGATTTTTTGCTGAGAACTAAAAGCGTTTTAGACTTCCAAGCACTAGAGCTGAAAGTGAATGGGAGAGGGAAGGGAACCCAACCTTGTTAGCGAGACAACGAGAGTCCCCACGGGTCACGAGGCGCTGGTACCAGGCTGTATGGCCGGCAGAAGGAACTTCACAGGGTTGGCAGTTATTGAAGCAAGGAGGGGGTATACAGCAAATATCACAACAGTATTGCCAGACTGCTATGCAATTATGGTGACGTCTTTTCCGCAGGCGATACAGACATTGGCAGGACAGACTGGGTAAAACATCACATCCATACAGGGGGATGCACGTCCAGTTAAGGAGAGACCAAGACGATACCAGCCCAAGGAGCAAGAAGAGATCAACCACCAGGTACAGGAAATGCTGCGAAATGGGACAATCGAGCCATCAGATAGCCCTTGGGCATCTAATGTTGTTCTTGTCCGGAAGAAAGATGGGAGTAAACGATTCTGCATGGATTACCGCCGGCTAAATGCACTCACTGTCAAGGACGTCTACCCCATACCAAGGATAGACGAGTCACTTGACACACTTGCGGGATCAAAGTGGTTCTCCACGTTAGACCTGAAGTCAGGGTATTGGCAGGTTGAACTCGATGAAGAAGCTAGAAAGAAGTCCTCGTTTGTGGTCCGAGGTGGCCTGTACACCTGGCGCGTTATGCCCTTCGGGCTTTGTAACGTTCAAACGTTTGATGGAGTGTGTGCTCTCTGGACTGCACTGGGAGATATTGTTGGTATTTATATCTCGACGATGTGATAGTCTTTGCGAAGACAGAAGAGGAGGAGATGGTTCAACTTCAGAAGGTCTTCCAGCGCCTGTGGGAAGCAGGCCTAAAACTGAAGCCGGAGAAATGCCATCTTTTCAAACAAAGTGTGCTCTACCTTGGGCACATAGTGTCGGGGGACGGTATCGCTACGGATCCCACTAAAGTTAGTGCCGTGCGAATCTGGCCGGTGCCTGTGACTGTAAAGGATGTGCAAAGTTTCTTGGGCTTGGCATCCTACTACAGGAGATTTATCAGGAACTTTGCTGACAGGGCACGTCCCTTGCATCGTCTCACCGAAAAAGCAAAGGAGTTCCTGTGGGATGACGAGTGTGATAGGGCCTTCAACGATTTGAAGGGTTGCCTGCAGAACGCGCCAGTGTTGCAGTATCCCGATGCAGAAGCCGATTACATCCCAGACACCGACGCAAGCGGCGTCGGGATAGGCGCTGTCCTTTCCCAGGTGATAGATGGTCAGGAAAGTGTGGTCTTTTATGCTAGCAGTCACTCTGCAAATCATAACAAAATTACTGTGTGACCAGACGAGAGCTATTGGCGGTTGTGGTGTTCCTAAAACAGTTCAGGCAATATGTCTATGGGAGAAAAATCACCATTAGAACAGACCATGGCGCCTTGCGTTGGCTTATCAACTTCCGTGACACACAGGGTCAGATGGCCCGCTGGCTACAAGTGATTGGGGAATATGACTTCACCATAGAGCATCGAGCTGGTCGTTCACACGGCAACACGGATGGTTTATCCCGCAGACATTGTTCCCAGTGTGGGCGTGATGAGGGAACGAATGACGATCCACGTGGAGAGGGTAAGGTGATACCCGACCCTTGCAAACCAGTTGTGGACGGTCCAAGCGTAAGGGCAGTGACATATGGGCCTAGAATCACCTGCGATGAGATGAGGAAAGCGCAGATGGAGGATCCGTCCATTCGTTGGATACTTCAGGCAAAGACCGATAACACAGGGAGGCCAGACTACGAGACGATCTCATCGGAGCCAACAACAAGGAAGACTTACTGGCGCCTTTGGGACCAAATGGAGGCGAAGGACAATGTCCTTGCAAGGCGCTGGGAATCAGACAATGGGCGGCAAGTCAAGTGGCTCGCGGTGCTGCCGGAGAGATTTTGTGTAGAGATAGTCAAAGAACTACATGGAGGCGTGTCAGGGCGGCATCTGGGTGTGAGGAAGACAATGGCAAAGGTCCGAGCCAGGTTTTACTGGGTTGGTATGTCGGCGGACGTAAGGTCCATAATTAGGCGATGTAATGTGTGCGCGAAAAGGAAGTCTCCCGCCCGGACTAAGAAGGCGCCACTACAGCAGCACATAGTTGGCGCACCAATGGATAGAGTCGTCTTAGATGTTGTGGGCCCTCTGCCAGAGACCAAAAAGGGAAACAAGTACATACTGGTTGTCGGGGATTATCTGACAAAATGGATGGAGGCATACCCAATACCCGACCAGACTGCTGAGACAATTGCTGAGAAGTTTGTAAACGAGTACGTGTGCCGTTTTGGAGTGACCCCAGGTGTTCTGCATTCTGACCAGGGTCGTTTTTTTGAGTCAAGGGTATTTGCAGAAATGTGTGCAATCCTGGGAATTGACAAAACTCGCACCTGTCCTTACAACCCAAAGTCAGACGGAATGGTTGAGCGATTCAATCGCACGCTCATCACAATGGTGGCCATGATGATTGACCCGATCAAGCGACAGCGTGACTGGGATGAAAAGTTTCCACTGGCGACATTGGCCTACAGGGCAACACCCCAAGAATCCACGGTGAGACGCCCAACATGTTGATGCTGGGATGAGAATTAACCTACCCGTGGATCTGACTACTGAAGTACCAGGTGAAAAGGAACAGGTCAATGCAGTAGAATCAGATTATGCCGATGAATCGCGGCAAGGATTGCGTGCCGCTCATGGTAGGGCGCAAGAGTGCCTAAGGAAGAGTGCAAGACGGCAAAAGGCGCACTACGATAGTCGGGCTGTGCAAGAGAAACTGCGTGCGGGCGACTTTGTATGGCTGCACAATCCGGCACAGCGGAAAGGTTTCTCGCCCAAGCTACAGTACAGATGGGAAGGCCAATAAATGATAACACACAGGTTATCCGATGTCGTCTACAGAATTCAAGGGAGGCAACGAGGGAAGAAAAAGGTGGTTCACTGCGATCGGCTGAAGGCCTATGAAGGAGAGCCACTTAAGCGTGGGAGGTAGAAGAAGCAGAAAATGTATCTGGCAATGGACAAGAGGCGATAGAAGTGCAGAATGTGCCACAGGAATTGCCACCCAGTCCCACCTTACCTCAAGATAATGGCGAGCTTTTGACTGCGGAAGGTGAACTCGACACGTCTCATGTGCCTGAGGGAAGCGATCGAGACCCGTTGTCACCACTCCAGGAGTCAACACAGAGACAAATGACAGAAGATTTGCCTGATGCAAGGAATGAAGGCAGTAATGAGTCTAAAGGGGACACCCCAACAGAGCAATTTAGTGATAGGCCCACAGCATCACCACCGAGGCGCAACCCATCTAGGCTGCGAAGAAAGCCCAGTCGATATTTGTAAATCCAAGAGTTCACGCGCTTTGTCCACATCCATACCCACCCTATATCAACTTCATTGTAGTAGAAGTAATACATTCTTTACTGTGTGTCTTGCAGGAGATAATGGGGAAAAAAACAACACGAGAAGAACTCACCACGGGAGATAGGAGGAGACAGAGCCCGATGCCCGGAGTGCGGACTAAACCTGCACAAAAGGAGCATAGACAGACACATGGCCAGCGAGCATGGTCCCAAGATCCAGTACAGCTGTGGAAGGTGCTCCCACAAGAATAGCCGAAAGGATAACCTTCGCACAAACTATCATGACTGTCACCCTGAGTGAGTGAGCGAGGTTGACACCATCACAGTTTCAACCAGCGGTTCACGCATTGGCGAGAAGAGCCACGCAAAAGGTGAGCGAGGGCGAGCAAAGATGCAAAAGAGTTGCAGTTCAGGCGACGACAGAAGGCGGGACGGGACGCCTAGGAGTTTACCTGATGGAGACGAGTATAGGCGTAAACAGACGCCTAGAAACCGCGACAAAGGAGGGGAGCCAGCGGTGTCTCGTGAGCGGAAAAGGAAGTTGGTTGACGAATCGGGAAGGCGCATCCCAAAGGGTGATGTTGGAACCCGGCCGAAAGGCGACGAGCCTCAGGAGAAATGATCAAGCGGATCGTCGAGGAGATCTCACACGGCCCCCTGCACCTTATCGAAACCCCCGGCAGATGAAGGTCTGTCTTCGGAGGCAGTAGCGATGAGTGGTCAAAGAGCTGATTCACCTCAGCAGCCAGGTTATGGAGAACCTCTGCCAGGCAAGGTGGGGAAGGTGTCTGAGACATCGGAGAGGTCTGCAGAGCCATTGGACAACCAGCGGGGAATTATCGCTATTGTGGAGATACAGTCATCTGAGCCGGTGGATGAGGTGCAGCAGGAGAACGTGGCTGAGATCGCTTTGTCACCAGTGTTGATGTCCCAATGGGAGGGAGATGAAGAGCCTACCTCATCCTCAGTATGGAGGCCCTCGAGTGTACTTACCCAGTCGCAGCCGAGCCAACGTGAAGCTGATCAGCCAGAGACCCCAGCAGGCGAGTCCCTATCGCAGGTTGAGGAGGGGAACATCCCTCCACCCCCTGAGCTCAGAATCGACCAAGTTCTCGCAGGCGCAGCTGTGAGAATTACAGAAAAGGGTTCGACGACGTTCGTCAATGGTGCGACTCAGAATGTGATGGAGCGTCTCGCACGTCACTATGATGTGGTGTTTTTGAGAGCCCCAACTGCCACAGTGGATACAGCAGAGGAGCAGTCAAGTCGGATCTGCAGGCTTGTGCGTGAGGAGGGAGGTATCATGAGTATCGGACCAGGGATAACCAATGGAGAATTGGAGAAGATCGCCAATGTGACCAGGATAACAGAGGAGGTGACCCGAAGTGTCTACCAGGACGGGCTACTGATCACCAAGGATCACACGCAGCGTATCTACGAGACGAATCTGTTTTAGTCATTGACTCTAAACCTCATGACACTTGCCGTTTAGTTTTGCTTGTACAGTTCTATACCTAGAGTCATTGTGCATATCCAAGTGTACTTGCCAGATGTTGTGTATGTTATACATTCTTTTGAAAGCATGTTGATTACTATTTAAGTTTTTGTTTCATGCTAAAGTTCATATTTTTCTACTGTTAAAGTTAAAGTTTAAAAGTTGTGATAGAAGGCGCATTGCGTGTTAATTTTACCGGTCAGGGGACTGACCGAACTTAGAAGGCGCCATTGTAACGCAATGCGGGATCGATTACTTGGGTACCGATTCTCAATACTCGTATATGTAAGCCTGGTTGGTACCCAGCTAGTGTAATTGGAACAAGTACAGCATTTTTAGGTTACCAGTTAAGTTGAGAGCCTAATATAAAAGAACGCGGATGGCGTGCCTCGCTCTCTTTCCCGTTAGGCAGCCGTCCAGAGCAGACGTTAACTTTTCTGAGTCCCGTATACTTGACAGTTACTGTGTGGCCAGTAGTGAAACCCGGCAAGAGCGGGAAGCTCCTGAGTAAGTTAGAGGGTTATTCGGATCCGGGAAGGCAGTAATCCGTACGGCAATTATTGATCCTTAATTAAGCCACATTTAGAGATAAGTTGATTTATTGTATTGCTCCAATTATTGTTCGTAATTGTGTCAACTGTAATTTGAATAATTATAAAGGTTCAGTTATAGGCGAAGCAACTCTGTAAAGGCGCAAACACGTGGTCAGAAGAATAAAAGGCGAGGCCTATCTTTGTGTTACGTGAGTCAATTCGTCCGTCGTCTTCATTGTCCTCGCCTCAAAAAGTGTGTAAGCTAGGGTGTAATGAAAGCTCCGACCAGTGCTGGGTGTGGTAGGCATTAGAGCTCCTTAGTGGTGTGCTGCGGGCCAGGCGGTAAAATGCCGCCAAAACGGATCGGCATCACCGGCTCTCCAAGCCAGACCGCTCGCTCGTATCAGTCGGCCCGACCGGGTTGCAGGTCCACAGGGACGAGAGCGCCACAATATTTTCAAAAGTATTCAAATCATATGATATAGGACAACCGCCATTTGGCTTCATCTATCTGTTCAAAATCAATTCAAAATTCATATAGGCCCCCTACATTGTATACGATCTTTATGATTTTCCTGCCTGACATGGAGTTTTCAACTTGTACTATTGTCTAATTGCATTTACAGACTTCCGAGCCCGTTGCCTATTGGTAAATTCACGAAAGGCAACATGACGTCCTGCAGAAGTATTGAAGGTTTTCTGCTGCTGCTCACCACGAAAATGTTGCAACAGTAATTCAAACAGCATTATATGTACATGTATTATGCATAATGTACATACAACGTACGCTGTGCAACATCATGAGCTAGTCGTCTTGACAAAAATGCCATTCTTACATTATTTATGCTTGTATACTGTGCTGTGATTGGACACTGCATACACATGGCCCGCCCATACATTTCATATTCGCTGGAAATCCGGCGAAAAAGTAAAGAAACACATTTGCTTTCGTGTCCGAGTGGTAATTTGCACATTTCTCACAGACCGTGAGAGGTCGCTGTTTGCCTAATGTGCATTATATTATTGTACGCGCAAACGATCGTGCGGGGGATCGCTAGTGCTGCAAACAAAATGCTAATGCACATGATAAGAATGCGATCAACGCCTTGACTAAGGCTAGCAAACAGGCAGAAGCTTATCAGACTTGCTGTTACGAGCAAAGGCAGATTGGAGACCTTCAAGTATAAAAAATTAATGATCTCGCTTCCGACTCCGAGGACCAAAAGAGGATCAACCGCCCAGAATCAAAAGCCCTCAACAAGATAAAAGCCAAGTCTCAGAGAGGAAGCAGTCATTTTCGTCCCTCCAGTGCCAGTACACCACGTCCCAACTCTACTACCTCAAACCCAGGAGCCTTCTACAGACAGGCCACCGTACCAGCATATAAACAAGCTAGGCCAGGAGCATGTGACTCAGCAGGTCACTGGAGAAAAGAGTGCCCCCTCTCACAGCCAGGCAAGAGCACTGCTCCCCACACGTATGTCACAACCGCCAAAGACGCAAGAACCTTCTAGATCAGGGCCCGATGGAACAGCGCAGATCTCCACCAAAGACAAGATAATGGAAGATAAGTACACAGATTTTGCTTTGTTCAAACATGATGAATTTGAATTTGAGCAAGGTGATGTTGGGAAGCTAGTCAAAGGAAATTTACGTAGGATCTTGGCATACTGGCAAAATAACTGTGTCAATCCATTTATACTAGATGTTATACATGAGGGATACAAAATTCCATTTATAACCTTACCGTCGTTTGAAGCTATCATCAACTTAAATGACTTGAACATTAACCAAAAAGTTGATATCTTCAATAGCTCTCTGGCATCTAATCTAGATCTTCTAGCACCAGTCATGCGAAGGAAGGTGAAGCTGCGTCCTTATACTCCATGGTATAACCATACTATCCGTGAAGCTAAACAAGCCCTCCGTGCCAAGGAAAGGAAATGGAAAAAATCATGATGCGGGTCTTCGACGCTGATGTCAGACAACTTGAAAACAGCTACGAGAGAATACTACAGGCTGGGGTCAATAGCGTCAGAACTCAACATCATCGGGACAAGATAGCCTCTAGCAACACCAAGCAACTGTTCAATATTATTGAAAGGATGACATGCGGCAAGCACGATAAATCTCTGCCCACACATCAGTCCAGCGCCAAAATCACTCAGAGGTTTTCAGAGTTTTTTACAATAAAATTGGCCAGCTGTACATGTACATGTACAAACTTGTCCAGATGACAATCAGTTACATTATCCTCAGTTACATGTATGTTTGAGGATGAGGAGAGGGGAAATGAAGATCGAAGCTGACCAATTTTATTGTAAAAAACTCTATCCCCAGCAGACGTACTGAAGATCATAAAAACACATAAAATAAAATCATGTGATCTTGATCCAATGCCGGCACCTGTTCTTGGACAATGTATTGAAATATTGGTCCCTACCATTACAGATATTTATATCAATTCGCTAGAAACTGGAATTTTTCCATTTGCATTTAAGTCTGCTCTGATTCACCCAACTCTCAAGAAACCGTCACTGGATGCTGAGAAAATATAGACCTTTCCTGGGAAAGGTAATAGAAAGAGTGGTCTGCATTCAGCTTACTAAACACCTAACGGATAATTCCCTTTTTGCATCCCGTCAATCTGCGTATCGGAAGAATCACAGTGTGCAGACTGCGTTACTTCGTGTACAGGATGATTTGCTTCATGCCCTGGATGGTGGAGACGAGGCAATCCTCATCCTCATACTGTTAGACTTAACATCAGCATTTGACACCGTCGATCATGGTGTCCTATTGACAAGGCTGACAACGCGATTTGGTATCAAAGGGACTGCTGCCCTGTAAGTGGTTTGAATCTTACCTTACTGACAGATATCAACAAGTGACTATAGGTGGCTTATGGTCTCATCCTCCTACACTGCTCAGATGGGGTGTACCACAAGGTTTGGTCATCGGACATGTATTATTCACATGCTACACAACACTCCTACAGGACATAATCCATTCCCATGATTTCTCATCCATGATATATGCTGATGACACCCAACTCTTCATTACGGTGAAGTCAGGCCAAGCTCAGCAAATATCCCAGAAACTGGAAGATTGCCTTAATGCGCCATTCGTTGCTAGATGACTGAAAACTTTCTACTTCTGGATGACAACAAGATGGAAGTGCTACACCTGTTTTCCCACCACAGAAATGTCACAGAACTCTTACCAATTCCAATCAGCAATTGTAAATCCATCAAAGTCTGTGGTTAATTTAGGTGTCACTTTCAATGCAATACTTGTCGTAAAGCATCATTTGCTCTTAGAAAAATTTGTAAAATCCGTAAATTTCTTTCAAAGTCATCGACTGAGATTCTGGTGCATGCATTTGTTAGTTCTCTCCTTGACAGTTGTAATATCCAGCTTCATGGAATTCCTGATAAAGATCTGGCAAAATTGCAGAGAATCCAAAACTCTGCAGCGCGCCTGGTGTCACTCAGTAAAAAACATGATATAACTCCAATCCTTAAACATCTGCATTGGTTACCCATTAAATTTCGTGTTGAGTACAAAGTTCTTCTTTTAACTTTCAAATCCATATATAGTCATGCCCCAAAATATCTTTGTGTAATTATTCAACCATACACACTTTGTAGATCCCTTTGCTCTGCTAATCAAATTCTCTTGAAGGTTAATTTTAGCTAAAACAAAATGTTTCGGCAATAGGTTTTTCTCATGCTCCGCACCAATTTGGTGGAATTCTCTCCCTGCCTCCTTACGTTCAGTCACAGATCTCTATTTGTTCAAATCAAAATTAAAAACCCATCTCATGGAAAAGGCATTCTCATCCTAGGTTATACTTGTTTGCTTCACTCTGTGCATATACATATATATTCTGAATAGTGTGTTTTGTATTATTACATTATATATTTGTATTATATTGGATTTACTTGATTGTATGTTTTGTTATTGTGTAAAGCGCTTTGATATATGGTCACTTTTGAAAAGTTATTATTATTATTATTATTATTAGAAACAATCAGTAAAATATGAGGACCTCAAAACAGCTATTACCTACCTCAGCAAAGGCAAGTACCTTTTCTCTTTCCATCTTAAAAGCGGCTATCATCACATTGATATTCACCACAAACACACAGAATACCGTTGAATTGAAGAATTCCAAAAAGTCTCACGTTAAGTTAATTGCGAGCCTCGTAGGCCAAGTTATAGCAATGACACAGGCGCTTAGGAAATGTCACTAGATTTATGACTAGGTCCCTCATAAGGGATATCCAATCCGCTCCCTCTTGCCACAGCTACATGTTCCTGTCATCTAACAGCTTGACTGAATTATCATGATTATTCCTGAATGGCCCTCTGCACCATTTTGGCTTCTCTTGACAAATAATCAAGGAATCTTTGCTCTACATGTAAAAGACTGTGTTAAGCCGTGTTCCCATTGGAGTTATTTTGGTTAAATTACCGCGACTTTCCTGTAAATTGACAAAATTAAGTCCAATGGGAACAAACGTTAAACTTACGAAAAGCCTTTATTTTTGTTCTGTTTTTTTTTTTTTTTTTTCTTCCTTTTCTTCCTCTTCCTCTTCTTGTCGCCAAAATTCCCATAGGCAAAGCACAGGGGCATTCTGGACCCCACTTTGCCGATTTTAACCAAACTTGGTCTAAAGAAAGTCCATATAGGGTAGTTGTCTCCCAAACCTTTTCGTCATCATGACGTCATCACTTGATTTTATATGAATTTTTAAATATTTCTCACACTAGCCCATTAACTTTGTACACAGATTACGTGACAATATGGTCGTGTACAAAACATATGATGCTCGAATGACTCAACTCTCCCCATACATGTACATACTGCACTGTACGTACGTATTTCACTGCACTGTGTGTGTGTGTATGGCATTCATAATAATGTCTGCGGATTGCGTGACTCGATCAAAACTTCGTTTATAATCTTGCCATAGACATTTTCATGTAAGACTTTTATATATCGTTAAATACCAGCACCAAATATCAAAATGCTATCGATGTAGGTTGCCGTATTGTACGTCATTTTATGGGTCGCGTTAATATTAGCTATACATGTACAACTTAATACTTGGGAAGAGTTGTATGGAAAAGTGCAATGATCCATAATTGGTTTTTTTGTCCGTGGCAATATGATCAGTTTTAAACATGAACAAATTCAATATGTCACGTCCTTTCCCCTAGACTTTAGTGTCATCAGAGTGATTTCATGTTCTCGATATAATTTTGTATAAATATTCTATTCTGTAGGCCTATTTCAATGCAAAATACAGTCGGCTGGACGACCACTGTTAGAACACGGTGGTCCGTTTTACACGGCCGTTTCATAGTGGCAACCACCATGCACCGGACCACGGTCGGTTGATGGGTGGCGTGCCGATGCCGCTTAGCCGCTGCTGAACCGCCGGCGGCCCGACTTTGACTTGCGCACTGGGCCGGGACGTGATGTCCAATTGACCGTTGACTCAAAACTACACACCTGTATATTTTCCCTCATAGACAATGCAGGTACTGTGCGTCTTTTTTTATATCATTTTCAAACAATTTTAATAACACATAGAAGGAACGGCCGATCGCCTCGAAAATTGGTAGGTTTGGGAAATAGAGGTTGGCGATTGTAATTATGAAGTCATGACAACTTCATCACTTAATTTTTTATACATTTTTCAATCTTTCTCACGCTACCCGATTGACATGAAAATAATGATCATAGTAAAACATACGATGTGATGCTCGATTGACTCAATTTCCCAAAACATGTGTAAAACATTGTTTACAGTATATAAAACTTACATGTTCATTATCGAATCCGTATGTCTGTTGACTTTTCAGAATTATTCACAAAATGTTTGCGAGTTGACGTAATGTTTGCGAGTTGATGTAATGATTGCGAGTTGACGTAATGTTTGCGAGTTGACGTAATGTTTGTGAGTTGACGCAATGTTTGCGAGTTGATGCAATGTTTGCGAGTTGATGCAATGTTTGCGAGTTGAAATAATGTTTGCAAGTTGACGCAATGTTTGCGAGTTGATGCAATGTTTGCGAGTTGACGTAATGTTTGTGAGTTGACGCAATGTTTGCGAGTTGATGCAATGTTTGCGAGTTGATGCAATGTATGCGAGTTGATGCAATGTTTGCGAGTTGAAATAATGTTTGCAAGTTGACGCAATGTTTGCGAGTTGATGCAATGTTTGCGAGTTGACGTAATGTTTGCGAGTTGACGCAATGTTTGCGAGTTGACGCAATGTTTGTGAGTTGACGTAATGTTTTTGACAAAAGGATTTTGAGGGCATGATCGATGAAACAATTTTCGAGGGACCAAAACGATTTCCACATGAATACACAAAACATAATTTCGAGAATAACACAAAAAGATTTTGATGGCAGAAAATGATGTTCATGTATGACGTACAAGAAATTATCTCGAGGCTTTCCCGCTCCGCGGCTCGAAAATGCAACGGGGACCGGGTGAGTGTCCCAACTTGCAGGCGGCGAGGTCTCGCATCAAAAATGCTACACGTATACGAAGCAGAAATCGGGTAAAAAAGGTTGGAATACATTACATGGAATCGGATGCATTTTCAAAAACCTAATCAAATTTAGCGACCGAACATATTCAAGTTTCGGATGTTTTTGCGAATCCGATCATTTTTCAAAAATCGAACATGTTTCCGATTTGGATGCAATTCCAAAAACCTAACATGTTTTTCGATTCGAATGCATTCTCAAGTTCCGAATGCCCACAAAACAGCCGTAGGCATAAAACAGCCGTAGAGTGTGTGTTAGGTTTACGTAATTTCATCCGACTTTTCATTTCATCCGATTCTGAAAAGCATCTGAATCTTTTGACCCTCTTCGGGCTGGGTTTTGCCGAGTACCCGAGCCCAGAACTGATAGTCTTGCAACAAGACGTCGGGCAACTCCATGGCCCACTGCAAGCCTAAGACCAAGAGCCACACAGTCTAGTCATGCAGTGTGTTTCGCCTACAAAATCGCACCTGACGGAGTCGGGGGTCGGGGGGGGGGGGGGGGAGTCATGTATTATTTATTTATAATAACATGGAGAAAAGACCAAATGTGCACCCCTTGAAGGTAGTATCATACTTTGGTAAGACACCAAAAAAGAAATGTTCACAGATTTAAGTATAACTTACAGGGTATGAAGATGTTGGTGATAAAAACATACCATTAAAAATTCTTCCTCCTGAAATGGTGTATTTATCCAAAAACTAGTAAAACAACAACCGAAAATATTTTTGATCTTTTAAAAAATCAAAAATAAATGAGAAAAGACTTAAGAAATACTGTGACCGTTTTTCACTGTTTTCTCAAAAAGTGGGCACCGTATATGGGACTGAAATTTTCACAGATGACTATTATTGTATCGTCCTTGATATTTATGCCCATGAATCTTTATTTCTTTGACAAAAACCAATGTATGATACTACCTTTAAACAATCATTAATTTTCTTGTGCCTTTTTAAACCATTTTTTCACACCAGTGATTTGATTGCTATGCCCAGGCTTTATGCACTAAAAGGAAAATCTCGACAAAACTCTTCTAGCTGTTTTGTAAACAAAGAAAATAATGGAGACCATGCCCAAATTCATAAAGCCATTACAAGTCTTCTCCCTCGATAAGTTGTTCAAGCCCACATGATTGCGACGCAGTTTTTTTTAATTTTCAATCACTCATCAATATCCGCCCATGATCGAGACTGTCGACCCAGCTTTCGGCGATTACTGTTTTAGCCTCAGTCGACGAACTACACGTTCGATTGATCGTAATTACTACATGTATATATTTGAATGCTGGTCCGTTAACTCGTACGCCGAGTTGACCAAACGGCGTACGAGTTGGTCGGCGTACGAGTTGACCAAACAGCGTACGAGTTGATCGGCGTACGGGTTGACCAGCTTCGGTAATAATTTCAGTACATAAAAGATGAGACAAACATGGCGACACTAGTGATGAACCCCTGGCGAGTCCGTTCTGAATCCTTTTTGGCAGTAACATAACACTTATTAATATGCCTACTACTAGCTACAGACTGGCTTTTGACAGTCCTCTATACGCTTAGAATAGACTGCATAGTATGCGCTGTAAGAAAGACCTGCCCGACATAAATCTGTGAACATTTCTGTTTTGGTGTCTTACCAAAGTATGATACTACCTTTAAGGGGTGCACATTTTGTCTTTTCTCCATGTTATTATAAATAAATAATATTTTTCATCCATCCTTTTGCCAATACTGGTCTAGTCTTTATCCAAGACCGATATTACCGTTTGTCCCACTCCGACAGCACCGATAGAGGGGGGTATACTGTATAATCAACTAACTCGCTGGCCTGCTGCCACTGGTACCTGTGCTGCCGCTGGTACGCGTGCATGCTGTGAACGAATATCGGTCTTGATTCAAACCTCCAAACGACCCGTGAAATTCCGAGGACATTCCAAGCAAAGCTCAAATACCTGCTTTCTATGCACTAGCGACATGTGACGTATGAATGTTATATGAATTAATGCGTCTGGTAACTAGTGCTTCTTGTAATGTTGTAATTGTGAAGTATAATGCTATGCCTATGCAGTGTAACGTAATTTCATTCTCTCTTGTGCTATGGTTGTAAATTTATCAGTCGACTGCTATGAAATTGGCCCCAACCACGGTGCTCTATGATATATATGTATATTATGTGTATTACGCATCGACCATCGTGTGACCAGACTGTATGAAAAACAATCTGCACTATTGCGCTTGCGTGATTATTCAAGATCGATCGAATTTTAATATATACATATTCATAACCTCATACCATGCGGGGGGTCTTCGCCTGGGCTATGATTTGCTTCAAGACTGGCATATTGGATTACAATGGCAAGCATACCAGCGGCGGCACAGGTACCAGTGGCTGCAGGTCATCGAGTTCGTTGCATTATAGCCCCCTCTATAGGTGTTATCGGACCGGGACAAACGATAATGCCAGTCTTGGATCAAGACTAATACTGGTCATGATCATGGTCTTTTCCTGCTGTAGAGCTTGTATGAGTGTTTTGCATTCTGTACTGATCACCTCCCCACACGTTACATATTATGTAATCCGCCTTTGTACTCCCATGAATGGTTTTTGCGCCGGCCTGGCGTCCTTATTGTTGAGACCTCAAGCAATACACGGGTTTACACTTCCAAAAGTGCGCATGCGTGATAGTGCCTCGTTTCGAAGTCGCGATAAAAACCGCAGAAGTGTAAACACGTGTATTGTCTTCGACAATGGACGGGCTTACACTTCGAAAAGTGCGCATGCGTAGAAGTGCCTCGTTTTGAAGTTGCGATAAAATCCAAGATGGCCTCCGAAGTGTAAACCCGTGTATTGCTTGTTGAAAGCAAGCAAAAAGTTAAAGAAGAAGCAAAAGTTTATGCATACGGATTTAAGCAATTGCTTTAAGCTTGATCGTTTGCCTGACAAGCAATCGCTTGTGCTTAAAGCCATTGCTTGCAAGCAATTGCTACTTTTTATGCATACGGCCCATTGCTTGACCTCTGTGACCTCTACTTCCTGTCACACAGGTAGTAGCTCCTCACTTAAAAGTGGTAATAGCTAGGATCATGATTCTTTCTTCTGCTACCGTCATACCGTCAGAAGTTGAAAAGGAACAAACCCATTGTCAAGGAACAACGCGTGTGGAATGCGGACACTATTGTTGTGACCATGCTGATGCATTATGCATTTATATATATATGAGGTTGTTGAATAAACCAGCCATGCGTGACTACGGCCACGCGGCCCACACCCACCGCATGTATGGACATCGTGTACTGAACCTCAACCATCGTGTGTCTCTCTCAGTCTATATGTGCCTCTGTGTCTCAGTTTGCCAGCCCTCAGGTCCCCGAGGTTTCCGTACACGACTCGCACCCAACTTAATTGGTAATTATACAACATTGGAGACGAGGATAAATTGTTGCGTGAAGAATATTATCTTTGTGGAGAAAATTCACGGAGATTCATAAAGGGCGATTTTAAGATAATTTTGTTCACTTCGCCCTTACTAAAGAATTTCGAATTTACAAGTTCGGCAACCATTGAATTTGTAAATCCATTTTGTCTAAATTACAAACGAAAGCAACAATTTGTCTACATTTTCTACTATATGCATTAACTTATATTGTATAAATACACTGAAATCTGCTATAAACATTGCTGCGAAGTGCGTAAAAAACCCAAAACAGGGCTGTACGGTATCGTCAGCTTCATTTTTCCAACAAATTATTCTCTGCAAGTCTGGTCAACCTGTCGTACTGCTCATCACTCCAGACAGTGGCGCTTGCAGAGACTAGTGAGTGATACGTTACTTTCATACCATTCCCATTATAGCAGATTTCACACTTGTTGTACATGTACATGTATACTTAACATTATTGGATTATACCTAGTTTCTCGACATGGCAATAAACATAAATAAGGCATCCGTGAAACAATTGACGACTTTACCAGGCATCGGAACCAAATTTGCCAAGATAATTGTTTATACCAGAGCCAAAAAGGGAACGACAAACCTAATTATCGATGACTTAAATTACGAAACCCCAGCACTCCAAACCAAACTAAATGAGTTACATGAGAAAGGTCTCATTTCAATGGAGTATACAGCAAACCTTCAATCTGACCTTCCACCTAACGGTACAAAGCAGGCGACACCCCCCCAAACAACTAGAAACGCTAGACCCAATAAGCCTACACGCAAAACAGATAGGTGAATTGGGTAAAATAATGCAAGAAAACACTGCGGCAATTTCAGGCGCCATTCATGAACTCAAAATTCGATCACAGCAATCTGAAAGCCACCTAGCTAATCTTATTCAGGGCAGTACAAAACCGCATGGGGCCACGCCTCAATTCAAGATTCCCGGGCCACAAGACACAAAGCCACAGGCCACCTCATTACAAATGCAAATCCCCACCAGCTCGAATGCAGTAGGGCCTAGTTCAATGCAAACAACGGGTGATGCTGTAATAGATGCAGAGCTTAAGGTAATCCATGAGAAAGCTCCGCCACTCCCAACACACATAATGAAATCGCTACACAAAAGCCAAAGCGAACAAAAGCCACTGTTGAGCCACCGAACGCCCGTTACACACACCCAAAAGGGAGTGGCTATAAAGCACAGCCAATATTGCGAGTAATCCAAGCAACACAGCACCCGTTACAATAGGCGCAGCCACTAATGCCGGTAATCCGACTTCCCAACACTTAAAAGGCCTGGGAGCAGACCTGACCCCGGCGTCTGCCGGGGTGAACCGCCCCTGAAGCCAGGCAGTCCAAAAAAATCGCTGCTTACAAACGGAAACACAGATTTTCACGCATTTGCTGCCAAATTTGAAATTATTGCCAGATGCTGCCAATGGAATGAACAAAAGTACCAAACTACTTCAATTAGTTGTCACTCTCACCGGTAAGGCACTCGATTGCTACGCTTGGCAGGAACCAGAGGTGATGAATAATTATGCTCTTGTCAAGGGCCAATTGATGAAAATGTTTGGTAAAATAAAAGATCCTATCATACAAAGGGCCGAGCTAGCAGCAATTTGCCAAAGGGATGAAGAAACAATAGAAGTGTTCGGGCAGCGGGTAGGACAAAAAGCAACACGCGCGTATCCTACGGCTTATACGGAAGTATTCGAAACAATAGCCAGAGTGGCCGTCCTGAAGGGTTGTAGTGACACTAATGCCGTGGAGCTTGCGTTGTATAGAGACCCCAAAGACATTAAACCAAGCAATTAAATACACACAAACAGCGGCCCATAACCACACTTTGCTTTCGAGGAAGCCGAGAGTAAGGCATGTTTCGTTCAGCGACGAATATGACAAGAAATCAAGCTCGCCTCCGGTCCAACAAATTCATGTTTTAAAAGCAACTGGGTAAGGATAACGTCGATATTCACATCGACTGGTCTGAATTTAATAGCAATATGCATAAGATTTTGTTGTATATATGGAGAATGCCTCACCTAAAAGTCAAAATGAACCGCCCGTACGTGCCCCACCGTCGACTAAGAATACTGCCCGTAACAGCTTTTTGCCAAGCCGAAATAGGTCAGCCTCGCCTCCCCCGTATGAAGCGCGAAACTCCAGTCCTTCTACACCAAATTCCCCATCAAGATACAGATGCTTTAATTGCGAGAAGGAGGGACATTTTGCGAAGGACTGTCCGCGTAGGACTAGGGGTAGTCAGGGAACACGATCACCCTCACCAGCGCGAAGAGCGCAGGTTTTAAACGAGCAGAAGCCGGCTGTGTAGGCCAACAGCCGGTGAAAAGTGTCGGCCACCAAGCAAACATCGATCCTCCGGTGGTTGTTGGAGGAAGCACTCAACCCAATCATATAAACATTTGTGATAAACATATAATCCCCAATGTCGCCCGGATTCAGTCGTGCAAGATGGTTCAGCTTATAACACTTTAAGGGAGATTCAGTTTTTTCAAACTAAAGGGGTTAGCCTAGTTGTCCCAATAAAGATTCAGGGGACTCATACCCATGCAATAATTGACACGGCTGCACAGGTTTCCATAATTAGTGAGGAATTAGCGGGTAAAGTCAATCCCCCCTTTTCAGATTTTTTAAGAGGAGCGGGAAAATCAAGTAACATGGTTGCTAAACAAATCACAGGGGTTCCACTGCATGTAGGCCAACATAAGTATACGTGGGACCTTTTGATTGCACCAATAACAGACTCTTTCATTTTAGGGATAGACTTCCTTAAATCCAAAGGGGGTGTGATAGATCTTGCGAATGACTTTCTTATTCTAAATGGGGATAAGATCTATGCCGAAATGAGAAAAATGGTGACGAGAAATACTCCGTACAAAGGGTGGTCCTAAAGAAAGATGGTGGCGCCGCCTAATTCAGTGATAAAAACAACAGTCCAGTTTGATGCAATGTCAGACAAATCTTACATTATTCATGCTCCAGAACAGAACCACAAAGGGTTATTTGTTCCGTATTCATTGGTAACGTTGGGTGACAATGTAAGGAAATTTTCACGGGAATGCCCAATCACCATACGAAATGATAGTGATAGGTATGTCCAATTAAAATGAGGACATTTGATTTGTAGGGCAGAAGAAGTAGTAGACATTTTCGCAGACTCAAAACCGAGTCACGTTTCTGACCATTATTCAGTGATGATATCGCTGTAAGGCAGGTTGACATCCCAAAACATATTGGAGAATTATTGATAACTTCCAGCGAGAATCTGACTCCCAAGCAGTCCGAAGTTTTAGCTAAAGACACTTACTGAATATGCCGATGTGTTCTCGAAAAAATGACATGGACCTAAAGAAGTTTTCGGCCATAAAGCATCCGATAAATACCGGTAGTGCCACTCCGATCAGGCAGAAAATGCGACGAACTCCCCTTGGTTTTGAGAAGGAAGAAAAAACACATTTAGATGATCTACTAATGGCAGGCGTTATACAACCGTCTTCATCGGCCTGGGCATCCCCTCTTGTTTTAGTTAGGAAGAAAGATGGAAGAGTCCGTTTTTGTATCGATTATAGAGCACTGAATAACGTAACTATAAAAGATGCTTTTCCTTTACCAAACATAGAGGAGTGCTTAGATGTACTGCAGGGGACAATGTTTTTTTAGCACACTTGATATGAGTAGTGGGTATTACCAGATTGAACTGTCAGATGAAGATAGGCACAAAACTGCTTTTACTACTAAATACAGCCTTTTCAAATATGCACGTATGCCATTTGGCTTGTGCAATGCACCAGCTACTTTCCAAAGGGCAATGACTCAGAGGACTAGAGTGGACAGAAGTCCTAGCCTACCTTGATGACATTATAGTCTTGGGAAGGGACTTTGAAGACGCTATCAAAAATTTGGTTAAGGTATTTGAAAAGTTTCGCGCGCACAACCTAAGATTGAAGGCCAAAAAGTGCCATTTGCTCCAAAAGGAAGTAGTTTTCCTAGGAAAGCTTGTAAATAGGGAAGGTATATCGCCAAACCCAGAGAGCGTGTGCGCTGTACAAAATTGGTCCAAACCGGCATCGAGTAAAGAAGTACATGTAGAAAGATTCCTAGGCTTCATTAATTATCACAGAGCCCATGTCAAGGATTTCGCTAAACTTGCTTGCCCCCTCTATGAACTCACAAAAAAAGGAGTAAAGTTTGTTTGGTCAAGTGAACATGACATTTCATTTGAAGCATTAAAACGCAGGCTTACGACCAGCCCCCTGCTATCATTTCCAAAAACCGATAGTGGGGAAGTATTCATTTTGGATACTGACGCCTCAGATGTGGCAATTGGGGCGGAACTCCTGCAAATGCAAAACGGGGTTGAGAGGGTAATCAGCTATGGTAGTTACGTGCTTTCCCCTACACAAAGGAAATATTGCACGACTCGGAAAGAACTGTTGGCTGTAGTGCGCTTCACGCGACAATTCCGTCACAACTTATTGGGACGGCAATTTTACGTAAGGACCGATCACAGTAGTTTATAAATTAGCGTGGCTCATGAGATTCAAGCTTATTTCTGGCATGTTGGCAAGATGGGTAGAAGAATAGCGCTGCGCACTTGCGCTTAAAATAGCATCGAACCTCAGACAAACATTGCAACGTGGCCATGCAAACGTGTGGTGAGTGGATCGAAGCATCGAAGTATGTGTGCGCGTCGCGCGTGGTGTGACGTCATTAGTGCGGAACGCTATTAAGTCAGTATGACATGATAATACTCTGAAGGGTTAAACACATCAACGCTGATGCCCTTTTGCGCATCCCGTGTGATGCCCCATTCTGTAACTGCTACTATGCGAGCTGTACCTTAGACACTTCCATGCGGCAGTTGCCAATACTGTGTGCGCATCCATCAACAATGGGAATGTTTCGAAAATGACGTTGATGATGTAATCCCCCTTGCAGAGCGACAAATCACTAACTCCCGAGCCATGTCAACACCAGTGACATTACAGAACCCCAACCCATCTATCAGCGAACTCGTAATAGACAAAATTGAAGTAAACGAGGAGGCCAAGTCTAACCAACGTTTGTTGATTGACGAGAATGTCTCCTTGTTTACTAAATACTCAATAGAACAATTAAGCGAACTGCAACATAGTGATCATGACATAGGGAGGTTACTCAAGTGGAAGGAAAATTTCATTTGCCCACAACAAAATGAGCTCCAGAGTTGCTCCCCAGATGTGAAATATTTCTGGTCGAATGCCTCACTTCTTCATGTTGAGGACGGGGTCCTATATTATAGGTGGGATGATAATTTTTCCAGCAAATTTCTGTTCTCGGTCCCCCGTGCACTTCGGGAGGAGATACTGAACTTATGTCATCACTCTAAGATGGCTGGTCACCCAGGCATAACAAGGACCCTTCAAAAGGTGAGGCAGACATCCTTCTGGTACAACATGAAAGAAGATGTTTGTCTCCACGTGAAGGCATGTCAAGCCTGTAACATCCATAAGAAACCATCGCGTAAGCTTAGGGCTCCTCTAACAAACTATCACGCCAGGTCACCAGTTGAACGCATCCATCTGGATATACTGGGCCCTTTCACCTCTTCAAAATCGGGCAATAAATATATGATGCTTATTTGCCAATTCACAAAATGGATTGAAGCATATCCATTAGCCGATCAAACTGGGGAAAGCGTTGCTAGGGCGACAATAGATAACTTTATTTCGAGATTTGGATGTCCATTACAAATACATACTGATCAAGGCACTAACTTCACTAGCTCGCTTTTCACGGCAACATGCAAGCTTTTAGATATTGCCCAAACCCGAACAACCCCCTATCGTCCCTGCTCAAACGGTCAGGTGGAAAGGTACAATCGCACACTATTACAACTGATACGATGCCAATCACGGGAAAGTGTAGCTAATTGGGACGAAGATCTACCTATACTCACAAGTGCTATCCGTTCTCTTCCCAACCGTAGCACTGGATTAACCCCCAATCTAATGATGCTTGGCAGGGAGGTCCGGCAACCTGTGGATCTAGTCTTTGGTTTCAAAACCAATATTGGTGCCCAAAACAATCCTCAACCACCAGTTTATGTCCGAGACCTTAAGGGGAGAATGACACGGGTTCACAATCTAGCGCGTGATAATAGCAGGGTTGCCCAAAACCAACAAAAGAAATACTATGACTACCGGGAGAACAAAACATCCTTTGAGGAGGGGGACCTAGTTTACAAGTTAAACAAAGCCCCCAAAGTCGGCCAATCCCCAAAATTACAGGCAATTTGGAAAGGTCCCTTCTTAATCATACAAGCCCTTTCACCGATCTTGTATAAGATTAAGGACAGGAAGAAGACCCAAGTCATCCACCACGACCTCCTAAAAAGATGTTAAACCCATGTCATTCCCTTATGGCTACGGAAAGCACGAAACAAGTTGCTAGGTACTGGAAGTGATGAAGACCAGGGGAAGGGCAACAAAATTCTGCCCAACCCTACTGGTACCAATTTATCCACTGGGGAAGAAGACTTTTCGCTGCCTGGTCCTATAGACTCGGCGGTTGCCGAGGACGTGGACCGCCAAATTACAACAAGGAGCGGGAGGGTAGTTAAACGTCCAATACGTTTCTCAGATGAGTATGTGTAGATCCGTTTATAGGGGTAAAATCTACTTTAACACATTTAGGAACATTTAGTAGGGGAGGGTCCTACAGTACATGTTACGGAACAAAAGGGCTTTCAAGGGGTATAACACCCCGGTAATTTGTGTCGACAGCCCCGGTGGAAAGGAGGGGAGAAGTACAGGAGAAGCGGTTGACTCAACCCTCTGTGGTTGAGTGAGCAGAGACAAAATACCTTGCCGTGGACACGGGAGGGAAACGGCTGTGGAGTTCGGTTAGTTCCATATCGAACAAGAGAAAGGGAACAAAGGCACGCACCAGCTTACGGTCCAGCTTATGGACCCAATTCTATAGGTGGTCAGCAACTCATAAAATGTGAACAATGGTGCACCAAGTAGCAAAAAGCCGAACACAAAAGGTTGTTATTTAATCATTGTTTGGGCGTAAAGATGGTGAAAAAGTGGTACGAAGGAGTCTTGTAGATTGCTACTGGATACGGGAGAAAATAAAATTAAAATAATGCCGACAATTATAGACAAGATCCAGTAGTATGAAATATTCCCGTGAATTGTTTGACAGTCCAACACGAAAATAAAGGGAAATAGAAGGATTCCCACTTGACCCAATGCTCCATGGTTGATCGAGCAGAGACAATAGATAATAGCCTGTGGGACACGGGAGTCCGGCGATGTAATCCACAGCGAACACGGCCTACACAACTGGCCGTATCCAAGCTTGAAAAATCCCTGTAAAGGGTACAGCCAGACACGGCGAGTCTAAACGTCACCCGCCACCCAAAATGTCAAAAACAGCGTTATATACATGTACCGTCATCCGGTGACCACAACGGGAAATTATCGCGCTTTCTCATGTCTCCCGCAACTGAGAAAGCTCCGACCGAGGCGCCTTCTCACGTCATCCGGCAAATTTTCGCTTATTTCTAAAAAACCCATGGTGCTTTATCACATCCTCCGGATGTGAACAAATATTTTTTTGCAAGATATCACGTCATCCGACATGAACTGGTTAAACTGTTCAACAGTACCCAGCTTGCTTGATGTTCTCTGGAATTTAGTAATCTTAAGTTGTGCTGCTGCTGCTGATTGTATAGTTGAACCAATGACTGAAGATAAATTGGACCTTACCCTTGCAAACTTAAAAATGTAAACTTTTGAAAGTATTTTGTAGTCAATACACTTTTTAACCGGAAGCCAATGCAGTTCACGCAAGACAGGAGATATGTGTTCCCTTTTTCCAGTGCGTGTCACTAATCTGGCTGCTGAATTCTGAATCCGTTGATTATAATCCGTTATTATAATTACATGTAGGTATGCAGATGATATAGTAATTACTGGTCTTGCAAAAAGCAATGATGTCGATGCTTATTTCAGTCAAATTGAACAGTTTGTACACTGGTGCGATACTCACCATCTAGTCCTGAATCTTAACAAAACCAATTGGAAATGATTTTTGATTTTCGGCGTACATGTGAACTAGTACAAATACATGAACCGTTGATTATACATAATCGTCGTATTGATTGAGGTTTCTTAGTATAAATACAGGTGTACCTCGGTACAGACAGTAAATTGAATTTCCATAGGAACTCACAATTACATGTAGTATCTGGTAAAGCAAACCAAAGGTTATACTTTTTACGGAAACTTAAAGAATTTCGTGTTGATAAATGCATTCTTACTCTTTTTTACCAGTCTCTCATACAGAGTCTAATCACATTCAGGCTGTTGTACCTATGGTAACCTTGCAAAAGAAAACGTTAGGAAGCTAGAAAGACCGAGGAAGATCGCTCAGCGGCTGATCAACTCAGATCTTACCCCATTAAGCTCGCTCTTTGAAAAACAAACTCTTCTTAAAGTTCATAAAATAATTAATGATCCTACACATCCACTTCACACCTATTACAGTGTCAACCGTTCGGGTTTTCATCTGCGCACTCTTTTGTTTCCAACTCAATTCATATGTTCAATAGCAATGTTAATAGATAATTGTCTTGTATTTTCCCCTGTTTGACCTAAGCTTCCATGTACATGTATGTATTTTACCGTAATTAATTTTTTATCTGCCAGTGGAGGCTAATTTTCAGTGTATTTTTATATCATGGACCAATAAATTAAATTGAATTGATTGAATTGAAATATGCAAAAAAGAGGTAACTTACCTTTACAACCCATAGACAGCAAACCTTGGAAATGACTTTCAGCTCTTCAATATGTAACAATGATGACAATGTATACTTCTTACTGCAGCAAGGGCTGTTGCTGTTGTTGTTTGTCCTTCGTGATCGAAGATGACCGTGACATCTAGTTTGTAAATTGATTGGGTGTGTCTGGAGGTGACTGATGAGGCCAATCCGGGCGAAGAAGCCTCTCCCACAGGTGGGGCAGAAGTAGGTAGGCGCTATGCTGTCCTGATAGGACCTGTGTTCCTCTGCAGCATGGGTTCCTTTAGTGATGAGGTGGCACCAGGAGGGTCTGTCAGAGGTGAAGGGCTCCCAGGACTCAGTGCTGATGTTGAAGTCTTTTAGAGAGACCTTCAGACTGTCCTTGAAACATTTTCTCTGCCCTCTGACTGTGCGCTTGCCACAGCAGAGTTCCCCATAGACAAGCTGCTTTGGGATGCGGTTGTCTGGCATACAGGAGACGTTGCCTGCTCATCTCACCTGAGCCTTACGCATGATGGTGATAGCACTGGAGATGTCTGCCTGCTTCAGGACACCATAACAGGTACTTTGGTCTTGCAGCGGATGTGAAGGATGTTTCGGTGGCATCTAAGGTGGAAGCGGTTGGTTTTCTTTTCATGGCGTCAGTATGCAATCCAGGTTCCGCAGCCATAGAGTAAGGTGAATCCAGCATTCAAGAATGCACTGCAAAGCAAAAAAAGAAAGAAAAAAAACATTTGTCACATGGGTGCGCCGGCCGGAGAGCCACATCAAAATGACGAACAATCCGATGTGATCATCAATTTTCACTACACAGAACAAATGAGATGGAGCGATTTTCAGGCCGATTTGTGATGTCTTTAAAGGTAAGTACAGGATTGGTAACATGTACCCAAACAGAAATGTTCACGGATTTACGAATAACTTTCAGGATATGAAGATGGTGCTGGCAGAAACATACTGTAAAAATATTTCCGGCTGAAATGCTGTATCCAAAAATTTGTAAAACAATGACCGAAAACAGTTTTGATCTTGGGGTAAGATCAAAACCATTCTTTATGTTTTATAAGGAAATTGAGTTGGTTTTTCACTATTTTCTCTTGACTCAGATGTCCGATTGAGCTCAAATTTTCACAGGTTTATCATTTCAAATGTTCATGTACATGCTGGATTAGACAAAGTGTAAGTGCTGTTCTTAGACCTTTACCAATCATGTATTATACCTTTAAGGGGCCATCCATAAAGTACGTACGCACGAAATGCCGACTTTTTTGACCCCCCCTCCCCCTCTGTAGCATGGCGTACGCAGTGGTCCCCCCCCCCCCCCCCCCCCCTGTACGCATACACATTCCACATTAGGGTTTTCACTTCTTGTGGTACTTGCTTTAGCATCATTAAAATGTCACAGTAATCTGGGCCGGTTCTGTTATTGGGACGTCAAAAATTTCTAGGAAATGAAAGACTTTAGTGTAACAGGTTTTTATATACATTTACAGATGTATTTTACTATTTTTTATTATGTTGAATAAGAAAAAAAGGAAAAACCAAAACAATCCCAGTGCTCTTTTCTCGTTTTTTACCTCTCTTTTCGCGCAATTTGGCTATGCAAATTTTTCATTTGCGCATGGTACGCATTGGCCTGAAGCCCCCCTCCCCCCCTGTGCGCAGGGTGTAGGCATCGGTAACAACCCCCCCTCCCCCTCTTCGTGCGTACATACTTTATGGACGGCCCCTAATTACCTCAGTTACATTTGTTCACATTTGCCACGGCCGCCGTAGATTCTAAAATATCTACAGCCAGTAACAATTATAGGGTTGGTACAGTATTTCCACAGTCACACACTGTAGCAGCCATTATGTTAGGGTTGCCGCACAGCGTACATGTATTTTTAATTTATGGGGACAGAAAACCTGCGGCTGCCGTACGTCCTTTGAAGTGATGACACACGGTGGCCTTAGGGGGACCCTGCGGTGGCCGTAGGTTTTGACAAATATCACGGCAGACGCAAGCTGGCCGCAATGCACCCAAACTTTAATTAGGGGTTTCTCACACACATCATGCATATGCACTACTCTGATCCGGCGGTGGCTGCTGGGGCTCTAAGACAGAAAGTAGTTGGATGTGGCATGAGGTCAGGTACTTTTATCACTTGTACTGAAGACTCGTGTCACAAGACCTTTTTAACTCAGTGGGCCTTGTTTGAACATTTGGCAGTTGGAAGACATACTGCAGACTCGGCTTCTGACATTAAGTTGGATACCATTGCAAGGAAGTGGCCTGAAAAGGTATCACAAATGGCAACATCATCAAACCAGCCCACTTCAACTGAATCCAAGATGTGGCTCCCAGTCCGATTAAAAATGGATGGGCAGTTAAGGCAAAGAAGAAAACAAAGCGGTTTTCAGCTGCAGTAAAAGATTTCCTCTTTTAAGAATTCATCAGACTGGGAGGAAGGAAAATCCTGGACTGGTTTCCAGAAAAATCAAAGCCCAGTTTCCACAAGATGACTAACTGACAACACATGTACAGCAGATTGCAAGCTACTTTTCTCGCCTAGCTTGCCAACAGAAATGTGGCCACTTGACAAAGTCTATCTGACAGTCACTCTGATGACCAGCATCAACTTGCAAACCCTATGATGACCAGGTCCAGGCTGCACACTGAGGTCATCCAACAAGTGGATTTGTGAACAGGTTTTTTTTATTTTTTATAAACTGCACCATAGGTCCAAATTTTTACTTTAATTTACAAATTTACAGTTTTACTCAGAGTGACATCTGAAGACAATATCTCCATCCTATCAAATATGCTTGGCTGATAGTCATTTGTAACTACAGTCATGTTTATGTGCATGTGTCGTTACAGTCGGATAGATTATCCTTACTCTAATTGAGAAATTTGCAATGTGATATTGGAAAAAAAATCTCTGCGAATAACGTCGGCATATATATCTATATCCCATGAATGTACATGAACATGAAATTATAAAAGATCTGTGAAGAATAGTTTCAAGTTGAATTGTACGGAATGGAAAATCATTAAAAACAAAACTAGTCATCTGGTAATAAGCTTTGATTTACTTTAAGGTAGTTAAAATTGTCTTCACATTGCTATTATTACATATATTCACATTCAGAATAAAAAATACCATTCTCACCACCTTCCACCTCCCCACCCTTCCCTCCCCATCCTATGTGGAACTCTCCTATGCTTTGAACACATAGATCTACATTCTGCTGATAGGTGACAACACAATAAACTGCTCCAAATTCATAATAATATCCATGGTTACCCTTCAAATCTGAAAGGAGCGCCCAAAGATTTTCTTTCTGATTTTGGAAGCCCACTATACTGGTAATATTTCCACCAAGGTTTGTTATTCATATCCCTGTGGCAGTTGAGTTATTGGAGCCTAAACCTACCTATTTGTAACACCATGTCTTAGGGTAAGGGTAGTTCTCAGGACTATAACTCCAAATTTAGATGTTATTTTCAAACATTATCTGAATTTTACTAGCCAGTATGTTAGGAAAGCTGCATGCGAAAAAAGCAATATTGTAGCTTTTACCATTTTTGATTCATGGCAACTTGTCCAAAACCGCTTGAAAATCCTTGAAAACTGGCGCCGAAGACCCAAAAATTCACTTTTTGGCATTTATCCAAAAACTACTGAATAGAATTGGCTCATATTCTACATTCTTTTAGAAGTTGGTCAAGTGCACATGTCCACCAAATTTTATTGAAATCGGCTAACTTGAGGTTATCACCCTCTGCATGGTCTATCCATGCAATAGCACTTAACATATTTTAATAATCACATGTGACATGCGTGACATGTGCGACTTATTGTATACGTCTTCTTCAATGTGAATATTGATGATTTTAGTCGGGAAATAGATAATATGCAAATTAGGCTTGCCCTTCACCGACGTGGATGAGCACTGTATATTCAGTGCTTGTGAGAGCACGTGAGAAAAAATCACATGCTTGCTCAGGTGGGATTCGAACCCACGACCTCCTGCTTACAGTGTACATGTACTAACTGCAGATGCCTTACCTGCTAGGCCACCGAGCTAGCTGGGGTCTGCAGGGTGAATATCGCGGCGGGTACCGCAGTAAATCATGAATATTGATGATTTACTGCGGTACCCGCCGCGATATTGGATTCGATTCACCCTGCAGACCCCAGCTAGCTCGGTGGCCTAGCAGGTAAGGCATCTGCACTAGTAAGCAGGAGGTCGTGGGTTCGAATACCACCTGAGCAAGCATGTGATTTTTTTCTCACGTGCTCTTACAAGCACTGAGTATTCAGTGCTCATCCACGTCGGTGAAGGGCAAGCCTAATTTGCATATTCTTCAATGTGATCAACGCTTTCAGAATGCTTTTTACAATTTTTTTTTATCAAACATTTAGATCAAGTTCATTTTTTTAGATCCAGTATGTGACAAGCGTGTTTCTACTTGGCAAATTGGACAAAATAACTGAGTTGGAATTCCACAGATTACAGTTTCAGGGTTGTTGAGCATGAGCCAAACGTTCGTCCCTTTTTTTCCTTTCAGTTTCAGTTAACGGTTAGTGAAAATTTGTAGCCAGATAATTAAATCCGGGTCAGTTGACCAGATAAAAATTCCAGCACTAGTGTACGTAAGACAGAGGTGAAAGAGCGGTAACCGCGGGAACCAGCGAAATCAAGTTGCACCCCTTGAGAAAATGGTAGATCGAATAATGCGAATGCATACTAAACAACTTCAAGCGGCAGGTAAACATTGATATTTTGGCAAGCGAAATGACACAAAAAGTCAAGAGTGCTAGAAGGCTCAAATCTAGAAGTATTAAATTACTAGAGTGCTAGCTCTGTGTTCTCGAGTGCAGAGATGCTTTGAAGTTGTCCTTGGCATGGTTATTTTGAATTTGTGTGCGTGTCTGTGGAACAATCAAACTTGGATGCCTTAGGAAGAGTGTACTCTAAATGTGATGTGCAAGGAGTGTCGGACTTCGGGTGGGCTTCAAGTTCAAATAATGCAACAGTATAGAACAAAAAGGAGAAACCACTCAAAGCAAAATCCAAAACATCTTAATTGCTCAACATCCTAGTCTCCTTCTAAGCCTGGTCCAAGCTGTCCCGCGCTGCATCCCAACACAACTTCAAAACTGTCAAACAAATATTACATGTTTGTTCCGAAGCAAAAATAACAAAAGATTCAGTAATTGTGGACGAGTGGTTCCCAAAACGATAAGTATTGTAGCATGAATCTTGGGGTCCTGTCTTCCCGATCAGCGACAACTGAATTACAGGACACAGCTCACAGGATTCAACAGCAAAACAAGGGTGTCTTCTTTATTAAACGAAGAATTGTGTACAGTATGTCCTTCCGCAACGCAGTCAGGACCAGAACAACCACACAAAACGTTAAATACAACTACTCATAAACAGCAACTTTATATAATGTGTCTATAGTAGGGCTGTAAGTTTACGAATAATTTTGTAATCGATTACCCGTCTGTTTTTCGGTTACGGTTACGATTACCCATAACAAAGAAAACAAAGAAAAACAAAGAAATAGTAAGTTTGGATCTTTTAGGAACTTGGTTGACAACATTCTTTTGTCACAACATTTGGCAGTGGTAGACATAGCAAAATGTCTGGCCTTTGCTTTACATAAGCCTGCTGGTCCAATTTTCAATGGATCATTGACATTTATTTCTTTGTGAACTCTAGATGTCACGTGTCTATGTTTCAAAAAGAAGAGGCCATTAAAAGGATACTTTTCAATTAACTTAACAGGGAAAATGTACCCGGGTACCCTTTTGAACGGTCGGTTAACCGGTTAACCGGATACAAACTGCAGCCTTAGTCTATAGATATCCGCACACCCAGGCACTTTACCAAACCCTTCCCACGCCCGCCAAACCCACAAGCTTCCTGGAAAACAATCGGGGCGCATAAAAGGTTATCCAATTACAAGTACAAAAGAAGTAGGTCAGAGCACTCCGGCGGGCCTCCACCAGCAGCCACTATTCCAGTGGTAACAAACATCTACTACATGTATTTAACTGTCCGTTACACTGCCCCCTCCTTAGAAAAAGCCTATTCTCCTGAATAGGGGACGATCAACGATTTACTCAAATTTTGGAAAATGATCTTCTTAAACAATCAGCATACATTTTTTTAACTACAAAACAAAGAGCTGAGCATACCTGGGTGTCCAAGAGAATGATTGTTAATGTTGATTAATGCCCCACACTGGTTCCTAATTCAAACAAGAACACAATAATCATCAGGGCCTACCCAAGCTGCAGCAGCAAAATGATGACCATGAGTGAGTGTCCATGATCAGTCCTTGTCTTCGGCAGGACAACGTCCGGCACCCTCAGGTCGATCGACTCAGTCTCCCGGTAAGTCTTTGCTCATACAACGCCCAAGGTTCTAGATCTGGTTCTAACTGGTTCCGGCCCAGGTAGCACACTGACGTCGGCCCGACGTAGGGTTCAGTCGGCAGTGGGTCGGCAAAGTCGGTAAATGGTCGGGGTCGGTTAAAGTAAATCGGTACGACCTCCAACCGACGTTTCGAATCGGACGTCGGCCTTTGGGACGTCCTACCGACGTAGGCAGGAATTCGTCTTCCCGACGTGCCCGAAACTGGACTGCCAACCGACGTCGGTTTTTATTCTTTTGCCCAACGTCATTTAAGTAAGGTCCCTGCCGACGTCGGCGGGACTATAATTAACCGACCAGTCCTATTGATGACGTTGGACCGTAGTCCAAACAAAACCATTAACCCGACGTCGGATTAGTACCATGTTGCCGACGTTGGTTGGGACACAACTGACCGTCGGCACCAAATGAAGACACTCAGCCGACGTTGGCGGGACTATAGATAACCGACTAGTCAAATTGATGACGTTGGGCCACAGTCCAAACATAACCATTAACCCAACGTCAGATTGGTACCATGTTGCCGACGTTGGCGGGACTATGGATAACCGACTAGTCCAATTGATGAAGTCGGGCCACAGTCCAAACAAAACCATTAACCCAACGTCGGATTGGTGCCATGTTGCCGACGTTGGCGGGACTATAGATAACCGACTAGTCCAATTGATGACGTCGGGCCACAGTCCAAACAAAACCATCAACCCAACGTCGGATTGGTGCCATGTTGCTGACGTTGGCGGGACTATGGATAACCGACTAGTCAAATTGATGACGTCGGGCCACAGTCCAAACATAACCATTAACCCAACGTCGGATTGGTGCCATGTTGCCGACGTTGGCGGGACTTTGGATAACCGACTAGTCCAATTGATGACGTCGGGCCACAGTCCAAACAAAATCATTAACCCAACGTCAGATTTGTGTCATGTTGCCGACGTTGGTGGGCCTTTTGATAACCGACTAGTCCAATTGATGACGTCGGGCCACAGTCCAAACAAAACCATTAACCCAACGTCGGATTGGTGCCATGTTGGCGACGTTGGCGGGATTATAGATAACCGACTAGTCCAATTGATGACGTCGGGCCACAGTCCAACCATAATCATTAACCCAACGTCGGATCGTTACCATGTTGCCGACGTTGGCGGGACTGTACATAACCGACTAGTCCAATTGATGATGTCGGGCCACAGTCCAATCATAATCATTAACCCAACGTCGGATCGTTACAATGTTGCCGACGTTGGCGGGACTATAGATAACCGACGTAGTCCAATTGATGACGTCGGGCCACAGTCCAAATAAAACCATTAACCCAACGTCGGATTGGTACCATGTTTCCGACGTTGGCGGGACTGTAGATAACCGACAAGTCCAATTAATGACGTCGGGCCACAGTCCAAACATAACCATTAACCCAACGTCGGATTGGTGCCATGTTGCCGACGTTGGCGGGACTATAGATAACCGACGTAGTCCAATTGATGACGTCGGGCCACAGTCCAAACATAACCATTGACCCAACGTCGGATTGGTGCCATGTTGCCGACGTTGGCGGGACTTTGGATAACCGACTAGTCCAATTGATGACGTCGGGCCACAGTCCAAACAAAATCATTAACCCAACGTCAGATTTGTGTCATGTTGCCGACGTTGGCGGGACTGTAGATAACCGACTAGTCCAATTAATGACGTCGGGCCACAGTCCAAATAAAACCATTGACCCAACGTCGGATCGTTACCATGTTGCCGACGTTAGCGGGACTGTAGATAACCGACTAGTCCAATTGAAGGTGTCGGGCCACAGTCCAAACAAAACCATTGACCCAACGTCGGATTGGTGCCATATACTTGCCGACGTTGGGTGGGACACAACTGACCGTCGGCACCCAAATGAAGACACTCAGTCTACGTTGGCGGGACATAACCGATCGATCGACAGTGGAGCGCTCTCGCCCTTTATATATTCCTTTGGTTTCCCTGTAGGCCTTGTAAATTAACGTTGGCAATTTCAAACCAACGCGCTCTAAATTTCATAAACTTTTGAAAGTCCACAAGCACTGATTGAATTGTGACATATGTTCTATTAAATGTTCATCAGCGTTTTGTATTTGTCAAAATACATATATATTGTATTACATGCATTCGTGTTAATTCATATTTTCAGTTTTAATGTAAGTTCTTTGAAAATACCATGTATAAATATGTAATAAAGAGATACTCAGTTTCACCGCGACTCTAAAAGACTTGTCAAGTTTACTGCTCAGCCCCGTAGCCAATGAAAATGCGCATGCGCAGCATATAAAATGAATTGACCGTTATACGTGAAGGAAGTGTAACGGATTTCTTGGCGGTGCACAATTTGCCGATGGAATTCTTCGTGATTTTGTTGAGAACGGTTAGTATTTACAGATTTTTGTGTAACTATACGCTTTCTTTGTGATCCTCTGTATTTCTTTTATAGGTTTAAGCATGATGTCATGTGAAGAAAATGTGAATTGAGGCACATGACTTCGTTCGTCTGGCCGTAGTATGCCTACCTGTTAGTCAATTACTGAACATGGCAGTTTGTCATGTGTGTATCGATACAATGTACACGTGTACATGTGCCTACTTGTGCTGTAGTCTGTTGCACTGGGAAAGAAGTTGCGTAAAGAACCAGTGGCTGGGTAAAAAACGAGTGAAGAATTAAATAATGCAGTTTCAAAGAAATGAATGAACATGCAGTCACAGTTTCACGGTAGATTGATGTAGGCCCCTATACTTAACCGGTTTATTATTTTATGCAGTCACAGTTTCACGGTAGATTGATGTAGGCCCCTATACTTAACCGGTTTATTATTTTATGCAGTGAGACAATTTAGAATATTTGAAGATGGCATTCCCCATTCAAACTTGTGGTTAAGATGTTTTACAGTCACTTCGCCCACTTTCCACTTCGCCCACAACCACTTCGCCCACAACCACTTCGCCCACCAGTCACTTCGCCCACGCGTCACTTCGCCCATTCACCACTTCGCCCACTGGCCACTTCGCCCACGCGTCACTTCGCCCACACGCCGCCGTATACATAACAGCCATATATGAACAAGCTGAACATAATTATTGTGTGATAATTGGGTATATTTTATCATGCCGGAGGTCTGGGAAGGGGTCATTATAAATTATAAATTATAATATTATTATTATGAGTATTAATAGGTAAATAAGTAAATAATTTCATTTGGGGAGTGCTTTTTACTGCAATTTATCTAAGTATACCTGAGACCCGAGTTGGATCCGTGGATTTTGTTTGGTGATTTAAGTGGAATTAACAAGGTCATTGAAGGTGGGAATTCCTTCTTGGTCGGAGTTTGTGATAATGTGCTTATTCTTTGTAAAATTTTGTTTAAACCCTGTACATGTATTTAAAATTGCGTTGGTATTAATAGTGGGCGAAGTGACGCGTGGGCGAAGTGACTCGTGGGCGAAGTGGTAAGTGGGCGAAGTGGTAAGTGGGCGAAGTGACGCGTGGGCGAAGTGGTTGTGGGCGAAGTTGTTATGGGCGAAGTGGAAAGTGGGCAAAGTGACCGACATCCGTTAAGATTTACAGTTGTCAAAAAGTTGACAGGTCTATTATTTTCCTATAGATGCTATGGTATAGGTTTGTGGTCTATGGAGAAAGGAACTCATCATTTGTGTCCACTGGAATGCTGTACGAACTACGATCTACTGTACGTGCTGTGTCTTTTGGAAATCCAGCTGCTTCTTGCCTTTGAACAGTGTAAGTTTCAGTATGAATTTGATAACATTCTTGTTTCAACAAATGGATATTTGTGTGTAGCTATATATACTTGGTGACTGTAAATTTGAATTCAGCTATACACTACACGTACTGGGTTTGTCTAGGCTTGAAAGCCTAGCTGCGTTAATCACGGAGGTATGCAACCTTATGCGGACAGCAATTATAATATAAACAACACGCAGGCAACCAGTCCTATCTCAGTATCTTGCCAGATGCCACATTACTGTGTCGCAGGGTCAACAACTGTCCTTGACATGGTGATAATTATAATGAGCTGGTATAGCACTGGCCTTGTGTGTGTTTAATGACCCACACGCACTCTCTATAAGCATGCATGTAACTGTTCATTCAATGGGAGAATCATTACACAGTACATGTCATCATGGCTAGTCGCAATGAAGTATTTAAATATTGGCCTAAAAGTTGTGATACACATTTGATGACCGTGGTCTGAGTTCAGCCTTTAAGCCCAGCTTTTATATGCATTTTTTTAGAGTGTAAACAAAATCTATAGCCTGATGTGCATTATATTCTGGTGTTAATTTACAGATGCTGTGAAACAAAGGAGACTGTGGAAAGAGTGGTTTCTTTACGGCCCGTTGCTGAGGAGAACTTTATGCTCAACAGCCTCGACGTGATACTGGTAATTGAACCAGCTGAACGCTGAATAGAAAGTGCCTGTTCACAAACAGATCAACCATTTTGATTCGCATTATATGCTAAGCAAAGTCTGCTCACAGTGCAGTTTAAAGGTTCTATGATACTCTGGTAGCAAACCAATACAAAAATCTTCAATGATTTACCTATAATGTAAAGGGTATAAAGATGGTGATGGTATAAACATACCGTTAACATTTGTCTGCAGGAAAAACTGTGTATCCAGAAAAGAGTCAAACTAAGTAACGCTCCAAAACAATTTTGATCTTTTAAAGATCAAAAATAACAGTGAAGAAATGTTTAAAATACCGTTTTTCACTGTTTTCTCAAAAAGTGGGCACCGTATAAATGGGACTGGGAATTTCACAGATGACTGTCACTGTATATTTTTTTGTGTCCATCAATCTGCATTTCTTTGACATAAACCAAAGTATGAAATTACCTTTTAACACGGATGTCTATTTTTACCCTCATAACTAAAGCCATAATACTTGTAAAGAATAAATATTTTTAACTGTGAACTGTGTTCAGACGTTAACTAAATCTCACTGTCCAGCTTTGATACAATTTAAAATGCAAACACGTTAAACGTATACAGCAATTACAATTTGTCTATGTTTAGTTTCTTAAATTGGCCCATTGTTTGCATTTAATGAGCCTTTTTTCGAAGTTTGAAGCGGACCTTACAAACATCACGAAATTATGATGCATATTTACTTTGTGATATAGTGTGTTTCAATCTGATTCTACAATTTGATGTTTCCTGGTTTAACCAGTTTCTATATGTTCTCCCAGTCATGTTCAGCAACTGAGCAGCCAATTTCATGTTCAAGCATTCATGTTCACGTGATTTTGCCTCTTCGGTTGAAACTCGATTTCACTTTGATGCATCCGTATTGATATAGCATTGCATTCAATTCAATTCAACAGTCGGTTAATTTAGCCATGCAAAATCCGCATTCAATTTGTCGCTGCCAAATGACGTTTGTTTACATTTTGCTTGCACATGAAGTGTAATTGAATTTTTTGAGGTGCCTTGCAGTTTCCCGCTTAATGATATGGCGCAGCGTTTAAACTGTCGGCTCATTTGCCGAAAATGACCGGGAAAACCTATTATTAAGTTCTCATTGATTTATCAAGTTGTTGGTGTGTGAAAAAAAATTATTTTTGGAAGTTTTGATCAAACTAAGTAATTTCATTTATAGAGAAATGTGATGCCACAATTTTAGCTCAAAGTATACCTGTGTGATGGTTCAGAAGTGTACATTTTCTTTTTATCGTCAGAAAAGAAAAGCAAGTTGAACTTAATTATGTTTTCTGTTTCCGAATATGTTCAAGTGCATTGTATTTTAAATTTCCGTACTTCTTTTGCATTTATTATTAAAATACATAGTGTACGGTACAATAATTCATTTGTTTCAATGTGAGTTTTTTTTTAACGTAGGTTTGAAGTGCAAAGACAAGCGTAGCATTGGTAGCTGTGTTAGTGATAATTCTGCCTTTATGAGCGATGAAGGGTGGCCGATGGAGGGAACAGGTCGGCTGAGCGTCTGCCTGAGAGCCGTAAGGTGGACGTAGGGCCGGGTTGGTCAAAAGTCGGGCCGACGGATTTATCAAGTCGGCAAAGGCATGGGATATGGCAGTCGGCAGGACGTAGCGGAGGGGTCGGGTAAAAGTCGGGCCGACGGATTTATCAAGTCGGCAAAGGCATGGGATATGGAAGTCGGCAGGACGTAGGAAACGGGTCGGGTAAAAGTCGGGCCGACGGATTTATCAAGTCGGCAAAGGCATGGAAAATGGCACTCGGGAGGACGTAGGGGAGGGGTCGGGTAAAAGTCGGGCCGACGGATTTATCAAGTCGGCAAAGGTATGGAATATGGCAGTCAGGAGGACGTAGGCGAGTGGTCGGTTAAAAGTCGGGCCGACGGATTTATTAAGTCGGCAAAGGCATGGGATATGACAGTCGGGAGGACGTAGGGGACGGGTCGGGAAAAAGTCGGGCCGACGGATTTATCAAGTCGGTTTAACATGTGAATTTGACCGTCGGTACGACGGCATAAACATGAAGTGGGGCCAACGCCGGTATATAAGTTGGAACGACGTCGGGCCGTGGGTATTATATGAGGTCGTCGGTAGAATGTCGGTCCAATATCCACCCAACAGTAAATCTGGATGTCACGCCGACGTCGGCGGGATTTGCATATGCCCCGTTTACCTACGTCCTTCCGACTTCATGAGCCGACCAAATGCCAACGACGGGCCAACGCAGGTAGAGGAAGTTGGAACAACGTCGGGCCGTGGTTATTACTGTGTCGTCGGTACAACGTCGGTCCAATATCCACCCAACGGTAAACATGGACGTCACGCCGACGTCGGCGGGATTTGCATATGCCCCTTTTACCTACGTCCTTCCGACGTCATGAGCCGACCAAATGCCAACGACGGGCCGACGCAGGTAGAGTAAGTTGGAACAACGTCAGGCCGTGGTTATTACTGTGTCGTCGGTACAACGTCGGTCCAATGTCCACCCAACGGTGTACCTGGACGTCACACCGACGTCGGCGGTATTTGCATATTCCCTGTTTACCTACGCCCATCCGACGTCATGAGCCGACCAAATGCCAACGATGGGCCGACGTCAGTGTGCTACCTGGGGGGGCATCTGCCTGCATTCCCCCACCACTCCGCCGTCGTCAGTGTCGTTAGCATGCTGGGATCTTATATGCTGGGCTAAATAGTGTGACGACTTCTCATGCCTCTGCCTGTTATGAGGAGAAGGCATACGGCAGCCCACAACTCTGCATTTGTACACGCCTTTCTCCATCGCCGTCTTGTCCTCGGACTGCAGGCTGACCTCGTGGTCTGGTGAATGGCAGACTTGCTGAAAGTACCTTCAAGGAGTACTGCTGACTTGATGTGGTTGGTCGTGATCAGCAACTCCGGCGGCAGGGCTGATCGCGCCTCCGGCAGAGGCTGGGCAGCTCACGCCATTGGGGCCATTTGTACCGGCGGTACTGCTGAGAGACGGGCTTGCAGACAATTTCCAGGCCTCGGAGAACCCACAGTCCTCTGCACTTAGTCCCTGGTTTTAAGCCTATCCGTGTGGACTACTTGAGAGTTAGAGCGAGGGGTCTTTTGGATCCTGTACACAACATCACACAACCTGTCCACTACAACATATGGGCCAGTCCAACTCAGACTCAACTTTGGACAGACTCCCTTCTTTCGCACCTTGCAGTGGAGCCACACGACATCTCCTCTGTTATACAGCTCCTGGCTAACGTTCCTGTCGTAGTGCTTCTTCTGCGATCTCATTTGTTTCCCGGTCGCCTCCCGTGCCGCCTCATGTGCAAGCCGTAGTTTGTCCTGTAGGGTCTGTGCATACTCGGGTGCACTAGACCGAGCCTGTGGTGTGGAATCAACGAGCAAATCAACTGGCATTCTGACCTCACGCCCTAAGATCAACGTATTCGGTGTTTCCTTTGTGGTTTCATGCTTCGCTGACAAATACACCATAGTGAATAGGGCAATATGCTTGTCCCAATCGGAGGTCTCACGTCTTGCTTCGCTCAAGCTACCAAGCTCTTTGGGCTGGAGGTGAGTCTGAATAAGACTGAGGTTCTCCATCAGCCTGCTCCCCGAGAAGCCTACAGTGCCCCCCACATCACCATCGGCAACACAGAACTGAAATCGGTGGAGCAGTTCACTTATCTTGGCTGCACCATTTCTGCTGATGCTTGTATAAACAAGGAGGTCGACAACAGGCTGGCAAAAGCAAACAGCGCCTTCAGAAGACTCTACAAACGGTTGTGGAACAACAAACACCTCAAGACCAACACAAAGATCAGTGTGTACAAGGCAGTTGTGCTTACAACCCTCCTGTACGGCTCTGAAGCCTGGGTCCCCTACAGCAGCCACATCCGAGTCTTGGAGCGTTTCCACCAGCAGTGCCTGTGTACCATTCTCAAGATCCATTGGTCTGACTATGTCACGAACACTGAGGTCCTGGAGCAGAAAGAAGCCAACAGCATTGAAGCCACACTACTGAAGTGTCAGCTGCGCTGGGCTGGACACGTCACCAGGATGGAAGACCATCGCCTACCAAAGATCATCATGTTTGGCGAACTTTCCAGCGGTCACCGGGACAGGGGTGCCCCAAAGAAGCGCTACAAAGACTGCCACACGTTGCACACGTTTGCACACGTCCAAACATGCTTGCACACGTCCCTATACCCTTAGGCTATGGATACCCCACTGTGCTGCTTTCCCATTGCCTATTGGTGTATATTCTTGCTAAATGTTTTATTTAGTCTAAGGCCCAGGATTCTCGATATAAAAAGTCAAGCTGATCCTTAGATTCTTCGTTCATTCGCTGATGAGCACCGGTTCCGATGCAATTCCCGTACGTTATTCCAATAGAGCAGTGCCTCGTCGTGTCTATTGGTCTACAAGCAATGCTGTGTTGTGCCTCCGATCGTAAGCATTGACTTGCATGTTGTCAAGTATACCCCATCGTATACTTTCCTGCGTTCCGATCCCATTGGTACCCCTGTACCACGTGTACCCCAATGGTGTATGTGCGGCTATTGTGAGATGCGTTACGTTGGGTTTGCTATGCTAAGACATACCAGCTCTCCAGTGTTATAATGATAAGGTTCCCACTGTATACAATCCCGTATACTGTGTCCGTATATTACTACTAATAGCGCTTTGACGATATAAGTCATGTACTATGATCAGATACCGAATAAGTAATAAACCAACTCCAGTCATTGTCACAATGGATCTAGGTATGTGACAATCGTCCATGTACTGTAAACTGTGTGTCTGTGGCACCAGCCACTTTTTCATGACATGTATGCTTCAGTGCGCATGGTGAGTGTGCTGTTATTGACTCTGCAGAAAATGCCCTTTCGTCATCATCTTAAACCACCGATGCTAGTACACAAATTTTTCTTTCAAATGATTTGCAACTCGTAATTTTCCATTACCGGGAAGTTGGGTTTTTCTTCAACGGAAGACGAAGGTCAAACATTACATGGAAATTCTTCCTAAAGGGATACATGCATTGCCTTATAACTTTTTATCTTGTTAGTATATTTATTGATCAACATCCAGTTCAAATAAGCAACAAATCCATGGATCGAAACCATGTTTTTGACCATGATAAATGTGCAAAGGTTGTGAAAAAAATACAAGCTTTCTTACCATGTAAACATGGCAATCAGCTAGAGGTGGGAATTTCTGCCCATTTTTTTTTTCCGCTTATTTTTTCTTCCAGATCTCAAAGATTAAGATGCCTGATCATCCCAGTCTTCAGCTCAAATCCAGATCTTAAAATGAGACTTAATCATCTGTAACTGGTTTAAAATAATTGATTTCCTGCGGTGGCTCATACTCCTGCGGTGACAAAACAGAATATGATCAATCCACTACTGGTGAACTATAACCTTGTTATAAATCATTAATCATAATTGATACTCATTATGATTAACAAACAATTAATTAATTCACCTTCTAAATTTACTGGTTCTATGCAATTATTTGTTTTTACCCCATTAAAATACATTAAAAAACAAGAAAGTTATAAGTACTTTTACATTGACATTTCAGCCTGGTTAACCCCTTCAGCCTGGGATTATTTTCAGCCCTGCTTGTTCAGACCTCATTATCAGCCACTGGCCACAATAGAGGTCATTTGGCCCAGCTTTGTGTGCAGGGTGCTTGGCATAGCATTGGTTGAATAGCACTGCACACAAGATCACATTCAAGGCGCACTCTAATCCGTTCACTCCCAGATGTTCTGAACTCAGAGATTGCAGTCCACTCGAAAATGCAGATCTTTTCAAATGCAAATTATGGAGGTGAATGTGCAACAATGAGCGTATCTTTGTGGACAATAAAGGTTCCAAGAACTTTTTGTTAGTTGTTACAGACAATGCCTCCATTCACTTGTATTTCAATGGAAATAACAAAGCAATCATGAATATTCTCAGGCCATGACAGGGACTGCTATGGATGTCCTCCGACCTGAAGGGGTTAACAGTAAAAACGGTCACATTCTGTCCCATTCGTATCCATGGTTAACGGTGCAGACCAATTTCAGTCGCGATTTAAAAATCAATAAATTATGTAGCTTTCTTAATATTTGGGCTATGAACTTGGTTCTGGTGTCAATTTAGAGCTAATTTTAAGCTCTTTCCAAAAATATAAATGGCTAAGAGATTCCTTGTTTTTGAAAATTGTTGTCACATACATGTACCTACCTTGGAGGAAGGAAGCTCCCTCCATATACATGTTGTCACAAAGTTTAATGTCTCCTGTTCTATATACATAATTGGGTAACGGTTTACAAGCAGGTCCAATACCTATAAAGGAAATAAAATAACTTTTTATAAAGAAACTTACCTTAATTTACGTTCGTGGTTTCCTCTTCAATATTATTAACAAGGTTAAATTTTTGGAAAAAGGGCAGGGCTTTGATTTTTGAGGGAAATTATGGGGTAAAAAACGGTAATGAACGCACGAACGGCCACAGACGCGCAGACGATAATATGGTCTAGTGTCTGCTCTCATTGTGTAGACTTTCAATACGTTGGTTGTAGGTACCAGACTAAACTTGACTAGCCAGACCAGACAAAATGGCCGACGGGCTGTTTTGAAATTTGCAACAAACCGGTAAGAAAATTGGGAAAGAATTCACTGACGGCCATGACGGAAACGGGTTTAATTCCTCCAAGAGTTAACTTATTTGATGCAAGTCATAATGAACTTCAATCTCAGGTGTGACAGCTGGAGTAGCTTATCTAAAAAGTGAGATTTGCAGGGTTTTTTGACCAACAATTATACACTTCGAATGCAGCGGTAGCCAGTTTTATCAAAACGCCCTCTGTTGGTCCCATAGGTTTGTGCACAAGTGATGGCCGTCAGTGGAATTCTTTCCGAAAATTGTATTTTTACTCTGAAATGTTGCACAAAATTCTTCTATCTAGGGATTTAAGGACTCAGGAACATTTGCTGAAATATCATTTTGGAACAGTCAGACAGTAGAAACTATTAAGTTGTTTTTATTCCGTTTATAGGTATCGGACCTGCTTGTAAACCGTTACCTATAATTGTTTGCATGTCTGTAGTTGGGTCAAACCCTTATACCCGTAATGGAAAGAATTCCACTGACGGCCATGACAGAAACTAGTCCGAGTAACTTGGACCCTAAAAATCGCCTTTTTTAACATTTGGACATGGTCTGGCGATATTTAAACTTGTTTGCATTTTGGTTGCAAGAGCTCCATTTTGCAATGTTTTGCCTCTACCCTGAGTCAAAATCCTGTGATTTCACATCCAAAATGATCCCAAAATGTCTCATGCGGCCAGCTATGGACCAAGGGAGAATTGGAGATTCCAATAATGACAAGGTTTACTCACATTTTTTGAAGAAAAGATAATTTTTCCCCTAAAAATGGGATACAGAGACCTCCTATAAAATTAGTTGCGATGATCGTAACCCTAGGTCTGACCTTGGGACTGGGACCTAAGGTCCCAGTCCCCATGTCAGACAGGTCTAGGGTGCGATGATCGTAACCCTAGGTCTGACCTTAGGTCCCAGTCCCCATGTCAGACAGGTCTAGGGTTACGATCATCGCAACTACATGTACTATAAAATGAGCACAGTGTCCGTTGGGTCGGCCATCTTGGTTTTTCAAATTGTACACTGGTACCCGGAAAAAATTAGAGAAAATATGATCTTTTCTTTAAAAAATGTGAGTAAATCTGTCATTATTGGAATCTTCAATTCTCCCTTGGTCCATAGCTGGCTGCATGAGACATTTTAGGATCGTTTTGGAGGCGAAATTACAGGATTTTGACTCAGGGTAGAGGTAAAACATTGCAAAATGGAGCTCTTGCAACCAAAATGCAAACAAGGTACTTGGACCCTACTATCGCCAGATCATGTCCAAATGTTAAAAAAGGCGTTACTCGGACTAGACGGAAACAGGGTTATTTCCTCCAAGAGTTAACTTATTGGATGCAAGTCATGATGAACTTCAATCTCAGGAGTGAAAACTGGTATCTAAAAAGTGAGATTTTCAGGTTTTTTTGACCTACAATTAATGAATTATACACTTCGAATGCAGCGGTAGGCCTAGCCATTTTTATCAAAACGCCCTCTGTTGGTCCCATAGGTTTGTGTACAAGTGATGGCCGTCAGTGGAATTCTTTCCCATGTGATAGTTAGAAACGAAAACCTCGAAAACCGGTCACTGTACGATAATGCACGTAGGCGTACACGAACGCCCATTGATCATGGTTGGTAGGCCCTACACGTGCCTCTGCCCCAACTGTGTTCGGGTCATGCCCAACTGGGTTCAGGCCATGCCCAACTGTGACGGACACAGTTGGGCATACCCAACTTAAGTTGGGCACAAACACACTCTCAAACCTCTGTAGCGAATCAGTAAAACCCACATACACTATGTGCCTAGGGCCTATTTTGTATTTGATATGTACAGAGAGCAAACTATGGCTAAAGCAGGCCTATAGCTATTTAAAAGGCCTATCTTGTGTTTTTGTTTGGCCAAACAAAATGTGGAGATTGAAGAGGAAATGTCTAGTAGGCCTAGGCCTATATTATCGTGAGATCCCCGTTGTATGCAAGCCAAATAAAGTCAGATGCCCAGAAAAAGTTTTTAGCCAGCACTTTTCCATTTTCAAAATTGAATGAGGGTTGAAAGGATGGAAAATAGTATTTAAGAGCCTCCCACACCTGCATCGTTTGTGCCCAACTTAAGTTGGGTATGCCCAACTGTGCTGACACAGTTGGGCATGGCCCGAACACAGTTGGGGCATTGGCCACAGTTGGGATGTAACAGGCCAAGGCCTACCACGATTTAAAGCGCATTTTCCAATGCCTGGATCTACCTCCATGCCTGGATAGACCTACACCCTTTTAGCTATAGGGGCCTAGGCCTAGTTGACTAGTCTATCAACAACAGATTTTCTTACCCCATGCTGTCCAGACCACTATTTATCCAGATTGTCCCAACGTCAGCGCAGTAAGTAAGCTTGTACACTTCATCTTAAAAAGTAAATCCATGGACTCCGTCATGACATGACTCCCAGGATTGCACGCTTACGACATGTCCGATCCATGCGTTTTGAACTACACGCCGAAAGTTTTTGGAGCCCAGAATTTATGGATAGCGCCCTCTTGGAAACACCATCATGTTGGAAGCACGGACGGCCAGGACAGCTGGGCATGCATGGCTAGCGCGGCGACCTATTATTGGTGATTGAAAAAAATAATGAATAAAGAAAAATGAAATTAACGTGATTGAAAAAGAATTCAACAAAGTTAAAGAAAAGAAAGCTTACAATTAACGCCTAAACTATTTGAGTGATCCCCCGTACGTATGCATACTGTTTCATTACAAAACATTTAAAGGTAGTATCATACGTTGGTAAGAAACCAAAACAGAAATGTTAAAACAGATTTACGTATAACTTTCAGGGTATGAAGATGATGCTAGTAGAAACCTACCGTTTTAAGTGTTTCCGCCTGAAATGGTGTATTTATCCAGAAAATAGTAAACCAACGACCGGAAAATCTTTTTGATCTTTTAAAAGATCAAAAATGAAAGAGAAAAAAATGTGGCCGTTTTTCGCTGTTTTCTAAAAAAGTGGGAATCGTATGGGACTGAAATTTTCACAGAATGACTGTTACTGTATCTGTCTTGATATTTTTGCCCATAAATCTGTTTTTCTTTGACAAAAACCAAAGTATGATATTACCTATAATTGATCATTCTTCATTATATGGCCTTATCCCTGACTCACAGCATGGATTTTACCCCGGCGCTCATGTACCTCTCAACTGACAAGTCTTTTTGACACATGCACTGGATGAGCCTAAAATTGATGCTGTCTTTCTTGATTGGTCCAAGGCATTTGACAAATGTGACCAGGCTCTCCTCTTACCCAAACTTCATCATAATGGTATTTGCGGTCATCTTCTTTCATGGTTGAGTAACTTTCTCACCAACAGACAACAAAAAGGAAGGTTGGTTTGCGGTGACACCATGCATGTAATCTCTTCTGTGAGAATGTGTGGTTCTGAGAAGAACCGCGTCTCGACGTTCCGAACAGTGTGCTCTGGGGCCAATTAATGTTTAGCACAAAACTTTGCTAAGCCCACTTTTTGAGAAAACAGCGAAAAACGGCCACAGTATTTCGCAAGCGTTTTCTCTTTTATTTTTGATCTTTTGAAAGATCAAAAAGATTTTCCGGTCGTTGGTTTACTATTTTCTGGATAAATACACCATTTCAGGCGGAAACACTTAAAACGGTATGGTTTCTACTAGCATCATCTTCATACCCTGAAAGTTATACGTAAATCTGTGAACATTTTTGTTTTGGTGTCTTACCAAAGTAATAATCTCTGTTTGTTTCTTTCCCCAGGTTGTTCAACGCCTTAGCCTTCAGAATCTGTCTTCTCCCCTCTCTCAAGCTTTCTAATCATTTCTTCCCCTTATTTGTGATGCTCTATACTTAACCCCTCAAAAGGGTTCTGCGGCTCAGGTTTGGGGGTTGGTTTCTCTTCTGTTGCTGATCAGGGGCCTTATTCACAGGGCACCCGTAAAATATTGCTTTGCGGCGACCCGTAAGTGAAAGTTACGGGTGCGTAAGATTTTTGTTAAGTGGTATTCACAAATTCACCCATAGAGTTCCCTCATAGCGTAGTTATGTACATACTGAAATACATGCTGAGTGACAATTATATTCATGGGTGTCGATCCGGGGGTGGGGGGGGGGGGTATATCCCCCCCCCAATATTTGAGGTGGGGGATGGTGTGTATTATCATCCCCCAATATTTCGAGGTTGAGTGTAATTTATTACCGACAAAATATCTGAAATATTGAAAAATATAGCATGTTTGGAATCTAGACAAACAATAAGTGTTACTCTTATACTATGTTTAATTCTTTTTTTAAATTTTTGATTTTGAGTATGGCTCTCTTTCGGTCTTTACAGCGGCATACGATCCTTCAGGCTTAAACGCCCAGGAAGTCCCAGGTCCAGTTGGTAGGGGTCAAGACTAGGCCTGGGCGATTAACTCGATTAATCGATTAATCGCGATTACATTCCTGTGTCGATTACTCGATTATTAAATTCTGAACTACTCGATTAATCGTGCCAGCGCGATTAGTGCCTTCGAGTTGCGATTAATTCCATGAGTTACTACTATTCTCAGTCGATTGACCTGTACATGCATGTATGGGACTACGTCTGTGTGTACCTACGTGAGGCAGTAACTGCATGGCTTGTTGGCCAACACACGAAATTACCCTACTTTACTGAAGGAATATCAATAATTATGGACGATATTAGCTTCACGAATTTTGCATTATACCTTATCAGAACAAAAATGGCATTGCTCAATGCCTCGGAAATCGGAACTGATCGCTGTTGAAACTTGTAAGAATCAATGCATTACGCTAGTGCAGTTTACTGCAGTGCCGCTATGATGAAAACAAGGTACATGCTGCTTGTATAGTCACTTCCGGGTAATCGCGATTAATCGATTAATCGCGATTATTTCCTCCGCGATTAATCGATTAGTGAAAAGCACTAATCGCCCAGGCCTAGTCAAGACTACCCAGGTAATGTCTATAATTAGGCCTATATACTAATATAGCTTTATGAGCTATCATCCACTGAGTACATTAGATTATTCAACTATTATTCAATGTTACTAGTGCCTGTTGAAGCAGCATTCTCCTTTTTCGTGCTGCTCAGTTGAAGTTATTGAAAATACAAATAAGCCCTGTTTGTTTTCCCGGCCCGCCATATTTTGGAAGTTCGGCAACTCGTCTGAAACCACTGCCGTGCTTACACCGTGGTATAGTATCATACTTTAATTGGTAAGAGACCAAAACAGAAAATGTTCACATATTTACATGTAACGTACAGGGTATGAAGATAATGTTAGTATATAGGAACGTACCATTAAAAATTTCCCGCCGGAAATTGTGCATTTATCCAGAAATTAGTAAAACAACGACCGAAAATCTTTTTGATCTTTTAAAAGAGAAAAGACTTAAAGGGATTGCATACGTTTGGTAATTTGAGCATACTGTTTGTTTCAAACCAATATAATTGTATATATATACCATAAAACTAACCTGTGAAAATTTCAATTCAAAAGGTGGTAGCGTTTTTGAGATGATGGCGACAAACTAGAGCGGTTATTTCACGCCAGAGAACAGTAAGTCAATAGCTGAGAAGCGTTACGGCCATAACGCTTCTCAGATTCATAATTTTTGGAGATAAAAAGTGACATATTTTTCCATAACCGCGGTACTTCGAATTGAACGTTTCTCAATATGCATTATACTATCCAAAGCAGCTGTACTTCTCACCAAGTAAGTTTTTATTGCCATAAATTTTCAGAGTCATTACCAAACGTATGCAATGCCTTTAAGACATACTGTGGCCGTTGTAGAGGTTATTTCTGTCCCCCCTCAAAACGAGTCCGCGCGGACACATTTACGCCGTTGCGGCCATAATACAGCTGTCCGTGGGAACACGTTCACATGGATGAATATGTCCCCCTCAGATTATATCTGTCCCCCTCCAAAGGATAATTGTGTCCCCCGGTTAGATTGGTCCCCCACCTCGTGATACGTAACCAGTCTGCCACCCAGACTACGCTAGTGCATTTTACATTGTTTAAGGGCAGGGTGCGTAGAAGGATTAATTTTAATGCTCTTTTAGATCACGTCAAAGATGATGAACTGTGGATTTCTATACGTGGTCGGATCGCGGATCGGCTGTGCGTGATCGGCCATTAATTGTTGTAATACATTGTAACTGCTTGGACTACGCGCATTATTCGCGGTTGAAATGCTGCAACATAGCTCCCTAGTCCACGATACTCGCGTAATCGGAGAGGTCTATTTTGTTGTTTAGCATGAATCTCATAGTTTTACTCTCTCGATTCATGGTTTTATCTCGGCGCTGCTGATGATAGTGTTGGGAAAATTACATATGAGGTCAATAATAACTGATGTTGATTAGCCTTAGGCCTACCGTATGATATGTTGAAGAAGTTTTGGGCCTTAAGCCTCCGGGCCTGGAAATTAATTCTGAGCTTGGAATTAAAAAGAATTACATAACAGTGTTTGAATCATGTCACACGTACACATTAGAAATACTAGGACTACACAAAACTTCAATTTTACATTATTGTTGTTTAATGATTATAAACAACAGTCAATGTAATTTACTAATTAATTTATACCGTAGGAAATATAAATCAGGGCCATATTTCATGACTCTGCAATGATCCCCATTCTACTCACACACTAACAAGGCTAGTGCTGAATTTATGCTAGCCGAGCATGCAGAAAATCCTTAGTTACATGAACTTCATCTATAGTCATACAACTGAAAATTCCTCGATAATCCATGAAAAAGGATTTATAGGATTAAGTTAAATTTTAATTCATTTTTAATTTTTCTGTGAGTGTAAGCGTCAATTCTATGCTCAGGGTAATTCCGAAGAGTCATATGAAATTAGGCCCCGAGTGCATAAAAATTGTGACAAAAGTTAGCTTGGAAAAGCACTGAACATCGTTTTAATTGGTCCAATCATACTTTTATGAATACGAATACTATTATGGCATGACTTGAATTTCATTTGTTTGACATCATTAATAAATTAAAACACTAAAGAAAATAAGGCTGAAGGAGTCATCTTGGTTTTAATAGGATGTCGTCATCACGTGATAAATTATCTGAGGCTGTCGTCATCTTGATTTGAAGAAGTCAAAATCCCGTGATAAATTATCTCATGATGTGCAACAAAAAGCACAGAAAATATGCAGTTTGTGCCCCCATAAAAGGATACAAACAAAGGGCTCATCATATTGGGTCGTATGTATAAAAACTAGTATTTGCTTTTACTACCATTTTCGAAGCATTTGCTCGTGTTGGTATGAATAAAAGCAAAGTAAATGCTTGTACTGGAAAGCATTTGCTAAATTCTTAAAGTATTGACTTTTTACTTTTGAAGCTTTAGCTAGACCATTAGTATTTGCTTAGTTTGGTATGAATAAAAAGTAGTAAGTGCTTCAGATGTCGAGTATTTACTTGTCATTTTCCAAGACTGGGTCAAAGCTGTACCGATTTTAGGAAAGAAATATGAAACAGATTGCCGACCATTTCTTGGGACATTCCTGGGGGCGCACTGACTTGCTAAGCAACAACAGCAGGCTCTGCTTGATTGTTGGTCACCAAGGTTTTCAAGTTGGCGCCGGAGAGACCTTAGCATTCATCAGAGTATCGTATCCACCCAAGAGTGTTCTATGGATACAGTTTCCTACATCCCACTTCACTTCATTTTTATTTTTGTTGTTAAGCTTTTAATTTAGTCTCTTATCTGTTAAGGGTAATATCATAATTTGGTTTTTGTCAAAGAAATACAGATCCATGGGCAAAAATATCAAAGAAAATACAATAACAGTCATCTGTGAAAATTTCAGTCCCATATGGTGCCCACTTTTTAAGAACAGTGAAAAACGCCCACAGTTTTTCTTAAGTATTTTCTCTTTTATGTTTGATCTTTAATTTTGGTCATTGGTTTTACTCTTTTCTGGATAAATACTTAACTTCACATCTGTGAAAATTTCAGTCCCATACGTTGCCCACTTTTTTGCTGTGATTCCACCAAAATAGGGCTTCCATTGTATACGTAGACTCCCCACAGGACACCGTGGATAGTGTACGTATACACGATGAAAGCCCTATTGTTAAAATTCATTGAGATGTGCAGTCAAGAAAGCATTTCCTACCACTGCACTAGCAGACGCTGAACAGTAAAAGGAACATTTTATTCCTACCAATCTAAGTATTTGCTTATTCTGAATTCTTTTACTTATTAGTCAATGCTTTTGCTGTTTGCTTGAACTTAGAAGCGTTTGCTAGTTTTTATTCATACGGCCCAATATCACCGAATAAAGTGGTTCTTTAAAAGTTCGATCTTTTTCATTCCCCTCCTGCTTCCTTCTTTTCTAGCG